>JARQOC010000009.1:36595482-37195482 GCA_033576535.1 Allobates femoralis
AACTCAGAGCCTCCTCCTCCTCCATCACCAAACTACAGCGGGCACAATACAGTCTGGCGGGTAACGTTCTCCGGGCATTCAACAAAATCCAGACTCCATCAGATGCAGATAGACACAGCGATCCGTCACTGCACAGAACATGTCTCCATCAGAGTCCAGTGGCTTTATACCGCTCCATCTGATCCTCGGCATTGTGCTTGGTGATGTACGGCATTACACCGCTCCATCTGATCCTCGGCATTGTGGTTGGTGATGTACAGCTTTACACCACTCCATCCGATACTCGGCATTGTGCTTGGTGATGTACAGCTTTACACTGCTCCATCTGATGCTCGGCATTGTGCTTGGTGATGTACGGACATTACACCCCTCCATCTGATCCTCGGCATTGTGGTTGGTGATGTACAGCTTTACACCGCTCCATCTGATGCTCGGCATTGTGCTTGGTGATGTACAGCATTACACTGCTCCATCCGATGCTTGGCATTATGCTTGGTGATGTACGTCTTTGCACTGCTCTACATTGATATATAGCTGCACAAAATATGTCTCCTTCTGAGTCAAGTGGTGGCAGCTTTACACCACTCATTCTGACGCCTGACATTGTAATTGGTGATGTACAATTTTACACAGCTCCATCTAACACTCGGCATTGTGCTTGCTAATGTAAGGCTTTACACTGCTTCATTCAACACTCTGCATTGAGCTTGGTGATGTATGGCTTTACACTGCTTCATCCGATGCTCGGCTTTGTGCTTGGTGATGTACGGCTGCGGCTGCTCAGCATTGTGCTTGGTGATGTATAGCTGCAGCTGCTCAGCATTGTGCTTGGTGATGTACACCTTTTATACTGCTCATTATGACCCTTGGCGTTGTGCTGTGCTTGATGATGTATGGCTTTACACCACTCCATCCGCTGCTCGGCATTGTGCTTGGTGATGTACGGCTGCAGCTGCTCGGCATTGTGCTTGGTGATGTATAGCTGCAGCTGCTCAGTCTTGTGCTTGGTGATGTACACCTTTATACCGCTCATTCTGACCCTTGGCATTGTGCTTGATGATGTATGGCTTAACACCACTCCATCTGAGGCTCGGCATTGTGCTTGGTGATGTATGGCTTTACACTGCTCCATCCGACGCTCGGCATTGTGCTTGGTGATGTACGGCTGCGGCTAGTCGGTCATGAAGCTCCCGGTTTGCACAGTGTCTGTACTGATACCAGAGGAGGTCTGGGCCCTACAGTTATGGGGTAAGTAGAGCGGTGGGGACTTTTTTGCATGTAAACCAGTTAGATTTGTTGACTTCGCCTTCACACGGGGCGTCATAACCTCGGAGTCAGAGCATCTGCTGCCGTGTTTGATTTTGGTTTTTAACCTCAAAAAAGCAGAATGCACAAATCCAATTCTATATAAATACTTTATTCTGATTCCATACAAGTCACATATAACACACAGATAGCAGATCAGTACAGGCCCCGGGGACGCTCCTCGGAGTGGGTGCAGGTTCGGCCTCCTCATATCGACACCTGGTTGTTGTACTGGATTTCGGGGATTTTTTTCTTGCAATTTTCTGCTCAGGAAGATACAAATAAACGTCAGCGATCAGTGACCTGTGATGGGGCAGAGCCGGAGACCAATGGCCGCCCACATTTCATTATAACGTCAATCACCAGTCACTAAACTAAGAACCTCATCCTCAAACCAACAAATAATCCTTTATTGTAAATAAAACAGGAGGAGCAGAAAGAAAGTTCCCTCATGAAACTCTGCAGCTTTCTAGAGCATTTGATGTTTTGTTTCCATTATTAAATCTCTGCTTCGTGTCAGTGAATGAAATATATTATTTATACATGATCTTTATTGTGGAACGACAACAACAGCAATACAGTTAAAAGCAATGAAAAGAACCAAGTGGGTCCGGTGATCACCAATTGCAGAAATAAAGTGCATCAATCCATCTATGTAACCCCGGGTGCCCCGGTTACAGTTACAATCGCTATAACTGTATGTGGGGTGTGTGCCCCAAGATGCTATAGTTGTGCCTTAAATCTGGTTGCATAGATGGATTGATATTGATCTAACATTGTTCACCTAATTATAATTGCGCATTGCATGTGACTATAACTGATCAAACTGTAAAATTAGGGAACTTTGATAAGTGTACGGATTGAAGGTATATTGTATTATTAGTGATACTTAATCCCCCCTGTGCCAACTATTATATGTATGTGTAGTGAAATATGTATCTGAGGGAATGGACACCCAGCGGTTAATAGTTAAATTCTGTGTTCACTAGACAAAGGTCACAACCTATGTTATTTTGAGCACAAACCTGGCTTTCCTCACAGGGTCTTTAGTCTCCCCAGGGGGCCCATCCTGCCAGCACATCAATAAAAACATTTCACACCTTTAGTGAGCTTCAAACAGACTCCACCAAATGGGACCTAGTCCAGCCTGACAGTTTGTATTTACTGTGAAGAATGGGTTAAAACAAAAGAGCATTTTTGTTACGTACCCGCTTCTCAGCATGTGACTTGGGGTTGCGCCTGCAAGGGTTAATTTATCTCCTTTCATTCAATCCAGCACTCAACCTCTGTCCTATACTGAAAGAGAGCATAAATCACACCCCGACACAGCCTACGCTCCTCTTTTCACAAGCTGCCACCACTCACCGGATTTGGGGGTGATGAGCCCCCTTAACTAAGACTATCAGATAATCAACAGGATCGCACCCTCTCTAGGGATATGGGTTCTTTGAAGTATTACGAGGTTCAAATTTATTAAAGTTTAATCTTTAATAGAAAAAGTACAGTGCTTACAAGAAAAGATTTAAAAATAGTAATAAAAAGTGACATACAAATATGTAAAACAGTTATAAAGTAAAAAGGGAGAAACTTACAGAAATACCTAACCTTTGCAGTCTGTTCTTTCTGTATCCTAATGGGGAAGGAGCAAAATAGGATGTGGATCACAGCAGGGTTTCAGCTGCCCCGAAATCTGTGAACAAAGGACTTTGGCCTGGAGGGTCCAAGTTATAGGCTCAGCCTGGAGGTCAGATTTCTAGACCAGCCTTCCATTTTGATATTCTAATTCTGGGACTATGATTGGAGCCCTCAGTAATTTAGCCATGCATACATTATTTTTAAAAATGCTCTTTTGTCTTAACCCATTCTCTTTCCCAAAATAAACACAAACTGTCAGGCTGCACTAGGTCCCATTTGGTGGAGTCTGTTTGAAGCTCACTACAGGTGTGAAATGTTTTTATTGCTGTGCTGGCAGGATGGGCCCTCTGGGTAGACTAAAGACCCTGTGAAAGACAGCCAGCTTTCTGCTCAAGATAACATAGGTTGTGACCTTTGCCTAGTGACACAGAATTTAACCACTGACTGCTGGGTGCAATTTAATTATTGCACTTTATTTCTGCAACTGATGATCTCTGGACCTGGCTCTTTTAATAGCTTTTAACTGTATTGTTGTTGTCATTGTCGTTCCACAATAAAGATCATCTGTAAATAATATAGGCTGGTGTGCATATTGCTACTGTGTTTCCCCGAAAGTAAGGCCCCCCCGATTGTAAGGCCGCCTAGGGGTAAAGGGGGGGCCTGCTAATGTAAGGCCTCCCCCGATTATAAGGCCTTACAACCGAGGGGGCCAATGTAAGGCCCCTAGCGGAGGGGGGGGGAGCGGGAGCGGGTCGCACGTCACGTGCGCCCGCTCATTACATATGCACTGCATCCCCCTGTCAATCAGCGACAGGGGGAGCAGTGCATTATACTGTATATATGGGCCCCCTCCTGCTGGCACACTACCCCCCTGTTCTGAGGCCCCCACCGCTGCTGCTGCTGCTGCAGACATCTTACCCTCCAGGGTCTTCTTGCAGCAGCCAGCACGTCCGTCCTCTGTCCTCGGCTGTCTCCCGGATCATGTGACCGGCCGGTCGCAGTCGCGATGACGTCATGCGCTGCGACGGGTCACATGATTCGGGAGACAGCCGAGGACAGAGGACGGACGCGCTGGCTGCTGCAAGAAGACCCTGGAGGGTAAGATGTCTGCAGCAGCGGTGGGGGCCTCAGAACAGGGGGGTAGTGTGCCAGCAGGAGGGGGCCCATATATACAGTATAATGCACTGCTCCCCCTGTCGCTGATTGACAGGGGGATGCAGTGCATATGTAATGAGCGGGCGCACGTGACGTGCGACCCGCTCCCGCAGTGTCCCAGCAGGAGGGGGCCTGTAGGCCACACTGCTGGGGCACCCAATGTAAGACCCCCCCAAAAGTAAGACCGGGGGCCACTTTTGGCCCCCAAAAAAATGTAAGACAGGGTCTTACTTTCGGGGAAACACGGTATATGCATGGATGGCTCTTTCCCCTCTCTTTATTTATCTGATCCATTTTTTGCGTCAAGAAAATGGACCAAAAGCGCAGTGTGAACAGCCTCAGCCCCTAGACAGTGGTTTCAATGGGAGAAGCGGATAAGAAAAGTGCAAGCATAGCTTGAAGGGCTGAAAAATCCACTGCAATAATTGACATGTCGCAGATTTTTCTGCAGCAGAATCCATGGCTTGGGCACATTTCAGAATTCTCATAGATTTTGCTGGTTTACAGTTTATAGCGCTACGTTTTAGAATCTTCAAAATTATTGTATATGCGCTATATGAGATAGATAGAAGATAGGATAGATAGAAAGATAGATAGATGAAAAGAAAAAGTAGAGATAGGATAGTTAGGAATATAGATGGCAGAAAAGCATTACCAGTGTCCCCGCTCTCTCCGCTGCTTCCGGGCCGCTGGGTGAATATTCATGAGCCTTAATGAGCAGCAGACAGAGCGGGGACACTGGTAATGTCTTTCTACCATCTTTATTTCTATCTTTCCTATTCTTTTTCTATCCTATTTATATATTGCAAACACAATATATGATTTGCACAAGTCTGTAGCATTGCGTTACATTGCGTTCATGTAGTAACCGTTTGCCGCTGCGTACCAATAGACGCATGCTTGCCTATTTTGACTTGTTTGTTGAATGGAGGCCTATGGACGCGTTAACACATCTGCTGCATTGTGTTTGCGCTGCTCTCAAACAGATCCGGTAAATGGACGGCACAAACGCAATGTGACCCCGGCCTTACACACCAGACGATCATTCTATATTCTTTGTTTGATGTCCCCAGTCCCCAGCGCTCGCTCCTCACCCGGCGGCGCAGCACCGCTCCTGGTCTGACTCGCCGTCTCCTCGTTATTAGATCTGGACTTGGTGCTCTCCAGCGTCTGATCCGATGTCTCATTCTCTGGACAAAAAAAAAAAGATAAAATAACACAAAGCCTCGGAGTCATTTTACAGTAAACCTTCATCACGGAACGTTCTGTGCGGAACATTCCGCCTCGTTAAAGGACACAGAAAAGGCAAAACCTGCCGGCCGGATAATTCCTGGAGGGGGAACAACTTGTGATCAGACCATTGTGTAGAGAATAGCGAGCGGCAGGTGTGCGCAGAGCGCGCCGCACACACACACCGCCGGGGCATACAATCACCAGCTGCAGCCCCGGCTCCACCGCTCATTCATTCCCACAAGCTCGCCTCATTCCCCGATTGTGTCAGGTCGGTGGATTAAATCGAAAGTTTTGTTCCTTAAAAGGTGGAAATATAAACAGGCCTCGTCCATTAATTAATTAGAATCCCATTAGTGGAGCCGGGCGCCGCGCCGCCTCGTTCATTACTCCGCCTCGATAAATATGGGGCGGCTTTAAATGAGCAAATCCTGAAAAGACAAAAAGTCTTCACTAGAAATGTAACAGCAAAAAAATTGTGTCCTTGAAAATTAACAAAATGTCGTTAAGTGGAGAAGAGCGAAGACGAGGACGATAATGAGGATTAATGCGGCGGAGTTATCTGTGCGTCATGTATGGTGGAGAGGGTAATCATGGGAAGCAATGTAACCAAATACCCACAAATACACACTGCCCACAGGAGGCAACATGCTCTATTACCGGGGATTGTTTCCTAATAATCATCTTGTATTTATAGTATTAGTATTTACAATAATCAAATAATGTGCAACAGGCGGCCAAAACCCCGAATAAGAGCAACAATAGGGAGAAGTCTGTGTAAAAAGAGCAACAATAGGGAGAAGTCTGTGTAAAAAGAGCAACAATAGGGAGAAGTCTGTGTAAAAAGAGCAACAATCGGGAGAAGTCTGTGTAAAAAGAGCAACAACAGAGAGATGACTGTGTAAAAAGAGCAACAATAGGGAGAGGTCTGTGTAAAAAGAGCAACAATAGGGAGAAGTCTGTGTAAAAAGAGCAACAACAGAGAGATGACTGTGTAAAAAGAGCAACAATAGGGAAAGGTCTGTGTAAAAAGAGCAACAATAGTGAGAGGTCTGTGTAAAAAGAGCAACAATAGGGAGAAGTCTGTGTAAAAAGAGCAACAATAGGGAGATGTCTGTGTAAAAAGAGCAACAATAGGGAGACGTCTGTGTAAAAAGAGCAACAATAGGGAAACGTCTGTGTAAAAAGAGCAACAATAGGGAAAACGTCTATGTAAAAAGAGCAACAATAGGGAAAAGTCTGTGTACAAAGAGCAACAATAGGGAGACGTCTGTGTAAAAAGAGCAACAATAGGGAGACGTCTTTGTAAAAAGAGCAACAATAGGGAGACGTCTGTGTAAAAAGAGCAACAATAGGGAGAAGTCTGTGTAAAAAGAGCAACAATAGGGAGAAGTCTGTGTGCAAAGAGCAACAATAGGGAGAAGTCTGTGTAAAAAGAGCAACAATAGGGAGAAGTCTGTGTAAAAAGAGCAACAATAGGGAGACGTCTGTGTAAAAAGAGCAACAATAGGGAGACGTCTTTGTAAAAAGAGCAACAATAGGGAGACGTCTGTGTAAAAAGAGCAACAATAGGGAGAAGTCTGTGTAAAAAGAGCAACAATAGGGAGAAGTCTGTGTGCAAAGAGCAACAATAGGGAGAAGTCTGTGTAAAAAGAGCAACAATAGGGAGAAGTCTGTGTAAAAAGAGCAACAATAGGGAGACATCTGTGTAAAAGAGCAACAATAGGGAGACGTCTGTGTAAAAAGAGCAACAATAGGGAGAAGTCTGTGTGCAAAGAGCAACAATAGGGAGAAGTCTGTGTGCAAAGAGCAACAACAGAGAGATGACTGTGTAAAAAGAGCAACAACAGGGAGAGGTCTGTGTAAAAAGAGCAACAATAGGGAGAAGTCTGTGTAAAGAGGGAACACATAGGGAGCGGTCTGTATAAAGAGGGAACATAGGGAGCGGTCTGTATAAAGAGGGAGCATAGGGAGCGGTCTGTATAAAGAGGGAACATAGGGAGCGGTCTGTATAAAGAGGGAACATAGGGAGCGGTCTGTATAAAGAGGGAACATAGGGAGCGGTCTGTATAAAGAGGGAACATAGGGAGCGGTCTGTATAAAGAGGGAACATAGGGAGCGGTCCGTATAAAGAGGGAACATAGGGAGCGGTCTGTATAAAGAGGGAACATAGGGAGCGGTCTGTATAAAGAGGGAACATAGGGAGCGGTCTGTATAAAGAGGGAACATAGGGAGCGGTCTGTATAAAGAGGGAACATAGTGAGCACTCTGTATAAAGAGGGAACATAGGGAGCGGTCTGTATAAAGAGGGAACATAGGGAGCGGTCTGTATAAAGAGGGAACATAGGGAGCGGTCTGTATAAAGAGGGAACATAGGGAGCGGTCTGTATAAAGAGGGAACATAGGGAGCGGTCTGTATAAAGAGGGAACATAGGGAGCGGTCTGTATAAAGAGGGAACATAGGGAGCGGTCTGTATAAAGAGGGAACATAGGGAGCGGTCTGTATAAAGAGGGAACATAGGGAGCGGTCTGTATAAAGAGGGAACATAGGGAGCGGTCTGTATAAAGAGGGAACATAGGGAGCGGTCTGTATAAAGAGGGAACATAGGGAGCGGTCTGTATAAAGAGGGAACATAGGGAGCGGTCTGTATAAAGAGGGAACATAGTGAGCACTCTGTATAAAGAGGGAACATAGGGAGCGGTCTGTATAAAGAGGGAACATAGGGAGCGGTCTGTATAAAGAGGGAACATAGGGAGCGGTCTGTATAAAGAGGGAACATAGGGAGCGGTCTGTATAAAGAGGGAACATAGGGAGCGGTCTGTATAAAGAGGGAACATAGGGAGCGGTCTGTATAAAGAGGGAACATAGGGAGCGGTCTGTATAAAGAGGGAACATAGGGAGCGGTCTGTATAAAGAGGGAACATAGGGAGCGGTCTGTATAAAGAGGGAACATAGGGAGCGGTCTGTATAAAGAGGGAACATAGGGAGCGGTCTGTATAAAGAGCGAACATAGGGAGCGGTCTGTATAAAGAGGGAACATAGGGAGCGGTCTGTATAAAGAGGGAACATAGGGAGCGGTCTGTATAAAGAGGGAACATAGGGAGCGGTCTGTATAAAGAGGGAACATAGGGAGCGGTCTGTATAAAGAGGGAACATAGGGAGCGGTCTGTATAAAGAGAGAACATAGGGAGCGGTCTGTATAAAGAGGGAACATAGGGAGCGGTCTGTATAAAGAGGGAACATAGGGAGCGGTCTGTATAAAGAGGGAACATAGGGAGCGGTCTGTATAAAGAGGGAACATAGGGAGCGGTCTGTGTAAAGAGGGAACATAGGGAGCGGTCTGTATAAAGAGGGAACATAGGGAGCGGTCTGTATAAAGAGGGAACATAGGGAGCGGTCTGTATAAAGAGGGAACATAGGGAGCGGTCTGTATAAAGAGGGAACATAGGGAGCGGTCTGTATAAAAAGGGAACATAGGGAGCGGTCTGTATAAAGAGGGAACATAGGGAGGTCTGTATAAAAGAGGAACATAGGGAGCGGTCGTGTATAAAGAGGGCAACATAGGGACGGTCTGTATAAAAGAGGAACATAGGGAGCGTCTGTATAAAAGAGGAACATAGGGAGCGGTCTGTAAAAGAGGAACATAGGGAGCGGTCTGTATAAAGAGGAACATAGGGAACGGTCTGTATAAAGAGGAACATAGGGAGCGGTCTGTATAAAGAGGGAACATAGGAGCGGTCTGTATAAAAGAGGAAACATAGGGAGCGTCTGTATAAAGAGGGAACATAGGGAGCGGTCTGTTATAAAGAGGGGAACATAGGGAGCGGTCTGTATAAAGAGGAACATAGGGAGCGGTCTGTATAAAAGGGAACATAGGGAGCGGTCTGTATAAAAGAGGGAACATAGGGACGGTCTGTATAAAGAGGGAAAAATAGGGAAACGGTCTGTATAAAGAGGGAACATAGGGACGGTCTGTATAAAGAGGGAACATAGGGAGCGGTCTGTATAAAGGGGAAACATAGGGAGCGGTCTGTATAAAGAGGGAACATAGGGAGCGGTCTATATAAAGAGGGGAACATAGGGAGCGGTCTGTATAAAGAGGGAACATAGGGAGCGGTCTGTATAAAGAGGGAACATAGGGAGCGGTCTGTATAAAGAGGGAACATAGGGAGCGTCTGTATAAAGAGGGAACATAGGGAGCGGTCTGTATAAAAGGGAACATAGGGAGCGGTCTGTATAAAAGGGAACATAGGGAGCGGTCTGTATAAAGAGGGAACGTAGGGAGCGGTCTGTATAAAGAGGGAACGTAGGGAGCGGTCTGTATAAAGAGGGAACATAGGGAGCGGTCTGTATAAAGAGGAAACACATAGGGAGCGGTCTGTATAAAGAGGGAACATAGGGAGCGGTCTGTATAAAGAGGGAACGTAGGGAGCGGTCTGTATAAAGAGGGAACATAGGGAGCGGTCTGTATAAAGAGGGGAACATAGGGAGCGGTCTGTATAAAGAGGGAACATGGGAGCGGTCTGTATAAAGAGGGAACATAGGGAGCGGTCTGTATAAAGAGGGGAACATAGGGAGCGGTCTGTATAAAGAGGGAACATGGGAGCGGTCTGTATAAAGAGGGAACATAGGGAGCGGTCTGTATAAAGAGGGGAACATAGGGAGCGGTCTGTATAAAGAGGGAACATGGGGAGCGGTCTGTTCAGTTATTTTCTTTTTTAATAAATCTGCACACATTCCTGCATTTGTTTTTCCAGTGTAGATGGGGTCAGACTGTTTATTAATGAGAAAAAAATGAACTTTTTTGAATTTACCAAATGGCTGCAATGAAACAAAGAGTGAAAATGTAAAGGGGTGCTGGTATTATTAGAGTCCCCCCATCTCACTGTATGTTACCCCCTTATTCTGTAGGTTTAGGAGATAGGGCCTCTCACCGATCTTCCAGGTGTAATGGGCTTTTCTCAGCTTTATCAGGAACAGATGAACAATGACCAAAAAGATGCAAAGCATCAGAGACACCAGGACCAGGATGAGGTTACGTGAGATTCACTTTTGGACTCCACATCTGAAAAACAAGAGGAAAGTCTGAGCACTGATAGACCTGGTGTATATGTCCCCATCCTGTAACATCTGTCCCCATCCTGGTATAATGTCCCCCATCCTGGTATATATGTCCCCATCCTGGTATATATGTCCCCCATCCTGGTATATATGTCCCCCATCCTGGTATATATGTCCCCCATCCTGGTATATATGTTCCCCATCCTGGTATATATGTCCCTCATCCTGGTATATATGTCCTCATCCTGGTATATATGTCCTCATCCTGGTGTATATTTCCCCATCCTGGTATATATATCCCCATCCTGGTATGTATGTCCCCCATCCTGGTATATATGTCCCATCCTGGTATATATGTCCCATCCTGGTATATATGTCCCATCCTGTGTATATTCTCCCATCCTGTAACATCTGTCCTCATCCTGGGTATATTGATGTCCCAATCCTGGGTTATGTATTGTCCCCTCCTGTATATATGTCCCATCGTATATATGTCCCCATCCTGGTATAATGTCCTCATCCTGGTATATATGTCCTCATTCCTGGTATATATGTCCTCATCCTGGTAAATATGTCCACTGGTATAATGACCCCATCCTGGTATATATGTCCATCACATGGTATATATGTCCACCATCCTGGTATATATGTCCCCATCCTGTATATATGTCCTCATCCTGGTAATATGTCTCCCATCCTGGTAGAGAAGAGCAGTCGTGAGCAGGACCTCATGGTCTCTTGTGTCCGGGACAGAGTTGTGGTCATTGTCACACAGAAGCAGATAAACCGTACACCTACAAGTTGCTGATCCACCGCTCTCTTTGGATTTTGGCCCTTACCAAACGTTGCGTTGTCATAGTATTTCTGGATGTGGTGACATAGTACATGAGCAGTGAATTCCCCTTCCGAAATGAAGTCAATGTCACAACTCTAACAAAAGATTAGAAAAATCAGTAAAGACTAACATAGAACCATTGTGCCCCTCCCTCCATATGAACACCTGCCTAATACAAGAGCATAAAAGTTGACTTTAAATACTCTGTGCTGCTGTGGATTCTGTTCTTCCACTGTTCATCGGTGCATCCTTCCTCCCCCCTGCCCCCACACCCCAATATCTGCTTTTGTAGGTTTCCGGTTTTAATGGACTTTGTCTTCTTGCCCTTGTCCGAAATGGAGTCTGAAGCCTCGTCTGTTCTTGGATATGCTCATATAGTGCTGTTCACACTCCTGCTATTATTCTGGACATTCTCATATAGTGCTGTTCACACTCCTGCATATTATTCCTGGACATTCTCATATAGTGCTGTTCACACTCCTGCATATTATTCTGGACATTCTCATATATGCTGTTCACACTCTAGCTTATTGTCTCTGGACATTCTCATATAGTGCTGTTCACACTCCGCTTATTGTTTCTGGACATTCTCATATAGTGTGTTCACACTCTTGCTTATTGTCTCTGGACATTCTCATATAGTGCTGTTCACACTCTTGCTTATTGTTTCTGGACATTCTCATATAGTGCTGTTCACACTCTAGCTTATTGTTTCTGGACATTCTCATATAGTGCTGTTCACACTCTTGCTTATTGTTTCTGGACATTCTCATATAGTGCTGTTCACACTCTTGCTTATTGTTTCTGGACATTCTCATATAGTGCTGTTCACACTCTAGCTTATTGTTTCTGGACATTCTCATATAGTGCTGTTCACACTACTGCATATCATTTCTGGACTTTTATATTTTAGTGCTGGTTGCACTTGCATTTAATTGTGATATTGTCTTCTGTTGTGTTATGTTTCTTATACGGTTACTGTTTGCAAAACAGTTTATTAACCCAAGTTTTGTCTCATTCTCATTCATTCCTACCCCATTAGATTCCAGAGTATCTTTATAATTGTTACAGCTTTCCTCCTCCTCACACCATGACACTGCCCCTGTCCCCACTAACACCATCACATACACTTCTTGACAATCTCACTTCTGAAGCACTCTGTGCTGCTGTTTTTCAATCTGATTGGTCATAGTTTATGTAGACAGAACTAAGGGGGTGATGACAGCAGCCGTGTGCCTGCAGTGTAGGGGGCCCCATCCTGCACATACCTGGGGTCACACTGACATTGGCTCCGTCTGTCGCTGTGATATTTCCTATAAAATGATACATAAAGTTATGAAGCCACAAAACTGATTCTAGGACAATAATCGTCAGGAAATCCTCCATTAATAACAGGAAAATACCGAAGGATGAGGAGGTTTCATCGGATGCATTTGTCACATTTCCATCAGGTGCGTCTGCAGGTGACGAGGAGGATCCTGGTACTGGAGAAACACAAAAATAGCAAAAATGTGAAATATTCCAAAAATTCAGAAGATTGAGATAATGCAGTAATATTCTGCTAATGGTAGATCTGAAGGTTTGTGGAGCAGGAGAGCGATGAAGAGTAACAGGTGAGGAGGTGATAATAGAAGAAGGTGACACAATGGGAGAAGTGGTGGAGAAGGAGGAGCAAGAGGTAAAGAGGAGGAGCAACAGCTGAGGAGGAGGAGCAAGAGGTGAGGATGAGGAGGAGCAAGAGGTAAAGAGGAGGAGGAGCAAGAGGTAAAGAGGAGGAGGAGCAAGAGGTGAGGATGAGGAGGTGATAATAGAAGAAGGTGACACAATGGGAGAAGTGGTGGAGGAGGAGTAAGAGGTAAAGAGGAGGAGGAGCAAGAGGTGAGGAGGAGGAGCAAGAGGTGAGGATGAGGAGGAGCAAGAGGTGAAGAGGAGGAGGAGCAAGAGGTGAGGATGAGGAGGTGATAATAGAAGAAGGTGACACAATGGGAGAAGTGGTGGAGGAGGAGTAAGAGGTAAAGAGGAGGAGGAGCAAGAGGTGAGGAGGAGGAGCAAGAGGTGAGGATGAGGAGGAGCAAGAGGTGAAGAGGAGGAGCAAGAGGTGAAGAGGAGGAGGAGCAAGAGGTGAAGAGGAGGAGGAGCAAGAGGTGAGGAGGTGATAATAGAAGGTGACACAATGGGAGAAGTGATGGAGAAGGAGGAGCAAAAGATCAGGAGGAGGAGCAAGAGATCAGGAGGAGGAGGAATCGGTAAAGAGGAGGAGCAAGAGGTAAAGAGGAGGAGCAAGAGGTAAAGAGGAGGAGCAAGAGGTGAGAGGGAGGAGCAAGAGTGGAAAAGGAGGATGAAAAATAGGTGAGAAGGAAGAGAAAGAGTGAGAGGCAGAGCAAGAGGTGAGAAGGAGGAGGAGCAAGAGGTGAGGAGAAGGTGGTGATAATAGAAGAAGGTGACACAATGGGAAATGTAATGGAGAAGGAGGAGCAAGAGATGAGGAGGAGCAAAAGGTAAAGAGGAGGAGAAGCAAGAGGTGAGGAGAAGGGGGTGATAATAGAAGAAGGTGACACAATGGGAAATGTAATGGAGAAGGAGGAGCAAGAGATGAGGAGGAGCAAAAGGTAAAGAGGAGGAGAAGCAAGAGGTGAGAAGGAGAAAAAGCAAGAATGAATGAGAAGGAGGAGCAAGAGGTGATGAGGAGAAGGGGCAAGTGGTGAAGAGGAGGAGCAACAATGGAAGAGAAGGAGCATGTGGGTGAGGAAGATGATCAACAATGGAAGTGGAGGAGCAGAAGTGAAGGAGGAAGAGCAAGAGTAAAGGAGGAAAAGCAAGACTGGGAGCAAGAGTGGAAGAGGAGGAGCAAGAGTGGAAGAGGAGGAGCAAGAGGTGATGAGGAGGAGCAACAATGGAATAGGAGGAGCAAGAAGGTGAGGACCAGTAAAAATGGATGAGGTGAGGCAAGAGTGGAAGAGGAGGAGGGGCAAGAGGTAAAGAGGAGGAGCAACAGCTGAGGAGGAGGAGCAAGAGGTGAGGATGAGGAGGAGCAAGAGGTAAAGAGGAGGAGGAGCAAGAGGTGATGATGAGGAGGTGATAATAGAAGAAGGTGACACAATGGGAGAAGTGGTGGAGGAGGAGCAAGAGGTAAAGAGGAGGAGAAGCAAGAGGTGAGGAGGAGCAAGAGGTGAGGATGAGGAGGAACAAGAGGTGAAGAGGAGGAGCAAGAGGTGAAGAGGAGGAGGAGCAAGAGGTGAAAAGGAGGAGGAGCAAGAGGTGAGGAGGTGATAATAGAAGGTGACACAATGGGAGAAGTGATGGAGAAGGAGGAGCAAAAGATCAGGAGGAGGAGCAATAATGGAAGAGGAGCAAGAGATCAGGAGGAGGAGCAAGAGATCAGGAGGAGGAGCAAGACGTAAAGAGGAGGAGCAAGAGGTAAAGAGGAGGAGGAGCAAGAGGTGAGAAGGAGAAAAAGCAAGAATGAATGAGGAGGAGGAGCAAGAGGTGATGAGGAGAAGGGGCAAGTGGTGAAGAGGAGGAGCAACAATGGAAGAGAAGGAGCAAGAGTGAAGGAGGAAGAGCAAGAGTAAAGGAGGAAAAGCAAGACTGGGAGCAAGAGTGGAAGAGGAGGAGCAAGAGTGGAAGAAGAGGAGCAAGAGGTGATGAGGAGGAGCAACAATGGAATAGGAGGAGCAAAAAGGTGAGGACCAGTAAAAATGGATGAGGTGAGGCAAGAGTGGAAGAGGAGGAGGGGCAAGAGGTGAGGAGGAGGAGCAACAGTGAAGGAGGAAGAGCAAGAGATGATGAAACGGAGCAATAATGGAAGAGGAGAAGCAAGAGGTAACAAGTGATGTGGATCAGAGAGTGAGGAGGAAGAGCAAAAATGGAAGAAGAGAGTCAAGAGTGGAAGAGGAGCAATTGGTGAGGAGGAGCAAGAAGTGGAAGAGGAGGAGCTAGATGGAGAGGAGGAGAAAAAGAAGAAAAGGTAAAACAGAAAAACAGAAGGATCAAGAGAAGACAAATAGAGAAGGAAGAAAAATAGAAGAGTAGAAGTAGAAAAAAAACAGGAGGGGAGTAGAAAATGAGGAAGAGGAGAAGCAGTAGGATGAAAGATGAGAGGACCAAAATAAAAAGAGGAGGAAAAGCAAAGTAAAGATGAAAGATTAGAATAGGAGAGTAAGAGAGCAGTGTAAGAGGTCAGCATAAGAGGGCAGAGTGAGAGGGCAGAGTGAGAGGGCAGAGTGAGAGGGCAGAGTGAGAGGCAGCGTAAGAGGTCAGCGTAAGAGGTCAGCATAAGAGGGCAGGGTAAAAGGGCAGCGTGAGAGGGCAGCGTAAGAGGTCAGCGTAAGAGGTCAGCATAAGAGGGCAGGGTAAAAGGGCAGCGTGAGAGGGCAGCGTAAGAGGTCAGCGTAAGAGGTCAGCATAAGAGGGCAGCGTAAGCGGGCAGCGTAAGAGGTCAGCATAAGAGGGCAGTGTAAGAGGGCAGATGGTAGAGCAGGTTGATGGTCTTATGTGGATCCGTTACCTCTGGTTTCATCTTCTCTCTTTCTTCCTGATGTCTTCCCATCTGGGGTTGTGTGTTCCTCTATAGACGGCGTCCATGATACAGCATCTACAATACAATCATTATATATAGACTTATCCCACTGTGATGTCCATAGAGATGACACTTGTGTGTGTGATGTACACAGTGATGACACTTGTGTGTGTGTCCATAGAGATGACACTTGTGTGTGATGTCCATAGAGATGACACTTGTGTGTGTGATGTACACAGTGATGACACTTGTGTGTGATGTACATAGTGATGACACTTATGTGTGATGTACATAGTGATGACACTTGTGTGTAATGTACAGTGATGACACTTGTGTGTGATGTACATAGTGATGACACTTGTGTGTGAGTACATAGTGATGACACTTGTGTGTGATGCAGAGTGATGACACTTGTGTGTGATGTACATAGTGATGACACTTGTGTGTGATGTACATAGTGATGACACTTGTGTGTGATGTACATAGTGATGACACTTGTGTGTGATGTACATAGTGATGACACTTGTGTGTGTGATGTACATAGTGATGACACTTGTGTGTGATGTACATAGTGATGACACTTGTGTGTGATGTACATAGTGATGACAGTTGTGTGTGATGTACACAGTGATGACACTTGTGTGTGATGTACATAGTGATGACACTTGTGTGTGATGTACACAGTGATGACACTTGTGTGTGTGATGTACATAGTGATGACACTTGTGTGTGATGTACACAGTGATGACACTTGTGTGTGATGTACATAGTGATGACACTTGTGTGTGATGTACATAGTGATGACACTTGTGTGTGATGTACATAGTGATGACACTTGTGTGTGATGTACATAGTGATGACACTTGTGTGTGATGTACACAGTGATGACACTTGTGTGATGTACATAGTGATGACACTTGTGTGTGTGATGTACATAGTGATGACACTTGTGTGTGATGTACACATGATGACACTTTGTGATGTACACAGTGATGACACTTGTGTGTGAGTACATAGTGATGACACTTGTGTGTGATGTACACATGTGATGACACTTGTGTGTGATGTACACAGTGATGACACTTGTGTGTGATGTACACAGTGATGACACTTGTGTGTGATGTACACAGTGATGACACCGTGTGTGATGTACACAGTGATGACACTCGTGTGTGATGTACACAGTGATGACACTCGTGTGTGATGTACACAGTGATGACACTTGTGTGTGATGTACATAGTGATGACACTTGTGTGTGATGTACACAGTGATGACACTTGTGTGTGATGTACATAGTGATGACACTTGTGTGTGTGATGTACATAGTGATGACACTTGTGTGTGTGATGTACACAGTGATGACACTTGTGTGTGATGTCCATAGTGATGACACTTGTGTGTGATGTACATAGTGATGACACTTGTGTGTGGATGTACATAGTGATGACACTTGTGTGTGATGTACATAGTGATGACACTTGTGTGTGATGTACATAGTGATGACACTTGTGTGTGATGTACATAGTGATGACACTTGTGTGTGATGTACACAGTGATGACACTTGTGTGTGATGTACATAGTGATGACACTTGTGTGTGATGTACATAGTGATGACACTTGTGTGTGATGTACACAGTGATGACACTTGTCTGATTCCCGCTGATCGCTCCTGACGTCACGCCTGCAGCCGCCGCTCTCTGATCTGCCAAAATTACTTTCAATTAATTTACTAATTATTTGCTTCAACTGAGCAATTACTGAATGCAATCAGCCATTTGTGGCCGTCATCGGGAGCGCGGCGCTTTTATCTGCCCGGTCTAGACACATTCAAGTCCCGTCTGCACATATTAAAGGTGATGAACATGAAAGGCGGATTCTGTTTTATGACAAATTAGTTTAATTGAACTTTAAGCTCTCAGAGTAAATGCAAAAGAGAATAATATGGCGGTTAAATATCTGCAAAGTACAAGAGGAACAGGAGGGAGAGAAAGCACCGAAATGCGCTAGTGAATGCTCAGTGTTATGCCCGACCACAAGGGGCGCTAATGCCAATCACTGGGATATTATTATTATTATAGCACCATTTATTCCATGGTGCTTTACATGTGAACAGGGGCATATATAGATTAGTACAATAATCATGAGCAATACAAGGAACAGACAGGTACAAGAGGAAAGAGGACTCTGCCCACGAGGGCTCACAGTCTACAAGGAATGGGTGAGGATACAGTAGGTGAGGGGAGAGGACCCTGCCCACGAGGGCTCACAGTCTACAAGGGATGGGTGAGGATACAGTAGATGAGGAGAGAGGACCCTGCCCACGAGGGCTCACAGTCTACTATGGATGGGTGAGGATACAGTAGGTGAGGAGAGAGGACCCTGCCCGCGAGGGCTCACAGTCTACTATGGATGGGTGAGGATACAGTAGGTGAGGAGAGAGGACCCTGCCCACGAGGGCTCACCGTCTACAAGGGATGGGTGAGGATACAGTGGGTGAGGAGAGAGGACCCTGCCCACGAGGGCTCACCGTCTACAAGGGATGGGTGAGGATACAGTAGGTGAGGAGAGAGGACCCTGCCCGCGAGGGCTCACAGTCTACAAGGGATGGGTGAGGATACAGTAGGTGAGGAGAGAGGACCCTGCCCGCAAGGGCTCACAGTCTACAAGGGATGGGTGAGGATACAGTAGATGAGGAGAGAGGACCCTGCCCACGAGGGCTCACAGTCTACAAGGGATGGGTGAGGATACAGTAGATGAGGAGAGAGGACCCTGCCCACGAGGGCTCACAGTCTACAAGGGATGGGTGAGGATACAGTAGGTGAGGAGAGAGGACCCTGCCCGCAAGGACTCACAGTCTACAAGGGATAGGTGAGGATACAGTGTTTTACCCTCATTGATTTGGAAAGTTGCTGTGAACCCACTGGTCCCCGGTGTGAGGAGCGTTTACAGGATTTGCCATGGATAGTGATGACTCTCGCTCTACCCTATAGTGGAAAGTGATGACTCTCGCTCTACCCTATAGTGGAAAGTGATGACTCTCGCTCTACCATATAGTGGATAGTGAGGACTCTCGCTCTACCATAGAGTGGATAGTGATGACTCTCGCTCTACCATATAGTGGATAGTGATGACTCTCGCTCTACCATATAGTGGATAGTGAGGACTCTCGCTCTACCATAGAGTGGATAGTGATGACTCTCGCTCTACCATATAGTGGATAGTGATGACTCTCACTCTACCATATAGTGGATAGTGATGACTCTCGCTCTACCATATGGTGGATAGTGATGACTCTCGCTCTACCATATAGTGGATAGTGATGACTCTCGCTCTACCATATGGTGGATAGTGATGACTCTCGCTCTACCATATAGTGGATAGTGATGACTCTCGCTCTACCATATGGTGGATAGTGATGACTCTCGCTCTACCATATAGTGGATAGTGATGACTCTCGCTCTACCATATAGTGGATAGTGATGACTCTCACTCTACCATATAGTGGATAGTGATGACTCTCGCTCTACCATATGGTGGATAGTGATGACTCTCGCTCTACCATATAGTGGATAGTGATGACTCTCGCTCTACCATATGGTGGATAGTGATGACTCTCCTCGCTCTACCATATAGTGGATAGTGGATGACTCTCGCTCTACCATATAGTGGATAGTGATGACTCTCGCTCTACCATATAGTGGATAGTGATGACTCTCGCTCTACCACATGTGGATAGTGATGACTCTCGCTCTTACCCTATAGTGGAAAGTGATGACTCTCGCTCTACCATATAGTGGATAGTGAGGACTCTCGCTCTACCATAGAGTGGATAGTGATGACTCTCGCTCTACCATATAGTGGATAGTGATGACTCTCACTCTACCATATGGTGGATAGTGATGACTCTCGCTCTACCATATAGTGGATAGTGATGACTCTCGCTCTACCATATGGTGGATAGTGATGACTCTCGCTCTACCATATAGTGGATAGTGATGACTCTCGCTCTACCATATAGTGGATAGTGATGACTCTCGCTCTACCATATGGTGGATAGTGATGACTCTCGCTCTACCATATGGTGGATAGTGATGACTCGCTCTACCATATGGTGGATAGTGATGACTCTCGCTCTACCATATAGTGGATAGTGATGACTCTCGCTCTACCATATAGTGGATAGTGATGACTCTCGCTCTACCATATGGTGGATTGTGATAACTCTCGCTCTACCATATAGTGTTTAGTGATGACTCTCGCTCTACCATATAGTGGATAGTGATGACTCATTCTACCATATAGTGTTTAGTGATGACTCTCGCTCTACCATATAGTGGATAGTGATGACTCACTCTACCATATAGTGGATAGTGATGACTCACTCTACCATATAGTGGATAGTGATGACTCTCGCTCTACCATATAGTGGATTGTGGTCACTGTGACCCCGTTGCGGATCTGCCGTGGTCTCATGAATTCGCTTTCTTCGTTGCCCATTGGGACTTATTGATAATGGTGTACGTTTCGCTCCATATTCTTCAGGGCCGATCGCTGCGGCTCTAATAAATCCGCCATATTGTGAGCGGCTTCTCTTACACAATCCGGCGTCTCGGGGATTTTTTTTAATTCCTAAAGTGGCCGATCTGAGGTGGGCGCTCCGGAGCTGTTTTTTGGAGGCACTAAGGCTGTATTGATCGGAGCGGTGTGGAGCGGGTCGGGTTCAGCGCTCGTTCCGCCATTGATTGTCTCCAGGTGCTTCGGGCCCCTCCAGCTGGGATTAAGCACATTTACAGAAAATGAAAGCAATTTCACTCTATAAATGTACGAGTTGACTGTGATGCCAATACCATTATCACTAATGCTGTACCCGGCTCCCGACCGCTCACAGGTCTGCAGCTCCCCAGCAAAGTGATGGGGGTTCAGCCGAACTGCACCATGTGCATTAACCCATTGTGACCCAGGAGCGCAGAGAATAACAGGCCGGGAGGCAATTACCACAATACAGTAAAGCTAAACCCACTGTAGCCGCTCAGACAGAGATGATTTCGCTCATATATGGCTTTATATCATAGGCAGAAACAAGGTATCTAAGCCTGATGGCGAATGTCTGCTGAGCTGCTGTGATACTGCCTGCTGAGCCATGTATCCAATCCTACCATGTGTGATACTGTCTGATGAGCTGTGTATCTAATCCTCTCCTGTGTGATACTGTCTGCTGAGCTGTGTATCTAATCCTCTCCTGTGTGATACTGTCTGCTGAGCCATGTATCCAATCCTACCATGTGTGATATTGTCTGCAGTGATACTGCCTGCTGAGCCATGTATCCAATCCTACCATGTGTGATACTGTCTGCTGAGCGGTGTATCTAATCCTCTCCTGTGTGATACTGTCTGCTGAGCTGTGTATCTAATCCTCTCCTGTGTGATACTGTCTGCTGAGCTGTGTATCTAATCCTCTCCTGTGTGATACTGTCTGCGGTGCTGTGTATCTAATCCTCTCCTGTGTGATACTGTCTGCTGAGCTGTGTATCTAATCCTCTCCTGTGTGATACAGTCTGCTGAGCTGTGTATCTAATCCTATGCTGTGAGATACTGTCTGCTGAGCTGTGTATCTAATCCTACCCTGTGTGATACTGTCTGCTGAGCCGTGTATCTAATCCTATCCTGTGTGATACTATATGCTGAGCTGTGTATCTAATCCTATCCTGTGTGATACTGTCTGCTGAGCTGTGTATCTAATCCTCTCCTGTGTGATACTGTCTGCTGAGCTGTATATCTAATCCTATCCTGTGTGATGCTGTCTGCTGAGCTGTGTATCTAATCCTCTCCTGTGTGATACTGTCTGCTGAGCTGTGTATCTAATCCTATCCTGTGTGATACTGTCTGCTGAGCTGTGTATCTAATCCTCTCCTGTGTGATACTGTCTGCTGAGCTGTGTATCTAATCCTCTCCTGTGTGATACTGTCTGCTGAGCTGTGTATCTAATCCTCTCCTGTGTGATACTGTCTCCTGAGCTGTGTATCTAATCCTTTCCTGTGTGATACAGTCTGCTGAGCTGTGTATCTAATCCTCTCCTGTGTGATACTGTCTGCTGAGCTGTGTATCTAATCCTCTCCTGTGTGATACTGTCTGCTGAGCTGTGTATCTAATCCTCTCCTGTGTGATACTGTCTGCTGAGCTGTGTATCTAATCCTATCCTGTGTGATACTGTCTGCTGAGCTGTGTATCTAATCCTCTCCTGTGTGATACTGTCTGCTGAGCTGTGTATCTAATCCTCTCCTGTGTGATACTGTCTGCTGAGCTGTGTATCTAATCCTCTCCTGTGTGATACTGTCTCCTGAGCTGTGTATCTAATCCTTTCCTGTGTGATACAGTCTGCTGAGCTGTGTATCTAATCCTCTCCTGTGTGATACTGTCTGCTGAGCTGTGTATCTAATCCTCTCCTGTGTGATACTGTCTGCTGAGCTGTGTATCTAATCCTCTCCTGTGTGATACTGTCTGCTGAGCTGTGTATCTAATCCTATCCTGTGTGATACTGTCTGCTGAGCTGTGTATCTAATCCTTTCCTGTGTGATACTGTCTCCTGAGCTGTGTATCTAATCCTCTCCTGTGTGATACTGTCTGCTGAGCTGTGTATCTAATCCTATCCTTGTGATACTGTCTGCTGAGCTGTGTATCTAATCCTCTCCTGTGTGATACTGTCTGCTGAGCTGTGTATCTAATCCTCTCCTGTGTGATACTGTCTTAGAGAAGCACTTGCACCATTGCCCTGTATGATTAGCCATTATAAGCTGTTTAGTAGTCACACAGTGATTCTGTGCTGTAGATTTGTGGCTTCATCCTGTAATTAATCTTCCTCATTACATAGGACTGGGATTGAGTTATTATTCTACTAACTACACAGCGCCACCTGGTGTTCATCACAGGAACAACAGCCTAAGAAATACAGGTCCATCTCAATGATTAGAAGATCATCAAAAAGTGACTTTATTTCAGTAATTCAATACATAAAGTGACCACATCTATTATATAGAGTCATTACACACAGAGGGATCTATTTCATGTGTTTATTTATGTTAATGTTGATGATTAATGAAACCTCAAAGGTCATTATGTCAGAAAATTAAAGTAGGGAGGATAAAGGGTTAAACGCCACGCTGCCGTATTCCACCAGACATCAAAGGCTGAATATAATATTGATTTATTAATCAGGGCTCCCAGAAACATGGCAATATGATACTGATATGTCCTGAGGAAGGGGCCAGGGAACCCTGAAACATGATGACTAATAAATCAATATTATATTCACATTTTTATGTCTGGTGGAATACAGCAGCGCAGTGTTTAACCCTTCATCCTCCCTACTCTATATGCACCATGCTGGGGACTGCAGAAGCCGTGATCTGCTTTTATAGTGGTTGTGACTCTCACAACCACACAAGGTGAAGCCTCTGATACATATTTAGGTCATATTTTATCTCTCAGACCCTTCATCCTCCCTACTTTAATTTTCTGAGATAATGACCTTGGGATTTTCATTAATCATCAACATTAACTAAATAAACACATGAAATAGATCCCTCTGTGTGTAATGACTCTATATAATAGATGTGTGTCACTTTATGTATTGAATGACTGATGTAAAGTTACTTGCTGATGATCTTCTCATTCATTGAGAAGCTCCTGTAACTGCTGGACACAAGTGCAGGTAGGAGAGTCACAAAATCACTCAATGTCCCTTAATCTGAAACAATATTACAGGCAGAATACACACGATCGAGCTGCGGCTGAGCGACTTCAGAGGGAATCTGATCTGAGATTTCACTGTTCATCCCTCTATCATCCTCAGACCAACGGCCTGTGTGAGAAGATGAACCACGTGGTGATGGATCTGCTGAAAACACTCCACTAGAAGGGAGGAACATGTGGCAGAGAAACTGCCAGATCTAATGGATCTCTACAACTAAAAATGGGGGTACTGACTCCTGAATACAACCTCCCATAGACAGACTACGATACAGAGCGCCAACAGAGGTATCGCCAGGTGCAGGAATGCGGAGAGAAACTGGACTCAGGATAGAGAGACACAGGAGAGAACATACAACCAAAAAGCACCCGCAGACCCCCCGGTACCAGGAGAACCGGTCCTAAAGAGAAAGCGACGGGTTCACAAGTTGGATGACCAGTGGGAGGCAGAGCCCTACACCATGATGCCTTTGTGGAGCCCAATGAGACGGGGTACTCGGTACCGGACCGGGGTACTGCTGGGGATGTCACGGCGGTCCTGGTCCGGACCGTGTCCCGGGATCCGCAATAAATGGGGGATTATTTACAGGGATTAGTCAGTCGTGACGCCACCCATGGGTTGTGGTCAGTGAGGGGACCACTGCTGCAGTGTACTTCTGTCAGGAGGATGGATGGATGCTGCAGCAAGCTGGATGAGCCCGCCGCGGGTCGGGAGAGCTCCTGACAGGGTAAAATGGAGGATAGACAGTTCTTTATACCTGGAATCAGACACGGACACTGAAGCAGGGTTCACCGGGTTTACTCTCCATCTCTTCCAAGTCACACAGTGCACGGTACAGTTCAGTTCTTAACAGCTTTACTCAGTTTACTCCGGTACACTTGAACCCTCTGCAGCCAGGTCATCACTCGGAGACCCCCCACTCCTTCTATGTGTCCTTTCAGGCTGATTCGCTTTCCTCTTTTAGGTGGATTGCAGAGCGACAGTTCGGTCCCTTAATATAGCTTCCCCCTAAGTGCACGGGTGGCAAGCCGGGTCCTCGTGTTTCCTGATGTGCCCCCAACCCTGTAGTGGGAACACGGACCTGGAATCTCTGTCCCCTGTCAGTTTGTCTGGAGAGCCGGTGTGAATCTTCAGTCCCCCTCAGAGCTGACACTCTGGTTTCAGCCTAGCCTTAAGTGTCCCTATTTTACAAGGGATCACCGGGCTCTTCTCTACCCGTGTCACTTCCCAGATACGTCAGGAGGGGCTGTTCTGTCAGTTATCTGTCAGCGCTACCGTCTTCCTCAGACCCGATGGTACTGGTCCGGTCTTGGCTGCTCGGCACTCACCTACTGGCTAAACTACTACCTGTTTCTCCCTTATATACGGGTCTGTTAACATGGCTACGCTTCACCCACTAATATTTAGCCCTACTACCCCTATCCTGCTAGAGTCCCAGGCTCCGGGTTAGGTCTTATGTCAGTGGATGTGTATTGTAGAGGTGTTTGCTATACAAACTGTTCACCCTCCTGCCTGGCTGCAGTTCCTACCTGTGGCCACCCTGGACGCAGGGGCGCCACACCTTCTCACTTTGACCCTCAAAAGGTCTGCCTGATCAGCAAGGAAGGGGGAGAAACCTCTGCCACCGTCTCCAGAGATCACCTGAAACGATGCCCCGAGCAGCTGTCATTGCTTTCCTAGAAACACATGCAGATCTAATACATAATACAAAGTTATCAAAGATGATAATCAAAATAAGATGTAAGATATTACCTGTGGCGCCCCTCTGGCAGGTACTGTACCCCAAAAAGAAGGTGTAGTATCTTCTTAGTCACAGGTGGAGGTAGGAAACTACAGAGTCTGTCCACCGAACCCACCCACAGACACCCTAGCACAGGGGACTGGATTCCAGTAGGTCACAGGGGGTGGAGCTTAGGGGAGACGTGATTGACAGTGAGACACAAGTCAGCCAGACGGTGACAGAGAGAGAGAACGGATGGACACAGGGGACCCTGCTGTCCTGAGGAGAGGGCATCTCTAAGGATCAGAGGTGACCCAGACAAGAAGGGACACTCCAGGACTGGTCGGAGCCGTCTGGAGTGCCGAGGTCACACCGGTGAACTGGAGCCGAGGCGGTTTGATAGGTTTATCCCAAACCACAGACCAGCGCATTGTGGGCCCTCATAACGGAGCCACGACACCCACCGAGGAGCCTAACCTCTGTCCCAGATCTAGGTCCAAGACGCCAAGAGGTAACAGTGACCTAAGGCGACAGACCTGGGGACTAGTGACCAGACTCCAGTGTGGGAGGGCAGAGAGCCATTGTGAACAGAGACCGAGAAAGAGAATGGAGAGACACCTCTGACGCTCTGTGGGAACCCTGAAACCTGCGGCTATAATCCCCGATGGGCCGGACTGTACCGTGTACTTTATCATTGGTACCAGTAAAAGAACTGTTTGAGCTGATCTGATCTCTGGCTTCATTTAATCCGTCGCCCGAAGGTCTCTACAGCAGGACCGCAACTACGACTCCCCTCATCCACCCCGCCGCGCTGAGGAAAAGCTCCGCCTGTGGGGAGTTGTACTACCTCTGCTGCACCTCCATCACCTCAGCACCCGGCTGCAGCGCTGGTAAATACATTACCAGGTACCACAGGTGGCGTCACGTATAATCCTCAATCATCATCCCCCATCAGGGCACGGAACCAGGACCCAACCAGCCGTGATCCCCACAGAAGCCACCGTCCCGGTATCCGAATAACCCCTTCCCTGCTTATACGGGTTCTCCGGATTTCTCTCACATTTAAATAACTGATAGGATGTTTAGATTGTGAGCCCCAAAGGGGACCGTGATGCAAATATATGTAAAAGTGCTATGGAATTAATAGTGCTATATAAATGAATAAATAGTATTATTATTATTATTATTATTATTATTAATAAAGATCTTTCAATAATTTGGGGCCCCTTTGGAGCTTTTGCTTTGGGGCCCATGAGCTTCAAGTTATGCCCCTGATAACACACCTTACCTGATGGGTGACGGCCGGCTGCAGGATTGGTGCTTCTGTGTCTGTTGCTGTAACAAGAATTTATGAGAAATAAAAGTGTAAAAATTACAATCAGATCATAAGAAATTGAGGAAAAAAAAAAACACAGAACGTCTCACTATTCATGAGAAGAGGAATCTCGAGTATTTCTGCTGCTGGTAGATGTAGTGCGGCTCCAGGGCTGATGCCGTCCTACAATCAAATCTACAACTTTCTCATGCACTTTGTGCTTTAAAGGGGAACTCGGGGGGATAATATTTTATATACAGTCCCTGTCCTCCTACATGAATGAAGCAGAGCTGGACTCTGCAGTTCTAGGATCTATAGATCACTTATAAATCAATAAAATCATATCTGCTCCTCAGCTCTCACCCCTTCCTCAGGGGACAGAGACATTCAGCCTCATGCTGCAGCAGTGACTGGTATATTGGGGGCTCCAGGACCATCGTACATTCCTGCCCCCTCATACTTCTGTATGAACAGTGGGTGTGGACCCTTGGGCTCCAGGATCATCTTACATTCCTGCCCCCTCATACTTCTGTGTGAACAAGGGGCATGGCTGCCAGCCCATGGTCACACTACAATCCTGCTCCTGATATACCATCCTACGTAACGTAAGAACAGAGGTGTGTCGGAGGCGTGGACCCTTAGGCTCCAGGATCATCTTACATTCCTGCCCCTCATACTTCTGTACGAACAGAGGCGTGTGCTGCTGGCCCCATGGTCACACTACAATCCTGCCCCTGATATACCATCCTATGTAATGTAAGAACAGGGGTGTTCTCCCTTTGAATAGCAATCATGTCACCAAGCAGATATAAATACATGATGTGATCCTCTGCGGTACAATAATATGATGGTGCATGATGTGTGCTGCCATGTATCAGGCTAGGAGCAGAGGCAAATCACTGCATTGATTGATTCAGCACTGCCATGGTCTTGGTAGCTTCCTGTCTCCTGAAACTTTAGCACTATGCAGGACTGAATGTCTCTGTCCCCTGAGGGAGGGGTGAGAGCTGAGGAGCAGATATGATTTTATTGATTTATAAGTGAACTATAAGATCCTAGAACTGTGTCCAGCTCTGCTTCATCATGTAGGAGGGCAGGGACAGGACAACACATGTATCTCCCCGGAGTTCCCCTTTAATCTCTCATTTTCAAGATCTCTGCTGCTGTCAGAGTAATGAACCTGTGCTCGCACATTGAGGTTTCATTGCAAAGTATCCAGTGTCAGGTGATCTATCAGCTGCTACATTACATTACATAGTAACTACAACCCTCAGCATAACTCCATGGCTTTACACCATATTGAAGGTCTGGAGTCCCTTAAACTGTAGATTGTGGTGCCCAGGACCCTTATACTGTAGACTGTGGTGCCCAGGACCCCTTATACTGTGGATTGTGGTTCCCAGGACCCCTTATACTGTAGATTGTGGTGCCCAGGACCCCTTACACTGTAGATTGTGGTGCCCAGGACCCCTTATACTGTAGAGTGTGGTGCCCAGGACCCCTTATACTGTAGATTGTGGTCCCCAGGACCCCTTATACTGTAGATTGTGGTGCCCAGGACCCCTTATACTGTAGATTGTGGTGCCCAGGACCCCTTATACTGTAGATCG
This sequence comes from Allobates femoralis, assembly GCA_033576535.1. Taxonomy (NCBI): domain Eukaryota; kingdom Metazoa; phylum Chordata; class Amphibia; order Anura; family Aromobatidae; genus Allobates; species Allobates femoralis. The sequence continues at coordinate 36,623,618 of JARQOC010000009.1, forward strand.
TGGTGCCCAGGACCCCTTATACTGTAGATTGTGGTGCCCAGGACCCCTTATACTGTAGATTGTGGTGCCCAGGACCCCTTATACTGTAGATTGTGGTGCCCAGGACCCCTTATACTGTAGATCGTGGTGCCCAGGACCCCTTGTACTGTAGATTGTGGTGCCCAGGACCCCTTATACTGTAGATTGTGGTGCCCAGGACCCCTTATACTGTAGATTGTGGTGCCCAGGACCCCTTATACTGTACATGTTGGTGCCCAGGACCCCTTATACTGTAGATTGTGGTGCCCAGACCCCTTATACTGTAGACTGTGGTGCCCAGGACCCCTTTTACTGTAGATTGTGGTTCCCAGGACCCCTTATACTGTAGATTGTGGTGCCCAGGACCCCTTATACTGTAGATTGTGGTGCCCAGGACCCCTTATACTGTAGAGTCTGGTGCCCAGACCCCTTATACTGTGGATTGTGGTGCCCAGGACCCCTTATATTGTAGATTGTGGTGCCCAGGACCCCTTATACTGTAGATTGTGGTGCCCAGGACCCCTTATACTGTAGATTGTGGTGCCCAGGACCCCTTATACTGTAGATTGTGGTGCCCAGGACCCCTTATACTGTAGAGTCTGGTGCCCAGGACCCCTTATACTGTAGATTGTGGTTCCCAGGACCCCTTATACTGTAGATTGCGGTGCCCAGGACCCCTTATACTGTAGATTGTGGTGCCCAGGACCCCTTATACTGTAGATTGTGTGTCCCAGGACCCCTTATACTGTAGATTGTGGTTCCCAGGACCCCTTATACTGTAGATTGTGGTGCCCAGGACCCCTTATACTGTAGATGTGGTGCCCAGGACCCCTTATACTGTAGAGTCTGGTGCCCAGGACCCCTTATATTGTAGATTGTGGTGCCCAGGACCCCTTATACTGTAGATTGTGGTGCCCAGGACCCCTTATACTGTAGATTGTGGTGCCCAGGACCCCTTATACTGTAGATTGTGGTGCCCAGGACCCCTTATACTGTAGATTGTGGTGCCCAGGACCCCTTATACTGTAGATTGTGGTGCCCAGGACCCCTTATACTGTAGATGTGGTGCCCAGGACCCCTTATACTGTGATTGTGGTGCCCAGGACCCCTTATACTGTGGATTGTGGTGCCCAGGACCCCTTATACTGTGGATTGTGGTGCCCAGGACCCCTTATACTGTAGATTGTGGTGCCCAGGACCCCTTATACTGTAGAGTCTGGTGCCCAGGACCCCTTATACTGTAGATTGGTGCCCAGGACCCCTTATACTGTAGATTGTGGTTCCCAGGACCCCTTATACTGTAGATTGTGGTGCCCAGGACCCCTTATACTGTAGATTGTGGTGCCCAGGACCCCTTATACTGTAGATTGTGGTGCCCAGGACCCCTTATACTGTGATTGTGGTGCCCAGGACCCCTTATACTGTGGGTTGTGGTGCCCAGGACCCCTTATACTGTGATTGTGGTGCCCAGGACCCCTTATACTGTGGATTGTGGTTCCCAGGACTCCTTATACTGTAGATTGTGGTGCCCAGGACCCCTAATACTGTGGATTGTGGTGCCCAGGACCCCTTATACTGTAGATTGTGGTTCCCAGGACCCCTTATACTGTGGATTGTGGTGCCCAGGACCCCTTAATACTGTAGATTGTGGTTCCCAGGACCCCTTATACTGTAGATTGTGGTGCCCAGGACCCCTTATACTGTAGATTGTGGTGCCCAGGACCCCTTATACTGTAGATTGTGGTGCCCAGGACCCCTTATACTGTAGATTGTGGTTCCCAGGACCCCTTATACTGTAGAGTCTGGTGCCCAGGACCCCTTATACTGTAGATTGTGGTGCCCAGGACCCCTTATACTGTAGATTGTGGTGCCCAGGACCCCTTATACTGTAGATTGTGGTGCCCAGGACCCCTTATACTGTAGATTCTGGTTCCCAGGACCTTATACTGTAGATTCTGGTGCCCATGACTCCTTATACTGTAGATTCTGGTGCCCAGGACCCCTTATACTGTAGATTGTGGTGCCCAGGACCCCTTATACTGTAGATTGTGGTGCCCAGGACCCCTTAAACTGTAGATTGTGGTGCCCAGGACCCCATATACTGTAGATTGTGGTGCCCAGGACCCCTTAAACTGTAGATTGTGGTTCCCAGGACCCCTTATACTGTAGGTGTTGGTCACATCACTTACATAGTGTATGGAAGCTGTAGGAGGCGGTGAGATTTCCCGGATTCAGGGTCTTGTGCCTCACTACACATCTGACCCTGGATGTATGTGACACGGCACTGACCCGCAGGCTGCTGACCGCTGTACACCGCCCGTCACTCTGCAGCCGGAGATTGCGATGACCTTCAGAAAACAAGAGGAATTAGTGAGAGCTGGACACAATGTCCATAAACAAGCCTCATGATGGATGTAATATGGTGACCATGCATCTCTCGAAGTACACCCCCCCCCCCACCACACAACCGGGGTGTTACACGCCATATTGGTGACATCACTCCAAAGTGTAATAAACAGGATGATTGTAGCAAAAAAGTATCTTGTGTAGGAATGCAAGTCCGGCTAACTCCATCACTCCCATAGATAATGCAGGGTCTGGAGTCCCCCGCTCTAGTGAACCGATGGCCACCGGCAGAGGTTGTGGTGTCAATGTGGATGGGATTAGTGGAGCTATGGCACATAGTTATGGAGGCACTGTGGATGGGATTAGTGGAGCTATGGCACATAGTTATGGTGGCACTGTGGATGGGATTAGTGGGGCTATGGCACATAGTTATGGTGGCACTGTGGATGGGATTAGTGGAGCTATGGCACATAGTTATGGTGGCACTGTGGGTGGGATTAGTGGAGCTATGGCACATAGTTATGGTGGCACTGTGGGTGAGATTAGTGGGGCTATGGCACATTGTTATGGTGGCACTGTGGATGGGATTAGTGGAGCTATGGCACATAGTTATGGTGGCACTGTGGGTGAGATTAGTGGAGCTATGGCACATAGTTATGGTGGCACTGTGGATGGGATTAGTGGGGCTATGGCACATAGTTATGGTGGCACTGTGGATGGGATTAGTGGAGCTATGGCACATTGTTATGGTGGCACTGTGGATGGGATTAGTGTATCTATGGCACATTGTTATGGTGGCACTGTGGGTGGGATTAGTGGAGCTATGGCACATAGTTATGGTGGCACTGTGGGTGACTCCGGGGTCTGACTCTGCACAATGAATGTAATTACCGGGCACTTCTGTGTGGTCATCGATCAGCCAGGTGAGTCTGGGGCACGGCCGCCCGCCCGATGTGGAGCAGGTCAGAAGATATTTCTCCTTCAGGCTTTTCCCAGGAATTCTGACGACTTCTAAGGAAGGTGGAGACGGAGCGGCTGGAACATAATCGTAACCCATTAATACGGGCAGACGCTGACTATCACTATGAATAACATACAATATTTCTACATTAATTAACGACATCATATAAAGAAACCTGAACTTCACCCGATACAGGGGCCGTGTCCCCAGACCCCGGGGTGTAATCCCCCAGTCCAGGGGCCGTGTCCCCAGACCCCGGGGTGTAATCCCCCAGTACAGGGGCCATGTCTCCAGACCCCGGGGTGTAATCCCCCAGTACAGGGGCCATGTCTCCAGACCCCGGGGTGTAATCCCCCAGTACAGGGGCCATGTCTCCAGACCCCGGGGTGTAATCCCCCAGTACAGGGGCCGTGTCCCTAGACCCCGGGGTGTAATCCCCCAGTACAGGGGCCATGTCTCCAGACCCCGGGGTGTAATCCCCCAGTACAGGGGCCGTGTCCCCAGACCCCGGGGTGTAATCCCCCAGTACAGGGGCCGTGTCTCCAGACCCCGGGGTGTAATCCCCCAGTACAGGGGTCGTGTCCCTAGACCCCGGGGTGTAATCCTCCAGTACAGGGGCCATGTCTCCAGACCCCGGGGTGTAATCCCCCAGTACAGGGGCCGTGTCCCTAGACCCCGGGGTGTAATCCCCCAGTACAGGGGCGATGTCTCCAGATGACGGGGTGTAATCCCCCAGTACAGGGGTCGTGTCCCTAGACCCCGGGGTGTAATCCCCCAGTACAGGGGCCATGTCTCCAGACCCCGGGGTGTAATCCCCCAGTACAGGGGCCGTGTCCCTAGACCCCGGGGTGTAATCCCCCAGTACAGGGGTCGTGTCTCCAGACCCCGGGGTGTAATCCCCCAGTACAGGGGCCGTGTCCCTAGACCCCGGGGTGTAATCCCCCAGTACAGGGGCCATGTCTCCAGACCCCGGGGTGTAATCCCCCAGTACAGGGGCCGTGTCCCCAGACCCCGGGGTGTAATCCCCCAGTACAGGGGCCGTGTCTCCAGACCCCGGGGTGTAATCCCCCAGTACAGGGGTCGTGTCCCTAGACCCCGGGGTGTAATCCCCCAGTACAGGGGCCATGTCTCCAGACCCCGGGGTGTAATCCCCCAGTACAGGGGCCGTGTCCCTAGACCCCGGGGTGTAATCCCCCAGTACAGGGGCGATGTCTCCAGATGACGGGGTGTAATCCCCCAGTACAGGGGTCGTGTCCCTAGACCCCGGGGTGTAATCCCCCAGTACAGGGGCCATGTCTCCAGACCCCGGGGTGTAATCCCCCAGTACAGGGGCCGTGTCCCTAGACCCCGGGGTGTAATCCCCCAGTACAGGGGCGATGTCTCCAGATGACGGGGTGTAATCCCGCAGTACAGGGGCCATGTCTCCAGACCCCGGGGTGTAATCCCCCAGTACAGGGGTCGTGTCTCCAGACCCTGGGGTGTAATCCCCCAGTACAGGGGCCATGTCTCCAGATCCCGGGGTGTAATCCCCCAGTACAGGGGCCGTGTCCCCAGACCCCGGGGTGTAATCCCCCAGTACAGGGGTCGTGTCTCCAGACCCTGGGGTGTAATCCCCCAGTACAGGGGCCATGTCTCCAGATCCCGGGGTGTAATCCCCCAGTACAGGGGCCACGTCTCCAGACCCCGGGGTGTAATCCCCCAGTACAGGGGCCGTGTCTCCAGACCCCGGGGTGTAATCCCCCAGTACAGGGGCCATGTCTCCAGACCCTGGGGTGTAATCCCCCAGTACAGGGGCCGTGTCTCCAGACCCCGGGGTGTAATCCCCCAGTACAGGGGCCGTGTCCCCAGACCCCGGGGTGTAATCCCCCAGTACAGGGGCCATGTCTCCAGACCCCGGGGTGTAATCCCCCAGTACAGGGGCCATGTCCCCAGACCCCGGGTGTAATCCCCCAGTACAGGGGCCATGTCTCCAGACCCCGGGGTGTAATCCCCCAGTACAGGGGCCGTGTCTCCAGACCCCAGGGTGTGATCCCCCAGTACAGGGGCCGTGTCTCCAGACCCCAGGGTGTAATCCCCCAGTACAGGGGCCGTGTCTCCAGACCCCAGGGTGTAATCCCCCAGTACAGGGGCCGTGTCTCCAGACCCCAGGGTGTAATCCCCCAGTACAGGGGCCGTGTCTCCAGACCCCAGGGTGTAATCCCCCAGTACAGGGGCCATGTCTCCAGACCCCGGGGTGTAATCCCCAGTACAGGGGCCATGTCTCCAGACCCCAGGGTGTAATCCCCCAGTACAGGGGTCATGTCCCAGACTCGGTGACAGATGAACGGTGACCAGAAGAATGCACACAAGGAAAACAAAAAAAGTTGTGTGTACTGTCCCAGGATGGGTCACCTTGTCATTGGTGGGATGGCTTAAGTCCATTTTTTGAAAAAAAAAAAAAAAAAAAAAAAGGTATGTACCAAGTACCCAGTGTTTTTAACAGCACTAGTTTTCATGTATTTATTGCAAGGTATTTGGGCATAATACACACATACTTTTTTTGTTTTTACTTGTTTTATACAATTTGGCGGTTTCAGTGAACATGCTATACAGGCCTGTTCACACTGGTTCGCTCTGACTCAGTGTTTTGTCTGTATTTCCACAAGGAAAATTGCCCACAGCGCTGGAGTTAGGGGTTAGGCATTAGCCACTAGGCTTAGGTTAGTGGTTAGGTGTTAGGGTTGCACGTTAAGGTAGGGGTAGGGTTGAGGAGGTACATTAGGGGTTACGTGTTAAGGTTTAGGTGTTAGGAGTTGGGTGTTAGAGGTTAAGGTGAGGGTCAGGTGCTAGAGGTTAGGTGATGGGGTTAGGGTGGGTTTGGGTGTTGGGTTAAGTTTCAGGGTTAGGGGTTAAGTATTAGGGTAGGTTGGTTTAGGGGTTAGGTTGTTATTAAAGGTTAGGTGAGTAGGGTTAGGAGTTAAGGTGTGGCCACTTTCGGCGATCTGGCCTGCGAATGTCAGAAACGCGTGCGCGGTGTCCTCTTTCGCTTCAAACACCTTGCAGGCCACTGTCACACGGACACTTAGGCGTTTTGCGGTGAACGGCTGCGATTGTCGGCGATGCCTGTTGCTCGCTGGAAAGGGCCTTCAGCCTAGCGGAGGCGATGGCTCCTTTAACGCGCGATAAGGATGGTCGCACGCCAACGAGTTATGAAAACTGTCACTCTGCGACCACCAATCAACTTTGTCAGTGCGTCGCGCTGTAAACATGTGTTTCACGTCACTTGCAATACAGCCTGTTCGACAGTTGCTCTGACGGTCTGATTTCAGGCGATGTATCGCGGCTGAGATCGGCGTGTAGACCACTAGCGTTAGGTAGGGTTGGTGTTAGGGTTAACGTTAAGGTTAGTAGGGTTAGGACATTAGGGTTACAGTGTTAAGGTTAGTGTTAGGAAGTTGGTTAGAGGTTGGTGAGTGTGCTAAGGTTAGGGAGGCGTTAGTTTAGGGTTGGGGCTAGGTTAGGGGTTAATAGGGTCAAGGTGTTAGGGGTTAGGTGTTAAGGTGTAGGGTTAGGTTAAGGTCCTGCGATGGCTGCGAGTCATTAAGGTTCTGCGTGTCCTACAGCGTTACGGGTTAGTGTTCACAGGCAGTGGTGACGCCGGTAGTGTGGCGTGTTGCGGCTGGCTACAGGTAGCATGTAGTAGTGGTTAGCGGTGTGTAAGTGTATAGTGTCTCGGACAGGTTAATTGGTGCATCGGCGGTGTACCAGGTAGATGTATAGGGATTTATTGTGGTGCTCGGTGTCACGGGGTTAGGTGGTGTCACACCTTAGGGCGTGTTAGGGTTAGGAGTTAAGGTTAGGTGGTTAGGGGTTAAGGTTAGGTGGTTAGGGTTAAGGTTAGGGTTGGGGTTAAGGTTAGGGTTAGGGGTTAAGGTTAGGTTTGGTGGTTAGGGTTAGGGTTAGGTTAGGTGTTAGGGGTTAAGGTTAGGGGTTAGGTGTTAAGGTTAGTGTTAGGGGTTAAGGTTAGTGTTAAGTAGGGGTTAGGGTTAAAGGTAGGTGTTAGGGGTTAAGGTTAGTGTTGGGGTTAAGGTTAGGGGTTAAGTGTTAAGGTTAGATGTTAGGGGTTAAGGTTAGGGGTTAAGTGTTAAGGTTAGATGTTAGGGTTAAGGTTAGGTGGTTAGGTGTTAAGGTTAGGTGGTTAGGGGTTAAGGTTAGGGGTTAGGGATTAAGGTTAGGGCTTAGGTGTTAAGGTTAGGTGGTTAGGGATTAAGGTTAGGGCTTAGGTGTTAAGGTTAGGTGGTTAGGGGTTAAGGTTAGATGTTAGGGGTTAAGGTTAGGGGTTAAGTGTTAAGGTTAGATGTTAGGGGTTAAGGTTAGGTGGTTAGGTGTTAAGGTTAGGTGGTTAGGGGTTAAGGTTAGGGGTTAGGGATTAAGGTTAGGGCTTAGGTGTTAAGGTTAGGTGGTTAGGGGTTAAGGTTAGGTGGTTAGGGGTTAAGGTTAGGTGTTAGGGGTTAAGGTTAGGTGTTAAGGTTAGGTGGTTAGGTGTTAAGGTTAGGGCTTAGGTGTTAAGGTTGGGTGGTTAGGGGTTAAGGTTAGGTGTTGGGGTTAAGGTTAGGGGTTAGGTGTTAAGGTTAGGTGGTTAGGGTTAAGGTTAGGGGTTAGGTATTAGGTTAGGGTTTTGGGGTTAGGGTTGCCTGTGGGCATTTTTCATGGAACCCAGATGAACTTACCCAACACTGAGATGCGGACGGTCCTGGTCTGCACCGGGGAGCTGTAGCACAGGCAGGAGTACACCCCCTCGTCTGACCTCCGCACATTGGACAGACGGATTGTCAGCTCATTGCCGGAGGACTGTACTAACTGGTATCTTCTGTCTTTTAAAACTGTAACAATAAGGAAACTAATAATAAGAATAGGATATAATGTGAGAATAGGAGCGTCGCCTCCCCATCAGACTGCTCTATAGTTATGATGTTCTCTATATTAATGTAGATGTCTGCGGGGTGCGGAGCCGCTCATAAAGGGTTCAGTCAACTGTAAAAAAACTGGAAGACAAAGAAGCGCAAAATAGAGTTTTACCCGAGTAATGGGGTGAACTCCAAGACAAGGGGGTCACATTATTGGGGTTGTGAAGGTCACTGCCATCGTTTAGGTAAGTCACGGCTGCAGCCTCATCTGGATTCAATCTGAGAGCGGTGATGTGAATGGTGAAAGCGCCGTGCGGTGAGAGGAGGCCGTGTGACGCTTCACGATGGGGAGTTTATTAGTCAACGCGTTTCTGAGATTCCATCATGATTTTGTCCTGATGAAGGAGATGGGATCTGACTAATAAAATCACCATTATGAAGCTTTATATGATCTTTTCTGCACCGCAGGGCGCTTTCACCATTCCTGTCACCGCCTCCCAGTCTATAAAGTGTTTAGTTACACGTCACTGTCAGTGTAGCCCCAGGGTAAGGCTGTGTTCACACAGAGTGTGGAGGAGATTAGTAAACTGCTCAAAATAACCTGCCTGTAATTCCTGCATATGTAGAAAGGTGCTGACTTACACGACCATTGTGACCACCAGGCCAGAGCCTGAGGGGGCGACCTCACAGGGGGCGACAACTCATCAATCCCATAGCACAAATTACTATTACTTCTAACAACTCCCTGCCTGTCGCCACTTACAGACCAGCTCATCCCCCACTCTGTGGAAGAACTCAGGCCCTGATTGGTGGAGCCACAGCGGATCCTGGCTTCTGCTCCACCAATCAGCACTCAGCCTGGGCCGCAGTCACAGGGGATTCTCAGGCTGTGCAATGTGTTGGTGCAGAGGTTGCACATTTCCTCTGATGTGCATAGTCATCATAATAGTGACTGGTTACTCCTGCGGAGTAGGGGGGGGGGGGGGGTCCATCATATCCTCAGGAGAGGGTGGAACCGGCCCGGTGAGCTTCATAGTTGTCCTGCCACATAACTGACGGGGAGCGGTGCCTATGTATGTGCTCTCAGGCTAGATCTCTATAATCTGCAATGCAGAATGAGCCGCTCTGCCGTTCACATTCAGTGCAGTGTCCTGCGGCTAATAGGGGACAGAGATGGAGCCGCTCCAATGTAACTCCCTGCACCAGGGCTGGAGAACTCCAGGCCTCAAGGACCATCAACGGGTCGTGTTTTCAGGATTTCCTTAGCATTGCACAAGGGATGGAATCATCACCAGTGCAGATGATTATATTATCACCTGTGCAATACTAAGGAAATCCTGCAAACATGACCTGTTGGCAGCTCTAGCGTCCCCCATGCACCACATTCCCCCCCTTCCACACACTGCCCTACAGATCTGATAGATGTGAAGCAGCGCACAATGCTTTGTCTCTGGTTCTGCTATCTGCTTAGCTGGAATGATCTTAGCTTAGTCCTTATGAAGCAGTGCTGCAGTGTAAAGCATGAAGCAGTATTAGAGATAAGGGGGGGGGGGTATATGAATCTTAGGATCACTGCAGATGCACACCGTCTTTACATTTTATGCCATCTGTATGTAAGGACAATCAGCATGCAGACATGTATGTAATAGCAGCAGATTTCAGTACTTACCTTTCTCCCCATTGAAGTAGCTGGTGTAGCCCCTCGGTGTCACCCACTGTATGTCGGAGCCGTTACACCTCGGAAATGCACATCTCAGGGTGACGGCGTCTCCTTCCTCCACAGACAGATGTGAAGTGTGAGATTCTGCTGTAAGAAATGTGGTCATGAGTCCGCCATATTGTACACAGGACAAGCTGCACATCAATAACACACTGCGATCACAAGAATAACAGGTCTCCAAAACAGGGACCCATTAGGTGAAAGTGCTACATTGTACGAGGTATCAGAAACCAACGTCATCACTGATAATGGTGGAAAGCCTGAAAACTGTGACATCACTGACAGCACAGAGAAGAGAATAGTGACATCACTGACAGCACAGAGAAGAGAATAGTGACATCACTGACAGCACAGAGAAGAGAATAGTGACAGCACAGAGAAGAGAATAGTGACAGCACAGAGAAGAGAATAGTGACAGCACAGAGAAGAGAATAGTGACAGCACAGAGAAATGAATAGTGACATCACTGACAGCACAGAGAAGAGAATAGTGACATCACTGACAGCACAGAGAAGTGAAAAGTGACATCACTGACTGCACAGAGAAGTGAATAGTGACAGCACAGAGAAGAGAATAGTGACATCACTGACAGCACAGAGAAGAGAATAGTGACATCACTGACAGCACAGAGAAGTGAATAGCGACATCACTGACTGCACAGAGAAGTGAATAGTGACATCAGTGACAGCACAGAGAAGAGAATAGTGACATCACTGACAGCACAGAGAAGAGAATAGTGACAGCATTGACAGCAGAGAGAAGAGAATAGTGACATCACTGAGGGCACAGAGAAGAGAATAGTGACATCACTGAGGGCACAGAGAAGAGAATAGTGACATCACTGACTGCACAGAGAAGAGAATAGTGACAGCACAGAGAAGAGAATAGTGACAGCACAGAGAAGAGAATAGTGACAGCACAGAGAAGTGAACAGTGACATCACTGACAGCACAGAGAAGAGAATAGTGACAGCACAGAGAAGTGAATAGTGACAGCACAGAGAAGAGAATAGTGACAGCACAGAGAAGAGAATAGTGACAGCACAGAGAAGAGAATAGTGACAGCACAGAGAAGAGAATAGTGACAGCACAGAGAAGAGAATAGTGACATCACTGCACAGAGGAGTGAATAGTGACATCACTGACAGCACAGAGAAGTAAATAGTGACATCACTGACTGCACAGAGAAGTGAATAGTGACATCACTGACAGCACAGAGAAGTGAATAGTGACATCACTGACTGCACAGAGAAGTGAATATATGCACCACCTGTGGTCCCTCCTAAAATGTGAGATCTACAGGGAGGGAAAACAGTACCCCTCTGGGAACAGTGTCTGAGAGGGAAAACAGTACACCTCTGGGAACAGTGCCTGAGAGGGAAAACAGTACACCTCTGGGGACAGTGTCTGGGGGCTGTGGTGGCTGCTGCATGCAATGTGGATCGTAAAGAGATCAAGCAGCTGACACAATCTATGGATGGAGGCTGCTGAGTGTCATCATAAAGAAAGGGGGCGATATTGGGCACTCATTTTTTGGGTTTTGTTTTTGTATGTCAGAAATGTTTATTTCTACATTTTGTGCAGTTATATTGGTTACCTGGTGAAAATAAACAAGTGAGATAGGAATAGATTTGGTTTTTATTAAGTTACCTAATAATTCTGCACAGTAATAGTCACCTGCACACACAGATTCCTCCTAAGAGCCAAATCTAAAAACCCTCCAACTAACAAAAGTATTAAGCTTTGATATTTATGAGTCTTTTGGGTGACTGAGAACATAGATAGCTGGTGATCAATAATAACAATAATCCTCTACAATACAACCTGCCTAATAATTCTGCACACAGTGTATATATATATATTTGTGTCACTTTATGTATTGAATCTCTGATATAAAGTCAGGTGTTGATGATCTCTGATCACTGCGATGCTCCGGGATCTCTGCTCGCCTTTGTCTCTTTCTCGCACTTTTCCTGATATTTTGATATTTTGTTATTATTCTTTGTATCTGGAGTTCGGTTTGTTCAGCAAAAGCTACAAATGTGTTTGTGGGACGTTCACGTGTTTCTGCTTCATGATAACAATTGTGGTGAGCGATGATTATTGTAGATTAAGGATTAATTACAATTAATAGTAAAATGGAGGTGACTGAGTGCAGAGCGGCCGCAGGTCGTGTAACCGTCTCTGCTGCAGATGAGACCAGCGGTGCACCCTGTGAGAGCTGGCGGAGAGTATACACCGTATACTCCATCATGGAAGAGATAGCACCGCCTGGCGTAGATCATTATAAGAATGGCTCAAAAGAACGTTCATTCCTGATTATTGTGTAAACCTGCCGACGATCACCAACAAACACAATGCTCAATTGGGGGGTTGAATAGTTTTTGCTGGCATTAAAAGCATAATTTACATAGGACTGCAGGTAACATCTACTACATGATCAGTATTCAGAGCTATCACTGTGTTATCTGTGGTGTTACATAGGACTGCAGGTGGAGTCTACTGCATTATCTGTACTTAGAGATATCACTGTGTTATCTGTCAGGGTTACATAGGACTGCAGGTGGACATCTACTACATTATCTGTATAGTTCACTGTTATGTGATGTTACATACTGCAGGTGACATCTATACATTATCTGTGATTGTGTTACTAGTGGTGTTACATGGACTGCAGGTGACATCTTACATTATCTGTACTCAGAGATATCACTGGTTATCTGTGGTGTTACATAGGACTGCAGGTGACGATCTACTACATTATCTGTACTCAGAGATATCACTGTTATCTGTGGTGTTACATAGGACTGCAGGTGACGTCTACTACATTATCTGTACTTAGAGATATCACTGTTATCTGTGGTGTTACATAGGATGCAGGTGACATCTACTACATTATCTGTACTCAGATATAACTGTGTTATCTGTGGTGTTACATAGGACTGCAGGTGATCTACATTATCTGTACTCAGAGATATCACGGGTTATCTGTGGTGTTACATAGGACTGCAGGTGACTCTACTACATTATCTGTACTCAGAGATATCACTGCGTTATCTGTGGTGTTACATAGGACTGCAGGTGACATCTACTACATTATCTGTACTCAGAGATATCACTGTGTTATCTGTGGTGTTACATAGGACTGCAGGTGACATCTACTACATTATCTGTACTCAGAGATATCACTGTGTTATCTGTGGTGTTACATAGGACTGCAGGTGACAGCTACATTATCTGTACTCAGAGATATCACTGTTATCTGTGGTGTTACATAGGACTGCAGGTGACATCTACATTATCTGTACTCAGAGATATCACTGTGTTATCTGTGGTGTTACATAGGACTGCAGGTGGGTCTACTGCATTATCTGTACTCAGAGATATCACGTGTTATTTGTGGTGTTACATAGGACTGCAGGTGACATCTACTACATTATCTGTACTCAGATATAACTGTGTTATCTGTGGTGTTACATAGGACTGCAGGTGGCAGTCTACTCATTATCTGTACTCAGAGATATCACTGGTTATCTGTGGTGTTACATAGGACTGCAGGTGGCGTCTACTACATTATCTGTATTCAGAGACATCACTGGTTATCTGTGGTGTTACATAGGACTGCAGGTGGCATCTACTCATTATCTGTACTCAGAGATATCACTGCGTTATCTGTGGTGTTACATAGGACTGCAGGTGACATCTACATAAGTGATACCTTTACGGGTGTAGATTGTCAGCTCTTGGGCCTGTACTTGTCTGTCTCTTTCTGGGGGATGTGTGGCCCCTCGGTAGTTCAGGCTCGGGGGTTTCTTACCTTTCACTTTGCTCATTATCAGCAGCACATACAGAGCGGCCCCCACAATCATCGGTCCGGGCTCGGGGCTGTTTCTGGTTCTGCTTCCTGTCCTGGCAGAATATATGTGATGTTTGTGGCTTATGGGGGCGCGGAAATGATGACAGACAATTCTCTGTCATACGGTTCTTTCCACTGTGAGAAAGTTACAGTTTGTGGTTCAGCAAGACGACAACAACACTATACCTACAGAATACAGTCATCTACACAATACACTATACCTACAGAATACAGTCATCCTACACAACTACACTATACCTACAGAATACAGTCATCCTACACAACTACACTATACCTACAGAATTACAGTCCATCCTAATACACACTACACTATACCTACAGAATACAGTCATCCTAACAACTACACTATACCTACAGAATACAGTCATCCTACACAACTACACTATACCTACAGAATACAGTCATCCTACACACACAACACACTATACCTACAGAATACAGTCATCCTACACAACTACACTATACCTACAGAATACAGTCATCCTATACAACTACACTATACCTACAGAATACAGTATCTATCACTACACATACACACAATACTCATCCTACTACATACTACGACATATACAGATACAGTCTCCTACACAATACACTATACCTACAGAATACAGTCATCCTAACAACTACACTATACCTACAGAATACAGTCATCCTACACAACTACACTATACCTGCAGAATACAGTCATCCTACACAACTACACTATACCTACAGAATACAGTCATCCTACACAACTAACTCATACATCTACCAAACATACTGCAGATAGCATCCTACACAACTACACTATACCTACAGAATACAGTCATCCTACACAACTACACTATACCTGCAGAATAGTCATCCTACACAACAACACTATACCTGCAGAATACAGTCATCCTACACATCTACACTATACCTACAGAATACAGTCATCCTACACAACTACACTACACCTACAGAATACAGTCATCCTACACAAACTACACTATACCTACAGAATACAGTCATCCTACACAACAACACTATACCTGCAGAATACAGTCATCCTACACAACAACACTATACCTGCAGAATACAGTCATCCTACACAACAACACTATACCTACAGAATACAGTCATCCTACACAACAACACTATACCTGCAGAATACAGTAATCCTACACAAAAACACTATACCTGCATACAGGTATACAACATACAATATACCTGCATACAGGTATACAACACTATACCTACAGAATACAGTCATCCTACACAACAACACTATACCTACAGAATACAGTCATCCTACACAACTACACTATACCTACAGAATACAGTCATCCTACACAACTACACTATACCTACAGAATACAGTCATCCTACACAACTACACTACACCTACAGAATACAGTCATCCTACACAACTACACTATACCTACAGAATACAGTCATCACACACAAAACACTATACCTGCAGAATACAGTCATCCTACACAACTACACTATACCTACAGAATACAGTCATCCTACACAACTACACTATACCTACAGAATACAGTCATCTACACAACAACACTATACCTACAGAATACAGTCATCCTACACAACTACACTACACCTACAGAATACAGTCATCCTACACAACTACACTATACCTACAGAATACAGTCATCCTACACAACTACACTATAACTACAGAATACAGTCATCCTACACAACTACACTATACCTACAGAATACAGTCATCCTATACAACTACACTTTACCTACAGAATACAGTCATCCTACACTTTGGGTGGTGGACAGATGTCCGGATGGTTCTCTGACTGGTCTACAATGACACAGCCCCACATGTGTCACCTGTATACAATGTATCTGTATATTGTAGTTGTATCACCTGTATACAGTGTATCTGTGCATTCTTGTGTATCACCTGTATACAGTGTATCTGTGCATTCTTGTGTATCACCTGTATACAGTGTATCTGTGCATTCTTGTGTATCACCTGTATACAGTGTATCTGTACATTGTGTATCACCTGTATACAATGTATCTGTACATTGTTGTGTATCACCTGTATACAGTGTATCTGTACATTCTTGTGTATCACCTGTATACAGTGTATCTGTACATTGTGTATCACCTGTATACAATGTATCTGTGCATTGTGTATCACCTGTATACAGTCTGTACAATGTTTTGTACATCGTTCTACATCACCTGTATACAGTCAATCACTTGTCTACATTGTATCTGTACACTGTTCTATGTCATCTACTGTACATACAGTGTATCTGTACATTGTTGTGTACATTGTGGTGTATCACCTGTATTCAGTGTATCTACATTCTTGTGTATCACCTGTATACAGTGTATCTACATTCTTGTGTATCACCTGTATACAGTGTATCTACATTGTTGTGTATCACCTGTATACAGTGTATCTACATTCTTGTGTCTCACCTGTATACAGTGTATCTACATTCTTGTGTCTCACCTGTATACAGTGTATCTACATTCTTGTGTATCACCAGTATACAGTGTATCACCTGTATACAGTGTATCTACATTCTTGTGTATCACCTGTATACAGTGTACCTACATTGTTGTGTATCACCTGTATACAGTGTACCTACATTCTTGTGTATCACCTGTATACAGTGTACCTACATTCTTGTGCATCACCTGTATACAGTGTATCTACATTGTTGTGTCTCACCTGTATACAGTGTATCTACATTCTTGTGTCTCACCAGTATACAGTGTACCTACATTCTTGTGTATCACCTGTATACAGTGTATCTACATTCTTGTGTCTCACCTGTATACAGTGTATCTACATTCTTGTGTATCACCAGTATACAGTGTATCACCTGTATACAGTGTATCTACATTCTTGTGTATCACCTGTATACAGTGTACCTACATTCTTGTGTATCACCTGTATACAGTGTACCTACATTCTTGTGCATCACCTGTATACAGTGTATCTACATTGTTGTGTCTCACCTGTATACAGTGTATCTACATTCTTGTGTATCACCTGTATACAGTGTACCTACATTCTTGTGTATCACCTGTATACAGTGTATCTACATTCCTGTGTCTCACCTGTATACAGTGTATCTACATTCTTGTGTATCACCTGTATACAGTGTATCTACATTCTTGTGTCTCACCTGTATACAGTGTACCTACATTCTTGTGTATCACCTGTATACAGTGTACCTACATTCTTGTGCATCACCTGTATACAGTGTATCTACATTGTTGTGTCTCACCTGTATACAGTGTATCTACATTCTCGTGTATCACCAGTATACAGTGTACCTACATTCTTGTGTATCACCTGTATACAGTGTATCTACATTCTTGTGTCTCACCTGTATACAGTGTATCTACATTCTTGTGTCTCACCTGTATACAGTGTGTCTACATTCTTCTGTATCACCTGTATACAGTGTATCTACATTGTTGTGTCTCACCTGTATACAGTGTATCTACATTCTTGTGTATCACCTGTATACAGTGTATCTACATTCTTGTGTCTCACCTGTATACAGTGTATCTACATTCTTGTGTCTCACCTGTATACAGTGTATCTTCATTCTTCTGTATCACCTGTATACAGTGTGTCTACATTCTTCTGTATCACCTGTATACAGTGTATCTACATTGTTGTGTCTCACCTGTATACAGTGTATCTACATTCTTGTGTATCACCTGTATACAGTGTACCTACATTCTTGTGTATCACCTGTATACAGTGTATCTACATTCTTGTGTATCACCTGTATACAGTGTATCTACATTGTTGTGTATCACCTGTATACAGTGTATCTACATTGTTGTGTATCACCTGTATACAGTGTATCTACATTATTGTGTCTCACCTGTATACAGTGTATCTACATTGTTGTGTATCACCTGTATACAGTGTATCTACATTATTGTGTCTCACCTGTATACAGTGTATCTACATTCTTGTGTATCACCTGTATACAGTGTATCTACATTCTTGTGTATCACCTGTATACAGTGTATCTACATTGTTGTGTATCACCTGTATACAGTGTATCTACATTGTTGTGTATCACCTGTATACAGTGTATCTACATTATTGTGTCTCACCTGTATACAGTGTATCTACATTGTTGTGTATCACCTGTATACAGTGTATCTACATTCTTGTGTATCACCTGTATACAGTGTATCTACATTCTTGTGTATCACCTGTACACTATGACGTCTTGTGTCTGGACCATGCGGTTCTGGAGGTTCTGGAATGTTCCATGCTGTCAGTGTTCTTTCCCCGGGGGCGCGGACACATCAGTGGGGTCTGCTGGCGGCTCGGTGACGACGTCTCCTACATGTGAAGGTCAGAAAAGATTTATAATCATTTTCCTGTACAGAATTGTGACAACAAAGCGACATTCTGCTTCCTGCCGACCCCACGTGTATAATAGGACGGGGACCAGAGATGTCAGCTGTACTGCACAGCCTGCACACACCTCATTACTGCACAGGGCGCAGGAAACGCTGCTGATGTCTGATACTAAACTATAATAATCCTCCTCACAGAATGAAGCAGGTGTGAACAGGAGCAAGCGGCTATGACTGCATAAAGCACAGGATACACCGACTGCAAACCCTGGATATAGACTACAGCTATAAATGAAGGTACAAAGTGCACAAACCAACCAATGCATAGGAGCCCCCCGGCCACGACAAAGTGACCTAAGGGTAAGTGCCCACAGGAAGGTTTTGCTGGGTTTGAGGTCAGGTTTTGCCTTGGTTTTATGCAAATCTATGCTAATCTAATCCTGAGTTTTTGGTTTCCAGCAAAACCTATGTGTGCAGGGAAAAGCTTTCACACACACTGGTTTTTTCTCTACAGAAAATGGAAATATCACAGGTGTTTCCACTTCAGCAAACGTTCAGCAAAGAATTGACGCTCATTCTTTCTAAGGCGGCTTCACACTGCGTGTGTGATCCGATCTGTAGCTGTCCGCTTGAGGCAAACAGCCGCGGACCGGATCAGCACACAGGACTGGGGGGCTATTATGGCCTCCGATCCTGTGTGCAGCCGCATGCAGTTCCTGCTGCTGATAGGTGAGGACCGCGGGCGCCACAGTCCTGACCATTCAGCGGCTGCAGCTGTGCGCGCTGCACACAGGATCGGAGGGCATAATAGCCCCCCAGTCCTGTGTGCTGATCCGGTCCACGGCTGTCTGCCTGAAGCGGACAGCTACGGATCGGATCACACACGCAGTGTGAAGCTGGCCTTAAGCCTCGTGCACACGCTGAGTATTTGATGAGTTTTTTACCTCAGGATTTGTGGCCAAAACCAGGAGTGGGTGATAAATACAGAAGTGATGGAGTCTTCTCCTCTGATTGCTCCACTCCTGGTTTTGTCTACAAATCCTGAGGTAAAAAACTCATCAAATACTGAAAGTGTGCACATGGCCTTAGGCCTCGTGCACACGCTGAGTATTTGGTGTTTTTACCTCAGTATCTGTAAGACCTCGTGCACACGCTGAGTATTTGGTGAGTTGTTACCTCAGTATCTGTAAGGCCTCGTGCACACGCTGAGTATTTGGTGTTTTTACCTCAGTATCTGTAAGACCTCGTGCACACACTGAGAATTTGGTGAGTTTTTTCCTCAGTATATGTAAGGCCTCGTGCACACGCTGAGTATTTGGTGAGTTGTTACCTCAGTATCTGTAAGACCTCGTGCACACGCTGAGTATTTGGTGAGTTGTTACCTCAGTATTTTTAAGGCCTCGTGCACACACTGAGTATTTGGTGAGTTTTTACCTCAGTATCTGGAAGGCCTCGTGCGCACGCTGAGTATTTGGTGAGTTGTTACCTCAGTATCTGTAAGGCCTCGTGCACACGCTGAGTATTTGGTGAGTTGTTACCTCAGTATCTGTAAGGCCTCGTGCACACGCTGAGTATTTGGTGAGTTGTTACCTCAGTATCTGTAAGGCCTCGTGCACACGCTGAGTATTTGGTGAGTTGTTACCTCAGTATCTGTAAGGCCTCGTGCACACGCTGAGTATTTGGTGAGTTTTACCTCAGTATCTGTAAGGCCTCGTGCACACGCTGAGTATTTGGTGAGTTGTTACCTCAGTATCTGTAAGGCCTCGTGCACACGCTGAGTATTTGGTGAGTTGTTACCTCAGTATCTGTAAGGCCTCGTGCACAGCTGAGTATTTGGTGAGTTGTTACCTCAGTATCTGTAAGGCCTCGTGCACATGCTGAGTATTTGGTGAGTTTTTACCTCAGTATCTGTAAGGTCTCGTGCACACGCTGAGTATTTTGTGAGTTGTTACCTCAGTATCTGTCATGGTGGGTTTACACGCTTCAATATCGTTGCGATATCGCAACTCAATGGCGCGGGAGCGCGCATTTAGTGCACGTTTCTCCCGCATCGCATTGGATGTTTACACGCTGCGATATCGGAATACAACGTCCGTGCGATGTCTACGACCCCCAACCCAGGATCGAACATTTAACATGGGAGTGAATGGGTGACGTTTCAAATCGCATCGTAGTTGGGCGTTTACACATCACGATCCGGCTCCAATCTCCCTTCAATATCGGGCATTGAATAGCGGCTCATTCAATCCCCGATATCGCATTGACATCGTTCCTGCATCGTATTGGACGTTCACACCATACAACGCAGGAACGATATTGGGTCCAACGATCGAACCACGTGACTTTTCATTGAAATTGGACGCCGATATCGCAACGTGTAAACCCGCCATAAGGCCTCGTGCACACTGCTGAAGATATTTGGTGTTTTTACCTCAGTATCTGTAAGGCCTCGTGCACACGCTGAGTATTTGGTGAGTTTTTACCTCAGTATCTGTAAGGCCTCGTGCACCCCACGTCTGAGTATTTGGTGAGATTTTTACCTCAGTATCTATAAGGCCTCGTGCACACGCTGAGTATTTGGTCAGTTTTTACCTCAGTATCTGTAAGGCGGCCGTCACACGCTGAGATATCTCTAGCGATATTGTAAACGATCACGTGCACGCGCAATCGCTTACAATATCGCTCACATCGCTGGTGAGCTGTCACACAGACAGACTCACCAGCGATGTGGATCCGCGATCTCGCTGGTAACTATGGTACACATCGGGTTACTAGGCGCCGCGCGTCGCTTAGTTACCCGACGTGTACCATAGTTACCATCTCCCAGCATAGGCTCTGCGCTGGGAGATCGTTCATCGTGGTGTCACACACCACGATGAAGCAGATCGTGGCATCGTTCATCCTAGATCTGAGCTCCGGAGCTCAGATCAGCGATGTCACGATCAAGCGATTTCACATCGTAAATCGCTTGATTACATGCAACGATTTCTTGCCCGATATCGCTTAAACGATATCGGGCAAGAAATCGTTCCGTGTGACGGCCGCCTAAGGCCTCGTGCACACGCTGAGTATTTGGTGAGTTGTTACCTCAGTATCTGTAAGGCCTCGTGCACACGCTGAGTATTTGGTGAGTTGTTACCTCAGTATCTGTAAGGCCTCGTGCACACGCTGAGTATTTGGTGAGTTGTTACCTCAGTATCTGTGAGGCGGCCGTCACACGGAACGATTTCTTGCCCGATATCGTTTAAGCGATCTCCTTTTTGATCGTTTAAGCGATATCGGGCAAGATATCGTTGCATGTAATCAAGCGATTTACGATGGTAAATCGCTTGATCGTGACATCGCTGATCTGAGGTTCGGTTCTCAGATCTAGCGATGAACGATGCAACGATCTGCATCATCGTGGTGTATGACACCACGATGATCCATCTCCCAGCGACCGCGCCTATGCTGGGAGATGGTAACTATGGTACACGTCGGGTAACTAAGCGACGCGCGGCACCTAGTTACCCGATGTGTACCATAGTAACGAGCGAGATCGCGGCTCCGCATCGCTGGTGAGTCTGTCTGTGTGACATCTCACCAGCGATGAGCGATTTGTAAGCGATCGCGTACATGCACGGATCGCTTCCCAATATCGCTAAAGATGTCGCAAGCGTGGTGACGGCCCCCTGAAGGCCTCGTGCACATGCTGAGTATTTGGTGAGTTGTTACCTCAGTATCTGTAAGGCCTCGTGCACACGCTGAGTATTTGGTGAGTTGTTACCTCAGTATCTGTAAGGCCTCGTGCACACGCTGAGTATTTGGTGAGTTCTTACCTCAGTATCTGTAAGGCCTCGTGCACACGCTGAGTATTTGGTGAGTTGTTACCTCAGTATCTGTAAGGCCTCGTGCACACGCTGAGTATTTGGTGGTTTTTACCTCAGTATCTGTAAGGCCTCGTGCACACGCTGAGTATTTGGTGAGTTGTTACCTCAGTATATGTAAGGCCTCGTGCACACGCTGAGTATTTGGTGAGTTGTTACCTCAGTATCTGTAAGGCCTCGTGCACACGCTGAGTATTTGGTGAGTTTTACCTCAGTATATGTAAGGCCTCGTGCACACGCTGAGTATTTGGGAGTTTTTACCTCAGTATCTTAAGGCCTCGTGCACACGCTGAGTATTTGGTGAGTTTTTACCTCAGTATATGTAAGGCCTCGTGCACACGCTGAGTATTTGGTGTTGTTACCTCAGTATCTGTAAGGCCTCGTGCACACGCTGAGTATTGGTGAGTTGTTACCTCAGTATCTGTAAGGTCTCGTGCACACGCTGAGTATTTGGTGAGTTGTTACCTCAGTATCTGTAAGGTCTCTTGCACTCGCTGAGTATTTGGTGAGTTGTTACCTCAGTATATGTAAGGCCTCGTGCACACGCAGAGTATTTGGTCAGTTGTTACCTCAGTATCTGTAAGGCCTCGTGCACACGCTGAGTATTTGGTGAGGTTTTACCTCAGTATCTGTAAGGCCTCGTGCACACGCTGAGTATTTGAAGACTTACAGATACTGAGGTAAAACTCACCAAATACCAGCGTGTGCACGAGACCTTACAGATACTGAGTAACAACTGACCAAATACTCAGCGTGTGCACGAGGCCTTACATATACTGAGGTAAAACTCACCAAATACTCAGCGTGTGCACGAGGCCTTACAGATACTGAGGTAAAAACTCACCAAATACTCAGCGTGTGCACGAGGCCTTACAGATACTGAGGTAAAAACTCACCAAATAACTCAGTGTGCACGAGGCCTTAAACACAGCAAACTGAGGAGTTCACTTTCTTCACCAAACAAAACCAATGTGTTGGGAGCTAATCCTAGAATCAGAGTTTTCTGGAAACAACAAATGCAGCAAATCAGCAGACAGTACACACAGGATAGGATTAGATACACAGCTCAGCCGACAGTATCACACAGGTTAGGATTAGATACACAGTTCAGCAGACAGTATCACACAGGATAAGATTAGATACACAGCTCAGCAGACAGTATCACACAGGATAGGATTAGATACACAGCTCAGCAGACTGAATCACACAGGGTAGGATTAGATACACAGCTAGCAGACAGTATCACACAGGAGAGGATTAGATAAACAGCTCAGCAGACAGTATCACACAGATAGGATTAGATACACAGCTCAGCAGACAGTATCACACAGGATTGGATTAGATACACAGCTCAGCAGACAGTATCACACAGGAGAGGATTAGATACACAGCTCAGCAGACAGTATCACACAGGAGAGGATTAGATAAACAGCTCAACAGACAGTATCACACGGGATAGGATTAGATACACAGCTCAGCAGACAGTATCACACGGGATAGGATTAGATACACAGCTCAGCAGACTGTATCACACAGGAGAGGATTAGATACACAGCTCAGCAGACAGTATCACACAGGAGAGGATTAGATACACAGCTCAGCAGACAGTAGCACACAGGAGAGGATTAGATACACAGCTCAGCAGACAGTAGCACACAGGAGAGGATTAGATACACAGCTCAGCAGACAGTAGCACACAGGAGGGATTAGATACACAGCTCAGCAGACAGTAGCACACAGGAGAGGATTAGATACACAGCTCAGCAGACAGTATCACACAGGAGAGGATTAGATACACAGCTCAGCAGACAGTATCACACGAGGAGAGGATTAGATACACAGCTCAGCAGACAGTATCACACAGGAGAGGATTAGATACACAGCTCAGCAGACAGTATCACACGGATAGGATTAGATACACAGCTCAGCACACAGTATCACACAGGAGAGGATTAGATACACAGCTCAGCACACAGTATCACACGATTAGATACACAGCTCAGCAGACAGTATCACACAGGATAGGATTAGATACACAGCTCAGCAGACAGTATCACACAGGATTAGATACACAGCTCAGCAGACAGTATCACACAGGATGGATTAGATACACAGCTCAGAAGACAGTATCACACAGGATAGGATTAGATACACAGCTCAGCAGACAGTATCACACAGGAGAGGATTAGATACACAGCTCAGCAGACAGTATCACACAGGAGAGGATTAGATACATAGCTCAGCAGACAGTATCACACAAACAGGATTAGATACAGCTCAGCAGACGGTATCACACAGGATAGGATTAGATACACAGCTCAGCAGACAGTATCACACAGGATAGGATTAGATACACAGCTCAGCAGACAGTATCACACAGGAGAGGATTAGATACACAGCTCAGCAGACAGTATCACACGGGATAGGATTAGATACACAGCTCAGCAGACAGTATCACACAGGACTGGATTAGATACACAGCTCAGCAGACAGTATCACACGGGATAGGATTAGATACACAGCTCAGCAGACAGTATCACACAGGATAGGATTAGATACACAGCTCAGCAGACAGTATTCACACAGGAGAGGATTAGATACACAGCTCAGCAGACAGTATCACACAGGAGAGGATTAGATACACAGCTCAGCAGACAGTATCACACAGGAGAGGATTAGATACACAGCTCAGCAGACAGTATCACACAGGAGAGGATTAGATACACAGCTCAGCAGACAGTATCACATAGGAGAAGATTAGATACACAGCTCAGCAGACAGTATCACACAGGATAGGATTAGATACACAGCTCAAGAGACAGTATCACACAGGATAGGATTAGATACAAGCTACAGCAGACAGTATCACATCAGGAGAGGATTAGATACAGAGCTCAGCAGACAGTATCACACAGGATAGGATTAGATACACAGCTCAGCAGACAGTATCACACAGGATAGGATTAGATATACAGCTCAGCAGACAGTATCACACAGGATAGGATTATGATACACAGCTCAGTAGACAGTATCACACTGGATTAGATACACAGCTCAGCAGACAGTATCACACAGGAGAGGATTAGATACACAGCTCAGCAGACAGTATCACACAGGAGAGGATTAGATAAACAGCTCAACAGACAGTATCACACGGGATAGGATTAGATACACAGCTCAGCAGACAGTATCACACGGGAATAGGATTAGATACACAGCTCAGCAGACTGTATCACACAGGAGAGGATTAGATACACAGCTCAGCAGACAGTATCACACAGGAGAGGATTAGATACACAGCTCAGCAGACAGTAGCACACAGGAAGGATTAGATACACAGCTCAGCAGACAGTAGCAACAGGAGAGGATTAGATACACAGCTCAGCAGACAGTAGCACACAGGAGAGGATTAGATACACAGCTCAGCAGACAGTATCACACAGGAGAGATTAGATACACAGCTCAGCAGACAGTATCACACAGGAGAGGATTAGATACACATCAGCAGACAGTATCACACAGGAGAGGATTAGATACACAGCTCAGCAGACAGTATCACACAGGGATAGGATTAGATACACACTCAGCAACAGTATCACACAGGAGAGGATTAGATACACAGCTCAGCACACAGTATCACACGATGTTAGATACACAGCTCAGCAGACAGTATCACACAGGATAGGATTAAATACACAGCTCAGCAGACAGTATCACACAGGAATTAGATACACAGCTCAGCAGACAGTATCACACGGGATAGGATTAGATACACAGCTCAGCAGACAGTATCACACAGGATAGGATTAGATACACAGCTCAGCAGACAGTATCACACAGGAGAGGATTAGATACACAGCTCAGCAGACAGTATCACACAGGAGAGGATTAGATACACAGCTCAGCAGACAGTATCACACAGGAGAGGATTAGATACACAGCTCAGCAGACAGTATCACACAGGAGAGGATTAGATACACAGCTCAGCAGACAGTATCACACAGGAGAAGATTAGATACACAGCCAGCAACAGTATTCAACACAGATAGGATTAGATACACAGCTCAAGAGACAGTATCACACAGGATAGGATTAGATACACAGCTCAGCAGACAGTATCACACAGGAGAGGATTAGATACAGAGCTCAGACAGATCAGTATATCACTACAGGATAGGATTAGATACACAGCTCAGCAGACAGTATCACACAGGATAGGATTAGATATACAGCTCAGCAGACAGTATCACACAGGATAGGATTAGATACACAGCTCAGTAGACAGTATCACACTGGATTTAGATACACAGCTCAGCAGACAGTATCACACAGGAGAGGATTAGATTACACAGCTCAGCAGACAGTATCACACAGGAGGATTAGATACACAGCTCAGCAGACAGTATCACACAGGAGAAGATTAGATACACAGCTCAGCAGACAGTATCACACAGGATTAGGTATTAGATACACAGACTCAGCAGACAGTATTTACACAGGAGAGGATTAGATACACAGCTCAGCAGACAGTATCACACAGGAGAGGATTAGATACACAGCTCAGCAGACAGTATCACACAGGATAGGATTAGATACACAGCTCAGCAGACAGTATCACACAGGATAGGATTAGATACACAGCTCAGCAGACAGTACCACACATGGATTAGATACACAGCTCAGCAGACGGTATCACACTGGATTAGATACACAGCTCAGTAGACGGTATCACACTGGATTAGATACACAGCTCAGCAGACTGTTACAGCTCAGGTCTTCCCTCCCCGGTTTTCTCCGGATTTTAGTCCCTCCCCCTGATCACAGGTGACCCAGAGAAGGGGAGGAGCCGGGGAGGAGCCGGGGAGGAGCCGGGGAGGAGCCGGGGAGGAGCCGGGGAGGAGCCGGGGAGGAGCCGGGAGGAGCCGGGGAGGAGCCGGGGAGGAGCCGGGGAGGAGCCTGTATCATGGAGGATCCGGTGCTCGGTGTGATGTGATCGGGTCCCGGGACGCCATGATCTGTATCCTGCTGGTGGCCGGACACGGCACATTACTGGAGAGCCACATCAAGGTGTCAAATGTGTGTCTGTGTAGCTGTGTCTGCTGTCCTCGGTGTGTGCGGTGTAGCTGTGTCTGCTGTCCTCGGTGTGTGCGGTGTAGCTGTGTCTGCTGTCCTCTGGGCGTGTGGTGTAGCTGTGTCTGCTGTCCTCGGTGCGTGCGGTGGAGCTGTGTGTCTGCTGTCCTCTGTGCGTGCGGTGTAGCTGTGTTTGCTGTCCTCGGTGTGTGCGGTGTAGCTGTGTGTCTGCTGTCCTCTGTGCGTGCGGTGTAGCTGTGTCTGCTGTCCTCTGTGCGTGCGGTGGAGCTGTGTCTGCTGTCCTCTGTGTGTGCGGTGTAGCTGTGTCTCCTGTCCTCGTTGCGTGCGGTGGAGCTGTGTGTCTGCTGTCCTCGGTGCGTGCGGTGTAGCTGTGTTTGCTGTCCTCGGTGCGTGCGGTGTAGCTGTGTGTCTGCTGTCCTCGGTGCGTGCGGTGTAGCTGTGTCTGCTGTCCTCTGTGCGTGCGGTGGAGCTGTGTCTGCTGTCCTCGGTGTGTGCGGTGGAGCTGTGTCTGCTGTCCTCGTTGCGTGCGGTGGAGCTGTGTGTCTGCTGTCCTCGGTGCGTGCGGTGTTAGCTGTGTTTGCTGTCCTCGGTGTCGTGCGGTGTAGCTGTGTGTCTGCTGTCCTCGGTGGTGCGGTGTAGCTGTGTGTCTGCTGTCCTCGGTGCGGTACTGTGTTGTGTTCGGTGTGCTGGTGTGGTGCTGCTGTCCTCGGTGCTGTGCGGTGTAGCTGTGTCTGCTGTCTCGGTGTGTGCGGTGTAGCTGTGTGTCTGCTGGTCTCCTCGGTGCGTGCGGTGTAGCTGTGTGTCTGCTGTCCTCGGTGTGTGCGGTGTAGCTGTGTCTGCTGTCCTCGGTGCGTGCGGTGTAGCTGTGTGTCTGCTGTCCTCGGTGTGTGCGGTGTAGCTGTGTCTTGCTGTGTCCTCGGTGTATGTGTGCTGTCGTGCTGGGTGTTTGTCTGCTGTCCTCGGTGCGTGCGGTGTAGCTGTGTCTGCTGTCCTCTGTGCGGTGTAGTGTCTGCGCTCTGTGCGTGCGGTGTAGCTGTGTCTGCTGTCCTCGTGTGCGTGCGGTGTAGCTGTGTCTGCTGTCCTCGGTGCGTGCGGTGTAGCTGTGTCTGCTGTCCTCTGTGCGTGCGGTGTAGCTGTGTCTGCTGTCCTCTGTGCGTGCGGTGTAGCTGTGTGTCTGCTGTCCTCTGTGCGTGCGGTGTAGCTGTGGTCTGCTGTCCTCTGTGTGTGCGGTGTAGCTGTGTCTGCTGTCCTCTGTGCGTGCGGTGTAGCTGTGTGTCTGCTGTCCTCGGTGCGTGCGGTGTAGCTGTGTCTGCTGTCCTCGGTGTGTGCGGTGTAGCTGTGTGTCTGCTGTCCTCTGTGCGTGCGGTGTAGCTGTGTCTGCTGTCCTCTGTGCGTGCGGTGTAGCTGTGTGTCTGCTGTCCTCGGTGCGTGCGGTGTAGCTGTGTGTCTGCTGTCCTCTGTGTGTGCGGTGTAGCTGTGTCTGCTGTCCTCTGTGTGTGCGGTGTAGCTGTGTCTGCTGTCCTCTGTGCGTGCGGTGTAGCTGTGTGTCTGCTGTCCTCGGTGCGTGCGGTGTAGCTGTGTCTCTGTCCTCGGTGTGTGCGGTGTAGCTGTGTCTGCTGTCCTCGGTGCGTGCGGTGTAGCTGTGTCTGCTGTCCTCTGTGTGTGCGGTGTAGCTGTGTGTCTGCTGTCCTCGGTGCGTGCGGTGTAGCTGTGTGTCTGCTGTCCTCTGTGCGTGCGGTGTAGCTGTGTCTGCTGTCCTCTGTGTGTGCGGTGTAGCTGTGTGTCTGCTGTCCTCTGTGTGTGCGGTGTAGCTGTGTGTCTGCTGTCCTCGGTGCGTGCGGTGTAGCTGGGGTCTGCTGTCCTCGTGTGTGTGCGGTGGAGCTGTGTGTCTGCTGTCCTCGGTGTGTGCGGTGGAGCTGTGTGTCTGCTGCCCTCGGTGTGTGCGGTGTAGCTGTGTGTCTGCTGCCCTCGGTGTGTGCGGTGTAGCTGTGTGTCTGCTGCCCTCGGTGTGTGCGGTGTAGCTGTGTGTCTGCTGCCCTCGGTGTGTGCGGTGTAGCTGTGTGTCTGCTGCCCTCGGTGTGTGCGGTGTAGCTGTGTGTCTGCTGTCCTTGGTGTGTGCGGTGTAGCTGTGTGTCTGCTGCCTCAGGTGTCATAAGAGTTCACAATCTACAATGATGGTGGGGGGACATTATCCGTTATGATATAATCTTTGTGCGCCGATGCCCCAGAATACGGGAGGGGATGAGGCTCCTGCACCCGGGCTGTGGAGTCTGTAATAAACGCTCCGACTCCTAAAATATATAATACATGGAGTCCAGCAGATCTATGCAGAATGTTATTATTATGTTCTATCTAAATATCTTTATTATTCTGTTATTATAAAGCCTGATCTCACCATTGACCTACAGGGGGGGCTGCACCCATCATAACCAGACCTACAGGGGGGCTGCACCCATCATAACCAGACTACAGGGGGACTGCACCCATCATAACCAGACCTACAGGGGGGGGACTGCACCCATCATAACCAGACCTACAGGGGGGGACTGCACCCATCATAACCAGACCTACAGGGGGGACTGCACCATCATAACCAGACCTACAGGGGGGACTGCACCATCATAACCAGACCTACAGGGGGGACTGCACCCATCATAACCAGACTACAGGGGGGGACTGCACCATCTAACCAGACTACAGGGGGGGGACTGCACCCATCATAACCAGACCTACAGGGGGGACTGCACCCATCATAACCGACCTACAGGGGGGACTGCACCCATCATAACCAGACTACAGGGGGGGGACTGCACCCATCATACCAGACCTACAGGGGGGGGACTGCACCCATCATAACCAGACCTACAGGGGGGGACTGCACCCATCATAACCAGACCTACAGGGGGGACTGCACCCATCATAACCAGACCTACAGGGGGGGACTGCACCCATCATAACCAGCCCTACAGGGGGGACTGCACCCATCATAACCAGACCTACGGGGTGGGGACTGCACCCATCATAACCAGACCTACAGGGGGGGGACTGCACCCATCATAACCAGACCTACAGGGGGGGACTGCACCCATCATAACCAGACTACAGGGGGGGGACTGCACCCATCATAACCAGACCTACAGGGGGGGGACTGCACCCATCATAACCAGACCTACAGGGGGGACTGCACCATCATAACCAGACTACAGGGGGGGGACTGCACCCATCTAACCAGACCTACAGGGGGGGACTGCACCCATCATAACCAGACCTACAGGGGGGGACTGCACCCATCATAACCAGACCTACAGGGGGGACTGCACCCATCATAACCAGACCTACAGGGGGGGACTGCACCCATCAAACCAGACCTACAGGGGGGGGACTGCACCCATCATAACCAGACCTACAGGGGGGGACTGCACCCATCATAACCAGACCTACAGGGGGGACTGCACCCATCATAACCAGACCTACAGGGGGGGGGGGGCTGTACCCCAATAGAGAGGAGCGGGAGCTGCGTCCTCTGGTTTCGGGTGATATCTCGGATTCTGAGTCTATTATAATGAAACATTTAATCCTGAGAAATTCACACAATGTCTCATTATTAATAATCCTAGAATGATCACAGCGGATTGTACACATTCCTGGAGGACGTCCCCAAGGCTTTACTACCTGGAGTGGGAGGAAAGAAGATCCTGGACTTCTGGTGGAAGGCTGTGAACACGTATGTTGTCCTCCCTGTGAACACGTATGTTGTCCTCCCTGTGAACACGTATGTTGTCCTCCCTGTGAACACGTATGTTGTCCTCCCTGTGAACACGTATGTTGTCCTCCCACCACGGCCCTGCTGTGTTTTGTGTGTGTGTGTGTGTGTGGGCCCGTCCACCATGTGACTGGAGCAGAGTTGTCAGATAATCCCTTTTCTTGTATTGTGTGTAAATAACATATATATTCCACGGTAACATTGTATCCGCTCTCATTTGTCTTATTCCAGGCGGCAGCTCTTCAGTGAGGTTTATCTGGTGACGAACGCAGACAAGTACGAGCCGAGACTGCAACACACTGGATCATCGCAACACTTTCCTCCTATATACCTCACAATATAGACCACAGCTCTGATCCCAAATAACAGATCACATAGACAAATACACAACATTATACAGGGCTGTCACTGTGTACATTATTACTGATCCTGAGTTACCTCCTGTATTATACTCCAGAGCTGCAGTCACTGTGTACATACATTACATTACTGATCCTGAGTTACCTCCTGTATTATACTCCAGAGCTGCACTCACTATTCTGCTGGTGCAGTCACTGTGTACATACATTACATTACTGATCCTGAGTTACCTCCTGTATTATACTCCAGAGCTGCACTCACTATTCTGCTGGTGCAGTCACTGTGTACATACATTACATTACTGATCCTGAGTTACCTCCTGTATTATACTCCAGAGCTGCACTCACTATTCTGCTGGTGCAGTCACTGTGTACATACATTACATTACTGATCCTGAGTTACCTCCTGTATTATACTCCAGAGCTGCACTCACTATTCTGCTGGTGCAGTCACTGTGTACATACATTACATTACTGATCCTGAGTTACCTCCTGTATTATACTCCAGAGCTGCACTCACTATTCTGCTGGTGCAGTCACTGTGTACATACATTACATTACTGATCCTGAGTTACCTCCTGTATTATACTCCAGAGCTGCACTCACTATTCTGCTGGTGCAGTCACTGTGTACATACATACTGATCCTGATACCTCCTGATTATACTCCAGAGCTCACTCACTATTCTGCTGGTGCAGCCTGTGTACATACATTACTGATCCTGAGTTACCTCCTGTATTATACTCCAGAGCTGCACTCACTATTCTGCTGGTGCAGTCACTGTGTACATACATTACATTACTGATCCTGAGTTACCTCCTGTATTATACTCCAGAGCTGCACTCACTATTCTGCTGGTGCAGTCACTGTGTACATACATTACATTACTGATCCTGAGTTACCTCCTGTATTATACTCCAGAGCTGCACTCACTATTCTGCTGGTGCAGTCACTGTGTACATACATTACATTACTGATCCTGAGTTACCTCCTGTATTATCCTCCAGAGCTGCACTCACTATTCTGCTGGTGCAGTCACTGTGTACATACATTACATTACTGATCCTGAGTTACCTCCTGTATTATACTCCAGAGCTGCACTCACTATTCTGCTGGTGCAGTCACTGTGTACAACATACATTACTGATCCTGAGTTACCTCCTGTATTATACTCCAGAGCTGCACTCACTATTCTGCTGGTGCAGTCACTGTGTGCATACATTACATTACTGATCCTGAGTTACCTCCTGTATTATACTCCAGAGCTGCACTCACTATTCTGCTGGTGCAGTCACTGTGTGCATACATTACATTACTGATCCAGAGTTACCTCCTGTATTATACTCCAGAGCTGCACTCACTATTCTGCTGGTGCAGTCACTGTGTGCATACATTACATTACTGATCCTGAGTTACCTCCTGTATTATACTCCAGAGCTGCACTCACTATTCTGCTGGTGCAGTCACTGTGTACATACATTACATTACTGATCCTGAGTTACCTCCTGTATTATACTCCAGAGCTTCCCTCTTTCACTGTTTGTATAGATGAATGTGATATGTATCTGGGCAGTGATTTCCAGTGTGTAACTCTGAGACACTCATTATCCATCAGATACAAACACTACGAGCGCTGGGCGACGGCCAATGACTTTCCAGTGGACAATATCATCAATGATGGGACAACGACCTATGACACCAGGCTGGGAGCAGTTGCTGACTTAGAGCTTGCAATATCCAGCAAGAAACTAAATGATGACATTATGGTGGTAAGTGTCTCTGTATACAGGGAGCTCCCCCTAGTGGTGACTGCAGACAGGATCTTATCATGTATCTCTGTATACAGGGAGCTCCTCCTAGTGGTGGCTGCAGACAGGATCTTATCATGTATGTCTGTATACAGGGAGCTCCCCCTAGTGGTGGCTGCAGACAGGATCTTATCATGTATCTCTGTATACAGGGAGCTCCCCTAGTGGTGACTGCAGACAGGATCTTATCATGTATCTCTGTATAAACGGAGCTCCCCCTAGTGGTGGCTGCAGACAGGATCTTATCATGTATCTCTGTATACAGGGAGCTCCCCCTAGTGGTGACTGCAGACAGGATCTTATCATGTATCTCTGTATACAGGGAGCTCCTCCTAGTGGTGGCTGCAGACAGGATCTTATCATGTATCTCTGTATACAGGGAGCTCCCCCTAGTGATGACTGCAGACAGGATCTTATCATGTATCTCTGTATACAGGGAGCTCCTCCTAGTGATGACTGCAGACAGGATCTTATCATGTATCTCTGTATACAGGGAGCTCCCCCTAGTGGTGACTGCAGACAGGATCTTATCATGTATCCTTGTATGCAGGGAGCTCCCCCTAGTGGTGACTGCATACAAGATCTTATGTATCTCTGTATACAGGGAGCTCCCCCTAGTGGTGACTGCAGACAGAATCTTGTAGCTTTTCTAGGGTAGCTCCTGTCTAAGGCCCCTTTCACATAAGCATTTTTCGCTAATTGCCGCATTTGTACCGCACTTGCAGCAAGCGATTGTCCCGATCCGGCACTTGCGGTTGTTTTTTGTGGCCACGAGTGCCGTATCGCGACAATACCGCACCTGCCGCAAGCCCCTTAGACAATGCATGGAGCTTGCTGCAAGTGCGGTACAAGTGCGGTCTTGGGCGGCAGATTCGGTAAATCTGCTGGATCTGCTGCAATCAGCGAAAAACGCTGATGTGAAAGGGGCCTAATTCGTGTGATGACTCTCGGTATACGTCCACAATCCAGGTGTATTATTCAGAATGTCTGCACTGGCGACTCCAGGGGGCGGCTGGGTGTCCTTGTCAGTATGGAGGGGGATGTGTCCGGCCGCCATTGTTCTGATTTATTCTTTGTGTTCCCGCTTCCTCTGCCCATAGATCGCTGCAGACATGTTATGTGCCGACCAGAACTTCGACATGGCCCAAGTGCTGAAATTCTTCAGGCTGAAGGTAAAGTCCAGTTTGTGCTGCCTGTGACTATTTATTACTTTATTGTTTTATTTCTTACTCATTATTCTAGAAATGTTCACCCTTATCACTATTATTATTGCTACCACCTTGCGTGACTGCGGAGTCTGTGGAGGCGGCGGCTCCCCCCGCGTGACTGCGGAGTCTGTGGAGGCGGCGGCTCCCCCCCGCGTGACTGCGGAGTCTGTGGAGGCGGCGGCTCCCCCCGCGTGACTGCGGAGTCTGTGGAGGCGGCGGCCCCCCGCGTGACTGCGGAGTCTGTGGAGGCGGCGGCCCCCGCGTGACTGCGGAGTCTGTGGAGGCGGCGGCTCCCCGCGTGACTGCGGAGTCTGTGGAGGCGGCGCGGCTCCCGCGTGACTGCGGAGTCTGTGGAGGCGGCCGGCGCCCCCGCGTGACTGCGGAGTCTGTGGAGGCGGCGGCTCCCCCGCGTGACTGCGGAGTCTGTGGAGGGCGGCGGCTCCCCCGCGTGACTGCGGAGTCTGTGGGGGGCGCGGGCTCCTCCGCGTGACTGCGGAGTCTGTGGAGGCGGCGGCTCCCCCGCGTGACTGCGGAGTCTGTGGAGGCGGCGGCCCCCGCGTGACTGCGGATCTGTGGAGGCGGCGGCCCCGCGTGACTGCGGAGTCTGTGGAGGCGGCGGCTCCCGCGTGACTGCGAGTCTGTGGAGGCGGCGGCCCCCGCGTGACTGCGGAGTCTGTGGAGGCGGCGGCTCCCCGCGTGACTGCGGAGTCTGTGGAGGCGGGCGGCTCCCCGCGTGACTGCGGAGTCTGTGGAGGCGGCGGCTCCCCGCGTGACTGCGGAGTCTGTGGAGGCGGCGGCGGCCCCCGCGGTGACTGCGGAGTCTGTGGAGGCGGCGGCCCCCCGCGTGACTGCGGAGTCTGTGGAGGCGGCGGCTCCCCGCGTGACTGCGGAGTCTGTGGAGGCGGGGGCCCCCGTGACTGCGGAGTCTTGAGGCGGCGCCCGCGT
This sequence comes from Allobates femoralis, assembly GCA_033576535.1. Taxonomy (NCBI): domain Eukaryota; kingdom Metazoa; phylum Chordata; class Amphibia; order Anura; family Aromobatidae; genus Allobates; species Allobates femoralis. Next base: position 36,658,818 of record JARQOC010000009.1, read on the forward strand.
GACTGCGGAGTCTGTGGAGGCGGCGGCTCCCCGCGTGACTGCGGAGTCTGTGGAGGCGGCGGCTCCCCGCGTGACTGCGGAGTCTGTGGAGGCGGCGGCTGCCCCGCGTGTCTGCGGAGTCTGTGGAGGCGGGCGGCCCCCCGCGTGACTGCGGAGTCTGTGGAGGCGGCGGCCCCCGCGTGACTGCGGAGTCTGTGGAGGCGGCGCGGCTCCCCGCGGTCTGCGGAGTCTGTGGAGGCGGCGGCTCCCCGCGTGCTGCGGAGTCTGTGGAGGCGCGCGGCCCCCCGCGTGACTGCGGAGTCTGTGATGAGCGGCTGTGGCCCACGCTGACGGGAGTCTGTAGTGGGCGGCCCCCGCGTGACTGCGGAGTCTGTATCCTGGACGGGGTGGAGTGGTGTCTGGTGGAGGAGGTGGCGTTGATAATTGTGGCGCTGGTGACGGCACAAGATGTCGGGGTTTCTGCATTATACGTAGTTTCCTCGTCTGCTTTAGGGCGGAGAGCTGGCAATCTATTATGAGATGGAAGAAGGTGAAAGTTCGTCTTCCCGGGGGATAGTAGAAGTGTGTCCAGACAGTCACCGGTGAGACCCCCGTATCCCTCCTCCGTGCTGCTGTAATAACGGCTGTCACCATTCAGGGTTGTGTTATTTTCTTCTATTCTCTGCAGTGTTCTCCGTTTTCTGGAGAAGCCGCCCCCCGGGGTCTCCGGCTCCAGACTGGCCAGCGTGGTCTTCTACTGCTTCCAGAGAACGACGCTGCCGACGCTCCAGACCTTCATCAGCCTCTTCCCCAACACAGAAGAGCGAGTGCTGGGGAGATACATGGTAACAACGTGTCTATACATTCCTGCATCACACAAACTGCTACATTGTAACAACTCCTCTCCTGATGAAGGAATGGCTGATAAACTCCGCAGCCGTCCCTGTGTACGGGATGAAGCTTCCCACCGGATTCCAGCTCATCGGACAAGTGGTGAGTGTCCACCGCAGCCAATCAGCAGCCAGATGTGTCTGATATGGTATATAATTATATATGTACAGCCGGTATAACCTGGGCATCTCCTGTATATAATTATATATGTACAGCCGGTATAACCTGGACATCTCCTGTATATAATGATATATGTACAGCCGGTATAACCTGGGCATCTCCTGTATATAATTATATATGTACAGCCGGTATAACCTGGACATCTCCTGTATATAATTATATATGTACAGCCGGTATAACCTGGGCATCTCCTGTATATAATTATATATGTACAGCCGGTATAACCTGGGCATCTCCTGTATATAATTATATATGTACAGCCGGTATAACCTGGGCATCTCCTGTATATAATTATATATGTACAGCCGGTATAACCTGGACATCTCCTGTATATAATTATATATGTACAGCTGGTATAACCTGGGCATCTCCTGTATATAATTATATATGTACAGCCGATATAACCTGGGCATCTCCTGTATATAATTATATATGTACAGCCGGTATAACCTGGACATCTCCTGTATATAATTATATATGTACAGCCGGTATAACCTGGACATCTCCTGTATATAATTATATATGTACAGCCGGTATAACCTGGACATCTCCTGTATATAATTATATATGTACAGCCGGTATAACCTGGACATCTCCTGTATATAATTATATATGTACAGCCGGTATAACCTGGGCATCTCCTGTATATAATTATATATGTACAGCCGGTATAACCTGGACATCTCCTGTATATAATTATATATGTACAGCCGGTATAACCTGGACATATCCTGTATATAATTATATATGTACAGCCAGTATAACCTGGGCATCTCCTGTATATAATTATATATGTACAGCCGGTATAACCTGGGCATCTCCTGTATATAATTATATATGTACAGCCGGTATAACCTGGACATCTCCTGTATATAATTATATATGTACAGCCGGTATAACCTGGGCATCTCCTGTATATAATTACGTATGTACAGCCGGTATAACCTGGACATCTCCTGTATATAATTATGTATGTACAGCCGGTATAACCTGGACATCTCCTGTATATAATTATATATGTACAGCCGGTATAACCTGGACATCTCCTGTATATAATTATATATGTACAGCCGGTATAACCTGGGCATCTCCTGTATATAATTACATATGTACAGCCGGTATAACCTGGACATCTCCTGTATATAATTATGTATGTACAGCCGGTATAACCTGGACATCTCCTGTATATAATTATATATGTACAGCCGGTATAACCTGGACATCTCCTGTATATAATTATATATGTACAGCCGGTATAACGTGGGCATCTCCTGTATATAATTATATATGTACAGCCGGTATAACCTGGGCATCTCCTGTATGTTGCAGGGATTGCCGGATTACACGAAGTGGTTGACTCACTATTCTGCGGTGAAGCTTCAGCCGCGGGTGAAGACAATCAGCTGCAGATCTTACGCCAGGTCGGTCGGGGATCGGCGTCGCCCTCTCGTGATATTGATCAAAAAAAATGTGAAGGTTCCAAATTCCAATGATTCTTTAACCCTTTGTTATCCCCCTCCTGTCTCCAGAATCGGGATTATTGGAAACCCCTCGGATGGATATTATGGGAAGACGATCTCCATGACCATTTCTAACTTTTGGGCTGAGGTCACGATCTCGGAGAGTAAGAAGCTGGTGAGCGGCTGGGGGAGGGGGGGCAGCCATCATCATCATCATCATCATCATCATCATCATCATCATCCCCGGTCATTAGAGGTCTCTCAATGGGTAGAACTTTGCCTTTAATCCGTCTCTCCATGAGATAAAAGTGTCGCCGTCTTCTCCTCGCTCGTCCCCATCGCTCCCATTAGTCTAATGAGCGTCGACTAAGTGCAAAATATGCAAATGTGCCGTTATGAAAGCCCCCGAGAGCGGGGGAGGGGACGAGGGCTCGATACTGAGCTGGGACTTGTAGTCCTCCACATTTGCCGATTGCTTTCAGCCCGGTTCAAAGCTTACGGCTTAAAGTGTAATGAGCGGCAGCGGCTCCTCCATGATGACAGAGTTGTAATTAGCGTTAATGGCCTCCTCCGCTCCGCACTTTACTGCATCCATCGCTCCATTCATTGTCTCGGAGGCGGCGGCGGCGGCTTTATCTCCAGCTCCTCACGGATCATTTATTATCTTGGAGTTTTTACCATCTTTAGGGCTTTTTCTTTTTTTATTTATTTATTTTTTTGACTCCCAGCAGCTCCTGTGTATTATTCCTCCTCTAACAAGATGAGTAGTATCACTGCCTGACATCCACTGTGCTGCTGAGAGCCATATACTCTGTCGCTTCCTGCACCCTCCCTGAAATCCTCTGTGCTGCTGAGGACCATATCCACTCTGTCGCTTCCTATAAGCTGCACACTCCTTCCCTGACATCCTCTGTGCTGCTGAGGACCATGTTCCCTCTGTTGCTTCCTATAAGCTCCGTGCACTCCTTCCCTGACATCCTCTGTGCTGCTGAGGACCATATCCCCTCTGTCGCTTCCTATAAGCTCCGCACACTCTTCCTGACATCCTCTGTGCTGCTGAGGACCATGTTCCCTCTGTTGCTTCCTATAAGCTCCGCACACTCTTCCTGACATCCTCTGTGCTGCTGAGGACCATATCCCCTCTGTCGCTTCCTATAAGCTCTGCACACTCTCTTCCTGACATCCTCTGTGCTGCTGAGGACCATGTTCCCTCTGTTGCTTCCTATAAGCTCCGTGCACTCCTTCCCTGACATCCTCTGTGCTGCTGAGGACCATATCCCCTCTGTCGCTTCCTATAAGCTCCGCACACTCTCTTCCGGACATCCTCTGTGCTGCTGAGGACCATGTACCCTCTGTCGCTCACTCACTTCCTGACATCCTCTGTGCTGCAGAGTAATTGGGTTGTGCTTTATCCAATCAGGTTCTGGTCCCTCATCCCTTAAATGACCCAACTGAGTTCGGGAGTCTGCTGGATCTCCACTACATCAGCAGGAAAGAGGGGTGAGTGAGGTGACCCTGCCGAAATCTGGGCTGAGGCCAGTAGGGGATCTGTTAACCCTTACCTCACTGCAGGAGGTGATGATCCCGCGTCATCCAGATCTGCCATTATACGGTGATGGAGCGTCATCAGTTTGTATCACTTTGACATTGTGTATCTTCTCCCTGTTCTTTATCCTCCGGACGGACAGATACCTGGGAGGACTGAGACTCCTACAAGCCACCTGCAAGAAGTTCTACCAGTTCTGCTCCGAGAAGGGGTAAGCGCTTGTACCCCAGACCCGATCAGCCGCGGAGGAGGAGGAGAAGGGGTTAAATCTCTTTTTGTCTCATTACAGAATCGCTTTGTCCAAGCAAAACTTTACCCTGAAATATAACGTGAATATCCCGCGCCAAGTGGTGAGTGCGAAAGATGGCGCCCGGTCCGTAACCACAGGAGGCAGAGAGCGCTAATCTGCAGACCATCCCTCCGACCGCGGAGAGGGCGGTCAGTACAGACACCGGGGGGCAGCACCTCTGACCGCGGAGAGGGCGGTCAGTACAGACACCGGGGGGGCAGCACCTCTGACCGCGGAGAGGGCGGTCAGTACAGATACCGGGGGGGCAGCACCTCTGACCGCGGAGAGGGAGGTCAGTACAGACACCGGGGGGGCAGCACCTCTGACCGCGGAGAGGGCGGTCAGTACAGACACCGGGGGGGCAGCACCTCTGACCGCGGAGAGGGCGGTCAGTACAGACACCGGGGGGGCAGCACCTCTGACCGCGGAGAGGGCGGTCAGTACAGACACCGGGGGGGCAGCACCTCTGACCGCGGAGAGGGCGGTCAGTACAGACACCAGGGGACAGCACCTCTGACCACCTCTGCTCTAGAGGGTTTGTCAGTCTTCCAGGCCTAATAATAGAACATTCTAGAGTTTTCCATACAGCTCCGTACAGGCCGCCTCTTCCGCCCTGATATAAAGAATCATCTGATCAGAACAAAGAAAAATATTCTAAAGATAAATATAGAAAAATGTAAGAAGCTGAAATATAATTTCTGTTGTTTTACAGGGATTAGCCGGAAGCAGGTAACTAATATATATATATACATGGTATATAATGCCTCATATATGATATATATGCAAATGATCCCTGTATATTCCTGTACATAGGATCAGTATTATAGTAGTTATATTCTTGTATATAGGAGCAGTATTATAGTAGTTATATTCTTGTATATAGGGGCAGTATTATAGTAGTTATATTCTTGTACATAGGAGCAGTATTATAGTAGTTATATTCTTGTATATAGGGGCAGTATTATAGTAGTTATATTCTTGTATATAGGAGCAGTGTTATAGTAGTTATATTCTTGTATATAGGAGCAGTATTATAGTAGTTATATTCTTGTATATAGGAGCAGTATTATAGTAGTTATATTCTTGTATATAGGAGCAGTATTATAGTAGTTATATTCTTGTATATAGGAGCAGTATTATAGTAGTTATAGTCTTGTATATAGGAGCAGTATTATAGTAGTTATATTGTTGTATATAGGGGCAGTATTATAGTAGTTATATTCTTGTACATAGGGGCAGTATTATAGTAGTTATATTCTTGTATATAGGGGCAGTATTATAGTAGTTATATTTTCTTGTCGTCCAAATCTGGGAGACCCTGACAGTGGGTGTTATATGCTGCCCCCTGGAGGTCACACCAAATATAGAAGAGATTTACTCCTCCTTCTCCCCTGCAGCATATACGCCCTCTACAGGAATACTGTCAGTTTGTTATTTGGTGTTGTTGGAGGCACATCTCCACACTGAAGCTCCTGCTACAGATGAAGCTTAGGGGACCATCGGGGTCCCCCGGCATGGGCCTTCGGCCCCATATGCCGTGCTCCCTCACCATACTCTTTCAAAGAGCCTCTGGTGAGGTGGAAGCCGACTGAGGGGTCCACAGTTCTCTGTGCCCCTGGCCTATACACAGTCACTGTGTGGCCCCTGTGATGGAGTTCAACTCCCGGTAGTCACAGGTGACGGATGCAGGCTCTACCACAAGGTACCGAGCTGGCCCCTATCTTCTCCCCCTATGGGGATCCAGGTATGTGCTGCGCACATTGGGCCCCCGCATCCACAGCAGGATCCAGGACAGGACCTGCTATTGTGTCCCTGCAATGGCCCCTAGCCTGGCTAGCAGCCCAGCAGCGATCCCCTCCCTGCCTGTCTTGGCACAGCAGGGGGATGGGGCATTGAATTTGGAGCATGGGGCTCCCAGCAGCGATCCCCTCCCTGCCTGTCTTAGCACAGCAGGGGGATGGGGCATTGAATTTGGAGCATGGGGCTCCCAGCAGCGATCCCCTCCCTGCCTGTCTTGGTACAGCAGGGGATGGGGCATTGGATTAGGAGCATGGGGCTCCCAGCAGCGATCCCCTCCCTGCCTGTCTTGGTACAGCAGGGGGATGGGGCATTGGATTAGGAGCATGGGGCTCCCAGCAGCGATCCCCTCCCTGCCTGTCTTGGTACAGCAGGGGGATGGGGCATTGGATTAGGAGCATGGGGCTCCCAGCAGCGATCCCCTCCCTGCCTGTCTTAGCACAGCAGGGGGATGGGGCATTGAATTTGGAGCATGGGGCTCCCAGCAGCGATCCCCTCCCTGCCTGTCTTGGTACAGCAGGGGGATGGGGCATTGGATTAGGAGCATGGGGCTCCCAGCAGCGATCCCCTCCCTGCCTGTCTTAGCACAGCAGGGGGATGGGGCATTGAATTTGGAGCATGGGGCTCCCAGCAGCGATCCCCTCCCTGCCTGTCTTGGTACAGCAGGGGGATGGGGCATTGGATTAGGAGCATGGGGCTCCCAGCAGCGATCCCCTCCCTGCCTGTCTTGGTACAGCAGGGGGATGGGGCATTGGATTAGGAGCATGGGGCTCCCAGCAGCGATCCCCTCCCTGCCTGTCTTGGTACAGCAGGGGGATGGGGCATTGGATTAGGAGCATGGGGCTCCGTTTTTCCCGCATCCGCGGGCGTTTTGCGGGACTTCCGCGCCGGACCCCTCACGCAGGCCGGCCGCGGCCTCAAATTTAGTCCCCGGCTTCGCCGGAGGCCTAGGCCGCGATTCCGCCCCCTGCTTGTCTATCAGCAGCAGGGGGCGGGGATTTGCTCTGAATAGCCCTGGGAGCTCAGGGCTTGGTCTCTGGCCTCTCCCACTCACAGGGCTCGGCCTTCCCCTCCTGTGTACACAATGGGGCCACAGAGCCCGCGTTTTTACAGGCCCTTCCCTCTCTGACTCCCCCCTCTCCCTCTGTGGGGGCCATCTTGGCCTCATTTTCTGCAGATTCTCTCATCTGCTGCTGGGAGTCTCAGACTGGGGATCAGGGCTTTGGCAGTGAGGTACTCCACACCATTGGTGTGGATTCCCCTCTGTGGCATCCCCCTTCTGTTAGTTTGTACACAGGATAGGGTCAGACTATGTCTTCTTCAAGGAGCACATAAGGCTGCTATATTGTATGCAACTTGTACAGTGTACACAATCACATTGCCTGCGCAGAGTGTCATTCCCTCTGCACGACCGGTGAGCAGACTGGGGCTCCGGATATCCTCGGAACCCGGTCCCAGGTGGATGCCCCTGCCCCCTCTGGGGATCAGGCGTCCGTTCCCCTGGTTTTTAACACGGCCCCTCAATGGACTGACGTTCTATCTCAGTCATTGTCTGTTTCAGTGGCCAGGTCAGTGTCACGAGCTATGTCACAATCCGTAGCCTCTATGACTAAGCCCATCATTCAGGCCATCACGGCCGGACACGGCGGCTCCAAGCCTCGGCCCAACAGGTCCTGAGCCCGGACCAGAAACTAGGGAATCAATGTGGAGGGTTCTCATCGGTCCCGGGTCCGTCTCTTCCTCCTGGCCTTACCAGGCCCTCTCTGCCTCTTGGTGAGCCCTGCTCCAAAGACAGAGACCCTTCCCCCTCCTCTGGAGGGTGAGGAACAGGACCCTTCGTCCTCTGGCTCGGAGGCGGCCTCGGACTCGGTCCCGGAAGGGGACGCTCTGGCTGACAATAATGCCATTCTTCGTCTTCTGCTCCCGACACTCAGTCGGTGCAGCGAGCCAAGGTCTCACTCAGGGATCTGAAAGGACCTGCCAACGTCTTCTCCGATCACCCTGACTTTTCAGACTCGGTGCAAAAGCCTAGAGCTTCACCGGCAATACTATCGGGCTGGTCTCAACCTCCTTAGGTGGACCCGGCGGTGGCCAGATTGGCAACTAGTACCACAACTTCCATTGCCGACAGCTCGTCTTTAAAAGACTCGGCAGACCGTCAGGTTGAACTGTTGTCCAAGTCCTTCTATGACGCGGTCGGCGCTGCGTTTCCTCCCGCTTTTGCAACGGCCTGGTCTCTTAAAGACGCAGTTTACGCCAAGACACGCCACACGGTACCTGAGGTGTCTCTCCTCCTAGACCAAATGGCTATGGTCTCGAACTAGCCTCTTTACGCCGTGCTTAACTCAGCCGGTCGTTCCGCATTGGCAGCCGCCAAATGCCCTTGCCATTCGGAGAATTCTCTGGCTTAGGGATTGGAAGGGGGTTGCTTCTTCCAAGAAGCATCCTACAGGGATTCCCTATACAGGGGATCGTCTTTTAAGGGAACGTCTGGACGTACTTATTAAGGACTCACATGGAGGCAAAAGTACTCTTCTGCCACAACAGAAAGGTGGAACACCGGCGCAGCAAGAGCTGCCAGGTTCCGTTCCTTTCGTTCCTTTCATTTCCCTGGCTGGTCCTCCAGACAGAACGTTTCGTTCCAACACGGCCCAGTCCTCCCGAGGCCAGGGTTCTTCCTGGCGCTTCGCCCGCAGTAATCCTCTAGTCTGAAGCCGTCCAAGCCAGCTGACTCGCATGGCTCCAGCTCTGCACACAGAGTCGGGGGCGAATTGTCCCTCTTTCGGGACGTTTGGCTTTCCAACGTCCTAGACCAATGGGTGCGAGATATTATCTCTCACGGCTTCTTCATAGGACTGTACTCAGTTCCCCCTAGCCGATTCTTCATGACGTCTCCCCCTCCCGCCAAGATCCGCGCTTTTCGCCGAGCGTTGGAAGCTCTGAAGCGGGAGGGAGTCATTGTCCAGGTTCCGTCTTGGACCGGTTTCAGGGATTTTATTCAAATCTCTTTATTGTACCCAAGAAGGACGGGTCCGTCCACCCTGTGCTGGACCTAAAACTCCTCAACAAGCACGTCAAAGTGAGGCGTTTTCGCATGGAATCGCTTCGTTCTGTGATAGCCTCAATGTCTCCAGGGGAATTCTTGGCTTTCATAGCCATAAAGGATGCATGTCTACACATCCCATTTGCCCCAGCTCACCAACGGTTCCTGCGCTTTGCGATTGGAGGCGACCATTTCCAGCTCATGGTTCTCCACTTCGGCTTGGCCACCGCTCCACGAGCACTCACCAAGGTGATGGCCTCCGTAGTCGCCTTGCGGCACTCACAAGGTCTGTTGGTCCTCCCTTACTTGGACGACCTCCGGGTCAAGGCTCCTTCACATTAGGAATGCCAGCAAGCAGTGTCCGCGACGCTGTCGATGCTCCGGAGGTTCGGCTGGATAGTCAACCTCCGAAGTCGGTCCTCGTGCCCACCCAGAGTCTGGGGTATCTGGGCATGCTGTTCGACACTCGTGCTGCGCTGGTACTTCTGCCTCACGAGAAGGTCGTCTCTCTCCAAGCAGGTGTTCGCTCCTTCCTCCTGCCTCACTTGTACTCCATCAGGCATCTGATGCAGATCCTGGGAAAGATGGTAGCTTCAATCGAAGCAGTCCCATTTGCACAACTGCATCTGCGTCCCCTTCAGCTGGAGATTCTCCGTGTCGGGGACAAGAATCCGTGGACCCTGGATCACAAGATTTCCCTGTCCCTCGAACCTAGGGGATCTCTCCAGTGGTGGCTGACAGATCAGTCCCTGTCTCAGGGTCACTCCCTCCTCCCGCCATCTTGGTCGGTGGTCACTACGGACGCCAGTCTCTCTGGCTGGGGAGCGGTGTTTCTTCACCACAGGGCCCAGGGTACTTGATCTCCACGGAGTCCTCCCTTCCCATCAACATTCTGGAGATCAGGGCAGCGTACCTGGCTCTCCTAGAGTTTCAGCCGCTCTTAAGCGGCCGCCAAGTGGGGATCCAATCAGACAATGCGACGGCCATCGCTTATATAGATCATCAAGGAGGCTCTCACAGCACCCTAGCGCTGCTGGAGGTTCAAAAAATCCTGTGCTGGGCGGAGACCACAGGCTCCGCCATCCCTGCGGTCCACATCCCACTGGGGGTGGACAATTGGGAAGCAGACTATCTTGGCCATCAGGGTATGGACCCGGGCGAATGGTCTCTCAACCCAAAAGGGCATTGGCGGCGGACGCTCTGGTCCAGGCTTGGTCTCAGTTTCGTCTGCCATACGTGTTCCCAACTTTGGCTCTGTTGCCTCGAGTGCTCCGCAAGATTCGGGCGGAATGTCACCGTGTGATTCTATTCGCACCCACTTGGCCCGGGAGAGCCTGGTTTCCGGAACTGCTCCGCCTCGCCGACGGCGACCCGTGGGGCCTGTGAGATCGTCCAGACCTTCTCTCTCAGGGTCCGTTCTTCCGCCACAATTCTGCGGCGCTCAGGTTGTCTGCTTGACCCCTTGAATCCTGGGTCATAACAAATCGGTTCTTCCCCGGGAGGTTCAGGACGCCATGACGCAAGCTCGTAAGCCTGCCTCGCAAAAGATTTATCACCGGACGTGGAGAATTTTTCTCTCCTGGGGTTTTACTAGAGGCCAATCTCCGTGGCCTTTCTCCTTGCCGACATTGCGTTTGTTTCTCCAGTCGGGGCTGGACTCTGGTCTTGCCTCGAGTTTTCTGAACGGACAGGTGTCAGCTCTCTCCATCCTTTATTCCAAACGGCTGGCGAGGCTCCCGCAGGTTCGCACATTTATGCAAGGGGTGGCCCACATTGTCCCTCCTTACAAGCGTCCGCTAGATCCTTGGGATCTTAATTTGGTTCTCTCGACCTTCAGAGACCTCCGTTTGAACTTATCTCAGGTATCCCTTTGTCCACCTTGTCACACAAGGTGGCATTTTTGGTGGCTATCACCTCGCTTCGGCGGGTGTCTAATTTGGCGGCATTGTCATTCAAGTCCCCATTCTTGGTGGTGCATCAGGACAGGGTGGTCCTGCACCCCGTTCCCTCTTTTCTACCGAGGGTAATCTCTCCTTTCCACCTCAATCAGGATATCTCTCTTCCGTCCTTTTGCCCAAACCCAGTTCTCCAGGTTGAGAAGGCTCTCCACACTCTGGATTTGGTTAGGGCTCTGAGGGTGTACTTGTCTCGCACAGCTCCTCTCTGTCGGACGGACTCCCTTTTCATTCTCACGGCCGGACGCGGCAAGGGCTCTTCCGCTTCCAAGGCCACAATTGCCCGTTGGATCAGGTCGGCTATCTTGGAGGCCTATTCGGCCTCGCACACGTCGCCCCCAGCGGGTCTCAAGGCGCATTCCACCAGGGCTGTGGGCGCCTCCTGGGCTTTGCGGCTCCAAGCCTCGGCCCAACAGGTGTGTCAGGCTGCCACTTGGTCAAGCCTCCACACGTTCTCAAAGCATTACCGGGTACATGTTCATGCCTCAGCGGATGCAGGTCTGGGCAGACGCCTTCTCCAGGCGGCTGTTGCCCACCTGTAAATGTCTGAGTTGCCTTTCAGGGTGCAGTGGTTTTTTCCCACCCAGGGACTGCTTTTGGACGTCCCACTGTCAGGGTCTCCCAGATTTGGACGACAAGAAAAAAGAGAATTTTGTTTACTTACCGTAAATTCTTTTTTCTTTAGTCCTTAAATCTGGGAGACCCAGCACCCTCCCCTTTATTTTTGCCCTTCGGGCGTACCTGTGGCTCTTTTAAGCACATAATCTCTGTTGGCCATGGTTCTGGCCTTATACCTTTCCTGTTTGGCCCGTTGGCCGGGAATTTGGTTTACAGTGCAATGTTTTCCTCCTACTGCTCATATACCAAACTGACAGTATTCCTGTAGAGGGCGTATATGCTGCAGGGGAGAAGGAGGAGTAAATCTCTTCTATATTTGGTGTGACCTCCAGGGGGCAGCATATAACACCCACTGTCAGGGTCTCCCAGATTTAAGGACTAAAGAAAAAAGAATTTACGGTAAGTAAACAAAATTCTCTTTTCTTGTATATAGGGGCAGCATTATAGTAGTTATATTCTTGTATATAGGAGCAGAATTATAGTAGTTATATTCTTGTACATAGGAGCAGTATTATAGTAGTTATATTCTTGTATATAGGGGCAATATTATAGTAGTTATATTCTTGTATATAGGGGCAGTATTATAGTAGTTATATTCTTGTATATAGGAGCAGTATTATAGTAGTTATATTGTTGTATATAGGGGCAGTATTATAGTAGTTATATTCTTGTATATAGGGGCAGTATTATAGTAGTTATATTCTTGTACATAGGGGCAGTATTATAGTAGTTATATTCTTGTATATAGGGGCAGTATTATAGTAGTTATATTCTTGTATATAGGGGCAGTATTATAGTAGTTATATTCTTGTATATAGGGGCAGTATTATAGTAGTTATATTCTTGTATATAGGAGCAGTATTATAGTAGTTTATATTCTTGTACATAGGAGCAGTATTATAGTAGTTATATTCTTGTACATAGGAGCAGTATTATAGTAGTTATATTCTTGTATATAGGAGCAGTATTATAGTAGTTATATTCTTGTATATAGGGGCAGTATTATAGTAGTTATATTCTTGTATATAGGAGCAGAATTATAGTAGTTATATTCTTGTATATAGGAGCAGTATTATAGTAGTTATATTCTTGTACATAGGAGCAGTATTATAGTAGTTATATTCTTGTATACAGGGGCAGTATTATAGTAGTTATATTCTTGTACATAGGAGCAGTATTATAGTAGTAGTATTCTTGTATATAGGGCAGTATTATAGTAGTTGTATTCTTGTATATAGGGGCAGTATTATAGTAGTTATATTCTTGTATATAGGAGCAGAATTATAGTAGTTATATTCTTGTATATAGGGGCAATATTATAGTAGTTATATTCTTGTATATAGGGGCAGTATTATAGTAGTTATATTCTTGTATATAGGAGCAGTATTATAGTAGTTATATTGTTGTATATAGGGGCAGTATTATAGTAGTTATATTCTTGTATATAGGGGCAGTATTATAGTAGTTATATTCTTGTACATAGGGCAGTATTATATAGTTATATTCTTGTATATAGGGGCAGTATTATAGTAGTTATATTCTTGTATATAGGGGCAGTATTATAGTAGTTATATTCTTGTATATAGGGGCAGTATTATAGTAGTTATATTCTTGTATATAGGAGCAGTATTATAGTAGTTATATTCTTGTACATAGGAGCAGTATTATAGTAGTTATATTCTTGTACATAGGAGCAGTATTATAGTAGTTATATTCTTGTATATAGGGGCAGTATTATAGTAGTTATATTCTTGTATATAGGGGCAGTATTATAGTAGTTATATTCTTGTATATAGGAGCAGTATTATAGTAGTTATATTCTTGTATATAGGAGCAGAATTATAGTAGTTATATTCTTGTATATAGGGGCAATATTATAGTAGTTATATTCTTGTATATAGGGGCAGTATTATAGTAGTTATATTCTTGTATATAGGGGCAGTATTATAGTAGTTATATTCTTGTATATAGGGGCAGTATTATAGTAGTTATATTGTTGTATATAGGGGCAGTATTATAGTAGTTATATTCTTGTACATAGGGGCAGTATTATAGTAGTTATATTCTTGTGTATAGGGGCAGTATTATAGTAGTTATATTCTTGTACATAGGGGCAGTATTATAGTAGTTATATTCTTGTATATAGGGGCAGTATTATAGTAGTTATATTCTTGTATATAGGAGCAGAATTATAGTAGTTATATTCTTGTACATAGGAGCAGTATTATAGTAGTTATATTCTTGTATATAGGGGCAGTATTATAGTAGTTATATTCTTGTATATAGGAGCAGAATTATAGTAGTTATATTCTTGTATATAGGGGCAATATTATAGTAGTTATATTCTTGTATATAGGGGCAGTATTATAGTATTTATATTCTTGTATATAGGAGCAGTATTATAGTAGTTATATTGTTGTATATAGGGGCAGTATTATAGTTATATTCTTGTATATAGGGGCAGTATTATAGTTATATTCTTGTATATAGGGGCAGTATTATAGTAGTTATATTCTTGTACATAGGGGCAGTATTATAGTAGTTATATTCTTGTATATAGGGGCAGTATTATAGTAGTTATATTCTTGTACATAGGAGCAGTATTATAGTAGTTATATTCTTGTATACAGGGGCAGTATTATAGTAGTTATATTCTTGTACATAGGAGCAGTATTATAGTAGTTATATTCTTGTATATAGGGGCAGTATTATAGTAGTTATATTCTTGTACACAGGGGCAGTATTATAGTAGGTATATTCTTGTACATAGGGGCAGTATTATAGTAGTTATATTCTTGTATATAGGGGCAGTATTATAGTAGTTATATTCTGGTATATAGGGGCAGTATTATAGTAGTTATATTATTGTACATAGGATCAGTATTATAGTAGTTATATTCTTGTATATAGGAGCAGTATTATAGTAGTTATATTCTTGTATATAGGGGCAGTATTATAGTATAGTGGTTTGTGCTGTGATGATTCTTTCTGTAATTGAGCGTTTTCTCTATTGGAGAAGTTTTGTGTATTTTCTTTCTCATCTTATTGTACTTTTTCCTATTTTCATGTATAATAATGTGATTCCATTCTTTCTTCCCCGTTTTCGGGGTAATGATTGTGTCGGTGCTCCTCGGTGCGGCACATTATGAGCAGTTTATGGCGGCTGCAGATGGCGGGTTGTAAATTGGTGTTTATCATACAATGCCTCGTCCCCCTGCAGCGCTGCGGCGCCGTCACCGTGGTTCTGCCGCACGGAGTCATTTCCCGACACTTCTACAAATGGCAGCAACACATTCATGAGCGCTCGCGCTGTCAGAGGGGATTTAATTTTAATAGATCACAGATTGGATCATTTCCGGGGCCGGATGAAGCGAGGACTCAGGACGCGGCTCCGGATTCAGATTCCTCCAATTATCTGACGGATATTTCTGCTTCATTCTCTCAGCGCCATCGTGTCCGCGACTCTGAAATGTCTGATGAGATTCTACAACCTGACAGACGATGTAAGTGACTGTTATCAGACTAACACAAGATTAGATACAGCTCAGCAGACAGCATCACACAGGAGAGGATTAGATACACAGCTCAGCAGACAGTATCACACAGGATAGGATTAGATACACAGCTCAGCAGACAGTATCACACAGGATAGGATTAGATACACAGCTCAGCAGACAGCATCACACAGGAGAGGATTAGATACACAGCTCAGCAGACAGTATCACACAGGAGAGGATTAGATACACGGCTCAGCAGACAGTATCACACAGGATAGGGTTAGATACACGGCTCAGCAGACAGTATCACACAGGAGAGGATTAGATACACGGCTCAGCAGTCAGTATCACACAGGAGAGGATTAGATACACGGCTCAGCAGACAGTATCACACAGGAGAGGATTAGATACACGGCTCAGCAGACAGTATCACACAGGAGAGGATTAGATACACAGCTCAGCAGACAGTATCACACAGGAGAGGATTAGATACACAGCTCAGCAGACAGTATCACACAGGATAGGATTAGATACACAGCTCAGCAGACAGTATCGCACAGGATAGGATTAGATACACAGCTCAGCAGACAGTATCACACAGGATAGGATTAGATACACCGCTCAGCAGACAGTATCACACAGGATAGGATTAGATATACAGCTAAGCAGACAGTATCACACAGGAGAGGATTAGATACACAGCTCAGCAGACAGTATCACACAGGAGAGGATTAGATACACGGCTCAGCAGACAGTATCACACAGGAGAGGATTAGATACACGGCTCAGCAGACAGTATCACACTGGAGAGGATTAGATACACGGCTCAGCAGACAGTATCACACTGGAGAGGATTAGATACACGGCTCAGCAGACAGTATCACACAGGAGAGGATTAGATACACGGCTCAGCAGACAGTATCACACTGGAGAGGATTAGATACACGGCTCAGCAGACAGTATCACACTGGAGAGGATTAGATACACGGCTCAGCAGACAGTATTCGTGTTTAGGTTCAGATTAGTGTTAGTAGGGCTTCCAAGCTCTGGGGTGGGGCTTCACAGCTGCAGGACTGAACTTTGCAGCTCTGGGGTGGGGCTTCACCCATGTGGGGTGTGGCCTTGCAGCTCTGGGGTGGGGCTTAACGCTATGCTTTTTGCCTATTGGTTATAATCCTGTTAGTCAGGGGACGTTCTGTCTTTGTTTTAGGATCTTCCAAAGTCGATACGGCCAAATTTTATTCTGGATGTTGAGAAGGAAGAACTGTTCATAACGGCCGGGCTCCAGGACCGCGTGGTACAGGTGACGATCCGTGGGCCACCTCTGCCTCCGAACAGTAGCCCCTATATGATGGTATATACAGGGAGCGGTGATGGAGGTGCCAGGTGGTGGAGGCCGCGTCCGCTCTATATACTGTATACAGTCTCTGCCCTCCAGATGGCGCCGCGCTGATGTGTAATGTACCGTCTGCTATAATGGGGCTGATTGAGTTTGTTTTTTATTAAGGTCTATGAGGGCCTGATCTACATGGACTTCAGCAGAGCGGTGATGGAGGCGCAGGGTTACGGTGAGCGCCTCGGCCCCTACAGTCCTGTTCTTGTAGTATTGCGCCTATTTAGCAGCCGGTGTAATGCTGTGCTGTGATTGGCCGTATCTGCATCACATGACTCGCGGCCGTTGTTACATTGTCTCCAGCGTTATAATTTATTATATCTGATGATTTCCGCTGTGAAGTCATAACCTTCGTTCTGTGTCCGGATATTTCACAGGTAATTATGTTCCCATGGATGTGAGTTGTGCGCCGCCGTTCTGGCTGGCGTATCTGCGGGATCCGAGCGACTCCAGCGTCATCCACAACAACGTCCGACAACGCTGGCAGAATGGTGAGACCGCGAGTCACTGTATCTAATCCTTTCGTGCGATACTGCTGGTGTGTATCTGATTCATCCTATCTCCTCATGCTGAGCTGTGTATCTGATCCTATCCTGCGTGCTGAGCTGTGTATCTGATCCTATACTGTGGGTGAGCTGTGTATCTGATCCTATCCTGTGTGCTGAGCTGTGTATCTGATCCTATACTGTGTGCTGAGCTGTGTATCTGATCCTATACTGCATGCTGAACTGTGTATCTGATCCTATACTGCGTGCTGAGCTGTGTATCTGATCCTATCCTGCGTGCTGAGCTGTGTATCTGATCCTATCCTGCGTGTTGAGCTGTGTATCTGATCCTATCCTGTCGTGTTGAGCTGTGTATCTGATCCTATCCTGCGTGCTGAGCTGTGTATCTGATCCTATCCTGTGCGTGCTTGAGCTGTGTATCTGATCCTATACTGTGCTGAGCTGTGTATCTGATCCTATACCCCATGCTGAGCTGTGTATCTGATCCTATACCTCATGCTGAGCTGTGTATCTGATCCTATCCTGGTGCTGAGCTGTGTATCTGATCCTATCCTGCGTGCTGAGCTGTGTATCTGATCCTATCCTGTATGCTGAGCTGTGTATCTGATCCTATCTGCGTGCTGAGCTGTGTATCTGATCCTATACTGCGTGCTGAGCTGTGTATCTGATCCTATACTGTGCTGAGCTGTGTATCTGATCCTATCCTGCGTGCTGAGCTATGCATCTGATCCTATACTGTGTGCTGAGCTGTGTATCTGATCCTATCCCTCGTGCTGAGCCGTGTATCTGATCATATCCTGTGTGCTGAGCTGTGTATCTGATCCTTTCCTGTGTGCTGAGCTGTGTATCTGATCCTATCCTGTGTGCTGAGCTGTGTATCTGATCTTATCCTGCGTGCTGAGCCACATATCTGATCTTATCCTGTGTGCTGAGCCGTGTATCTGATCCTATACTGTGCTGAGCTGGTTATCTGATCCTATACCCCATGCTGAGCTGTGTATCTGATCCTATACCTCATGCTGAGCTGTGTATCTGATCCTATCCTGTGTGCTGAGCTGTGTATCTGATCCTATCCTGCTGCTGAGCTGTGTATCTGATCCTATCCTGCGTGCTGAGCTGTGTATCTGATCCTATCCTGTATGCTGAGCTGTGTATCTGATCCTATCATGCGTGCTGAGCTGTGTATCTGATCCTATACTGCGTGCGAGCTGTGTATCTGATCCTATACTGTGCTGAGCTGTGTATCTGATCCTATCCTGCGTGCTGAGCTATGCATCTGATCCTATACTGTGTGCTGAGCTGTGTATCTGATCCTATCCCTCGTGCTGAGCCGTGTATCTGATCATATCCTGTGTGCTGAGCTCGTGTATCTGATCCTTTCCTGTGTGCTGAGCTGTGTATCTGATCTTATCCTGCGTGCTGAGCCACATATCTGATCTTATCCTGCGTGCTGAGCGTGTATCTGATCCTATCCCTCGTGCTGAGCCGTGGTATCTGATCCTATCCTGTGTGCTGAGCTGTGTATCTGATCCTTTCCTGTGTGCTGAGCTGTGTATCTGATCCTATCCTGTGTGCTGAGCTGTGTATCTGATCTTATCCTGCGTGCTGAGCCACATATCTGATCTTATCCTGCGTGCTGAGCGTGTATCTGATCCTATCCCTCGTGCTGAGCCGTGTATCTGATCCTATCCTGCGTGCTGAGCTGTGTATCTGATCCTATCCTGCATGCTGAGCCACGTATCTGATCTTATCCTGCATGCTGAGCTGTGTATCTGATCCTATCCCGTGTGCTGAGCTGTGTATCTGATCCTATCCCGTGTGCTGGGCTGTGTATCTGATCCTATCCTGCGTGCTGAGCTGTGTATCTGATGCTATCCTGCGTGCTGAGCTGTGTATCTGATCCTATCCTGTGTGCTGAGCTGTGTATCTCATCCTATCCTGTGTACTCAGCCTATCCTGTGTGCTGAGCTGTGTATCTCAGCCTATCCTGTGTGCTGAGCTGCGTATCTCATCCTATCCTGTGTGCTGAGCTGTGTATCTGAGCTGTGTATCTGATCCTATCCTGTGTATCTGATCCTATCTGTGTGCTGAGCTTGTATCTGATCTTATCCGCGTGCTGAGCTGTGTATCTGACCCTTTATTTCTTCCCTTGAAGGTGACCCTGAGGTGGTTGAGGCCATGGCGATATTTGCTGAACTGACTGATAAAGCAAAGTAAGGTTTCGCGGTCTTCCCGACTTTTCCCCCGGTGTTGCCCCCCGGTGTTGCCCCCCCCCCCCTCCCCCGGTGTTGCCCCCGTAGTCTCGGCTGTCTGGGCTGTTGGACAGATTGTTGTTATTGACGGAGTTGCGGTGTCCGTTCTTCCAGGGCGGCCATAGAAGAGAAGAACTGGGCTGAGCTGTCCGAGTTGATGAACCGGAATCTGTCCCTGAGGAGGTAAGTGACCCAGAGGCGGCAGAGTAATGGCCCCAGCGGGTGTATGGGCCCCAGGCATGGCCGCCTGTCTGCAGGGGTACACCTGACCTCAGCCGTGCACATACAATAAGTATGAACCGCTATTGTTCTGTTATCACCGCCACCTTTCACTCCAGGGAGAGCAGATCTCCCTGAACTTTCCTCTTCATTTCTCTGTCACTCGATCATTATCTTCTAGATCCATCTTCACTGACGCCTGTCTGGGTCCAGGAAACCTGAAGATGATAGAAATCGCCCAACAGGTAACGAGCGAGAACGGATCAATCGCTGGGATCCGCCACCTTCATCTATTAGACTCTGGGCCACCTTGTGGCCACCATGATCATTACCCTGATTTCTGCTTTCTGGTTATTTTGCAGCACGGCTGCGCGGTGAAGTTACCGGGGAGTGGCGGAGCGGTCATCGGATTGTGCTTTGACCCCAAAACACTTGTGCGTCTTTAATATTATTAGATTAATAATTAATATTGTTAATTATTATATGTTCATTAATATATGGGTGATTGTGTTCTGTGCTGCCGAAAACTGAACGTTTTCTCTGCCTCAAGGTCGATCTGAAGAAATCCTACCAGGAGGCCGGATTCGTGTTCTGCCAGATTGTTCCTTATTGTCCAGGAAATGCCGGAAAAAGCGACACGGCTGCAGTCAGTGTAATGTGAATCCGGCGGATTGTACAAGTCTCCACAATAAAGACGATGACTGGTGAGGACATGAGGACTCTGCAGCTGGGATCATCACTGGGATCACCACCACCGGGATCACCACCACCGGGATCACCACCACCGGGATCACCACCACCGGGATCACCACCACCAGGATCACCACCACCAGGATCACCAACCACCCAGGATCACCACCACCAGGATCATCACCTGGATCACAATGTTCTGTTTTCTCCGTGACCTCACGACCTTCATGGTTTTTCTACCTCTTACTTTGACATCTCATATACTGAACTGTTGTAGTGGATGACGTCCACGCGGCCCCTCGCTCTCCTCTGCACCCCTTCCCCCGCAGCCCCTCGCTCTCCTCTGCCAACCCCCCTCCCCCGCAGCCCCTCGCTCTCCTCGGCCCCACGCTCTCCTCTGCTTCCCTCGCGGCCCCACGCTCTCCTCTGCCCCCCTCGCGGCCCCATGCTCTCCTCTGCCTCCCTCGCTCCTCCTCTGCCTCCCTCGCTCTCCTCTGCCCCCCTCGCTCTCCTCTGCCCCCCCCCCCCCCCACGTGGCCCCTCGCTCTCCTCTGCCCCCCGGTCCCCCCTCCCCGCGGCCCCTCGCTCTCCCTCTGCCCCCCCGGTTCCCCCGCGGCCCCTCGCTCTCCTCTGCCCCCCCCTGCGGCCTCTCGCTCTCCTCTGCCCCCCCCCCCCCCCCCGCGGCCCCTCACTCTCCTCTGCCCTCCCCCTGCGGCCTCTCGCTCTCCTCTCCCCCCCCCCCCCCCCCCTTTGCGCGGCCCCTCACTCTCCTCTGCCGAATCTGACAGATCGTTCACTCTGAAGGGCTGTGATCAAAATCTCCCATCAGAATTCAGAGTACGCCGCTCCTCCACTTTGTCTTTATGGCGTGTGCCCCCTGTTCTCCGCAGACCCTTCTTGGTCTTTGCTGATTATATAAGAGACCAGATGAGCAGCTAACAGAGGACCGCCGAGGGCCACAGGGGCCGCTGTGACGTCAGTCTTTCTCTGTCCAACTTTTGCTGGAAATCAGAAATAAAACAGAAATGAATGATAATTTTGGGAGTTAAAGTCAACAAAAGCCGTATACAGATGGCCGGAGTTTGTGGTTTCTTATATTCTCCACCCACCAGCATGTCTCCCCTCCCTGCAGCGCTGCGTGTCTTCCTGCAACGTTCTGTGCCTCCCTCTCTAAAGCGCTGCATGTCTCCCTCCTAGCGATGCTGCGTGCCTCCCTCTCTGCAGTGATTTGTGACTCCCTCCCTGCGGCGCTGTATGCCTTCCTCCCTGCAATGTTCCATGCCTCCCTCCCTGCGGCACTGCGTGCCTTCCTCCCTGCAATGTTCCGTGCCTCCCTCCCTACGGCACTGCGTGCCTTCTTCATTGCTGTGTTCCGTGTCTCCCTCTCTGCAGTGATTTGTGACTCCCTCCCTGCGGCACTGTATGCCTTCCTCCCTGCAATGTTCCATGCCTCCCTCCCTGTGGCGCTGCATGCCTCCCTCCCTGCAACATTCCGTGCCTCCCTCCCTGCGGCGCTGCATGCCTCCATCCCTGCGGCGCTGCATGCCTCCCTCCCTGCAACATTCCGTGCCTCTCTCCCTGCGGCGCTGCGTGCCTCCCTCCCTGTAACATTCCGTGTCTCCCTACCTGCGGCACTGCGGGCCTCCCTCCCTGCGGAACTGCGTGCCTGTCTCCCTGCGCCACAGTGGCTAATGCCTCTTCCCACCCCCCTCGGCAGCCGATGCCAGCCTCCCACTCTCCCCACTGCACTTAATGCCCCCTCCCAGTGGCGCTAAGTATCCCCTTCCCTGCAGTGCTCCATGTCTCCCACCCCAGAGTGGCCAATGCCTCCCCTCTCTTCCCCGCTGCACTTGATGCCTCCCTCCCCGTGGTGGCCAACGCCTGCCTCTTTCCCTCCCAGCGGCACCCGATTGCTGACATTTACCCCCCACATTGGAGATCCGTCCCTCTTCCCTTTTGCTGCACAGGCGTCCTGCGAGATATGACACCAGTCTGGGGCACCAGCTCCTTCTTCCACCTTTTCTCTGGGGGATACAGGAGCATGGGTTATGCTGCTATCCCTATGAGGCGACACGGAATTCTGAAAGAAACAGAACAGATTGGCTCCCCCACAGCATACACCCCCAGCCTGGGCCAGGCCACCACCAAGTTAAGCTTAGTGTCTGGAGGAGGCAGATGCGCTCTACAGACCCACATCTTTTTATTATCTTTATTATTTTCTACAGAAGACGTTTTTAGTCGGGCGATGGCCCCCCTTTTAAGAGGGCAGCTTTCCCAGCCATCCAACAGGCGGGACCGTGGACTGTCGCCTCCACAAATTCCCTTCTGCTCCGTTGGATTTCTAAGGCATACGCCATTTTTTTATTTTTATGGATATCAAGGGCGACGGTAGGAGCTGATTTCCCAGCCATCAACAGAAGGGCGTGCGGAGTGTCGCCTCCTCATATCCTCCTCTGCTCCTGGCGTATACCCCTCATCCCAGTCCTGTGGGACGCTGTAGACCTCCCTGTATCCCCCTCTGCTCCTGGCGTATACCCCTCATCCCAGTCCTGTGGGACGCTGTAGACCTCCCTGTACCCCCTCTGCTCCTGGTGTATACCCCTCATCCCAGTCCTGGGGACGCTGTAGACCCCCTGTATCCCCCTGCACCTGGTGTATACCCTCATCCCCGTCCTGTGGGACGCTGTAGACCTCCCTGTACCCCCTCTGCTCCTGGTGTATACCCCTCATCCCAGTCCTGTGGGACGCTGTAGACCTCCCTGTATCCCCCTCTACTCCTGGCGTATACCCCTCATCCCAGTCCTGTGGGACGCTGTAGACCTCCCTGTACCCCCTCTGCTCCTGGTGTATACCCCTCATCCCAGTCCTGTGGGACGCTGTAGACCTCCTTGTACCCCTCTGCTCCTGGTGTAGACCCTCATCCCAGTCCTGTGGACGCTGTAGACCTTCGCAGCCTCCTATAACAGGGGTCTGAGTCACAGAATCACAGCGCAGCCCCCGGTCACACTGAGGTGTCACTCAGCAGCGTATTCCCTGAGGTAACACTGCTGCGCACATACAGCGCTGCTGGCAGCCATTTCATCTTGTGAGACGGTGACAGACCTCCAGGGTAAGTCCACACCCGGTGCAGTTCCCGCCACCAGTGTCCATACGGCGGAGGACTCCCTGACAATCCACCTTACACATTAGGCTTCCGGACCACCTCCGATCCGCTTCTTCACCTCAGCTTCCCAGCCGCGGCGATAAATTTAGGCCCCGGCTTCGGCCTAGTTGTGGTTCTCACTTTTGGCCCGTCCCATTGATGATGCGGGGTTCCCACACAGCCCCCGATGTGACGTCACATTGTGCGTGAATCCGGCCCTCAGCTCCTGGCCCCTTCCACCGTGTATTCCGGCTCCTGCGTGAGGTAACACAGCACCTGCGCACCTTTCTGTGTGTACAGCGCAGCACAGGGACATTGCTTCACCGCTGGAGTTCTGGAAGGTGGTTTTTCGGGTCGGTACCAGTCTTTGGGGCACAGGACCATCGGGCTGCTGTAGGGGGGGATCTCCTTTTCTGGTAAGAGTGGACCCCCTAGGCTGCAGGGCTCTAGAGCCATCCAAATCTCCTAGGGATAGCAGAAAAAGCCCTCACCCGCCGCAGCTCTGCTACAGCACCTCTATACAACCTGTTTAAGTTGATTCTAGCAGGAGTGCCACTATATTAACATGCAAACCTCTAAATCATGCGTCACCTGTCACCTGGCCCTTACCCAGCGGTTACACCACAACACACTGCCAGGCCTGGGTCCCTGCTGACACCCATGAGCCCTCCACCAATGCCAGAGGAACTAGTGCTCCGAGCCTGCCAGACTGGGCACTATTCCTCACCCAATCCTTGGAAAAGCTGTCTAACTCCCTGGTCCAGGCTATGCAGCACCGAACCCCGGCCACGTCTTCCCAGGATGGTGCACAGGACCCTATTGGCAGCCCGCAACTGTCGAGGACAGGCGACATTCAGCCACGACAGAGGCAAGTAAGAAAGGTCTCACAGACACGTCTCACTCGTTTCCTCCCATGGCTCTCGCGCCTCTCCCTCATGGGATTCCAGACCGGGCTCCCCTAACTACTGCCAAACCTCATATTCTAGACTCAATCAGATATGGACAACCT
This sequence comes from Allobates femoralis, assembly GCA_033576535.1. Taxonomy (NCBI): domain Eukaryota; kingdom Metazoa; phylum Chordata; class Amphibia; order Anura; family Aromobatidae; genus Allobates; species Allobates femoralis. Next base: position 36,683,284 of record JARQOC010000009.1, read on the forward strand.
TTATGATCTAGAATCCCCTGGGACTCGGGCCTTGTGTCAGCAGTTAACCAAACAGTTAAGATAGTACGACCCTATAACCACGACTACGGACCATACTGTCCCATTTAAGAGAGCGAAACGTCAGCAAAATCTTTGCCACCATCCAAGTTCCAGGATATTCTGTCCAAACAATGGGAAAGACCGGCTAAAAGAGTTTGGGGGATGCAAACCCATTGAGGCTCGTTACCCCTTTTCCCCAGCCCTCACTAAAGATTGGGCAAATACACCCTTGTCGACCCCCCCCCAGTCTAGCGGTTAAAGACTATATTGTCCTTATTAAAGAGCTATTAGCAGGTCGAGCATTAGCACGGTCAGCTTGAAGCAGCGGGATCGCCTCTATTCGCCTTCGTTCACGGTCTGGGTGTCCAAGGCAATTGTAGTTTGGGCGGAAACTTTACAAAAATGCCTCAAATGTTCAGACCCCAGAGCTGGTGGATGTGACATCTCGTATCATTATGGCCGGAGATGACTTAATCCACGTTCTCTGACTCGGCCTTTCTGCCTAGTTCTACGCGATCGCATCCAGACGAACCCTTCTTTAATGCACAACTTTCGGCTTCGTCCTCTCGAGGCCTAATCCGCAAGCTTTTCCGCGTACGGAGAGAGCAACACGAATCAAAACTGAAATAGGCAAGCAATCTAATCCAAAGGGTCAACCCAATGTTTTTCCCCCATCACGAAGCACGTGAGCTCGGCTTTTCTCGTGGTATGTTCGTACCGACTCTGAACATGCAAGACTTATCACTGGACAGAGATGTCTCTGTCCGTCGTTTCAGGATGGAGTCCCTGCGTTCCGTCATCGCATCTATGGAAGAAGCGAGTTTCTCGCCTCCATTGACATAAGGGAGCGTACCTTCACATCCCGATAGCTCAGGCACATCAACGCTTTCTACGATTTGCTGTCCGCGAGGAGCACTTCCAATTCGTTGCTTTACCTTTCAGTCTTGCCACAGCACCAAGGTCATGGCTGCTTCCATGACCATCCTTCATTCCAGAGGAATTGTCGCTCTGCCCTATCTGGACGACGTCCTCGTCAAAGACGTCCGCTCCTTCACAGCCTGCGAGGAGAGTGTCCAAATAAGCATGGATACTCTTTTGCGACTGGGTTGGTTAGTCAATCTCGAAAAATCCTCTACTGATTCCTGCCCAGTTTATCACCTTCCTGGGCATCGGCCTTTAACACGTCTCAGGGGTTAATTAGCCTTCCTCGAGACAAAGTGAAATACGCACCCTGCTCCGATCCTCCCCGCACTCCATCCGTTACAGAATGAGGGTTCTCGGGAAAATGGTGGCTGCAATAGAAGCTGTCCCATTCGCTGAATTTCACCTTCGCCCGCTACAGATGGCCCTGCTGACGACCTGGGACAGGAGTCCCTTCTAACTGGACAGGGTATTCTCCCTGACCCCTTCGGTCTAGAGGTCACTACGATGGTAGATGTGCCCGACGACTCTATCCAAGGGCCGGTGCTTCCGGTTGATTGAGAAGTCCTCACCACCGATGCCAGTCTCCTGGGTTGGGGGGCGGTCTATCGTCCTCATACTGCCCAGGGTCGCTGGTCTGAACAGGAGTCAAGGCTTCCAATCAAGCTTCTGGAGATACGGGCCATAGCCCTATCTCTGCGTTGTTTTCACCGACTCCTGGCAGGTCGCCACATCAGTGTCCAATCAGACAATGCGACGGCAGTGGCTTACATCAATCACCAGGGCGGCACCCGCAGTGAAGGGGCTCTCGGCGAGGTAGAAAGCATTCTCACCTGGGCCGAGTCGACCGGGTCCGTCATCTCGGCAGTGCACATCGTGGGAGTGGACAATTAATTGGGTGGCGGACTTTCTCAGTCGCCAGGGTGCAGGAGCATGGTCCCTGCACCCGGAAGTGTTTCAACAGATTTGCTGGGGGACACCGGACGTGGACCTCCTGGCTTCTCAAATAAACGCCAAGGTCCCGGTGTTCATAGCTCGCTCTCGCGATCCAACTTCAATCAAAGCAGATGCACTGGTGCAATCGTGGCGCCAGTTCCGTCTCCCGTACATTTTTCCTCCATTACCCTTAATTCCGAAGGTACTGGGAAAATCAAATCAGAAGAGTCCCGGTCGTCCTCATGCTCCAGATTGGCCCAGACGGGCCTGGTACACCAACCTAGTTCAGCTAGTCGCAGGTGTCCCCTGGCACTTACCAGATCGCCCAGACCTTCAATCTCTGCTGGAGGGCAGGGGATCTAGAGCACAGTCGGAATCAATTTTTTGTGCAAGGATCGCATTGAAGGGATATATATATATATAAATGCAAAACATGTGATTTTTTTTATATAAAGGGGGCCATAACAATTTATATTTAAGGGAACTATGTTGAGATTTGCTGCAAAAAAAAAACAGAAAAAAAATAATCTCCAAAGATTTTCATAAACCAACATGGCGTCTGGACCCGATAAAGGTGAAGAGGGATGAAAGCTACTCCAATCAGAGAAAACGTCACCTGTATTATACTGAGATGTAATGAGTGTGATACTGGCTGCATCTAATCAGCATTGGGGTTCCTGTATGATCCACAGTCTGATAACTCACAGTTTCTACTTACCATCGATAAGGCCAAACTGAGAGAAGTAGGTTCATAGTGATGTAAGTCTATATGGTAGGGGCTGACCTGACATTGCAAATGATCGCTCAACTAAACTTGGTGCTGTATTCATGTACTAACACTGTGATCTGATGTTGTATTCAGGTACTGATGGTGTGTCAGGGGTTGTATTCACATACAGACGATGATTCTAGCTATGTATTCAAGTACTGACGGTGGTTCTGGTGCTGTGCACATGTATAGACGTACAAACGGTGCTTCTAGTGATGTATACCTGTAAAGATGGTCGTTATGGTGCTGTATACAGGTACAGATAGTGATTATGGTGCTGTATACAGGTATGGTACTGTATACCTTTTATAGACGGTGGTTATGGTGTTGTATACAGGTATAGATGGTTGTTCTGGCGCTGTATACCTGTACAGAGGGTGGTTCTGGCGCTGTATACCTGTACAGAGGGTGGTTCTGGCGCTGTATACTGTACAGAGGGTGGTTCTGGCGCTGTATACCTGTACAGAGGGTGGTTCTGGCGCTGTATACCTGTACAGAGGGTGGTTCTGGCGCTGTATACCTGTACAGAGGGTGGTTCTGGCGCTGTATACCTGTACAGAGGGTGGTTCTGGCGCTGTATACCTGTACAGAGGGTGGTTCTGGTGCTGTATAACTGTACAGACAGTGGTTCTGATCCTGTGCACATGTAGCATTTTCTTACCGGTCGGCTTCTTTGTGGCTAGATTATTGAAGAAATGTGACAAGTTAAGGAATATTACATCTGCATTTCTTAGGAGCATTAAACCTTTGTAGTTGAAGGCTTCTTTGCTGCTTATGACAAGGTTTAAATCAGATTTGCATTACATTACATATCTTTTTAGAACATTTTTGCCAATTTTATTTTTTCATATTACAATCTTGCTGTTTTCACACCGACCACTAAGACTTTTTTAGACTCGTACTTGAAACTATGCAAACTTGCAATTAACTGGCTTTTCCTATCTGCTGACATTTTCCTGCTGTGGGACCTTTTATCTTACATAGTTTACAGCTCCATTCCAAGGTGATCAACCACGAGTTAACTCCTGAGATCCCAGCCACCGCTCTATGGCCATTAAATTCTATACAGTGATCACCTCCACCCCGCTGACAACCTTTGAGCCAGAGCTGATGTTCTTGGGTCTGGGAACCCCCCCCCCCCTCCCCCGATCTGAGGCGTTTCCAGGCCTTTTATACAACTTTTCTTCTTATAATGAAAAAAAAAATGTATTTAATATAACTCACAAACCTTGTTTGCACAATAATCTTTCTCTAATAACTTCCCTTTCAACCTTGAAGATTTTTAAGTTGTGAAGTTAAAGGGAAAATTATGACCACAGGAGCGATTCTAGAAAACACCTATAGATTTCAAAACGTAACATCCCAGTGTCCACCAGGGGGAGCTATTGTTACGTCTATATAGATTGTTTGCTACAGGACAAACCTGCTTAAGTGCCTCATATAGAAACAATGATTATATATATATACTAGTAAAAAGGCCCGATGCAATTGCATCGGGAGCAGGGTGAAATGAATTGTGTGTATACAGGCGGGTCAGTGGGTAGCAGAGTATACAGGGGGCTCTGTGGGTAGCAGAGTATACAGGCGGCTCTGTGGGTAGCAGAGTATACAGGCGTGTGTGGTGGTGGTGGCAGAGTATATAGGTGTCTGTGGTGGCATAGTATACAGGCATCTGTGTGGTGGCAGAGTATAGAGGTGTCTGTGGTGGTGGCGGCAGAGTATACAGGCGTGTGTGGTGGTGGCGGCAGAGTATACAGGCGTGTGTGGTGGTGGCGGCAGAGTATAGAGGCATGTGTGGTGGTGGCGGCAGAGTGTACAGGCGTGTGTGGTGGCGGCAGAGTGTACAGGCGTGTGTGGTGGCGGCAGAGTGTACAGGCGTGTGTGGTGGTGGCAGAGTATACAGGCGTGTGTGGTGGTGGCAGAGTATACAGGCGTCTGTGCTGGTGGCGGCAGAGTATACAGGCGTCTGTGCTAATGGCGGCAGAGTATACAGGCGGGTGTGGTGGTGGCGGCAGAGTATACAGGCGTCTGTGGTGGTGGCAGAGTATACAGGCGTCTGTGCTGGTGGCGGCAGAGTATACAGGCGGGTGTGGTGGCGGCAGAGTATACAGGCATGTGTGGTGGCGGCAGAGTATACAGGCGTGTGTGGTGGTGGCAGAGTATACAGGCGTCTGTGCTGGTGGCGGCAAAGTATACAGGCGTCTGTGCTGGTGGCGGCAGAGTATACAGGCGGTGTGGTGGTGGCGGCAGAGTATACAGGCGTCTGTGGTGGTGGCAGAGTATACAGGCGTCTGTGCTGGTGGCGGCAGAGTATACAGGCGGGTGTGGTGGCGGCAGAGTATAGAGGCATGTGTGGTGGCGGCAGAGTATAGAGGCGTCTGTGCTGGTGGCGGCAGAGTATACAGGCGTCTGTGCTGGTGGCGGCAGAGTATACAGGCGTCTGTGCTGGTGGCGGCAGAGTATACAGGCGTCTGTGCTGGTGGCGGCAGAGTATACAGGCGTGTGTGGTGGCGGCGCAGAGTGTACAGGCGTGTGTGGTGGCGGCAGAGTATACAGGCGTGTGTGGTGGCGGCAGAGTGTACAGGCGTGTGTGGTGGCGGCAGAGTGTACAGGCGTGTGTGGTGGTGGCGGCAGAGTATACAGGCGTGTGTGGTGGTGGCGGCAGAGTATACAGGCGTGTGTGGTGGTGGTGGCGGCAGAGTATACAGGCGTGTGTGGTGGTGGCGGCAGAGTATACAGGCGTGTGTGGTGGTGGCGGCAGAGTATACAGGCGTGTGTGGTGGTGGCGGCAGAGTATACAGGCGTGTGTGGTGGTGGCGGCAGAGTATACAGGCGTGTGTGGTGGTGGCGGCAGAGTATACAGGTGTGTGTGGTGGTGGCGGCAGAGTATACAGGTGTCTGTGGTGGCGGCAGAGTATACAGGCGTGTGTGTGTTGGCAGAGTATACAGGTGTCTGTGGTGGCGGCAGAGTATACAGGCGTGTGTGTGTTGGCAGAGTATACAGGCGTGTGTGGTGGTGGCAGAGTATACAGGCGTCTGTGTGGTGGCGGCAGAGTATACAGGTGTCTGTGGTGGCGGCAGAGTATAGAGGCGTGTGTGTGTTGGCAGAGTATACAGGTGTCTGTGGTGGCGGCAGAGTATACAGGCGTGTGTGTGTTGGCAGAGTATACAGGCGTCTGTGTGGTGGCATAGTATACAGGCGTCTGTGTGGTGGCATAGTATACAGGCGTCTGTGTGGTGGCATAGTATACAGGTGTCTGTGTGGTGGGATAGTATACAGGCATCTGTGTGGTGGCAGAATATAGAGGTGTCTGTGGTGGTGCTCCTGCAAGGCAGGGGTTAAAAAAAATAAAAAAAAGATTATGCTCACCTCACCCCGAGCCCCCGCCGTCTCCCGCCGTGTTCCGCTAGGCTCCCGGTGGCTGGGCAGGCTCCCGGTGCCTACAGTGGTCTTCTATCTACTGGACTGAAGGACCTGTGGTGATGTCAGAGTCACGTGACCCGCGATTTGCCTGGAGTAAGCTGGTGTCACGTGACTCTGACATCACCACAGGTCCTTGAGTCCAGTAGATAGAAGACCACTGTAGGCACCGGGAGCCTGCAGAGCCACCGGGAGCCTAGCGGAACACGGCGGAAGACGGCGGGAGACTCCGGGGGCTCGGGGAGAGGTGAGGATTTTTATTTTTTTAACTGTAGAGCGGCTGCGGCTCGTGATGACGCTACGCGTCATCACTCGCAGTCGCAGTCGCGCAAAGGAGTCTGGGATTGGGCTACAGTGCCCAACTCCCGATTATATAAGTAGATATATATATATGAGTCACGTTACATTCTTACATGACCACTACAGACAGGCAGTGGCCAATGATTGGCTGCAGTCCTCACTATTCCATCAGAGCAGACATTTGCACTTACTGTGGCTGTACAACAGTGGAAAAAAATTGTTGGCAAGGATTGATTAAAAGCTCCCCCTAGTGGTGACTGCAGACAGGATCTTATCATGTATCTCTGTATACAGGGAGCTCCCCCTAGTGGTGGCTGCAGACAGGATCTTATCATGTATCTCTGTATACAGGGAGCTTCCCCTAGTGGTGACTGCAGACAGGATCTTATCATGTATCTCTGTATACAGGGAGCTCCCCCTAGTGGTGACTGCAGACAGGATCTTATCATGTATCTCTGCATACAGGGAGCTCCCCCTAGTGGTGGCTGCAGACAGGATCTTATCATGTATCTCTGTATACAGGGAGCTTCCCCTAGTGGTGACTGCAGACAGGATCTTATCATGTATCTCTGTATACAGGGAGCTCCCCCTAGTGGTGACTGCAGACAGGATCTTATCATGTATCTCTGTATACAGGGAGCTCCCCCTAGTGGTGACTGCAGACAGGATCTTATCATGTATCTCTGTATACAGGGAGCTCCCCCTAGTGGTGACTGCAGACAGGATCTTATCATGTATCTCTGTATACAGGGAGCTCCCCCTAGTGGTGACTGAAGGCAGGATCTTATCATGTATCTCTGTATACAGGGAGCTCCCCCTAGTGGTGACTGCAGACAGGATCTTATCATGTATCTCTGTATACAGGGAGCTCCCCCTAGTGGTGACTGCAGACAGGATCTTATCATGTATCTCTGTATACAGGGAGCTCCCCCTAGTGGTAACTGCAGACAGGATCTTATCATGTATCTCTGTATACAGGGAGCTCCCCCTAGTGGTGACTGCAGACAGGATCTTATCATGTATCTCTGTATACAGGGAGCTCCCCCTAGTGGTGGTTGCAGACAGGATCATATCCTGTATCTTTGTATAGAGGGGGCACCATTATTGGGCTGGCTGATGTGACGCTCTCATTCCTCTATATATGGAACCATTTGCACCTAGTCATCGCTGCCCCTACAGGACACTAGAAGGATTGCAGCCCGGAGACACATTGTCACATTTATTTCAGGAGACCAAAGCATGAAAGACACAATACAGAACCGGCACAGAGACTGAAGGGGTTAAAGTCTTTTCCTTTCAGTGGTTGCGGATCGGTCACATCCCAAATTAATGCTACAATGATTGATCCTCCAAGCAGATTAGCAGCCGGCAAAGCAAACAAAGTGCAACATTAAGGCGGCGCTGTCCGGTCGGTCACAGGGATGGCGAGTGATCCACTAAGTGATCGATCGATCCTTTCCTTAGAGGAATCTCCCAATGAAGTGCAAAGGAAATGTTCAGTTCAGCCCTCGCCGGCGGCCGCTTGTCTGTATTCATCATCATCATCAACATCAACAAAACATCAGAAAATAAACTCGAGTCCAGGATAAAGTGAAGGATGTGGACCCTTCAGCCGGAGACGACTTTAACTTTCGGGACCTTTTATGCAACAATTACTAGAAAAATAAATAAGATTTTCATTGACCGAGTTCCGCTTGGAGTTCCGGGAACTTTGCTTTACTGTGATGAGACGTCACATCTCGTCCGTCGCTCCAGTCACCTCCAGAGCTGCGATGAGACGTCACATCTCGTCTGTTACTCTAGTCACCTCTAGAGCTGTGATGAGACGTCACATCTCGTCCGTCACTCTAGTCACCGCTAGAGCTGTGATGAGACGTCACATCTCGTCTGTTACTCTAGTCACCTCCAGAGCTGTGATGAGACGTAAAATCTCTAGTCACCTCTAGAGCTGCGCTCATCATTGGCTCCTTTCAAGTTTACAAATACTTATGGTTTTTTTTCTGCATTAACGTTAAGTTACAAATAATTACCAAAAAAGGTAAAAGCAGTCATGTACCAAAACTACTGTAAATACAGATTTCATCTCCCACAATGCAGCGCGCAGACCCTGAACCAGCAGGGACACAATACACAACTGGATGTGACTGGGGTGTAGACCTGATGTGCGAGGTGCAGAGTGACCCGTCCTGACTGTGTCCTGCTCACGGCTGATGGGTCGTTGCACTGATTTATTGATCATCGGGACTCAGGATTGAAGAATCTGGAGCAACTATAGACAGGTGGAAGGTGTATAGAGACGATTTGGCTTTTTTTGGCCACTTTGTGGAGTCCCAGGCTGCACCTCTGACCACGTCCCATTGCTGGACAAGACTGATGGCGGGTTTACACGTTGCGATATCGCAGTACAATGTCAATGAAAAGTCACGTGATTCGATCGTTGGACCCGATATCGTTCCTGCGTTGTATGGTGTGAACGTCCAATACGATGCAGGAACGATGTCAATGCGATATCGGGGATTGAATGAGCGTGCTATTCAATGCTCCGATATTGAAGGGAGATTGGAGTCAGATCGTGCTGTGTAAACGCCCAAGTACGATGCGATTTGATACATCACCCATTCACTCCCATGTTAACTATGCGATCCTGGGTTGGGAGGCGGAGACATCGCACGGACGTTGTATTTCGATATCGCAGCGTGTAAACATTCAATGCGATGCAGGAGAAACGTGCACTAAATGCGCGCTCCCGCGCCATTGAGTTGCGATATCGAAACGATATTGAAGCGTGTAAACCCACCATAAAAGACAAACAGGAGCATCTCAGTGAATTAGAAGACAAAACTGCAGCTCTGAACAGGACACAGTCAGGACGGGTTTTCATGGTTGATTTCCTGCATATGGCTTTGTCCAGAGGTGATCACCCTCTTTCCCTGATCACCCTCCTCCCCTGATCATCACCCCCTCTCTGGGATCATCACCCCCTCTCTCGGATCATCACCCCCCCTCTCTCGGATCATCACCCCCTCCCCCGGATCATCACCCCCCTCTCTCAGATCATCACCCCCTTCCCCTGATCATCACCCCCTTTCTCGGATCATCACCCCCTCTCTCGGATCATCACCCCCCCTCTCTCGGATCATCACCCCCTCCCCCGGATCATCACCCCCCTCTCAGATCATCACCCCCTTCCCCTGATCATCACCCCCTTTCTCGGATCATCACCCCCTCCCCCAGATCATCACCCCCTTCCCCTGATCATCACCCCCTCTCTGGGATCATCACCCCCTCTCTGGGATCATCACCCCCCTCACTCGGATCATCACCCCCTCCCTGGGATCATCACCCCCTCTCTCGGATCATCACCCCCTCCCCCGGATCATCACCCCCCTCTCTCGGATCATCAACCCCCTCTCTCGGATCATCAACCCCTCCCTGGGATCATCACCCCCTCCCTGGGATCATCACCCCCTCTCTCGGATCATCACCCCCTCCCTGGGATCATCACCCCTCTCTCGGATCATCACCCCCTCCCTGGGATCATCACCCCCTCTCTCGGATCATCACCCCCTCCCTGGGATCATCACCCCCTCTCTCGGATCATCACCCCCTCCCCCGGATCATCACCCCCCTCTCAGATCATCACCCCCTTCCCCTGATCATCACCCCCTTTCTCGGATCATCACCCCCTCCCCCAGATCATCACCCCCTTCCCCTGATCATCACCCCTCTCTGGGATCATCACCCCCTCTCTGGGATCATCACCCCCCTCACTCGGATCATCACCCCCTCCCTGGGATCATCACCCCCTCTCTCGGATCATCACCCCCTTCCCCTGATAATCACCCCCTCTCTGGGATCATCACCCCCTCCCTGGGATCATCACCCCCCTCTCTCGGATCATCAACCCCCTCTCTCGGATCATCAACCCCCTCTCTCGGATCATCAACCCCTCCCTGGGATCATCACCCCCTCTCTCGGATCATCACCCCCTCCCTGGGATCATCACCCCCTCTCTCGGATCATCACCCCCTCCCTGGGATCATCACCCCCTCTCTCGGATCATCACCCCCTCCCTGGGATCATCACCCCCTCTCTCGGATCATCACCCCCTCCCCCGGATCATCACCCCCCTCTCAGATCATCACCCCCTTCCCCTGATCATCACCCCCTTTCTCGGATCATCACCCCTCCCCCAGATCATCACCCCCTTCCCCTGATCATCACCCCCTCTCTGGGATCATCACCCCCTCTCTGGGATCATCACCCCCCTCACTCGGATCATCACCCCCTCCCTGGGATCATCACCCCCTCTCTCGGATCATCACCCCCTCCCCCGGATCATCACCCCCTTCCCCTGATAATCACCCCCTCTCTGGGATCATCACCCCCTCCCTGGGATCATCACCCCCCTCTCTCGGATCATCAACCCCCTCTCTCGGATCATCAACCCCTCCCTGGGATCATCACCCCCTCCCTGGGATCATCACCCCCTCTCTCGGATCATCACCCCCTCCCTGGGATCATCACCCCCTTCTCTCGGATCATCACCCCCTCCCTCGATCCCTTTGCTCGTTCTCCGCCGGTCGTTCTCTTTCACAATAATCCAATAAACATCAAACATTTCACAAAGTCAGAATTTTTGGTTTTTGATTGTCGTCCTTTAAATAAAAATATATGGTAATACTCTGTATACAGTGCAATAGTCCCACGCCCCAGGACATGCTGGGAGTTATGGTTCTTGTATCAGTGGCTAATGACGCCACCTCACAGATGTCACAGAAGCCACGAGGTGCAGCGCACCCCCCCCCCCCATACAATATGGGCACAGAACACAGTGTGTTCCCCAGAGCCCCCTCTGCTCACAACCCCTGTATATAACCACTCACTGAAGACCACTACCCATATACACAGGACGCTCCTGAGCCTTCAGAAGCTGGTAAAGCCATAGTGCTCCGGGGCAGGGTGGTCACTTCTAGCCTCCTCCATCAGCCCCATAGAGTAGCTGACCCTACAGCCATCCTCCCTGAAGACCCCCATAGCCTCCTCCATCAGCCCCATAGAGTAGCTGACCCTACAGCCATCCTCCCTGAAGACCCCATAAGGAGCTGACCTACAGCCATCCTCCATCAGCCCCATAGAGTAGCTGACCCTACAGCCATCCTCCCTGAAGCCCCCATAGAGGAGCTGACCCTACAGCCATCCTCCCTGAAGCCCCCATAGCCTCCTCCATCATCCCCATAGAGTAGCCGACCCTACAGCCATCCTCCCTGTAGACCCCCATGGCCTCCTCCATCAGCCCCATAGAGTAGCTGACCCTACAGTCATCCTCCCTGAAGCCCTCCATAGCCTCCTCCATCAGCCCCATAGAGTAGCCGACCCTACAGCCATCCTCCTGAAGACCCCATAGCCTCCATCATCCCCATAGAGGAGCTGACCCTACAGCCATCCTCCCTGAAGCCCCCATAGCCTCCTCTCTTTGCCCCTGCAGTGGGGGCTCCTCTTTTTAGCCCCCTGGTTCCTGCCCTCAGTTGTGCCTCGGTGCCCATTGATCCCGCCGGGCTGATGGTTGTGATCGGACCCCGATGATCCGCGGGTTTTATTCTACAGACTGCAGAAATGTCATTTCCAGTTTCTAATTAAGGAGATTAAAAAAATGGTGAGAAAATCCCAAAAACTCCGCCGTTGCCCTTTACGGCCGGGTGCTGACGAGTGACAGCCAAGATAATGGCGGCCCGGACCGTCAGCACCCGGCCGCCCCCGGAGCGGCAATCACAGAGACGACTCCGGGATACAGTCAGCGAGGAGAGGATCTCACAGGGCCCCTGTGCTTTGTGCTATGAGGAGTCTCCTGTATAAGGGGGTGCTCACGTGCAGTTTTTGGGGGGCTTTGCCATGTAACTCACTGGAAGTCATTGATCTCGGGCCCGGAAACTTTATGTAACAGGTAAAAATAAAAAACTATTGGGGTCGTCCATTAACCCTTAGCTGCCGAAAACAAATGAACCCCCACTGCCTGTACCGTATCAGCAGACGTCTGCAGCCCCCATAGATAAGGTCACATTAGGGAATTGTCTTACGAGCAATTGTCCAATATAAGTTCTGACTGAGGGAGAATAGCCCGGACCCTGATGATGGCGTCCCGTGTCCTGCAGGGGCCGGCGGTGAGAATCCCCTCCTCCGCAGACCTGTAGGATTATACAGACTCCGCCCCCGAGGATCAGTGGAGCAGTTTCAATAATGAGACAATTCCTAAAAAGACAATTCCTTAATAAGACACTTAGCGACTTCAGTCTGAGCCCCCGATATTCGTTGCCCCCTTTGCCCATTGCATTGTTATTTGTACTCTTCCCCCCCCCCCTCCCTTCCCAGGACCTGTGCCATAGGACGTACTGCAGCGGGCACGGGTTTGCAGCACCTCACGCTTTACTGCAGCCTTCTTCCTGCATAGCTTAATCAATAGATGTGGGTGATGAATGGAAATGGAACGAATGAGGCGTCCGGTTCTGACTCGCTGGACAGACGGACGGCACCAGGGTCCAGCAGATACATAACATATCTGGTGTGACCTCCCAAGACTTATAGTGGGTGCAGCACAGAGGATTTCAGGAGAAAACTGGGAGGAGGGAAAGACAGTGGCCGGAACCCACAGCAGCACAGAGGATTTCAGAGGTGATGATGAGAAGGAGGATAGATACCGACGTGGGGGAGGACAGACAGCGACGAGGGGGAGAATAGATACCGACGAGGGGGAGGACGGACAGACACCGACGAGGGGGACAGACACCGACGAGGGGACGACGGACAGAACACGACGAGGGGGAGGACGGACAGACACCGACGAGGGGGAGGACGGACAGACACCGACGAGGGGGAGGACGGACAGACACCGACGAGGGGGAGGACGGACAGACACCGACGAGGGGGAGGACGGACAGACACCGACGAGGGGGAGGACGGACAGACACCGACGAGGGGGAGGACGGACGACCCGACGAGGGGGAGGACGACAGACACCGACGAGGGGGAGGACGGACAGACCCGACGAGGGGGAGGACGGACAGACACCGACGAGGGGGACAGACACCGCGAGGGGACAGATACTATCATGGTGCAAGCTGGTGCAGGGAATGAAGCTACACAGGAGATGCAGCATTCTCAGCAGCACAGAGGACTTAAGCAGATGAGTGGGAATGACTATAAATAGGAGACAGTCAGTATCGAGAGGATGGAGAATGACCGTCCCCTAGGGGGGGCAGCAGAGAGGCGCATGCTTTTAATAATAGAGGATGCAGGCTCCCACAGCAGCACAGAGGAACATGACCCGCGTCCTATCCTCCTCATAGTTCTGGCGGATGAAGCAGTAATGAGGCTTCTCTCTGGGCCGCCAATATCCAGAATAACGGAGCGAGAACCGGACGCCTCCGACCCTGAAATGAAGATTCGGAAGACGCTGCCCGTGTGTCCGCTCAATGCCAGGAGGCTGCGGCCGAGCTGAGGTCACTGAGTCCTGCAGAATAGACATCTGTCACTCAACAAAAGTCTCTATTAGAAACCTGACATAGATCCGTATTTATATATATATATAGAGGCAAATCCTGGATACATTGGTATATCGGGCGCCGCTATGTGCAGCCATGGGCCGGGCTCATTCCTGGAGTAAAGTCTCTCTCCAGTTAAATCCACCTGTGGTCCGTGAGTCAGAGGAAGGATCGGGGGGTCGGTCAGCTGCCACACACCGGCGTCCCCCAACTCCTCACAGCAGCAGAAGCCCAGGTACGGGATCTGGAAGAGAAGACAGCGATCAGCTCTGCTCTGCTCTACACCGCACCTCTGCTCTGCTCTACACAGCACTCTACACACACCGCACCTCTGCTCTACACCGCACCTCTGCTCTACACGCACCTCTGCTCTACACCGCACCGCTGCTCTACACCGCACCGCTGCTCCTACACACCGCACCTCTGCTCTACACAACCGCACCTCTGCTCTACAACCGCACCGCTGCTCTACACAACGCGCACCGCTGCTCTACAACCACACCACGCTGCTCTACACCGCACCGCTGCTCTACACAGCGCTCTACACCGCAGCTCTGCTCTACACAGCGCTCTACACCGCAGCTCTGCTCTACACCACAGCTCTGCTCTTCCCACAGCGCTCTACAACCGCAGCTCTGCTCTACACTGCACTCTACATCGCACCTCTGCTCTACACGGTGCTCTACACCACAGCTCTACTCCACACGGCGCCCTACACCGCACTCTGCTCTACACGGTGCTTTACACCGCAGCTTTGCTCTTTCCAAAAAATACCTGTAAACTCTCTCAGCCTTTGAACATCTGGGACAAAATCATAACGGTAAAAGCGAGAGGCTCCCAAGAGCGTCAGATCTCTCTGCTCAGCATTACTGACATTTTCCAAACACAGCGCCACCTCTGTCCACAGGTTGTGTGTGGTACTGCAGCAATACCAGCACAATCCACAGAGGGGGACGCTCCTGGTTGTGGAAGACGACAGTTGTGGTTCTCTGGGGCCCCAGCACCACACCGGGACCCGCAGACACCTCTGAGCTGCACATTCCCCCTGTAAGGAGCACGGCTGATGTGACTAATCTGCACTGTCACACTGTAACGACACTCCTGCTCTGATACCCGCAGCTGCTCCTGATTTCTCATCAGTTTCTTGTTTTCTATCCTGATTCGACTACTTTCGTCTTTTATTCCTCCAGGGCGAGCGAAGCCGAGAGCTCAGACCCAGTTGTCATTTTTAGGAAAGGGATATCCCGCCGCCCCGGAGGGAACAGTCACCAGGACGGGCCCAGAGCCTCATCGGGGCCCCATAGCCTCATCCGGGGCCCCAGAGGTGAACGGCATCGTCACATTATTACCTTTCTGACCACCTGGACGAAATCCTTGGAGTTCTGCTGTGCGAGACCCTGCAGCTGGCGGGTGCAGGCCTCCAGGGACGAGGCGTGAGCCACAATCAGATGTATTACCTGGAGACACGAGACGTCTGGAAAACATTTAATTCCACAGTGAAATATGATACAAAGTATCAATGATTCTATGACATCACACGAGACCACACCCCTTATACAACCAGCTCACCCTGGATGACATCACTGATATAATGACATCACACAAGACCACACCCCTTATACAGCCAGCTCTACCCCCCGGTGAGACATCACTGATATAATGACATCACACAAGACCACACCCCTTATACAACCAGCTCCACCCCTGGTGATGACATCATTGATATAATGACGCGTGTGAGGTGTGATGATGATGGCGCGGCTCTTACCTTTACTCCTGCACTCCCCCAGGATGTCCTTGGTCACCTGGTAGCTGCGGTTCATGTAGGTCTCGTAGGTCTCGGACACGGCCAGCTTACTGATGGGTATGTGAGGTCTGGAGGGAGAAGTCACCGCTCAGCACAATCACAGCACCCCAACACGTGACGTCTGTTACTATTCCCACTAATGGCCGCCGCACCCGTCACCCATCACCCAGATATCCAGAGGCCGCAATTACCTACACTGTGTGCAGAATTATCAGGCAACTTAATAAAAACCAAATATATTCCCATCTCACTTGTTTATTGTCACCAGGTAACCAATATAACTGCACAAAATGTAGAAATAAACATTTCTGACATGCAAAAACAAAACCCAAAAATTGAGTGCCCAATATCGCCCCCTTTCTTTATGATGACACTCAGCCACCTCCATCCATAGATTGTGTCAGCTGCTTGATCTGTTTACGATCCACATTGCGTGCAGCAGCCACCACAGCCTCCAGACACTGTTCCCAGAGGTGTACTGTTTTCCCTCCCAGACACTGTCCCCAGAGGTGTAATGTTTTCCCTCCCAGACACTGTCCCCAGAGGTGTACTATTTTCCCTCCCAGACACTGTCCCCAGAGGTGTACTGTTTTCCCTCCCAGACACTGTCCCCAGAGGTGTACTGTTTTCCCTCCCAGACACTGTCCCCAGAGGTGTACTGTTTTCCCTCCCAGACACTGTCCCCAGAGGTGTACGGTTTTCCCTCCCTGTAGATCTCACATTTTAGGAGGGACCACAGGTTCTCTATGGGATTCAGATCAGGTGAACAAGGCGGCCATGTCATTATTTTGTCTTCTTTTAGACCTTTACTGGCCAGCCACGCTGTGGAGTAGTTGGATGAATGTGATGGAGCATTGTCCTGCATGAAAATCATGTTTCTCTTGAACGATCCCGACTTCTTCCTGTACCACTGCTTGAAGAAGTTGTCTTCCAGAAACTGGCAGTAGGTCCGGGAGTTGAGCTTCACTCCATCCTCAACCTGAAAAAGTCCCACAAGATGCTCTTTGATGATCCCAGCCCATACCAGTACCCCACCTCCACCTTGCTGGTGTCTGAGTCGGAGTGGAGCTCTCTGCCCTTTACTCATCCAGCCTCTGGCCCATCCATCTGGCCATCAAGAGTCACTCTCATTCCATCAGTCCATAAAACCTTTGAAGAATCAGTCTTCAGATATTTCTTGGCCCAGTCTTGACGTTTTATCTTATGTTTCTTGCTCAGAGGTGGTGGTTTTATCTTATGTTTCTTGCTCAGAGGTGGTGGTTTTATCTTATGTTTCTTGTTCAGAGGTGGTGGTTTTATCTTATGTTTCTTGGTCAGAGGTGGTGGTTTTATCTTATGTTTCTTGGTCAGAGGTGGTGGTTTTCAGCCTTCCTTACCTTGGCCATGTCCCTGAGTATAGCACATCTTGTGCTTTCTGATACTCCAGTAACGTTGCAGCTCTGAAATATGGCAAAACTGGTGGCAAATGGCAGCTTCACGCTTGATTTCCCTCCATTCATGGGCTGTTATTTTGCGCCTTTTTTGCCCTCACGCTTCTTGCGACCCTGTTGGCTATTTGCCATGAAACACTTGATTGTTCGGTGATCGCTTCAAAAGTTTGGCAATTTCCAGACTGCTGCGTCCCTCTGCAAGACATCTCACAATTGTGGACTGTTCAGAGCCGTCACATCTCTCTTCTGACCCATTTGCCTAATAATTAAGCACACCTTATATAGGGTGCTGATGTCATTACACCACACCCCTCCTCATTAGGCGGCCGTTACACGCTGAGATATCTCTAGCGATATTGTAAGCGATCACGTGCACGCGCGATCGCTTACAATATCGCTCACATCGCTGGTGAGATGTCACACAGACAGACTCACCAGCGATGCGGAGCCGCGATCTCGCTGGTAACTATGGTACACATCGGGTAACTAGGCGCCGCGCGTCGCTTAGCTACCCGACGTGTACCATAGTTACCATCTCCCAGCATAGGCGCGGTCGCTGGGAGATGGATCATCGTGGTGTTATACACCACGATGAAGCAGATCGTGGCATCGTTCATCGCAAGATCTGAGCTCCGGAGCTCAGATCAGCGATGTCACGATCAAGCGATTTACCATCGTAAATCGCTTGATTACATGCAACGATTTGAAGCCCGATATCGCTTAAGCGATCAAAAAGGAGATCACTTAAACGATATCGGGCAAGAAATCGTTGCGTGTGACGGCCGCCTTACAGAGATGCCATCACCTGATTTACTTCATTGGTAGTTGGCTCTCAGCCTATACAGCTTGGAGTAGGACAACATGGATAAAAAGTATCATGTGATCACAATACTCATCTGCCTAATAATTCTGCACAGTGTAGATGACTCTCGCTGCTGTCAGTCTTCACTGTCATTCTCGGATTCTGTTCTTTGCTCCTGAACATGTGATCATTACACTAGGGATTTTCAGGATATTTGCAGGAACATTGTTTTCACATGTCTCTGCGGTGAATGATTACTGAACACACGAAGGACTTTGTGCCCAATGTCTCCCCCCGTCCATGGGCCGCACCAACGTCTCCCCCTCGTCCATGGGCCGCACCAACGTCTCCCCCTCGTCCATGGGCCGCATCAACGTCTCCCCCCGTCCATGGGCCACACCAATGTCTCCCCCTCGTCCATGGGCCGCACCAATGTCTCCCCCTCGTCCATGGGCCACACCAATGTCTCCCCCTCGTCCATGGGCCGCACCAATGTCTCCCCCTCGTCCATGGGCCGCACCAATGTCTCCCCCTCGTCCATGGGCCGCACCAATGTCTCCCCCCCGTCCATGGGCCAAACAAATGTCTCCCCCTCGTCCATGGGCCGCACCAACGTCTCCCCCTCGTCCATGGGCCGCACCAACGTCTCCCCCTCGTCCATGGGCCGCACCAACGTCTCCCCCTCGTCCATGGGCCGCACCAACGTCTCCCCCCCGTCCATGGGCCAAACAAATGTCTCCCCCTCGTCCATGGGCCGCACCAACGTCTCCCCCTCGTCCATGGGCCGCACCAACGTCTCCCCCTCGTCCATGGGCCGCACCAACGTCTCCCCCTCGTCCATGGGCCGCACCAACGTCTCCCCCTCGTCCATGGGCCGCACCAACGTCTCCCCCTCGTCCATGGGCCGCACCAACGTCTCCCCCTCGTCCATGGGCCGCACCAACGTCTCCCCCTCGTCCATGGGCCGCACCAACGTCTCCCCCTCGTCCATGGGCCGCACCAACGTCTCCCCCTCGTCCATGGGCCGCACCAACGTCTCCCCACGTCCATGGGCCGCACCAACGTCTCCCCCCCTTCCTGTCAGTGGGCTGCACTAACACTTGGGCGGTTCTCCCGGATTGCACCGTCTGTATAGGCGCTAACAACCTTTCGCCATTTTACCTGTACGTTGTATCAACACTGAGATTTGCAGACGATAACTCGGCCGGGGTGAGCCAGGCGGGCAGCGTGGTACCAGACACCCACTTGGTCCATTCAAATAAACCGGGTTCAATGCGGATTTTGCATTTATTATCTTGATTGAGCCCTGGAGGACAAGGAGTATAGGGGTGAGATCAGGGAGATCCAGCACGGAGATCCAGGAGATCACAGATCAGGGGAGGTAATCAGCTCAGACCAAGCACGAAGCAGAAGGTGCAAGATAGAAGCCGATCACTTCTACTCTATTCACAGCCAGAGCTGCGTGCAATGCCCCCCGGTCTCCTCACATACTGGCGTCACTGCATCAAGGTGAAAGGTTTAGAGGTTTCGGTAATCAGCAGAATTTTGCTGCAGCTCTGATGTGCAGAATAGAAGATGAACACAGAGGGGCCCCTGAGGGCCACATATGAGCGGACCCCAATGATAAAGCCGCTCACCTTTCAGTATGTTGTGTGCAGTCTGGACGCAGCGCAACGATGGGGAACAATACACAAAGTCTACGACCGTGTTACTCTCCAGCAAAGCTTCTCCTGTAACACAGAGGATGACCCATTACCATCATAGGTGGGCGAGCGCCCCTGTGATCAGCGACCTATGACGGAATGGCCCCCTATAGTGGAGCTCTGCCACATCCGCTGCGGGCGATACACCTGACAATGATGGGGCATCGACGCCAAGAAATAGATCCATAAAACTCACCAACAAGTCTTGCCTGCGTGCATCCGAAGACGGTGATGGGCGCGTCCTTCTCGTAGTCCCGGTATCCGCCGCTCCTCTGCGGTAAACTGGACGGCATATTCAGGTTGGTCCGGATGTAAGCGACCTGAACAAGACAAGAAGCCGAGATCATAAAAAAAGGTTCAATATATTGTAACAATGTATCAATCCCTGTGGGAAGTCTGAATGTCTCCGCTCGGCCTCCTACATTGGCACAGATGCTGCAGCACCTCAGATACTACGAGACGCCTTTACAGTGCCTTAGTGGTCATTCTCAGCATCCCCACAGCCCCTCTGTAGTATCTGTGGTGCCCCTGCGGATCGGTCACCACATCGTACTCTACCTATCCAATAGGTGTAGCATCAGGCTGACAGGTAAGAGGGGAAGCTGAGATATACCAACACACACACACACCCCCACCAACACCCACCCCCAACACACACACACACACACACACACCCCCACCAACACACCCCACACACACACACACCAAACCCACACACAACCCACCACACACACACCCCACCACAACACCCCCACACACCAACAAAACACACCACCCAACACACCCACCACACACCCCACACCCACCAACACACACACCACAACACACACACACCACCCGCCGAACACACACTCACATCAAGCACCCCCACTAACAAACACCCCACAACTAACCACCCCCACACCCGCCCAACGCCGACCCAGTCCACCCACGCCGTCCGCCGCACCTACATCGCTGCCAATACCCAAGCATCCCACTCCACCACCTCCTCCCAACCCACACCCCACCTCCACTGTGATCCACCGAACTTTCCCGTGCCAGGGGTATCGCTTCCAGGGTGGACCTACACAGCGTCTCATTCCAGTCAGCCAGCCCCCATCCTGCAGGCTAGGAGGTCGAGGGGTTAGTGTTAGGGGTGAGCAGGAAGTTATGTCAGAGTGGGAGTCAGTGCCTAGCAGCGTCCTCATTCCAAGTCAGCTAGCGTAAGGACGAGGCGCAGGACTATACTTCCAGGCTACCCGGTCCGCACTCAGTGGCACCGGTCCTCATCCTCGCCTGCGCCGCCCCTCATGTAGGCACCGCTCCTTACTGTCCAGTCCACCTAGGCGCTGTTCCTCGCTGTCCGGTCCGCACAGGCACCGGTTCTCGTGGTTGATCCGGTATGTTATTCATGAACCAATTCTACATGGTTTTACGTCCGGATAGGATCCGGCTGCACAATAAACGCGGGATAACTGTGACTTTAACCCTTCATAATCACCACATTTACCTTTAGCATCAAAACACTGCGACAGCCAATATTTGCCGAACACCACGTCCATCCGCTCCCCGTGCCGGCACACGAACAGGCAGCGCTTCCTGGGTCCCGGGTGACTGTTAATTCTCAGCGGCTGAATGAGGAGACGGGTATAAAGGTGACGGGTTACAGAAATCACATCGTCCTCGAGGACGGGAAACGTTACAATATTCCCTACTACAAAGTAACAAGAAGAGAATGGGAAGAATGAGAGAAACAAACAGAAAGAGGACAAGAACCAAACCTTATTGTGTTTTATATTTTATCAGTTTTTGGCTCAGAGATGAAGATCAGCAGTTTCCATCCAGTGACGCCTCATCTGTCTCTATCTCACATGTCGCCCACGTGTTGGTATTTAGTGATATTTCCTCTCCGCCCCCTCGTGGGTCCTGACCGGTAACAAAGGGATCAAAGGCGCCTCGAGAAGAAGAAATCACCCGATAATCTCCACCACCGATAAACCATCAATCAGTGACACCCGACTGATCTGCGTACATAATCGCCTTGTGGTGTCCGGTGTGCACTTCTGCCATAATCGTGTCCTCCTATCACGGATTGGCCAGCATTACTTCTGGTGGCCATATTTGGACACCCAAGTAATGGGTGTCCAAACATGGCGCCTGCTAGCGGTGCCCCTGACACCAGGATCTCGCCGCTCATGCCGCGCCTCAGCCCGGTCCCCTCCACCCACAAGTTCGTTGCCCACAACCGTACCCAGAATTAGACCCTCCAGGACCTGTGGTAATGTCACGGGTATGGGCAGAACAGATCACATGACCGTGACATTACCACAGGTCCTTTATAAATAGTGGAGGAGCACAGAGAGCAGGTACAGACACTGGCTCGCTCAGTCTCTGCCTCCTCCCCTCACCTGTCACAGGGGGGTAACTATAACAGGTGCAGGGGCTGCAATCACACCCGGGCCCTGGAGCCTAGGGGGCCCCAAATGTGCCTATAGAAAAAGACTATTGCTAGTAAAGACTTGCAATAATTGGGGGCCCCGTTGAAGCCTTTGCATCGGGGCCCCTGGGCTTCAGGGTGCGCCACTGGATGAACCCAAAACTGAGGAGTTGGAGAGATGACGGCGGCTGCAGAGCTCAGGACAGGGGATTTATACACAGACTACCACCCCCATCCTCCCACAACTTGTCAATGGAAAAATACAATTTCTGCATTATTTTGGACCCCTCGCCCCCTCCGCCCGCACAGCGACAGCCGGCAGCACTTTCCTATTGGGCGGGAGAGAGGGTCTGTCACTGAAGATTCAGAGATGAATTTGGGGTCTGTGTTGTTTCTCTCTGCAGCCACCAGGGGCGCCAGGTATGAGTAAGAAATGACAAGCGCTGAATGGAACATTGCGCCCAAGGCTGTAATAAGAGATAAAAAAGTGATGAGTGCACAGAACGGATCGTCCAATGAGGAGCGAGCGAGCGCAGATCCCAGAGTTACACAACAAGCCGCAGACAGATGGCGCTAAACAAGAACCAATATGGAGAAGTGACACCGACAGCTCAGCCGGGGCCCCGGGGACAATGATAGCTCAGTCAGGGCCCCGGGATCACCGACAGCTCAGCCGGGGCCCCGGGAACACCGACAGCTCAGCCGGGGCCCGGGAACAACACCGCAACAGCTCAGCCGGGGCCCGGGAACACCGACAGCTCAGCCGGGGGCCCGGGAACACCGACAGCTCAGCCGGGGCCCGGGAACACCGACAGCTCAGCCGGGGCCCGGGAACACCGACAGCTCAGCCGGGGGCCCGGGAACACCGACAGCTCAGCCGGGGGCCCGGGAACACCGACAGCTCAGCCGGGGGCCCGGGAACACCGACAGCTCAGCCGGGGCCCCGGGATCACCGACAGCTCAGCCGGGGCCCCGGGATCACGACAGCTCAGCGGCCGGGATACCGACAGCTCAGCCGGGGCCCCGGGATCACCGACAGCTCAGCCGGGGCCCCGGGATCACCGACAGCTCAGCCGGGGCCCCGGGATCACCGACAGCTCAGCCGGGGCCCCGGGATCACCGACAGCTCAGCCGGGCCCGGCACCGACAGCTCAGCCATTTTAGTTTCATTTAAAGACTCAAATCCTTATCGGGATTAATATAGGGGGAGGGGACACCTCGAAAAATGCTCAGCCCTGAAAACACATAAACCCCCACAGAGATACAGCCGGAAAGTCCAGGTATATATATCACCAGCTGGAGCTGCACCTCAGGGGCGGGGCAGGAAAGAGTCATGTGACCTGCGAGCTACAATGTATCATCTGACAGCGGAAGGGATGGTGCCCTCTATAGGAGAAGTCACATGATCACAACAATGAGGGAGAACAAAGAAAAGAGAAGAGGCTCAAACCCCAAAACACAACGTCCAGCATGTGTGATGTCATATCAGTGATGTCATCACAGGGGGCGGGGCTGACACCTCTCTATATCAGTGATGTCATCACAGGGGGCGGGGCTGGTGCTGTAGTATAAGGAGGTCACCTTTTGGGATGAATAATTCAGTGTTTGGTGGATTCATCACTTATATTACCAGTGATTATTGCATATCGGTCAGGATATCACATTATGGCTGGTTGTGATGTTCCCGCTTAATATACTGATGTCATCGGTCTGTAACCCGGGATCATCAGCAGATCCTTTACCCTGATCGCAGATGCGCACAGCGGTGACAATGGCGGTGCACGCGGTGGTGGCAATGACTGTGTGCGCGGGGGTGATGATGGCGGTGTGCGCAGGGGTGATGATGGCGGTGTGCGCAGGGGTGATGATGGCGGTGTGCGCAGGGGTGATGATGGCGGTGTGCGCAGGGGTGATGATGGCGGTGTGCGCAGGGGTGATGATGGCGGTGTGCGCAGGGGTGATGATGGCGGTGTGCGCAGGGGTGATGATGGCGGTGTGCGCAGGGGTGATGATGGCGGTGTGCGCGGGGGTGATGATGGCGGTGTGCGCGGGGGTGATGATGGCGGTGTGCGCGGGGGTGATGATGGCGGTGTGCGCGGGGGTGATGATGGCGGTGTGCGCGGGGTGATGATGGCGGTGTGCGCGGGGTGATGATGGCGTGTGCGCGCGGGGTGATGATGGCGGTGTGCGCGGGGGTGACGATGGCGGTGTGCGCGGGGGATGATTGGCGGTGTGCGCGGGGTGGCGATGGCGGTGTGCGTGGGGTGACGATGGCGGTGTGCGCGGGGTGACGATGGCGGTGTGCGTGGGGGTGGCGATGGCGGTGACGATGGTGTGCGCAGGGGTGACGATGGCGGTGTGCGCGGGGGTGACGATGGCGGTGTGCGTGGGGGTGGCGATGGCGGTGACGATGGTGTGCGCAGGGGTGATGATGGTGGTGTGCGCGGGGGTGACGATGGCGGGGTGCGCGGGGGTCACGATGGCGGGGTCGCGGGGGTCACGATGGCGGGGTGCGCGGGGGGTCACGATGGCGGGGTGCGCGGGGGTCACGATGGCGGGGTGCGCGGGGGTCACGATGGCGGTGTACGCGGTGGTGGTGATGGCGGTGTGCGCAGCGGTGATGATGGCGGTGTGCGGAGTGATGGCGATGGCGGTGTACGCGGTGGTGGTGATGGCGGGGACGATGGCGGTGTGCGTGGTGGTGACAATGGCGGTGTGCGCAGCTCCTGGCTGATGATGGCACCATTATCTGTGAGCGGTAATCATCTTCCCCTCATTTTGCCGTTCCTCATCAGTCTCCTCTACACATCTGGGATCTGGGGTTGGACATTATTGCGCTCGGCAGCAGATTTAATTCCTCAGGACCCCACAGTCCGCAGCCGTCGGAGGACACAGGAAACGCAACAGATGTTCAGCTCAGAGCTCTCCTGACATCCTCTGTGCTGCTGTGACCCTGCACCTGCCACTATGTAACTCACAGTCTATGACCTTCCACAAAATCAGCTCCTCCTCTGCTGAAATCCTCTGCGCTGCTCCTTTTAGCACATAGCTCTTAGGCTGGAAACACACTGTCCGTGTTGGATCATTAACCCTGAACGACCTCTCCCTGTCAGCAACTCCACATTCCCATCCTGACAGGGAGAGGTCGTTCAGGGTTAATGATCCGAGTTACTTGTATATCACACGGACAGTGTGTTTCCAGCCTTACTCTGTGACTTATCTCATTTCTCATTTACGAACTCTGCTCTGACAATCCTCTGTGCTGCTGGGACTCTGCTCTCTCCATTATGCAACTTTCAATCAGTAATGGCCCATCTGCTGACATACTCTGTGCTGCTGGGACTCCATGCTTCTTTTGTTATGTATTTTTACAGGGGTTGTCCAGGACTTGGCCCCATAAAAAAACTCCTATGAACTTATGGAAAAGTGGTTACAATTCTCCACCTGTGTTTGCCCTGTGATGATGTGTTTTGGCTCCGCTGACAATTCTCCGGTGACAGAGCAAAGCGGAAGAGAAGGATCCGCTCTGACATCACTGGAAGAAGAATTGCCAGCAGGAGCCATGTGCAGCCTGTGTGTGTACAGCCTGTGTCTGTAGCCCGCGTGTGTGTGTGTGTGTGCAGCCTGTGTGTGTGTAGCGTGTGTGTACAGCCTGTGGGTGTAGCCTGTGTGTGTCAAGCCTGTATGTGTGTGCAGCCTGTGTGTGTGTGTGTGTGTGCAGCCTGTGTGTGTGTGTGTGTGCAGCCTGTATGTGTGTGCAGCGTGTGTGTGTGTGTGCAGCCTGTGTGTGCGTGTGTGTGTGTGTGTGCAGCCTGTGTGTGTGTGTGTGTGTGTGCAGCCTGTATGTGTGTGCAGCCTGTATGTGTGTGCAGCCTGTGTGTGTGTGCAGCCTGTGTGTGTGTGCAGCCTGTGTGTGTGTGTGTGTGTGCAGTCTCTGTGTGCAGTCTGTGTGTGTGTGTGCAGTCTCTGTGTGTGTGTGTGCAGTCTGTGTGTGTGTGTGTGTGCAGTCTGTGTATGTGTGCAGTCTGTGTGTGTATGTGTGCAGTCTGTGTGTGTATGTGTGCAGTCTTTGTGTGTGTGTGTGCAGTCTCTGTGTGCAGTCTCTGTGTGCAGTCTCTGTGTGCAGTCTCTGTGTGCAGTCTCTGTGTGCAGTCTCTGTGTGCAGTCTCTGTGTGCAGTCTCTGTGTGTGTGTGTGCAGTCTGTGTGTGTGTGTGCAGTCTGTGTGTGTGTGTGTGTGCAGTCTGTGTGTGTGTGTGCAGTCTGTGTGTGTGTGTGTGCAGTCTGTGTGTGCAGTCTGTGTGTGTGTGTGCAGTCTGTGTGTGTGTGTGCAGTGTGTGTGTGTGTGTGCAGTCTGTGTGTGTGTGTGCAGTCTGTGTGTGTGTGTGTGCAGTCTGTGTGTGTGTGTGTGCAGTCTCTGTGTGTGTGTATTACAACAGAAAAGGATCCCTTTTCTATAGGAATGATGACAAATGATATCAAGATATAAATGATTCCAAATTTTATTTATATTTCATATCAAAAAATCCATAAAATTATTAAAAAATCCAGAGCATATCCTCTTAGGGATCCACAGGAATACAACCACAGCAGTATATATTACATAGTATATAACATTCAATTTATGCTTAACATTCTTTAAATAGCCACACAAATGTATATTACCATTATCTCAAGTGGCACGGTTTTGTGGTATTGATCATATGTATAGAGGGAAACCAAAAAGTAACTGGACTGCCAAAGAACCGGTTGCTTAACCATTGATAACCACACTCTCACTGAGGTATCTTATATTCATATGGTATCACCAAACCTAGGCCTTCAGCATTAACCAGTTCCCACTGTCTCTATTATAGTCCAAACAAAACCCCTTATAGAGTGTTAAGATGTATACCTGATCCTGACCGCTGTGCTGTAGCTGTGGTCCCTTCTCCCCTACGTCCGTTTCGCACCTCGCTTCTTCCGGGGGGCGCCCGGTATACATCTTAACACTCTATAGGGGGTTTTGTTTGGACTATAATAGAGACAGTGGGAACTGGTTAATGCTGAAGGCCTAGGTTTGGTGATACCATATGAATATAAGATACCTCAGTGAGAGTGTGGTTATCAATGGTTAAGCAACCGGTTCTTTGGCAGTCCAGTTACTTTTTGGTTTCCCTCTATACATATGATCAATACCACAAAACCGTGCCACTTGAGATAATGGTAATATACCTTTGTGTGGCTATTTAAAGAATGTTAAGCATAAATTGAATGTTATATACTATGTAATATATACTGCTGTGGTTGTATTCCTGTGGATCCCTAAGAGGATATGCTCTGGATTTTTTAATAATTTTATGGATTTTTTTATATGAAATATAAATAAAATTTGGAATCATTTATATCTTGATATCATTTGTCATCATTCCTATAGAAAAGGGATCCTTTTCTGTTGTAATATCTTGTTTTTTGGAGTGAATAATTCAATAGGGATATTGTTTTATCTGTGTGTGTGTGCAGTCTCTGTGTGTGTGTGCAGTCTCTGTGTGTGTGTGTGCAGTCTTTGTGTGTGTGTGTGCAGTCTCTGTGTGTGTGTGCAGTCTCTGTGTGTGTGCAGTCTCTGTGTGTGTGCAGTCTCTGTGTGTGTGTGCATGTGTGCAGTCTGTGTGTGTGTATGTAGCGTGTGTGTGCAGCCTGTGTGTGTGTGTGTGTAGCCTGTGTGTGTGTGTAGCGTGTGTGTGTGCAGCCTGTGTGTGTATAATGTGTGTGTGTCTAGTGTGTGTGTGTAGCGTGTGTGCAGCCTGTGCGTGTGTGTGCAGCCTGTGCGTGTGTGTGCAGCCTGTGTGTGTGTGTGCAGCCTGTGTGTGTGTAGTGTGTGTGTGCAGCCTGTGTGTGTGTGTGTGTGTGTGAACTTTGTCTTGTGCCACCATTAAGTGCTGCAGAGCACAATGTATGATCTCAGTGCACATGGCAGAGTGTGAAGTCTGTAGATCCCGCGGATCGGCTCGGCGCTCACCTGCATGGGCGGACAGATAATGGTGAGTGTCGCGGTGTCCACCAGTCCGTGCTCGTCCTGCCGTCTGTCCAGGACGCCATCACTGAGCGGGTAGGAGACGGCGCTCACCGCGTTCAGCAGCGAGTACGACCTGCGGACACGGGGGGACAGCGGCTCAGTCATGGCGGTGTCGGGGCGGTCGCCCGCTCAGGTCGCTGCTCTCACCCGTGAAACACCCAGCTGCCGCACTCGTCCGCCTTGGTGACGTAGTTCTCGGGGAGGAGCCCGGAGCAGCCGGTGGCCAGAGACGAGCCGAAGATCCAACCCTCGCTGGTGCTCGTCTGCTCCACGGGAGACATGAAGATGAAGTCTCCGGGCACCAGCTCCAGCTCGTCATCGTTCTGCGGCAGATACGGGTACAAGACCTGCAACGTCTGAGGACAGAGAACAGCAATGAGACCGGGCACAGCTGAGGGGTCGTTACAGTGTATCCAGACAATGTGGTGTGGACTCCACTGATACAGTAAAGCCACGTCACAGATCCAGAGATCGACCGTCACATCGGATCCAGCACAATCAGTACCAACTTTCTGCAGGATCCGTTATTAACACTGGAGTCTATGGAGAACAGATCCGGTAACTGATCACTATTGATCTTCTGGTTATAACAGATCTTGTAAGCAAAAAAAGGATCCTTTACAAATGACAGAAAAACAGGATAACTAGTGATCAGTTACCGGATCCGCTCTCCATAGACTCCAATGTTAACAATGGATCCTGCAGAAAGCTGTGTTTCCAGAACGGATCTAACGGATGATGATTGGATGTGTGAACTGCGCCTTATAGCGAGACATTGTATTAAACTATCAAGAACGGAGGGAAAGAAAGAGAGAAAAAGAAAGAAAGAGAGAAAAAGAAAGAAAGAGAGAAAAAGAAAGAAAGAGAGAAAAAGAAAGAAAGAGAGAAAAAGAAAGAAAGAGAGAAAAAGAAAGAAAGAGAGAAAAAGAAAGAAGAGAGAGAAAAAGAAAGAAAGAAAGAAAGAAAGAAAGAAAGAAAGAAAGAAAGAAAAGAAAGAGAGAGAGAGAAAAAGAAAGAAAGAAAGAGAGAGAAGAAAGAAAGAAAGAAAGAAAGAAAGAAAGAAAGAAAGAAAGAAAGAGAGAGAGAGAAAAAGAAAGAAAGAAAGAGAGAGAAAGAAAGAAAGAAAGAAAGAAAGAAAGAAAGAGAAAAAAGAAAGAAAGAAAGAAAGAAAAAGAGAGAGAAAGAGAGAAAAAGAAAGAAAGAAAGAACTCGCTAATGACAAGGGTTTAATGGAGAAAATGCACCAGGGCTGAAATGTCACAGAAATGAAAGCAGCCTGTGACTCTCTGTTATCAGCCGGAGTCAGCGGATCTGTGGTCTGTGAGATAAGACTCAGGAAGCCACAGCTCGGCCCACGCCGGAGACTTCACCAACGTCTGCTGAGCCTGCGGACACTGCACCTCCGGCGTCACATTGTGTGTATGTTATATATGTACTGCTACATGTGTATATTATATGTGTTCTGCAACATATGTATATTATGTGTGTACCACCACGTGTGTATTATTATATATATGTACAGCCATATGTGTATGTACCGCCATATGTGTATATAATGTGTGCACTGCCATATGTGTATGTTATATGTGTATGTACCGCCATATGTGTATATAATGTGTGCACTGCCATATGTGTATATTATATGCGTGTACTGCCATATGTGTATATAATGTGTGCACTGCCATATGTGTATACTGCCATGTATATATTATATGTGTACGTGCCGCTGTGTGTGTTTATTACATATGTGCACCATTGTGTGTGTATATTATATATGTATGTGCTGCTGTGTGTGTATATTACATATGTGTACCGTCACGTGTGTGTATATTATTATATTATACATGTATATACTGTATACCCAGTGTCAGGACACACAGTGGCAGCCATAGCAGTGATGTCGGCTCCTCGTTACCTCGTGGTTGATGTACCGGATGTCTCTGGAGAAGATGGCGGCCACCCAGTCACAGCCCAGGTTGAGGTCGATGTTGTGCGCCAGCTTCTCCAGCGTGGGCAGGTGACTGGCCTGGAAGTGATACGCCAGCGTCACGTGCAGCTGCTTCTTGTGCGGCTCCACCCGGACGTCTGAAATCACACAACGGTCACCAATGTGATGACACAGCTTTTCCTCAATGCATGGTATGGGGTTACATATTCTTAATTTGGCCAGACGTATTGGTCATCTCATGTTTGCTAAGACATTGTTTCTTGCCAGATGATTCGGAGCCTTTATTGTCTGAGGTTGTGTATTGCTAATTTAATTACCTCACTACATCATACATTGAAATGCCAGCCAACAAGAGCTCAACCTTATTCCACCAATCCTGTAAGGCCACAATACCCCAAGATGAGAGCTCAGCAGGGCCGGGACGACCACTAGGCGAACCTAGGCGGTCGCCTAGGGCGCCATCTTGGGCAGGGCGCATTCCCGCCTGACCGGAGTCCGGTCACCGCCGCCCGGCCCTGGAGTTGCGGGGAGAAGCTGCGGCAGGGAGCGGTGGGCGCCGCCATGTTCTTTGTAGCTGACGCCCACTAACAGTACAGCCGGTCAATAGAGGTTGAGACCTCTACACAATGGCCGCGGTCTCCAATTAGCCGCGGCCATTTTGTTGAAGTCTCAGCTTTCACCGACCGGCTGTACTGTTAGTGGGCGCCGGCCACAAAGAACATGGCGGCGCCCACCGCTAGCTGCCGCAGGCCCGCAGCTATTCCTCGGCTCGCAGGCAGCGTCCTGCTGATGTGCGCCCTCCGGGCTCCGGCACCCCTGCTCCGCATCCACAGCTTCCCCCAATGGTAAGGTATGCTGGAGGCTGTGGGGGGAGACAGGGGGGCTGTGGGGGAGACAGGGGGCTGTGGGGGAGACAGGGAGGCTGTGGGTGAGACAGGGGGGCTGTGGGGGAGACTGGGGGGCTGTGGGGGAGACTGTGGGGAGACAGGGGGGCTGTGGGGGAGACAGGGAGGCTGTGGGGGAGACAGGGGGACTGTGGGGGAGACTGTGGGGGAGACAGGGGGGCTGTGGGGAGACAGGAAGGCTGTGGGGGAGACAGGGAGGCTGTGGGGGAGACAGGGGGGCTGTGGGGGAGACAGGGGGGCTATGAGGGAGACAGGGGGGCTGTGGGGGAGACGGGGGGCTGTGGGGGAGACGGGGGCTGTGGGGGAGACAGGGGGGCTATGAGGGAGACAGGGGGGCTGTGGGGGAGACGGGGGGCTGTGGGGGAGACGGGGGCTGTGGGGGAGACAGGGATGCAGTCAGGATGGAGGGATGCAGTCAGGATGGAGGGATGCAGTCAGGATGGAGGGAGGCTGTTGGTATGGAGTCGGTATGGAGTCAGGATGGAGGGATGCAGTCAGGATGGAGGGAGGCTGTTGGTATGGAGGAAGGATGGAGAGAGGCTGTCAGGATGGAATAGGCTATTGGGATAGAGGGAGGCTGTCAGGATGGAGGACCGCTGTTGGGATGGAGGAAGTATGGAGGGAGGCTGTCGGGATGGAAGGAGGGAGGCCGTCAGGATGGAGGGAGGCTGTCGGGATGGAGGAACGCTGTTGGGATGGAGGAAGTATGGAGGGAGGCGGTCAGGATGGAGGGACATTGTTGGGATGGAGAGAGGCTATCGCGATGAAGTGAGGCTGTTGGGATGGAGGAAGGATGAAGTGAGGCTGTCGGGATGGAGGGAGGCTGTCGGAATAAAGGGAAGCTGTTGGGATGTTGTCTATATGGCTGGCAGCCATCTCTATTGCGTACGGCCAGCAGTAGTCTCTATCGTGTATTCTCTATTGCGTACGGCCAGCAGTAGTCTCTATTGTGTATTCTCTATTGTGTATGGCCAGCAGCAGTTTCTATTGTGTATTCTCTATTGTATGTATAGCCAGCAGCATTCTCCATTGTGTATACGGTCCGCAGCCATCTCTATTGTGTATACAGGTAGCAGCTGTCTCTATTCTGTATTCTCTATTGTATATACAGCTATTGTGTTTAGATTTATAGAAAAGAAGTTGCAACACACAATCAGCGGTGTTTATTCACTCTTTGTGGGGTGGCGCTTCAACAGGCATATAGTCAACAGGCATATGGTGGACTATATGCCTGTTGAAGCGCCACTTGCGGTGTGAAACGGCCATCGCCTTTGAGAACCCCCCCGTCCTCCCACCCGCACCATGTAAGACCACACGAAGAGGGAATAAACACCGTTGATCCTACGATGTTGCAACTTCATTTCTATAACGCTAACCGGAAGTGATGAACCGCTAACTGGAAGTGTGGACTGGGTTGTTTGAGTGCTCAGCAGGCTGAATGCCGGAGCGCTGGTGATCAGGAAAGGGGCACCCTGAAGCGATCTGCAAGCTGCAGCTCTCCAGAAACACCGTGGACAGATTGGTGCTGGCACCAAGAATCGTCAGAACCGTGACTGATACAGCTATTGTGTATTCAGCCCACAGCAGTCTCAAGTGTGTGTGTGTGTGTAATATATAATAGAGAGTGTAAAAAAAGGAAAAACAGCACAAAAAATAGAAAAAAGTGGACTTTATTGCCCAATGCGTGGCCACGGGGGGCGCCGTTTGCCTTACCTGCCTAGGGCACCAAAAATGCCTTGTCCCGCCACTGGAGCTCAGGATATATAAAAAGGGCCTGCTTCAGTCACTAGGTGTTCATATGCTTTGTGGCCAACTGGAGCACCAGAACTGGATTATATTCTGCAGGAGTTCAGCCTGGGATTCTACGATTCGGCTGGAATATCACAGACTACTTAAGGAGGATACCCAGGTTGGGACAATTTGGTCCCATGGCTACAGACTTTGCTATGCTCTGTTAACATCCAATGCTTGCCACTATTCCTTTCTCGGTGGGTGCCCGCTAAAAGCAGGGTGCTGCTCGATTGGTGTAAGTGGCTCTGGAAGCCCCAAAGGTACAAATATTCTTCACCCTGGTGAGCCAGCGGAGGATGAGACTGTTGCCGGTTACATTGTGTGTTTTGCTTGGTTATGCGTTATATGCCTTTGTTAAAACTTTATTGGATCCCCAACAGTCAATGTGTGCTGCCCTCACCCCGTGTTGTGTAGTGTTCTGCCTGCGGGTAAGGAGTTCGGGCATTCAGTGGTGTGAGCCCTGGTCCATGCTGTCTTTTTAAAGGAGGCCGGGCCAGCGGACGAGAGCACCCACTGACCCCTGGATAGAGGAGAGCACCCACTGACCCCCGTGTCTCCACAGAGGAGAGAGCACCCACTGACCCCCGTGTCTCCACAGAGGAGAGAGCACCCACTGACCCCCGTGTCTCCACAGACGAGAGCACCCACTGACCCCTGGATAGAGGAGAGCGCCCACTGACCCCCATGTCTCCACAGAGGAGAGCACCCACTGACCCCCGTGTCTCCACAGAGGAGGGCACCCCCTGACCCCCGTGTCTCCACAGAGGAGAGCCCCCACTGACCCCCGTGTCTCCACAGAGGAGAGCACCCACTGACCCCCGTGTCTCCACAGAGGAGAGCCCCCACTGACCCCCGTGTCTCCACAGAGGAGAGCCCCCACTGACCCCCGTGTCTCCACAGAGGAGAGCCCCCACTGACCCCCGTGTCTCCACAGAGGAGAGCCCCCACTGACCCCCGTGTCTCCACAGAGGAGAGCCCCCACTGACCCCCGTGTCTCCACAGAGGAGAGCCCCCACTGACCCCCGTGTCTCCACAGAGGAGAGCCCCCACTGACCCCCGTGTCTCCACAGAGGAGAGCCCCCACTGACCCCCGTGTCTCCACAGAGGAGAGCACCCACTGACCCCCGTGTCTCCACAGAGGAGAGCACCCACTGATCCCCGTGTCTCCACATAGGAGAGCACCCACTGACCCCCGTGTCTCCACAGAGGAGAGCACCCACTGACCCCCGTGTCTCCACAGAGGAGAGCACCCACTGACCCCCGTGTCTCCACAGAGGAGAGCACCCACTGACCCCCGTGTCTCCACAGAGGAGAGCACCCACTGACCCCGTGTCTCCACAGAGGAGAGCACCCACTGACCCCCGTGTCTCCACAGAGGAGAGCACCCACTGACCCCCGTGTCTCCACAGAAGAGAGCCCCCACTGACCCCCGTGTCTCCACAGAGGAGAGCACCCACTGACCCCCGTGTCTCCACAGAGGAGAGCACCCACTGACCCCCGTGTCTCCACAGAGGAGAGCACCCACTGACCCCCGTGTCTCCACAGAGGAGACACCCACTGACCCCCGTGTCTCCACAGAGGAGAGCACCCACTGACCCCCGTGTCTCCACAGAGGAGAGCACCCACTGACCCCCGTGTCTCCACAGAGGAGATCACCCACTGACCCCCGTGTCTCCACAGAGGAGAGCACCCACTGACCCCTGTGTCTCCACAGAGGAGAGCCCCCACTGACCCCCGTGTCTCCACAGAGGAGAGCCCCCACTGACCCCCGTGTCTCCACAGAGGAGATCACCCACTGACCCCCGTGTCTCCACAGAGGAGAGAGCACCCACTGACCCCCGTGTCTCCACAGAGGAGAGCACCCACTGACCCCCGTGTCTCCACAGAGGAGAGCACCCACTGATCCCCCGTGTCTCCACAGAGGAGAGAGCCCCCACTGACCCCCGTGTCTCCACAGAGGAGAGAGCACACACTGACCCCCGTGTCTC
This sequence comes from Allobates femoralis, assembly GCA_033576535.1. NCBI lineage: Eukaryota > Metazoa > Chordata > Amphibia > Anura > Aromobatidae > Allobates > Allobates femoralis. The sequence goes on from JARQOC010000009.1 coordinate 36,718,051, forward strand.
CACAGAGGAGAGAGCACCCACTGACCCCCGTGTCTCCACAACTATTATAATTAGCCTTGTGCTTCATTATTCGAGTCCTGTGGGGTCGTGTATCCTGGGGCCCCTCCTGTGGCCCCCCATAGCAGGCGATTCTGAGGTTTGGCGGTCGAGGTGCAGTCAGGACCCCACAATCTGGGGTTTGGGTGCACTCTGCCCCCGCGGTGACATTGAGGGTCCGAGCAGAGATCAGTTATTGGGGGCGGTGGGGGGTGTTTGGGGCACACAGGGGGCTCCACACCTGGCATTACTGTACGTTGCGCCCCCTATAGGTGACGCCTCTCCTCTCACCTGTTTTCATTAAAGCTTCTTCAGCAAAGTCTGCAGCGAATGTCTTCAGCCCCTCGGCGCAGTCCTCGCTGACGAACAATCCGATGAAGTTGGAGGAGGTGTAGAGCTCCAGGGGCAGCGGATTAGGGAATTTGGATTTCCAGCGGGTGACGGTGGTCTGTAAAGCCTCGCACAGCGCGTCCACGCTCTTATCTTCACACTGGACACAAAGAAAGAGGAATATCCGCACTAAGTAATCGCGTTACCGGCTCCACCGCTCAGATCCCATTACCACCAGCCCAGATCAATGGAAGCCAGGCGCCTCTGAAGTGACTGCCGCCGGGGGTGAATGCCAGGCTGTGCCCACAATGGCGGACAAAGGGAAAGAGCAGAGCCCCCAAACCTCCCGGACCACAACATACACCAGTGACACAATGTATCCACATAGGAAGAATCCGGAGCTTGTGTCTCTGGTGGGTTTATGCCAGTCTGTGCCCACCATGTCTGAAGCAGGGACCAATGCCCCGGGCCCCCGATCCTCAGGGACCCCGGAGGATAAGGGACCACAACATACACCAGTGACACAATGTATCAGCACAGGAAGGGTAGGTTTATGCCAGTCTGTGCCCACAATGGTGGAGAAAGGGACAGATGTGTGACCATTGTTTGTGGAGCTCACCCGGACACCCGAACCTCAGGGACCCCAGAGGATAAGGACCACAACACACATGAGGAGTGACACAATGTATCCACATAGGAAGAATCCGGAGCCTGTGTTGCTGGTGGGTTTATGTCAGGCTGTGCCCACCCTGTCTGAGGCAGGGACACATGGCCAGGACCCGGCCCCCCAACCTCAGGGACCCCAGAGGATAAGGGACCACAACATACACAAGTGACACAATGCATCTATGTAGGAAGAATCAGGAGCCTGTGTCTCTGGTGGGTTTATGCCAGTCTGTGCCCACCATGTCTGAACCAGGGACACGTGTGACCAATGCCCAGGACCGGGCCCCCGATGCTCAGGGACCCAGAGGATAACGGACCACAACATACACCAGTGACACAATGTATCAGCACAGGAAGGGTGGGTTTATGCCAGTCTGTGCCCACCATGTCTGAGGCTGGGTCACACGGCCAGAACCCGGCCCCCCACAACCTCAGGGACCCAGGAAAAGGCTGGAGGATAAGGGATCACAACATACACAAGTGTCACAATGTATCAGCACGGTAGATTCCGGAGCTTGGGGCGCTCAGAGCACTGATACATTGTAACGAGGCATCGGAGCCGGACAAGGCAAACAGAGACATTGTAAATGGGGAAGAAACAAAACGCAAAGTTTATGGATCGTGACTAAACTCTCCAGGGCCCCCAGGGGTCCAGCTCCAATGTTACAGGAGCCTCTGGGGCGGGGCCAGTAATGGTCTTTGTAAGCAATCACTTGATTCCATGTTTCATTGGTGACTTACCATGAAGAACTGGCAGAGCGTGATGTGCGGGAATATATTGTGCGCCTTGTTCTTCCCGCACAGCTGCTTAGATTGTTGCCAGAAGTCTGAGAGTTTCTGGGCGAGGGGCCCCATGGGGCGCAGATACAGGACATATTCCCGAGGCAGCGGATCATCCAGGAAGGGATCGTCGACGTGTGAGAACAGCCTGGAAAACAAGAAAGAGGATTAGACTGGCTCCTCGGGGGCGGGGCAAGGGATGAGTGGGAGGAGCTTCACTTAGGAATCTAATACCCACCAATCACAAGCAGCTTGGACACTTCTCCCTCCGGTGGACGCCAACGCCTTCAGCCTAAAAATACAAAGATGATAAACTCCAGTAAAGGATCCGTACAAGGGCCGAAAAGCCCAGAGGGTGTGGTGGCCCCTGATTTACATGGGGCCCTTCTATTCTTGCCCCGGAGGTCTCGGGCCCCCACGTCCCCTCTCATCTCCACCTGTGGCTCTTTTCTGATGTTACATTTGTCTAATATTCAGCAGACGGCGCGCTCCACTGTCAGGACAGGAGAATATTTCACCGGGAAACTAGGTCAAGCAGAAAGCAATATGTGAAAATATGGAGACAGAAGAGGAAAGCGTGAGAGTGAAGACCGAGGAGACCAGGGGCCCCGGGGGCCGACACAAGAGCAGGGAATGCCAGAAAGAAGAGTTCACTAATTGTATCAGAGCAAAGAACGCGGAGGAGAAATGCAGCGAGACAGACGTGAAGACCAAGCTCCACATCACACAGAGCAATCACTGGAGAGGACACCATGGACGGAAGAAGAAGAGGAAGACCAGCAACCCGATGGCTCGATACTGTCAAGATATCGGCGGAGAAGACCCTGGTGGACCTATCTATGTTTGAAGAAGACCCCGGTGGACCTATCTATGTTTGGAAAAGACCCTGGTGGACACATCTAAGCTTGGAGAAGACCCTGGTGGACCTATCAATGTTTGAAGAAGACCCGGTGGACCTATCTATGTTTGGAAAAGACCCTGGTGAACCTATGTTTGGAAAAGACCCCGGTGGACCTATCTAGGTTTGGAGAAGACCCCGGTGGACCCATCTAGGTTTTGAGAAGACTCTGGTGGACCCATCTAGGTTTGGAGAAGACCCTGGTGGACCCATCTAGGTTTGGAGAAGACCCTGGTGGACCCATCTAGGTTTGGAGACGACCCTGGTGGACACATCTAAGCTTGGAGAAGACCCTGGTGGATCTATCTATGTTTGGAAAAGCCCTGGTGGACACATCTAAGCTTGGAGAAGACCCTGGTGGATCTATCTATGTTTGGAGAAAGACCTGGTGGACACATCTAAGCTTGGAGAAGACCTTGGTGGAGCTATCTGGGTTTGGAAAAGACCCGGTGGACCCATCTAAGCTTGGAGAAGACCTTGGTGGAGCTATCTAGGTTTGGAAAAGACCCTGGTGGACACATCTAAGCTGGAAGAAGACCTTGGTGAGCTATCTAGGTTGGAAAAGACCCTGGTGGACACATCTAAGCTTGGAGAAGACCTTGGTGGAGCTATCTAGGTTTGGAGAAGACCCTGGTGGACACATCTAAGCTTGGAGAAGACCCTGGTGGATCTATCTAGGTCTGGAGAAGACCCTGGTGGATCTATCTAGGTCTGGAGAAGACCCTGGTGGACATATCCACACTTAGAGGAGCCCGGTGGAGCTATCTAGGCTTGAAAAGGACCCTAATGGACCTATGTAAGCTTACAAAAGACCCTGGGGACCTATCTAGGCTTGGATAAGACCCTTGTGGACGTACCTAGGCTTGGAGAAGACCGCGTAGTACCTATCTAGGCTTGGAGATACCCCGGTGGGCCTAGGCTTGGAGAAGACCTTTGTGGATGTATCTAGGCTTGGAGAAGACCCTGGAGGACCTATCTAGGTTTGGAGAAGACCTTATTAGGACCTATCAAGGCTTGGAGATACCCCGGTGGACCTATCAAGGATTAGAGAAGACCCTCACTGACTTATCTAAGCTTGGAGTATACCCTAGTGGAGCTACCTAGGCTTTGAGAAGACCCTGGTGGATCTACCTAGGCTTGGATAAGACTGTCATGAATCTATCTTGGCTTGGAGAAGACCCACATTGACCTATCTAAGCTTGCAGAATACACCAGACTTTGGCCATTTTTCTTGTGTCCTTGTGGCTGTTTTTTATCAATGTTACACGATATTTCACACATTTCTTGGCTTTTTCCTTCCGTCTCTTCTCTCCGGAGATTTATCACCAATTTTACATTATTTTATTCTGAAAGTAAAGAGAATTGTGACTTTTTATAGAGTTTGTGAATGAGGCCCCTGATCCCGGTCCTCCGCCCTCGTCGTACTGAGATGTGTCAATGTGAAGTCAGATAGGTTTTCTGTGCTAATTTAGACACTTATTAACCATAAATGGAGCTCAGGACCCGACTTCCCCTAAAGAGGATTAGAACAATGACGACAACAAACCCACACAAGCCGCGGCGGGAGACGGCGCCTACAACCACAGGACACCGGCTGAAGCCCCGGTACAAGGCCTCACGACAAAAATAATAAACCAATATCCGGCTGGTGTGAATCCTCAGTCTGTGCCTTCACACGCCGTTCACTGGGTGGTATTGATACACGTGGAGTCACAATAATCTCATGCGTCACTTACACTTCACCTATCTCCAGCACCCACACAGGACATTGGTGGTATTGATACATGTGGAGACACACAAATCACATGTCTCACTTACACTTCACCCATCTCCAGCACCCACACAGGACATTGGTGGTATTGATACATGAGGAGACACAGAAATCACATGTGTCACTTACACTTCACCCATCTCCAGCACCCACACAGGACATTGGTGGTATTGATACATGTGGAGACACAGAAATCACATGTGTCACTTACACTTCACCCATCTCCAGCACCCACACAGGATATTGGTGGTATTGATACATGTGGAGACACACAAATCACATGAGTCACTTACACTTCACCCATCTCCAGCACCCACACAGGATATTGGTGGTATTGATACACGTGGAGACACAATAATCTCATGCGTCACTTACACTTCACCCATCTCCAGCACCCACACAGGACATTGGTGGTATTGATACATGAGGAGACACACAAATTACATGAGTCACTTACACTTCACCCATCTCCAGCACCCACACAGGACTTTTGTGCTTCACCCAGACAAGTTTGGCGACGGCTTTAATTCCAAACACGCAACACCCAATAAAGCATTTTGTAACACAGAATATACATAGATAATATACACGGTGCAATAATAATAATATTTGAAGCCTGTGACGTCCCGACATCTAGGAGTCAAATCCCCTGGACTCCTCGCCCATCACTGATCGGTCTTATCCACGGCACCGGGTCACATGATGATGAATGGTTCTTTGATGGCCGCCCTGTGACATGTGACTCCGGGGACAGAGCGGCGTGTGCCTCGTCTTCGCCGGGGTTGTATAATGCGGCGCCTGCAGACACGGATCCTTCTTATTCCACCGTAACAAACAGCTCAGTGTGCGCGAGAGACGACAGCTGCGCAGACGGCCGGGCCCGGATTCAATTCACTGTTGTGACAAGATACAACGTACTGCAATATGTCAGCAGCCGAGTCACAGGAGGGAAGACGGCGGATTACTGGCACAATCTATACAGGGATGGTGCGCCGGAGCTACAGACACCAGCACAAGGCATAGGACACCATGATGTCACTACATGAGGGATGACATCACTGCTCCTATTACTGATGACATCACTGCTCCTCACATTACCGATGACATCACTGCTCCTCACATTACCGATGACATCACTCCTCCTCACATTACCAATGACATCACTCCTCCTCACATTACCAATGACATCACTCCTCCTCACATTACCAATGACATCACTCCTCCTCACATTACCAATGACATCACTCCTCCTCACATTACCGATGACATCACTGCTCCTCACATTACCGATGACATCACTGCTCCTCACATTACCGATGACATCACTCCTCCTATTACTGATGACATCACTGCTCCTCACATTACTGATGACATCACTGCTCCTCCTATTACTGATGACATCACTGCTCCTCCTATTACTGATGACATCACTGCTCCTCACATTACTGATGACATCACTGCTCCTCACATTACCGATGACATCACTCCTCCTATTACTGACGACATCATTGCTCCTATTATCGATGACATCACTGCTCCTCCTATTACGATGACATCACTGCTCCTCCTATTACTGATGACATCACTGCTCCTCCTATTACTGATGACATCACTGCTCCTCCATTACCGATGACATCACTGCTCCTATTATCAATGACATCACTGCTCCTATTATCGATGACATCACTGCTCCTATTATCGATGACATCACTGCTCCTATTATCGATGACATCACTGCTCCTCCCATTACCGATGACATCACTGCTCCTCCCATTACTGATGACATCACTGCTCCTCCCATTACTGATGACATCACTGCTTCTCACATTACCGATGACATCACTGCTCCCATTACCGATGACATCACTGCTTCTCACATTACCAATGACATCACTGCTCCTTAGGTAAAAGACAGCCACAATAACATCATCTCTACAGACACAGATGACATCACTACTCCACCGATATGAGGGTACAATGAGGGCAGACTCTGTGGCACTGGGGATAGCGGCTGTCTCCCCCCCGTCAGCTGTCTCTCTCTCAGTCTATGTAAACCTGCCTCAGTGGTTGTTTTTTTATTAATAAAGAGTTTATATAATTTCATGGTATAAAATGTGCAGGGCTTCGCTGTATTTTCTATTGCCCGCGCAGGTAAAGCAGGCAGCTCCTGGCTGCCGACCCCCCGCTGCCTGGTGTTACCTTCACTGGCAATGAAAAATACAGGGGAGTCCTATATTTTTTTAGTTATTTAAATAAATTGGCGTGGGCTTCGCTTTATTTTTTGTTTGCCCGTCAAGGTAACCCAGGCAGTTGGGGGCTGGAAATCTCAGCGTGGTAAGGCCAAGTGTTGGGGGCCCCCCACGCTGGAAACTGTAGCCAGCAGCCGCCACAGAATTGGCGCCTCCATGAGAGACACCAAAACTGGTGGTTACCCCGCTCCTCTAGCTGCTGTGTAGCGGTGGCAGACTGGGTAATAAGGGGTTGATGTCAGCTTTTTTGGCAGCTGACATCAAAGTCCTATTGCTAATGTCAGCTGTCAGTAGCAGTTAATCATTTTGTTGCATCTATGGCGTTTGGTTTCATCTGTGTTGTGTCACAATCCCACAGGTGATACCGCACAAGGGGCAGTTACCACCAGCGGGCATCATATTGGCACACATCACGTGGGCGTGCCAATATGGGTCCCGGTGATGCAGTGAATTCTGGGCTACGGCCTCATCCAGATGGAAGTTGGTGACAGACGCCATTTGGCAATTATGTAAATAACCAGGTCTGATGAGGTCACTTTTCCCACAGTAGATCCATTCCTGAACAGTCGGCAGTAGATCTGGACATCACTCACAAACGCCGGAGCGATCCTCCATATCTGCAGGAGGCAGAAATAGCCCAAAACCTGCGATAACAGCGGCGTCTGTCAGTCACACGAGCTGCGACTAACGGGCAAATACGTCACATGTGATAAATGGCTGCGAGTGGATCTCCTGGGACCACGTCCATTAATCCGGAATCTGATGGTTCAGAGATCCTGAAATAAACGAATATTCCCAAGACCAGATCGCAGGAATCCCCCTAAGGGTCCAGCGCTGTCCATACAACACAGAACTACAGCATTGGACTGACACAGCCAGGAGACACACAGACAGTCACAGCAGAACACAGCCGGACACACAGCAGGACACACACAGCCGCAGGACACACAGCAGGACACACAGCCAGGACACACAGCCAGGACACACAGCCAGGACACACAGCCAGGACACACAGCAGGACACACAGCCAGGACACACAGGAGGACACACAGCCAGGACACACAGAGAGGACACACAGCCAGGACACACAGCCAGGACACACAGCCAGGACACACAGCACCGAGGACACACAGCGCAGTACACACACAGCCAGGACACACAGCGAGGTCAACAGCGAGGACACACAGCGAGGATCACACAGCGAGGACACACAGCGAGGACACACAGCGAGGACACACAGCGAGGACACACAGCGAAGTCATACAGCGAGGACACACAGCGAGGACACACAGCGAGGACACACAGCGAGGTCATACAGCAGACACACAGCGAGGACACACAGCGAGGACACACAGCGAGGAACACGAGCACAGCGAGGACACACAGCGAGGACAACAGCGAGGAACACAGCGAGTCATACAGCGAGGACACACAGCGAGGACACACAGCGAGGACACACAGCGAGGACACACAGCGAGGACACACAGCGAATCATACAGCGAGGACACACAGCGAGGTCATACAGCACATACAAGACAAAAACATCAGATAATAAACAAGACACAAAAATACAAGAAATATTCAATATTCACCCAAAGAAACTAAACATGGAAACACCAATAAAAATGGAAAATCCAAAAACATCACGAGACCCTCAACAATGGTAACAGAAACCAAAATATTACTGATGGTGGAACATAAAGAAGAAAAACATTAGAAGACAAAAAAAAATACCATATACAAGAATATAACTACTATAATACTGCTCCTATATACAAGAATATAACTACTATAATACTGCTCCTATATACAAGAATATAACTACTATAATACTGCTCCTATATACAAGAATATAACTACTATAATGCTGCCCTATATACAAGAATATAACTACTATAATACTGCCCCTATATACAAGAATATAACCACTATAATACTGCCCCTATATACAAGAATATAACTACTATAATACTGCTCCTATATACAAGAATATAACTACTATAATACTGCTCCTATGTACAAGAATATAACTACTATAATACTGCTCTATGTACAAGAATATAACTACTATAATACTGCTCCTATGTACAAGAATATAACTACTATAATACTGCTCCTCTGTACAAGAATATAACTACTATAATACTGCTCCTCTGTAAAAAGAATACAACTACTATAATACTGCCCCTATATACAAGAATATAACTGCTATAATACTGCTCCTATATACAAGAATATAACTACTATAATACTGCTCCTATGTACAAGAATATAACTACTATAATACTGCTCCTATATACAAGAATATAACTACTATAATACTGCCCCTATATACAAGAATACAACTACTATAATACTGCTCTTATATACAAGAATATAACTACTATAATACTGCTCTTATATACAAGAATATAACTACTATAATACTGCCCCTATGTACAAGAATATAACTACTATAATACTGCTCCTATATACAAGAATATAACTACTATAATACTGCTTTTATGTACAAGAATATAACTACTATAATACTGCCCCTATATACAAGAATATAACTACTATAATACTGCCCCTATATACAAGAATATAACTACTATAATACTGCCCCTATATACAAGAATATAACTACTATAATACTGCCCTTATATACAACAATATAACTACTATAATACTGCTCCTATATACAAGAATATAACTACTATAATACTGCTCCCTATATACAAGAATATAACTACTATAATACTGCCCCTATATACAAGAATATAACTACTATAATACTGCCCCTATATACAAGAATATAACTACTATAATACTGCTCCTATGTACAAGAATATAACTACTATAATACTGCTCCTATGTACAAGAATATAACTACTATAATACTGCTCCTATATACAAGAATATAACTACTATAATACTGCTCCTATATACAAGAATATAACTACTATAATACTACCCCTATATACAAGACTATAACTACTATAATACTGCTCCTATATACAAGAATATAACTCCTATAATACTGCTCCTATATACAAGAATATAACTACTATAATACTGCCCCTATATACAAGAATATAACTACTATAATACTGCTCCTATATACAAGAATATAACTACTATAATACTGCTCTTATGTACAAGAATATAACTACTATAATACTGCTCCTATATACAAGAATATAACTACTATAATACTGCCCCTATATACAGGAATATAACTACTATAATACTGCTCCTATATACAAGAATATAACTACTATAATACTGCCTCTATATACAAGAATATAACTACTATAATACTGCTCCTATATACAAGAATATAACTACTATAATACTCCCCTATATACAAGAATATACCTACTATAATACTGCTCCTATATACAAGAATATAACTACTATAATACTATGTATACTGTGCTCCTATGTAATGTAGATGATATATTTGACCCTCTGAGGCTTCTTCACCTCCTCCACGTTTCTGAGATGATTTATACTTGGACGTCGTCCTCATCCTCCATCTCTGACGCTTTTACTACTTGAAGACTCAGGACGCATCCACCGACCGTGTGACGACCGAGATCCACATCACCAGGACTGTGCCGACCCTGTAAGCAGGTTCTGTAGTTTTGTTTTGGGTTTGTTACAATGTATCAGCGCAGGTAACGTATCATTCTGACTGTTTAGTCCAAAGATGACGCTCGATTAAGGTCCATTAGGTACCCGAGGGGTTAAACGGAGGAGTCCAGTGCGGACAATCGCGTATCCATGGAAACCACAAGAACAAGTTTCAATCTTAAATGTTTTAGAAGTAAAAAAAAACATCAACATCCACGAAGAGAAGGAGAGCGAGCGGCGCCGTTACCGGGGTGACGCCGCGATCAGGATGAAAGGTCAGGGGGCGACTGATCACAGGTGACTGCGAAATTAGCTGAGGGGGGGATGGGCACAGAGCGGAATAAAGGGAAAAGTGATACATTGTATCAAAATCATCGAAAGACAGAAAAAAGGGGACTCATCCATAAGAAGCAATTGGAGAACAAATCATGGCAGGAGGCCGCGGGCGCCATGGGTAACTGTTACACTGGAGCAAATCAATAACCAGGATCCGACCAATCAGGGAGAGGAACAACAAGTAACAAGATAACAATGAATAGGTTCCATCTGTGGATATGGACAATCCCTGCGGGCGGAGAGATACAATGTTTACATTATGTATATTTATATACAGTCATGGCTGAAAGTGTCGCACCTGGAAATTGTTCCAGAATATGAAGTATTTCTCCAGAATGATCACAATCTCCAGGTTTTGTTATACTCAGGATTATTTCCTTTGTGTATTGGAACAACACAAAAATAACAGAGGAAAAAAGGCAAATGCACCAGTTTATACACAGATCCTTTCTCCCATCGTGCAGACCAGTGGCGGCCTGGTGCCTGTCTGATGGAGGTCCGGCGGCAGTCTGGCGGTCCAGTGGTGGTCCGGCGGCAGTCTGGCGGTCCAGTGGATGTCCAATGGCAGTCCAGTGGTGGTCCAATCGTGGTCCGGAGGCAGTCTGATGGCGGTCCAGCGGCAGTCTGATGGCGGTCTGATCATGGTCTAGTGCCAGTCTGATCATGGTCTAGTGCCAGTCTGATGGCGGTCTGATGATGGTCTAGTGCCAGTTTGAAGATGGTCCAGTGCCAGTCTGATGGCGGTCTGATCATGGTCTAGTGCCAGTCTGATGGCGGTCCAGTGCCAGTCTGATGGTGGTCTGATGATGGTCTAGTGCCAGTTTGATGATGGTCTAGTGCCAGTCTGATGGCGGTCCAGTGCCAGTCTGATGGCGGTCCAGTGCCAGTCTGATGGCGGTCTGATCATGGTCTAGTGCCAGTCTGATGGCGGTCCAGTGCCAGTCTGATGGCGGTCTGATCATGGTCTAGTGCCAGTCTGATGGCGGTCCAGTGCCAGTCTGATGGCAGTCTGATCATGGTCTAGTGCCAGTCTGATGGCAGTCTGATCATGGTCTAGTGCCAGTCTGATGGTGGTCCAGTGCCAGTCTGATGGTGGTCTGATGATGGTCTAGTGCCAGTCTGATGGCGGTCCAGTGCCAGTCTGATGGCGGTCTGATCATGGTCTAGTGCCAGTCTGATGGCGGTCCAGTGCCAGTCTGATGGTGGTCTGATGATGGTCTAGTGCCAGTTTGATGATGGTCTAGTGCCAGTCTGATGGCGGTCCAGTGCCAGTCTGATGGCGGTCCAGTGCCAGTCTGATGGCGGTCCAGTGCCAGTCTGATGGCGGTCTGATCATGGTCTAGTGCCAGTCTGATGGCGGTCCAGTGCCAGTCTGATGGCAGTCTGATCATGGTCTAGTGCCAGTCTGATGGCGGTCCAGTGCCAGTCTGATGGTGGTCTGATCATGGTCTAGTGCCAGTCTGATGGCAGTCTGATCATGGTCTAGTGCCAGTCTGATGGCGGTCCGGCGGCAGTCTGATGGCGGTCCGGCGGCAGTCTGATGGCGGTCCGGCGGCAGTCTGATGGCGGTCCGGCGGCAGTCTGATGGCGGTCCGGCGGCAGTCTGATGGCGGTCCGGCGGCAGTCTGATGGCGGTCCGGCGGCAGTCTGATGGCGGTCCGGCGGCAGTCTGATGGCGGTCCGGCGGCAGTCTGATGGCGGTCCGGCGGCAGTCTGATGGCGGTCCGGCGGCAGTCTGATGGCGGTCCGGCGGCAGTCTGATGGCGGTCCGGCGGCAGTCTGATGGCGGTCCGGCGGCAGTCTGATGGCGGTCCGGCGGCGGTCCAGCGGCAGTCTGATGGCGGTCTGATCATGGTCTAGTGCCAGTCTGATGGCGGTCTGATGATGGTCTAGTGCCAGTCTGATGGTGGTCCAGTGCCAGTCTGATGGTGGTCCAGTGCCAGTCTGATGGTGGTCTGATGATGGTCTAGTGCCAGTTTGATGGTGGTCCAGTGCCAGTTTGATGGCGGTCCAGTGCCAGTTTGATGATGGTCCAGTGCCAGTCTGATGGTGGTCCAGTGCCAGTTTGATGATGGTCCAGTGCCAGTCTGATGGTGGTCCAGTGCCAGTCTGATGGTGGTCCAGTGCCAGTCTGATGGTGGTCCAGTGCCAGTCTGATGGCGGTCCAGTGCCAGTCTGATGGCGGTCCAGTGCCAGTCTGATGGCGGTCCAGTGCCAGTCTGATGGTGGTCCAGTGCCAGTCTGATGGTGGTCTGATGGTGGTCTAGTGCCAGTTTGATGGCGGTCCAGTGCCAGTCTGATGGCGGTCCAGTGCCAGTCTGATGGCGGTCCAGTGCCAGTCTGATGGCGGTCTGATCATGGTCTAGTGCCAGTCTGATGGCGGTCCAGTGCCAGTCTGATGGCGGTCCAGTGCCAGTCTGATGGTGGTCTGATGATGGTCTAGTGCCAGTTTGATGGTGGTCCAGTGCCAGTTTGATGGCGGTCCAGTGCCAGTTTGATGATGGTCCAGTGCCAGTCTGATGGTGGTCCAGTGCCAGTTTGATGATGGTCCAGTGCCAGTCTGATGGTGGTCCAGTGCCAGTCTGATGGTGGTCCAGTGCCAGTCTGATGGTGGTCCAGTGCCAGTCTGATGGCGGTCCAGTGCCAGTCTGATGGCGGTCCAGTGCCAGTCTGATGGCGGTCCAGTGCCAGTCTGATGGTGGTCCAGTGCCAGTCTGATGGTGGTCTGATGGTGGTCTAGTGCCAGTTTGATGGCGGTCCAGTGCCAGTCTGATGGCGGTCCAGTGCCAGTCTGATGGCGGTCCAGGGCCAGTCTGATGGCGGTCTGATCATGGTCTAGTGCCAGTCTGATGGCGGTCCAGTGCCAGTCTGATGGCGGTCTGATCATGGTCTAGTGCCAGTCTGATGGCGGTCCGGCGGCAGTCTGATGGCGGTCCGGCGGCAGTCTGATGGCGGTCCGGCGGCAGTCTGATGGCGGTCCGGCGGCAGTCTGATGGCGGTCCGGCGGCAGTCTGATGGCGGTCCGGCGGCAGTCTGATGGCGGTCCGGCGGCAGTCTGATGGCGGTCCGGCGGCAGCCTGATGGCGGTCCAGTGCCAGTTTGATGGTGGTCCAGTGCCAGTCTGATGGCGGTCCGGCGGCAGTCTGATGGTGGTCCAGTGCCAGCGCAGTCGTGGTCTGGTGCCAGTCCAGTGGCAGTGCAGTTGTGGTCCATTGGTGGCCCGGTGACGATCCAGCTGCCTCCCGGCCTCATCCTCCATTCCTCTCTCCGCTCGGCCACATAAGTGCAGCCGTTTCCAGGCTCTGACAATCAGATCTGATTTCATTACGGCTCTCAGGCAGCAGGAAGCTTCGTGTTCCCAGACATCAAACCGCCAATAAATCATCCACAAAAGAGGAGATTGTGCAATAATGTGCAGATAAAGCGGCAGCCGGGATGGAGGATGCAGAGCGGAGGAGAGTGGTACCCGAGCTCCGCCATCCTGTGGGGACAATACACCGCACTATGGTGTTCGGGGGTCGTCCATCGCTGCTGATCCTGGACCAGAGGAAAGCGCAGGGACGTCACTAACCTAAGAAAAAGGGCACAAGGATGCGGCTACCGCGCTCTCCATAGAGGATGAGCCCCAATCACACACATCCCAGGCCTGCGGGTGACAGCTGGGGTCAGGGGTCATTTATCTCCAGAACCTGTCCAACCCCAGTGTCTGACAGGAGCCCAGTGACTCCCCGCACCCCGGGGCCACCACTGCTGGAGCAACACAGAAACGTCTTGACTGAAGAGGCCACGGAGCCCTGAAACACATGGACTAATAAATCAATATCATATTCACCCTTTGCTGTCTGGTGGAATACGGCAGCGCGGTTTTTAACCCTTCATCCTCCCTACTTTAATTTTCTGAGATAATAACCATTGGGTTTTCATTGGCTGTAAGCCATAATCATCAACATTAACATAAATAAACCCATGAAATAGATCCCTCTGTGGGTAATGACTCTATATAATAGATGTGTGTCACTTTATGTATTGAATTACTGAAATAAATACAATTTTTGATGATCTTCTAATTCACTGAGCCGCTCCTGTATCATCTGAGATAATTTGATGAGACGTCCAGAAAAAAAAAAAAGTCAAGTTGGCGAGTCCGACATCAACGACAGGAAAACAGGCACCGACTGCAGGACGATCAGGAGAGACCGCGCCAGGACAGACCGGGCGAGCAGAGACCGCGCCAGGACAGACCGCGCCAGGACAGACCGGGCGAGCAGAGACCGCGCCAGGACAGACCGCGCCAGGACAGACCGGGCGAGCAGAGACCGCGCCAGGACAGACCGCGCCAGGACAGACCGTGCCAGGACAGACCGCGCCAGGACAGACCGCGCCAGGACAGACCGCGCCAGGACAGACCGCGCCAGGACAGACCGCGCCAGGACAGACCGGGCGAGCAGAGACCGCGCCAGGACAGACCGCGCCAGGACAGACCGGGCGAGCAGAGACCGCGCCAGGACAGACCGTGCCAGGACAGACTGCGCCAGGACAGACCGCGCCAGGACAGACCGGGCGAGCAGAGACCGCGCCAGGACAGACAGCGCCAGGACAGACCGTGCCAGGACAGACCGCGCCAGGACAGGCCGCGCCAGGACAGACCGGGCGAGCAGAGACCGCGCCAGGACAGACCGCGCCAGGACAGACCGCGCCAGGACAGACCGCGCCAGGACAGGCCGCGCCAGGACAGACCGGGCGAGCAGAGACCGCGCCAGGACAGACCGGGCGAGCAGAGACCGCGCCAGGACAGACCGCGCCAGGACAGACCGTGCCAGGACAGACCGCGCCAGGACAGACCGCGCCAGGACAGACCGCGCCAGGACAGACCGCGCCAGGACAGACCGCGCCAGGACAGACCGGGCGAGCAGAGACCGCGCCAGGACAGACCGCGCCAGGACAGACCGGGCGAGCAGAGACCGCGCCAGGACAGACCGCGCCAGGACAGACCGTGCCAGGACAGACCGCGCCAGGACAGGCCGCGCCAGGACAGACCGGGCGAGCAGAGACCGCGCCAGGACAGACCGCGCCAGGACAGACCGTGCCAGGACAGACCGCGCCAGGACAGACCGCGCCAGGACAGGCCGGGCGAGCAGAGACCGCGCCAGGACAGACCGCGCCAGGACAGACCGGGCGAGCAGAGACCGCGCCAGGACAGACCGCGCCAGGACAGACCGTGCCAGGACAGACCGTGCCAGGACAGACCGTGCCAGGACAGACCGCGCCAGGACAGGCCGCGCCACGACAGACCGCGCCACGACAGACCGCGCCACGACAGGTCTGTCTATTTCTATGGATCACGTTGCAGAAACGTCTGAATTTCTGCCACAATTTGATGAATGTTTTTGTACGATTGTTTTAAAGAAATAAATACGAAAAACGCAGGAAGGGTTAACGGGTCAGACATTGTGCACCAGAATCTGCAAGGAAAATGTCCTGAATGTCGGCAGATTCTCATTGACTTTGCTGGAATAAGAATTTCTGAAAATCCACGTGAAAAAATACAATAAAAAAAAAATGTACGTTGGGCCACATGGACTAAGGGTGCCGTCACACACAGATCCACTATAAGGTGCCGTCACACACAGATCCACTATAAGGTGCCGTCACACACAGATCCACTATAAGGTGCCGTCACACACAGATCCACTATAAGGTGCCGTCACACACAGATCCACTATAAGGTGCCGTCACACACAGATCCACTATAAGGTGCAGTCACACACAGATCCACTATAAGGTGCCGTCACACACAGATCCACTATAAGGTGCCGTCACACACAGATCCACTATAAGGTGCCGTCACACACAGATCCACTATAAGGTGCCGTCACACACAGATCCACTATAAGGTGCAGTCACACACAGATCCACTATAAGGTGCCGTCACACACAGAGATATAATTGCTTGCAACTCACTGGTCGAAGTGAAATCATGGACACATTGTTCTATCTTGTTGCTGTGTACAAATGTAACAATGTGTCCATGATTTCACTGCAACCAGCAAGTTGCAAGCAATTATATCTCTGTGTGTGACGGCACCTTATAGTGGATCTGTGTGTGACGGTACCTTTATAGTGGATCTGTGTGTGACGACACCTTATAGTGGATCTGTGTGTGACGGCACCTTATAGTGGATCTGTGTGTGACGGCACCTTATAGTGGATCTGTGTGTGACGGCACCTTATAGTGGATCTGTGTGTGACGGCACCTTATAGTGGATCTGTGTGTGACGACACCTTATAGTGGATCTGTGTGTGACGACACCTTATAGTGGATCTGTGTGTGACGGTACCTTATAGTGGATCTGTGTGTGACGGCACCTTATAGTGGATCTGTGTGTGACGTACAGGAGTCCTGCTCTCACAGTCACACGTGAAGACGTTATCAGCTGCGCGCTCCCCCCTGATCTGGAGACACCGGGCAGAAAACGTGAGAGAGAGAAAGAAAGAGAGAGAAAAAAAAAGAGAAGAGAGAGAGAGATCCCCCCGAGGAGCGAACAACTGATCACCACAAGGATTTCCTAGCAGCAAGTTCATTGCATGGAGGAGCCGAACCACATCCTGTACTGACTACATGTCTGACTAATCCACAGCCTGCGACTACAGGGGGAGCACCCCGGGGAGGACTACTGCCCCCATAGGTCATACAGAGACACGGGGCTCCACCAGCAGAATAGTGAGTGCAGCTCTGGAGTATAATACAGGAGGTAACTCAGGATCAGTAATGTAATGTATGTACACAGTGACTGCACCAGCAGAATAGTGAGTGCAGCTCTGGAGTATAATACAGGAGGTAACTCAGGATCAGTAATGTAATGTATGTACACAGTGACTGCACCAGCAGAATAGTGAGTGCAGCTCTGGAGTATAATACAGGAGGTAACTCAGGATCAGTAATGTAATGTATGTACACAGTGACTGCACCAGCAGAATAGTGAGTGCAGCTCTGGAGTATAATACAGGAGGTAACTCAGGATCAGTAATGTAATGTATGTACACAGTGACTGCACCAGCAGAATAGTGAGTGCAGCTCTGGAGTATAATACAGGAGGTAACTCAGGATCAGTAATGTAATGTATGTACACAGTGACTGCACCAGCAGAATAGTGAGTGCAGCTCTGGAGTATAATACAGGAGGTAACTCAGGATCAGTAATGTAATGTATGTACACAGTGACTGCACCAGCAGAATAGAGAGTGCAGCTCTGGAGTATAATACAGGAGGTAACTCAGGATCAGTAATGTAATGTATGTACACAGTGACTGCACCAGCAGAATAGTGAGTGCAGCTCTGGAGTATAATACAGGAGGTAACTGAGAAACCATAATGAAAATACACTATTTAATGCGGGTAGATTTGTATTCCTTATTAAGGACGCGTCTTCCCTGTTCCTTGTCCTTCATTACAGCTCATCTCCTCAGTGTTTTTAGTCTTATGATTAGTCCAGATACAGATGGGAATATCCAGAACCTTCCTCCAATAGACGGAGCCGTGCACTAATTACATCCCTCTTCTGCTAATTACCCTGCACTGTGTATTGTGGATGCCGCTAATGTGACGGCGGCAGCGAGCAAATAACGTGTTATTGGAGAGACGCTCCCTGTTTATTTCACATAATTATAAGTCAATACCAGACAAAATAGAAATCACCAATAACCACAAGCTAAATTGTCTCATCTGTGATATAATCTGATGAGCATCTAAAGCTGGATGTATATTATGTATTTTTACTTCATACACACTTATGTCCTGTATTATACTCCAGAGCTGCACTCACTATTCTGCTGGTGCAGTCACTGTGTACATACATTACTGATCCTGAGTTACCTCCTGTATTATACTCCAGAGCTGCACTCACTATTCTGCTGGTGCAGTCACTGTGTACATACATTACATTACTGATCCTGAGTTACCTCCTGTATTATACTCCAGAGCTGCACTCACTATTCTGCTGGAGCAGTCACTGTGTACATACATTACATTACTGATCCTGAGTTACCTCCTGTATTATACTCCAGAGCTGCACTCACTATTCTGCTGGTGCAGTCACTGTGTACATACATTACATTACTGATCCAGAGTTACCTCCTGTATTATACTCCAGAGCTGCGCTCACTATTCTGCTGGTGCGGTCACTGTGTACATACATTACATTACTGATCCAGAGTTACCTCCTGTATTATACTCCAGAGCTGCGCTCACTATTCTGCTGGTGCAGTCACTGTGTACATACATTACATTACTGATCCTGAGTTACCTCCTGTATTATACTCCAGAGCTGCGCTCACTATTCTGCTGGTGCAGTCACTGTGTACATACATTACATTACTGATCCTGAGTTACCTCCTGTATTATACTCCAGAGCTGCACTCACTATTCTGCTGGTGCAGTCACTGTGTACATACATTACATTACTGATCCAGAGTTACCTCCTGTATTATACTCCAGAGCTGCACTCACTATTCTGCTGGTGCAGTCACTGTGTACATACATTACATTACTGATCCAGAGTTACCTCCTGTATTATACTCCAGAGCTGCGCTCACTATTCTGCTGGTGCGGTCACTGTGTACATACATTACATTACTGATCCAGAGTTACCTCCTGTATTATACTCCAGAGCTGCGCTCACTATTCTGCTGGTGCGGTCACTGTGTACATACATTACATTACTGATCCAGAGTTACCTCCTGTATTATACTCCAGAGCTGCGCTCACTATTCTGCTGGTGCAGTCACTGTGTACATACATTACATTACTGATCCTGAGTTACCTCCTGTATTATACTCCAGAGCTGCGCTCACTATTCTGCTGGTGCAGTCACTGTGTACATACATTACATTACTGATCCTGAGTTACCTCCTGTATTATACTCCAGAGCTGCACTCACTATTCTGCTAGTGCAGTCACTGTGTACATACATTACATTACTGATCCTGAGTTACCTCCTGTATTATACTCCAGAGCTGCACTCACTATTCTGCTAATGCAGGGAGCGGCGTCTCCATACAACGCAGGGAGCGGCGTCTCCATACAACGCAGGGAGCGGCGTCTCCATACAACGCAGGGAGCGGCGTCTCCATACAACGCAGGGAGCGGCGTCTCCATACAACGCAGGGAGCGGCGTCTCCATACAACGCAGGGAGCGGCGTCTCCATACAACGCAGGGAGCGGCGTCTCCATACAACGCAGGGAGCGGCGTCTCCATACAACGCAGGGAGCGGCGTCTCCATACAACGCAGGGAGCGGCGTCTCCATACAACGCAGGGAGCGGCGTCTCCATACAACGCAGGGAGCGGCGTCTCCATACAACGCAGGGAGCGGCGTCTCCATACAACGCAGGGAGCGGCGTCTCCATACAACGCAGGGAGCGGCGTCTCCATACAACGCAGGGAGCGGCGTCTCCATACAACGCAGGGAGCGGCGTCTCCATACAACGCAGGGACCGGCGTCTCCATACAACGCAGGGACCGGCGTCTCCATACAACGCGGGGACCGGCGTCTCCATACAACGCGGGGATCGGCGTCTCCATACAACGCGGGGACCGGCGTCTCCATACAACGCGGGGACCGGCGTCTCCATACAACGCAGGGAGCGGCGTCTCCATACAATGCGGGGACCGGCGTCTCCATACAATGCGGGGATCGGCGTCTCCATACAATGCAGGGACCGGTGTCTCCATACAACGCAGGGACCGGCGTCTCCATACAACGCAGGGACCGGTGTCTCCATACAACGCAGGGAGCGGCGTCTCCATACAACGCAGGGACCAGTGTCTCCATACAATGCGGGGATCGGTGTCTCCATACAATGCAGGGACCAGTGTCTCCATACAATGCAGGGACCGGTGTCTCCATACAATGCAGGGACCAGTGTCTCCATACAATGCGGGGACCGGTGTCTCCATACAATGCGGGGATCGGCGTCTCCATACAATGCAGGGACCGGTGTCTCCATACAACGCAGGGACCGGCGTCTCCATACAATGCAGGGACCGGCGTCTCCATACAATGCAGGGACCGGTGTCTCCATACAATGCGGGGATCGGTGTCTCCATACAATGCAGGGACCGGTGTCTCCATACAGGAGCAATGCAGGGACCAGTGTCTCCATACAATGCGGGGAGCGGTGTCTCCATACAATGCAGGGACCGGTGTCTCCATACAATGCAGGGACCAGTGTCTCCATACAATGCGGGGAGCGGTGTCTCCATACAATGCAGGGACCGGTGTCTCCATACAATGCGGGGAGCGGTGTCTCCATACAATGCAGGGACCGGTGTCTCCATACAATGCAGGGACCAGTGTCTCCATACAATGCAGGGACCGGTGTCTCCATACAATGCAGGGACCAGTGTCTTTATACAGGAGGCGTCTGGAATTTCATCACTAATAAAGGCCAAAGAACCAAGGACTAAATACATTTCAGTAACGCGTTCAATACTTTCCCTGTGTTATTTCTCATTATTACACATTATTTATGGTTTGACTTCTTTGCCTGTGAAGATTGGATGGGTTGTTACCGACATCTGGTGATAAATTCATGTCAACAGAGTAGAAGAGATAAAACAGCTGAATAACAAGCCCCATTACAGATCTATGCCTCTGCACAGTCTAGTGGGGACGGTGGTGCTGAAGGTCAGAGGTCACAGAGGATATAAGGGTGTCAATTCCAGCCAATCACGCGCTGTCACTGTTGTAACCCATGAAGAGTCTGAAGTCACCGATATCACCGGGAACAATAAACAGACAGGAAGAGGACGAGGACGAGGACATTCCTTACTGGGCCCCGCTGCATAATTCACGAGGCTAAAACAAGACTCAGGTGTAATATAACGGCCATCACCTGCACAGATTAATGTCACTAAGGATCCTGTCCATCAATAGAAAGTGTGTGAACTCTCCAGAATTACATAATACACAGAAGCGACCATCACTCCACTGCAATTACATACTCCCATCTATAGGGGGCAGTATTATAGCAGTTATATTCTTGTATATAGGAGCAGTATTATAGTAGTTATATTCTTGTATATAGGAGCAGTATTATAGTAGTTATATTCTTGTATATAGGAGCAGTATTATAGTAGTTATATTCTTGTACATAGGAGCAGTATTATAGTAGTTATATTCTTGTATATAGGGGCAGTATTATAGTAGTTATATTCTTGTATATAGGGGCAGTATTATAGTAGTTATATTCTTGTATATAGGAGCAGTATTATAGTAGTTATATTCTTGTACATAGGAGCAGTATTATAGTAGTTATATTCTTGTATATAGGGCAGTATTATAGTAGTTATATTCTTGTACATAGGAGCAGTATTATAGTAGTTATATTCTTGTATATAGGGGCAGTATTATAGTAGTTATATTCTTGTATATAGGGGCAGTATTATAGTAGTTATATTCTTGTATATAGGAGCAGTATTATAGTAGTTATATTCTTGTACATAGGAGCAGTATTATAGTAGTTATATTCTTGTACATAGGAACAGTATTATAGTAGTTATATTCTTGTACATAGGAGCAGTATTATAGTAGTTATATTCTTGTATATAGGAGCAGTATTATAGTAGTTATATTCTTGTATATAGGAGCAGTATTATAGTAGTTATATTCTTGTACATAGGAGCAGTATTATAGTAGTTATATTCTTGTATATAGGGGCAGTATTATAGTAGTTATATTCTTGTATATAGGAGCAGTATTATAGTAGTTATATTCTTGTATATAGGAGCAGTATTATAGTAGTTATATTCTTGTACATAGGAGCAGTATTATAGTAGTTATATTCTTGTAATAGGGCAGTATTATAGTAGTTATATTCTTGTACATAGGAGCAGTATTATAGTAGTTATATTCTTGTATATAGGGGCAGTATTATAGTAGTTATATTCTTGTAATAGGAGCAGTAATTATAGTAGTTATATTCTTGTAATAGGGCAGTATTATAGTAGTTATATTCTTGTACATAGGGCAGTATTATAGTAGTTATATTCTTGTTATAGGAGCAGTATTATAGTAGTTATATTCTTGTATATAGGGCAGTATTATAGTAGTTATATTCTTGTATGGAGTATTATAGTAGTTATTTCTTGTACATAGGAGCAGTATTATATAGGTTATATGTTACTTGTATATAGGGGCAGTATTATAGTAGTTATATTCTTGTATATAGGAGCAGTATTATAGTAGTTATATTCTTGTATATAGGAGCAGTATTATAGTAGTTATATTCTTGTATATAGGGGCAGTATTATAGTAGTTATAATTCTTGTATATAGGAGCAGTATTATAGTAGTTTATATTCTTGTATATAGGAGCAGTATTATAGTAGTTATATTCTTGTATATAGGAGCAGTATTATAGTAGTTATATTCTTGTATATAGGAGCAGTATTATAGTAGTTATATTCTTGTATATAGGAGCAGTATTATAGTATTATTTCTTGTATATAGGAGCAGTATATTGTATATATTCTTGTATATAGGAGCAGTATTATAGTAGTTATATTCTTGTATTGGGTATTATGGTTATAAGGAGCATTTGTATTATATGTAGATTAAGTTATTCTTGTATATAGGGCAGTATTATAGTAGTTATATTCTTGTATATAGGAGCAGTATTATAGTAGTTATATTCTTGTATATAGGGGCAGTATTATAGTAGTTATATTCTTGTATATAGGAGCAGTATTATATAGTTAATGATTAGATATATCTTGTATATAGGGCAGTATTAATGTTATATCTTTAATACAGTATTATGTAGTATAATTGATGGGCAGTATTATAGTAGTTATATTCTTGTATATAGGGCAGTATTATAGTAGTTATATTCTTGTATATAGGGCAGTATTATAGTAGTTATATTCTTGTATATAGGGCAGTATTATAGTAGTTATATTCTTGTATATAGGAGAGTATTATAGTAGTTATATTCTTGTGCATAGGGGCAGTATTATAGTAGTTATATTCTTGTATATAGGGGCAGTATTATAGTAGTTATATTCTTGTATATTGGGGCAGTATTATAGTAGTTATGTTCTTGTACATAGGAGCAGTATTATAGTAGTTATATTCTTGTATATAGGGGCAGTATTATAGTAGTTATATTCTTGTATATAGGAGCAGTATTATAGTAGTTATATTCTTGTATATAGGAGCAGTATTATAGTAGTTATATTCTTGTATATTGGGGCAGTATTATAGTAGTTATATTCTTGTATATAGGGGCAGTATTATAGTAGTTATATTCTTGTATATTGGGGCAGTATTATAGTAGTTATATTCTTGTATATAGGGCAGTATTATAGTAGTTATATTCTTGTATATAGGGACAGTATTATAGTAGTTATTTTCTTGTATATAGGGGCAGTATTATAGTAGTTATATTCTTGTATATAGGAGCAGTATTATAGTAGTTATATTCTTGTATATAGGGGCAGTATTATAGTAGTTATATTCTTGTATATAGGAGCAGTATTATAGTAGTTATATTCTTGTATATAGGAGCAGTATTATAGTAGTTATATTCTTGTATGTAGTATTATAGTAGTTATATTCTTGTACATAGGGCAGTATTATAGTAGCTATATTCTTGTATATAGGGAGCAGTATTATAGTTGTTATATTCTTGTATATAGGAGCAGTATTATAGTAGTTATATTCTTGTACATAGGAGCAGTATTATAGTAGTTATATTCTTGTATATAGGGCAGTAATTATAGTAGTTATATTCTTGTATATAGGAGCAGTATTATAGTAGTTATATTCTTGTATATCGGAGCAGTATTATAGTAGTTATATTCTTGTATATAGGAGCAGTATTATAGTAGTTATATTCTTGTATATAGGAGCAGTATTATAGTAGTTATATTCTTGTATATAGGAGCAGTATTATAGTAGTTATGTTCTTGTATATAGGAGCAGTATTATAGTAGTTATATTCTTGTATATAGGAGCAGTATTATAGTAGTTATATTCTTGTATATAGGAGCAGTATTATAGTAGTTATATTCTTGTATATAGGGGCAGTATTATAGTAGTTATATTCTTGTATATAGGAGCAGTATTATAGTAGTTATATTCTTGTATATAGGGGCAGTATTATAGTAGTTATATTCTTGTATATAGGAGCAGTATTATAGTAGTTATATTCTTGTATATAGGGGCAGTATTATAGTAGTTATATTCTTGTATATAGGAGTAGTATATTAGTAGTTATATTCTTGTGCATAGGGGCAGTATTATAGTAGTTATATTCTTGTATATAGGAGCAGTATTATAGTAGTTATATTCTTGTATATTGGGGCAGTATTATAGTAGTTATGTTCTTGTACATAGGAGCAGTATTATAGTAGTTATATTCTTGTATATAGGGGCAGTATTATAGTAGTTATATTCTTGTATATAGGAGCAGTATTATAGTAGTTATATTCTTGTATATAGGAGCAGTATTATAGTAGTTATATTCTTGTATATTGGGGCAGTATTATAGTAGTTATATTCTTGTATATAGGGGCAGTATTATAGTAGTTATATTCTTGTATATTGGGGCAGTATTATAGTAGTTATATTCTTGTATATAGGGGCAGTATTATAGTAGTTATATTCTTGTATATAGGGACAGTATTATAGTAGTTATTTTCTTGTATATAGGAGCAGTATTATAGTAGTTATATTCTTGTATATAGGGGCAGTATTATAGTAGTTATATTCTTGTATATAGGAGCAGTATTATAGTAGTTATATTCTTGTATATAGATCTGTCGATATAATAGATCGTGATGTTTGGCTCCTTCCACATCAGCATTTTTCGCTGAATCCAGCAGATTTGCCGTCTGATGACCGACTTTGTGATCCACTTGCAGTGAGCCCCCATTCATTCTCTATGGGGATTGCGGCAGATGCGATTTTACCACGATTCAGCCGCTGATGTGAAAGGAGCCTGAATGATGCAGAATAGAATCATCATAATTATGAGTTTTGTTAACTGCAAAGTGTTAATGGATGAGACCTCTGCCCTGACAGTGAATTGATCATGGTATTGTATATATAAACACTCAGGTCTTAGATGATAGAAAGGGGTGGATGGATTTACAGCTCAATCTGCAGTCCTGACTAATTAGCATTTTCTTGTGTATGTAAATGAGGCATTAGGTGCTGTGGGCGTGGCAGAGCACTTGAGGAGTTGCCCCGCCCTTGATGGGATCTTCCTCCCAGGTGACATCAGGCTCTCGGTGGCCGCCGGTCGGGTAACGTCTCCCGGAGGACGAGGCTCCTAAGTGCTCGGCGACGCCCAATGCACCGAGGGGCCCAACAATCCTGCGGCTGTGTGTGTGTGTGTGGGGGGGGGGGCACAAAATGATTAGATTAATGCAAACAGGGATATTGAAGAAGGCGATGATCATAGGATCGCGCTTCTTTTGGGCTCGTCATATAGCGACATTGTATAGACATGTGGGGTCCGCGCCCATCGAGGGGGTCGGCCTTTACCCCCCACAGATCCTCGTCCATCCGATCACTGAGTCACTGGGAGATAATGAGGCCATAAATGTAAAAATAAAATATAAATAATTCACTGATGTTGATGGGAAGAAGGATCCCGCACAGGGCGGCGGGGGGGGGGGGGGGGGGGGGGGGGCGCTTCCTGCAGACAGCGCGGAGTTAATGGATTCTTGCTGTTTAACTGCGGCTGGTTCTACTTGAGGACAAATATTCAGCAAACTATTTGCACGTGGGGGGCGGGGGAGGGGGTGGGGGGGCCATGTTTATAAATATTTCAGCAGTTTCCTGGTTTATTATGTTAGAAGAAAAAGGCCTTTATGTCTGTAGTGGATGCAACAGTGTAACAAAGAGACAAGAAGAGAGGGAGAGAGGAAAAAGAGAGGAAGGAGGCAAATGAGAAAGAAGAGAGCGAGAAAAGAGAGAGCAGAAGAGAGGATAGAGCGAGGAGAGGGGGCGAAGAGAGGAAGGAGGCAAACGAGAGAAAGAAGAGTGAGAATAGAAAGCAGAAGAGAGGACAGAGCGAGGAGAGGGGGTGAAGAGAGGAAAAAGAGAGGAAGGAGGCAAACGAGAAAGAAGAGAGCGAGAAAAGAGCAGAAGAGAGGACAGAGCGAGGAGAGGGGGCGAAGAGAGGAAAAAAAGAGAGGAAGGAGGCAAACAAGAGAGAAGAGAGCGAGAAAACAGAGCAGAAGGAAGGATAGAGCGAGGAGAGGGGGCGAAGAGAGAAGAGAGCGAGAAAAGAGAGCAGAAGAAAGGACAGAGCGAGAAGAGGGGGTGAAGAGAGGAAAAAGAGAGGAAGGAGGCAAACGAGAAAGAAGAGAGCAAGAAAAGAGAGCAAAAGAGAGGATAGAGCGAGGAGAGGGGACGAAGAGAGGAATAAGAAAGGAAGGAGGCAAACGAGAAAGAAGAGAGCGAGAAAAGAGAGCAGAAGAGGAGAGGATAGAGCGAGGAGAGGGGGCGAAGAGAGGACTAAGAGAGGAAGAAGGCAAAAGAGAAAGAAGAGAATGAGAAAAGAGAGCAGAAGAGAGGACAGAGCGAGGAGAGGGGGCGAAGTGAGGAAAAAGAGAGTAAGGAAGCAAACAAGAAAGAAGAGAACCAGAAAAGGGCAGAAGAGAGGACAGAGCGAGGAGAGGGGGCGAAGAGAGGAAGGAGGCAAACAAGAGAGCAAGAATAGAGGAAAAAGTAAGAAGAGAGCGAGGATACGAAAAAGAGAGGAAAGAAGCAAACAAGAGAGAGAGTGAGAAAAGAAAGAAGAGTACAGTAAAAAGGCAAATGAGAAAGTGAGAAGAGAAAAAAAGAGGAAGGAGGCTAATGAGAGTGAGAAGAGAAAGAAGAGAGGGAGAAAAGAGGAGTAAGAGTGAGTGCAAGGATGTGGGAAAAGAAGAAAAAGAGTAAAAGAAAGGAGGCAAACAAGAGTGAGAAGGGAAAGAAGAGTAAGAAAAGAGAGCGGAAGTGCGCAGAAAGGAAAAAGTAAAAAGAAAGGAAGGAGGCAAACGAAAGAGTGAAATGAGAAAGATGAGAGAGAAAAGAGCAGAAGAGAGCAAGAAGAGAGCAGCAGTGAGAAAAGAGGAGAGGAGAAGAGAGAGGGGGCAGAATAAAAGGTAAAAAAGAGGAAGGAGGCAAATGTCTGAAAAGAGAAAGAAGAGAGAAAAGAGCAGAAGCTAGAAGAGAGAAAGAGTGAGAGCGAGAGCAGAGGGAAAAAAAAAGGAAAGAGGCAAGTGAGAGAGGAGGAGAAGGATAGAGTGAAAAGAGAGCGAGTGAGAAAAGAGTACAGAGAGAGCGCTACCGTAGAAGAGGGGGAGAAGAGAGGAGGTGAAGGAGAGCATGTGAGAGTAGAGAGCGAAGGGATTACGAGAATAGAGAGCACAGGAGAAGAGAGGCGAGAGAAAAGAGAGGCGAGAGAAAAGAGAGGCGAGAGAAAAGAGAGGCGAGAGAAGAGAGAGGCGAGAGAAGAGAGAGGCGAGAGAAGAGAGAGGCGAGAGAAGAGAGAGGCGAGAGAAGAGAGAGGCGAGAGAAGAGAGAGGCGAGAGAAGAGAGAGGCGAGAGAAGAGAGAGGCGAGAGAAGAGAGAGGCGAGAGAAGAGAGAGGCGAGAGAAGAGAGAGGCGAGA
The DNA here is from genome assembly GCA_033576535.1 of Allobates femoralis. Lineage (NCBI taxonomy): Eukaryota > Metazoa > Chordata > Amphibia > Anura > Aromobatidae > Allobates > Allobates femoralis. The sequence continues at coordinate 36,746,398 of JARQOC010000009.1, forward strand.
GAAGAGAAGAGAGCAGAGAGAAGAGAAGAGAGCAGAGAGAAGAGAAGAGAGCAGAGAGAAGAGAACAGAGCCAGAGAACAGAGCCAGAGAACAGAGCCAGAGAACAGAGCCAGAGAACAGAGCCAGAGAACAGAGCCAGAGAACAGAGCCAGAGAACAGAGCCAGAGAACAGAGCCAGAGAACAGAGCGAGAGCAGAGAGCGAGAGAACAGAGCCAGAGAACAGAGCGGTTTTTCTTTCCTTTTCTGTGCGGATTCTGAGCTTTTTTCGTGCAGATTGTGGAGTGCGGCCGCCTGAGGACGTGGTGCCGCCGCTCATCCCCCAAATACCTACTGGGCACAATCCAAAGTGTCACCAAGATTGATACAATGTAAGAAAGTATCAGGACAAGTGAGAGACCAGAAATCTCACAGAGGATTGTCCAGACCGGACACAATGGGACAAACCCTCAGCAGTGAGCAGAGCTAGGTCAGTGCGGACAGTAAATAGAGCACAATACTGGAGCGGCGGATACAACGATAGAGACGAGAGGTCCAGAATCCAACATGGAGGCCGAAGACAAGGGGAATCCAGAGGGGAAACAGATGGAAGAAGACGTCGCGTTATTCGTCTCCTGAACTATTAAAAGCAAAAATAAAAATAACAATAACAGCGATGGGAAGAATCCGGAATTCTTGGCGCAGAACGCGATGTTTACAACTAAATGTTACAAAGAAAGGAAGCAAACACCACTCCCTACTGTCACCTCCCCGAGTCCTCCACACAGCGCCCCATTATCTCTTCTGCCTGCGGAATCATGCACTGTAGACCCCCCCAAAAGACTAATGTCCTGAAAAGCCCCTACACCTATTACTCCAGAGCTGCACTCACTATTCTGCTGGTGCAGTCACTGTGTACATACATTACATTACTGGTCCTGAGTTACCTCCTGTATTATACTCCAGAGCTGCACTCACTATTCTGCTGGTGCAGTCACTGTGTACATACATTACATGACTGATCCTGAGTTCCCTCCTGTATTATACTCCAGAGCTGCACTCACTATTCTGCTGGTGCAGTCACTGTGTACATACATTACATTACTGATCCAGAGTTACCTCCTGTATTATACTCCAGAGCTGCACTCACTATTCTGCTGGTGCAGTCACTGTGTACATACATTACATTACTGATCCTGAGTTACCTCCTGTATTATACTCCAGAGCTGCACTCACTATTCTGCTGGTGCAGTCACTGTGTACATACATTACATTACTGATCCTGAGTTACCTCCTGTATTATACTCCAGAGCTGCACTCACTGTTCTGCTGGTGCAGTCACTGTGTACACACATTACATTACTGATCCTGAGTTACCTCCTGTATTATACTTCAGAGCTACACTCACTATTCTGCTGGTGCAGTCACTGTGTACATACATTACATTACTGATCCAGAGTTACCTCCTGTATTATACTCCAGAGCTGCACTCACTATTCTGCTAGTGCAGTCACTGTGTACATACATTACATTACTGATCCAGAGTTACCTCCTGTATTATACTCCAGAGCTGCACTCACTATTCTGCTGGTGCAGTCACTGTGTACATACATTACTGATCCTGAGATACCTCCTGTATTATACTCCAGAGCTGCACTCACTATTCTGCTGGTGCAGTCACTGTGTACATACATTACTGATCCTGAGTTACCTCCTGTATTATCCTCCAGAGCTGCACTCACTATTCTGCTGGTGCAGTCACTGTGTTCATACATTACATTACTGATCCTGAGTTACCTCCTGTATTATACTCCAGAGCTGCACTCACTATTCTGCTGGTGGAGTCACTGTGTTCATACATTACATTACTGATCCTGAGTTACCTCCTGTATTATACTCCAGAGCTGCACTCACTATTCTGCTGGTGCAGTCACTGTGTTCATACATTACATTACTGATCCTGAGTTACCTCCTGTATTATCCTCCAGAGCTGCACTCTCTATTCTGCTGGTGCAGTCACTGTGTACATACATTACATTACTGATCCTGAGTTACCTCCTGTATTATACTCCAGAGCTGCACTCACTATTCTGCTGGTGCAGTCACTGTGTACATTACATTACATTACTGATCCTGAGTTACCTCCTGTATTATACTCCAGAGCTGCTCTCACTATTCTGCTGGTGCAGTCACTGTGTACATACATTACATTACTGATCCTGAGTTACCTCCTGTATTATACTCCAGAGCTGTACTCACTATACTGCTGGTGCAGTCACTGTGTACATACATTACATTACTGATCCTGAGTTACCTCCTGTATCATACTCCAGAGCTGCACTCACTATTCTGCTGGTGCAGTCACTGTGTACATACATTACATTACTGATCCTGAGATACCTCCTGTATTATACTCCAGAGCTGCACTCACTATTCTGCTGGTGCAGTCACTGTGTACATACATTACTGATCCTGAGTTACCTCCTGTATTATCCTCCAGACCTGCACTCACTATTCTGCTGGTGCAGTCACTGTGTACATACATTACATTACTGATCCTGAGTTACCTCCTGTATTATACTCCAGAGCTGCACTCACTATTCTGCTGGTGCAGTCACTGTGTACATACATTACATTACTGATCCTGAGTTACCGCCTGTATTATACTCCAGAGCTGCACTCACTATTCTGCTGGTGCAGTCACTGTGTACATACATTACATTACTGATCCTGAGTTACCTCCTGTATTATACTCCAGACCTGCACTCACTATTCTGCTGGTGCAGTCACTGTGTACATACATTACATTACTGATCCTGAGTTACCTCCTGTATTATACTCCAGAGCTGCACTCACTATTCTGCTGGTGCAGTCACTGTGTACATACATTACATTACTGATCCTGAGTTACCTCCTGTATTATACTCCAGAGCTGCACTCACTATTCTGCTGGTGCAGTCACTGTGTACATACATTACATTACTGATCCTGAGTTAATACCTCCCCCCGATCATGGGGAAAACTTTATACGGACCCAGGAGGTCACATTATATTTACACAAGAACACAGAGTTAATCAAGAAAAGAGGAAGCAATGACACTTCCGGAGCGATAGTGGAAAACTTTCCAGCAAAGAACAAACTGAAGGATCAGACAGAAAACAACTGTGGAGAGAAAGAGAATGACCAGCAGCTGATAACTGCGAGACAAAGCAGAGATAGCGGAAGAAATCAGCTTCTTATACACTTCATTTTAATATTCTTGTATATAGGAGCAGTATTATAGTAGTTAATTCTTGATATAGAGCAGTATTATAGTAGTTATATTTTGCACATAGGGCAGTATTATAGTAGTTATATTCTTGTATATAGGAGCAGTATTATAGTAGTTATATTCTTGTATATAGGAGCAGTATTATAGTAGTTATATTCTTGTATATAGGGCAGTATTATGTATTATATCTTGTATATAGGGCAGTATTATATGTTTATTCTTGTATATAGGAGCAGTATTATAGTAGTTATATTCTTGTATATAGGAGCAGTATTATAGTAGTTATATTCTTGCACATAGGGGCAGTATTATAGTAGTTATATTCTTGTATATAGGAGCAGTATTATAGTAGTTATATTCTTGTATATAGGAGCAGTATTATAGTAGTTATATTCTTGTATATAGGGGCAGTATTATAGTAGTTATATTCTTGTATATAGGGGCAGTATTATAGTAGTTATATTCTTGTATATAGGAGCAGTATTATAGTAGTTATATCTTGTATATAGGGCGTATTATAGCGTTATATTCTTGTATATGGGCAGTATTATAGTAGTTATATTCTTGTACATAGGAGCAGTATTATAGTAGTTATATTCTTGTACATAGGCAGTATTATAGTAGTTATATTCTTGTACATAGGAGCGTATTATAGTAGTTATATTCTTGTACATAGGAGCAGTATTATAGTAGTTATATTCTTGTACATAGGGGCAGTATTATAGTAGTTATATTCTTGTACATAGGGCAGTATTATAGTAGTTATATTCTTGTATATAGGAGCAGTATTATAGTAGTTATATTCTTGTACATAGGGCAGTATTATAGTAGTTATATTCTTGTACATAGGGGCAGTATTATAGTAGTTATATTCTTGTATATAGGAGCAGTATTATAGTAGTTATATTCTTGTATATAGGAGCAGTATTATAGCAGTTATATTCTTGTATATAGGGGCAGTATTATAGTAGTTATATTCTTGTACATAGGAGCATATTATAGTAGTTATATTCTTGTACATAGGCAGTATTATAGTAGTTATATTCTTGTACATAGGAGCAGTATTTAGTAGTTATATTCTTGTACATAGGGGCAGTATTATAGTAGTTATATTCTTGTACATAGGGGCAGTATTATAGTAGTTATATTCTTGTACATAGGGGCAGTATTATAGTAGTTATATTCTTGTACATAGGAGCAGTATTATAGTAGTTATATTCTTGTACATAGGGGCAGTATTATAGTATTATATTCTGTACATAGGGCAGTATTAGTAGTTATTCTTGTACATAGGAGCAGTATTATAGTAGTTATATTCTTGTATATAGGGCAGTATTATAGTAGTTATATTCTTGTATATAGGGGCAGTATTATAGTAGTTATATTCTTGTATATAGGGGCAGTATTATAGTAGTTATATTCTTGTATATAGGAGCAGTATTATAGTAGTTATATTCTGTATATAGAGCAGTATTATAGTAGTTATATTCTTGTATATAGGAGCAGTATTATAGTAGTTATATTCTTGTATATAGGAGCAGTATTATAGTAGTTATATTCTTGTATATAGGGGCAGTATTATAGTAGTTATATTCTTGTATATAGGAGCAGTATTATAGTAGTTATATTCTTGTACATAGGAGCAGTATTATAGTAGTTATATTCTTGTATATAGGAGCAGTATTATAGTAGTTATATTCTTGTATATAGGGCAGTATTATAGTAGTTATATTTCTTGTATATAGGGGCAGTATTATAGTAGTTATATTCTTGTATATAGGAGCAGTATTATAGTAGTTAATTCTTATATAGGACAGTATTTAGTAGTTATATTCTGTATATAGGGGCAGTATTATAGTAGTTATATTCTTGTATATAGGAGCAGTATTATAGTAGTTATATTCTTGTATATAGGGCAGTATTATAGTAGTTATATTCTTGTATATAGGGGCAGTATTATAGTAGTTATATTCTTGTATATAGGGCAGTATTATAGTAGTTATATCTTGTATATAGGCAGTATTATAGTAGTTATATTCCTGCAATAGGAGCAGTATTATAGTAGTTATATTCCTGCACATAGGAGCAGTATTATAGTAGTTATATTCTGCACATAGGAGCAGTATTATAGTAGTTATATTCCTGCACAGTCCCGGTTTTCTGCTTCTTCCTATGGATATTGCACTTTGCGCCGTTTATAGGGATCTTTACTCTCATTCACATTTTTACGGTATTCCATTGACCTAGTTTCTGGCCTCGTTTCTATCCTCCCCTGATTCATCCACAGAATCTTTCCTGTCCTTCATTTTCTACAGTTCTGTTGACCCAAATACAATCTTCCATAGACTTAAATAGCAGGAGCGGACCCTCGGCCCCCGCCTCGTAGTTAACCCCGTGTTGTACACGCTCAGCGCACGGTGACCCGTCATCTAGAGGATGTGCAGAGAGGAGGATCCTCGGGGGCTGGAGCAGGGTACCGGGGGGGCGGTACTTTCCTCTGCTCTGGCGGCACTATGAGGCCGACACTCGGCAGTGACTGAGGACACAATCGGGTCTCACAGAGTCAAATAGAATTTGCACGCTGCAACCGGACCGAGGACACAGCTCCGCACCGCTCATTACATGATTGGATTTAAAGGGATAATCTAAAATATAAAACTGAGTGTATCATAGCTCCGCCCACACCATATAGCCACACCCACTCCAGACAGCCCTGCCCCTGAACTATATGGAGGGGCAGCGATATATGGAATGGGCATGGCTATGTGGAGTGGGTGTGGCTATGTGGAGTAGGTGTGGCTATGCTATGGGTAAAGGCAGAGGTAGCGGGAGGGGGTGGAGCTATGATACACACACATTCATACATTACCATATATGGGCATTACACCTAGGCAACGCCGCGCTCTAATGTTAGGGGGAAATAAAGGAGAGAAAAAGCTGCAAAAACTAAATTACAAGAGAAAAGGAAGAGTCCAGAGCTCCCAGCACTCACAGCCAACTACCCCGGAGCTCAGGGGCTGTGGGGGAAGGTGTCATATTGTACCCTATATGATCTTCCCAAAGAGCTCCCCCTAGTGGTGACTGCAGACAGAATCTTATCATGTATCTCTGTATACAGGGAGCTCCCCTAGTGGTGACTGCAGACAGGATCTTATCATGTATCTCTATTACAGGGAGCTCCCCCTAGTGGAGGCTGCAGAGAGGATCTTATCATTTATCTCTGTATACAGGGAGCTCCCCCTAGTGGTGACTGCAGACATGATCTTATCATGTATCTCTGTATACAGGGAGCTCCCCCTAGTGGTGACTGCAGGTAGGATCTTATCATACATCTCTGTATACAGGGAGCTCCCCCTAGTGGTGACTGCAGACAGAATCTTATCATGTGTCTCTGTATACAGGGAGCTCCCCCTAGTGGAGACTGCAGACAGGATCTTATCATGTATCTCTGCATACAGGGAGCTCCCCCTAGTGGTGACTGCAGACAGGATCTTATCATGTATCTCTGTATACAGGGAGCTCCCGCTAGTGGTGACTGCAGACTGAATTTTATCATGTATCTCTGTATACAGGGAGCTCTCCCTAGTGGTGACTGCAGACATAATCTTATCATGTATCTCTGTATACAGGGAGCTCCCCTAGTGGAGACTGCAGACAGGATCTTATCATGTATCTCTGTATACAGGGAGCTCCCCCTAGTGGTGACTGCAGACAGGATCTTATCATATATTTGTGTATACAGGGAGCTCCCCCTAGTGGTGACTGCAGGTGTATGCCCCCATTTTTGTTGAGGATCATGTAAATTAGACATGATTATTATAATCCGTTCTTGTTTTGTGACATCAGCATCGATCGAGTGAAATCATCGTTTCTGATGCATTTGAAACCAGCAGAATACAATATAATGATTGACATTAACCCTGTGATCACCAGGTCCTGAGGACGTCCCGGGGTCGGGTTCCCTTTAAGAACTTCTATTGCTATTTTCGGAGACTTAAGTTCCTGTTACCAAGTAAATGTGAAGATCCAGCAAATACATTGTTGCAGACATTAGCGATAACCCCCTCCCCTCCCCCGCTTCTGTGGTTTGTCTTCTCAACCAATAGAAACCCGGTATATTTGGTGGCGCAGTAGCTGATGGCGGAGGAGGCGCAGTGATTGGCTCCGCTGTGGCCCGCACATTCACCGTATATGGGGCGATGACCCCTCACCAAGACATGGTGGAAACCTCAGACATTTCCCCTCTTCTCCTCCCTCCTCCAGGGCTGAAGCAGGTGAAGCAACGTCCTACAGGAGGGACGGGGACTGCGGCGTCTGTGGGTGCAGGCAGTGGACCCCAAAATACAAAACCCCAACCTGGAGGTGCAGGAACCTCTGTCACATATTGGAGTCTACTGAGACGCTGCCATTGTCAGGGGGTCGAGTCCTTTAAGACCTGATGATTTACAACATCCCATTGGGCTCGGTATCACTGTATGATTAGTGGGGGGGGGGTCACTGATATCACTATGATTAGTGTGAGGGGGGGTCACTGATATCACTATGATTAGTGGGGGGGTCAGGTGGGGGATCACTGATATCACTATGATTAGTGGGGGGGGGGTCACTGATATCACTGTGTGATTAGTGGGGGGTCAGGTGGGGGATCACTGATATCACTATGATTAGTGGGGGGGGGGGTCACTGCTATCACTGTATGATTAGTGGGGGGGGGGGGGTCAGGTGGGGGATCATTGATATCACTGTATGAATAGTGGGGGGGGGTCACTGCTATCACTGTATGATTAGTGGGGGGTCAGGTGGGGAATCATTGATATCACTGTATGACTAGTTGGGTGGTCAGGTGGGGGGGATCATTGATGTCACTGTATGATTAGTGGGGGGGTCAGGTGGAGGATCACTACCATCACTGTATGATTAGTGGGGAGTCAGGTGGGGATCACTGCTATCACTATGATTAGTGGGGGTCAGGTGGAGGATCACTACTATCACTGTATGATTAGTGGGGGGGTCAGGTGGGGGATCACTGCTATCACTATCATTAGTGGGGGGTCAGGTGGAGGATCACTACCATCACTGTATGATTAGTGGGGGGTCAGGTGGGGGATCACTACCATCACTGTATGATTAGTGGGGGGTCAGGTGGGGGATCACTGCTATCACTATGATTCGTGGGGGGGTCAGGTGGAGGATCACTACTATCACTGTATGATTAGTGGGGGGTCAGGTGGGGGATCACTGATATCACTATGATTAGTGGGGGGGGGGGTCACTGATATCACTGTGTGATTAGTGGGGGGTCAGGTGGGGGATCACTGATATCACTATGATTAGTGGGGGGGGGGGGTCACTGCTATCACTGTATGATTAGTGGGGGGGGGGGGGGTCAGGTGGGGGATCATTGATATCACTGTATGAATAGTGGGGGGGGGTCACTGCTATCACTGTATGATTAGTGGGGGGTCAGGTGGGGAATCATTGATATCACTGTATGACTAGTTGGGTGGTCAGGTGGGGGGGATCATTGATGTCACTGTATGATTAGTGGGGGGGTCAGGTGGAGGATCACTACATCACTGTATGATTAGTGGGGAGTCAGGTGGGGATCACTGCTATCACTATGATTAGTGGGGGTCAGGTGGAGGATCACTACCATCACTGTATGATTAGTGGGGAGTCAGGTGGGGATCACTGCTATCACTATGATTAGTGGGGGTCAGGTGGAGGATCACTACTATCACTGTATGATTAGTGGGGGGGTCAGGTGGGGGGGATCATTGATGTCACTGTATGATTAGTAGGGGGGGGGGGGTCAGGTGGAGGATCACTACTATCACTGTATGATTAGTGGGGGGTCAGGTGGGGGATCATGATATCACTATGATTAGTGGGGGGGGGGGGTCACTGATATCACTGTGTGATTAGTGGGGGGTCAGGTGGGGGATCACTGATATCACTATGATTAGTGGGGGGGGGGGTCACTGCTATCACTGTATGATTAGTGGGGGGGGGGGGTCAGGTGGGGGATCATTGATATCACTGTATGAATAGTGGGGGGGGGGTCACTGCTATCACTGTATGATTAGTGGGGGGTCAGGTGGGGAATCATTGATATCACTGTATGACTAGTTGGGTGGTCAGGTGGGGGGGATCATTGATGTCACTGTATGATTAGTGGGGGGGTCAGGTGGAGGATCACTACCATCACTGTATGATTAGTGGGGAGTCAGGTGGGGATCACTGCTATCACTATGATTAGTGGGGGTCAGGTGGAGGATCACTACTATCACTGTATGAATAGTTGGGTGGTCAGGTGGGGGGGATCATTGATGTCACTGTATGATTAGTAGGGGGGGGGGGTCAGGTGGGGGATCACTGCTATCACTATCATTAGTGGGGGGTCAGGTGGAGGATCACTACCATCACTGTATGATTAGTGGGGGGTCAGGTGGGGGATCACTACCATCACTGTATGATTAGTGGGGGGTCAGGTGGGGGATCACTGCTATCACTATGATTCGTGGGGGGGTCAGGTGGAGGATCACTACTATCACTGTATGATTAGTGGGGGGTCAGGTGGGGGATCACTGCTATCACTATGATTAGTGGGGGGTCAGGTGGAGGATCACTACTATCACTGTATGATTAGTGGGGGGTCAGGTGGGGGATCACTACTATCACTGTATGATTAGTGGGGGGGGATCAGGTGGGGAATCATTGATATCACTGTATGATTAGTGGGGGGGTCAGGTGGGGGATCACTACTATCACTGTATGATTAGTGGGGGGGTCAGGTGGGGGATCACTGCAGGCCCTCATATTTCAGCACAAGGTGAGCAGCCCTCGCCCCTCATCATGACGTGATAGAAGCCAGAAATAATGAGAAAAGGAAATGAATAACCGAAATACCGAAAAATAGAAAAAGAAGAACTGGAAAAGTAGAAAAGGGCTCAGAGAAGTGCGGTGAAAGGGTTCAGCTGAGCGGTGGGAGCGGCGCACTCCCGGATATCCAGAATTATTTGCCCGTCAGTCCAGGCTGAGGCCCATTCACTACATGTAGGAACATCATGATGAGCTCCTGCGGGAACCTCAGCGAGCTCCTGCGGCCCTGTGTCCCCCGGGGACCTCAGTGAGCTCCTGTGGCCCTGTGTCCCCCGGGGGACCTCCGTGAGCTCCTGTGGCCCTGTGTCCCCCGGGGACCTTAGTGAGCTCCTATGGCCCTGTGTCCCCCGGGGACCTCAGTGAGCTCCTGTGTCCCCGGGGACCTTAGTGAGCTCCTGTGGCCCTGTGTCCCCCGGGGGACCTCAGTGAGCTCCTGTGTCCCCCGGGGACCTCAGTGAGCTCCTGTGTCCCCCGGGGACCTCAGTGAGCTCCTGTGTCCCCCGGGGACCTCAGTGAGCTCCTGTGTCCCCCGGGGGACCTCAGTGAGCTCCTGTGGCCCTGTGTCCCCCGGGGACCTTAGTGAGCTCCTGTGGCCCTGTGTCCCCCGGGGGACCTCAGTGAGCTCCTGTGGCCTGTGTCCCCCGGGGGACCTCAGTGAGCTCCTGTGTCTCCCGGGGACCTCAGTGAGCTCCTGTGGCCCTGTGTCCCCGGGGGACCTCAGTGAGCTCCTGTGGCCCTGTGTCCCCCGGGGGACCTCAGTGAGCTCCTGTGTCCCCGGGGACCTCAGTGAGCTCCTGTGGCCCTGTGTCCCCCGGGGACCTCAGTGAGCTCCTGTGGCCCTGTGTCCCCCGGGGGACCTCAGTGAGCTCCTGTGTCCCCCGGGGACCTCAGTGAGCTCCTGTGGCCCTGTGTCCCCCGGGGACCTCAGTGAGCTCCTGTGTCCCCCGGGGACCTCAGTGAGCTCCTGTGGCCCTGTGTCCCTCGGGGGACCTCAGTGAGCTCCTGTGGCCCTGTGTCCCCCGGGGGACCTCAGTGAGCTCCTGTGGCCCTGTGTCCCTCGGGGGACCTCAGTGAGCTCCTGTGGCCCTGTGTCCCTCGGGGGACCTCAGTGAGCTCCTGTGGCCCTGTGTCCCCCGGGGACCTCAGTGAGCTCCTGTGGCCCTGTGTCCCCCGGGGACCTCAGTGAGCTCCTGTGGCCCTGTGTCCCCCGGGGACCTCAGTGAGCTCCTGTGGCCCTGTGTCCCCCGGGGACCTCAGTGAGCTCCTGTGGCCCTGTGGCCCCCAGGGACCTCAGTGAGCTCTGTGGCCCTGTGTCCCCCGGGGACCTCAGTGAGCTCCTGTGGCCCTGTGTCCCCCGGGGACCTCAGTGAGCTCCTGTGGCCCTGTGTCCCCGGGGACCTCAGTGAGCTCCTGTGGCCCTGTGGCCCCAGGGACCTCAGTGAGCTCCTGTGGCCCTGTGTCCCCCGGGGACCTCAGCGAGCTCCTGTGGCCCTGTGGCCCCCGGGGATGGTCTCTGGAGCCGCTTTCCTTTCTTTGCTGGATGTTGCACAATGTGACCATGACGTGACGGGGCGGGAGGGGGGGGGGGGGTTTAGATAAATATCACTTTCTGCTCGTTACTGGGGAACATTTTGCTATAAAAGAGATGACGCAGAGGAGACACCGATCAATACTGGAGAGGTCAGAGGGGGCGAGCACCAGACACCGGCAACTGCAGGTTGTGGTTTACATAGAGAATACAAGGTCACAGAGGTCAACTGAACTGCCTGGTGATGTCACCGCGGGCCCTTCATATAACACAGCCCCAGCGAGGGCCCTTCATGTAACACAGCCCAGCGAGGGCCCTTCATGTAACACAGCCCCAGCGAGGGCCCTTCATGTAACACAGCCCCACCGCGGGCCCTTCATATAACACAGCCCCACCGGGGGCCCTTCATATAAACACAGCCCCAGCGGGGGCCCTTCATATAACACAGCCCCAGCGCGGGCCCTTCATATAACACAGCCCCAGCGAGGGCCCTTCATATAACACACAGCCCCACCGCGGGCCCTTCATATAACACAGCCCCAGCGAGGGCCCTTCATATAAACCACAGGCCACACAGCGAGGGCCCTTCATATAACACAGCCCCAGCGGGGCCCTTCATATAACACAGCCCCACCGCGGGCCCTTCATATAAACACAGCCCCACGCGGGCCCTTCATATAACACAGCCCCAGCGCGGGCCCTTCATATAACACAGCCCCAGCGCGGGGGCCCTTCATATAACACAGCCCCAGCGCGGGCCCTTCATATAACACAGCCCCAGCGAGGGCCCTTCATATAACACAGCCCCAGCGAGGGCCCTTCATGTGACACAGCCCCAGCGCGGGCCCTTCATATAACACAGCCCCAGCGAGGGCCCTTCATATAACACAGCCCCAGCGAGGGCCCTTCATGTGACACAGCCCCAGCGCGGGCCCTTCATATAACACAGCCCCAGCGCGGGCCCTTCATGTAACACAGCCCCAGCGACGGGCCCTTCATATAACACAGCCCCAGCGCGGGCCCTTCATATAACACAGCCCCAGCGAGGGCCTTCATATAAACACAGCCCCAGCGCGGGCCCTTCATGTGACACAGCCCCAGCGCGGGCCCTTCATATAACACAGCCCCAGCGCGGGCCCTTCATATAACACAGCCCCAGCGCGGGCCCTTCATATAACACAGCCCCAGCGAGGGCCCTTCATGTAACACAGCCCCAGCGCGGGCCCTTCATGTATAACCAGCCCCAGCGCGGGCCCTTCATGTGACACAGCCCCAGCGCGGGCCCTTCATATAACACAGCCCCAGCGCGGGCCCTTCATGTGACACAGCCCCAGCGCGGGCCCTTCATATAACACAGCCCCAGCGGCGGGCCCTTCATAGTAACACAGCCCCAGCGCGGGCCCTTCATATAACACAGCCCCAGCGAGGGCCCTTCATGTAACACAGCCCCAGCGCGGGCCCTTCATGTAACACAGCCCCAGCGCGGGCCCTTCATGTGACACAGCCCCAGCGCGGGCCCTTCATATAACACAGCCCCAGCGCGGGCCCTTCATGTACACAGCCCCAGCGAGGGCCCTTCATGTAACACAGCCCCAGCGAGGGCCCTTCATATAACACAGCCCCAGCGAGGGCCCTTCATATAACACAGCCCCAGCGCGGGCCCTTCATATACCACAGCCCCAGCGCGGGCCCTTCATATAACACAGCCCCAGCGCGGGCCCTTCATGTAACACAGCCCCAGCGAGGCCCTTCATGTAACACAGCCCCAGCGAGGGCCCTTCATGTAACAGAGCCCCAGCGCGGGCCCTTCATGTGACACAGCCCCAGCGAGGGCCCTTCATGTAACACAGCCCCAGCGCGGGCCCTTCATGTGACACAGCCCCAGCGAGGGCCCTTCATGTGACACAGCCCCAGCGAGGGCCCTTCATATAACACAGCCCCACGCGGGCCCTTCATATAACACAGCCCCACGCGGGCCCTTCATATAACACAGCCCCACGCGGGGCCCTTCATATAACACAGCCCCACGCGGGCCCTTCATATAACACAGCCCCACCGCGGGCCCTTCATTAACACAGCCCCACGCGGGCCCTTCATATAACACAGCCCCACGGGGCCCTTCATATAACACAGCCCCACCGCGGGCCCTTCATATAACAAGCCCCACGGGGCCCTTCATATAACACAGCCCACCGCGGGCCCTTCATATAACACAGCCCCACCGGGGGCCCTTCATATAACACAGCCCCACGGGGGCCCTTCATATAACACAGCCCCAGCGGGGGCCCTTCATGTAACACAGCCCCACCGCGGGCCCTTCATATAACACAGCCCCACCGCGGGCCCTTCATGTAACACAGCCCCACCGCGGGCCCTTCATATAACACAGCCCCACCGGGGGCCCTTCATATAACACAGCCCCACCGGGGGCCCTTCATATAATCTAGCCCCTCATCATACAGCCCCTGGTGCTGCCACCCTGACTGCCAGGGGGCCCATCGGCCCATTGTTGTGTGGCCCCGGCCCCTGGCAGACGCTTCTTGTACAATGTGTCATAATCCGTAACGCGACAGAACATGTAAAAGTCTCCGAACCGCGGAAAATGCGACATGAGCAAAACGAAGAACAAGACCGGGCAGAGACCAGACGAGCGCCCTCCATCATCAGAGCCGGGTTTGCCCCATTTTATGGAATTTACGCCCACGCTGATTTCCATGAGTCACAAGGAGCTCGAGATTAGATTACAGATTATATATAATGTATATAGAGGAGTGATCTGATGGCGGACATCGCTCCTCTCACCATGATGTGCGCTCACCCTACAGACGCCCCGAATCTGAGGGGAGAAGGGACCCATCACCTTCACTAAGTATATAAGAACCTGCATAAATAACAATGGGGCGGTATATAGACTCCGAGAAAGAAGAGCTGCAGTGTAAAGCATAGAGGAGAAGCCGAAGACTGAGGGTCTTATAATGAAGCAGCAGGTGGAGTCCAGGACTCCTCAGACCCCAATATCAGCTGGAGTCACCAATGATGGCCGAACCCAAAAGCGGTAAATAGCAGCAAGTCAGTGACCGCACACAGGAACTCATGGCATCAGTGTCATGTGACCCCAAAAATAGTCACAGAGTCGCCCTCTATGAACCAACGGGGCTCAAAGAAAAAGCTGCAAAACTTAAAATTGGGAGAAAGTGTAATGATGTGACCCACAAGCACTGGACCCGGCGCCACAGACAATGCCTGCCCACACCAGGCTACCGATCAAGACAACGGCAGCCACTGGCTACCACCCAAGCTACGCCAGTCAACACAGGCTACGACCGAAGACAACGGCAGCCAACTGGCCTACCAACCCAAGCTACCACAGTCGGACCCGGGCTACCGACCAAGACAACAGCATCCACTTAGGCTACGAATCCAAGATAATGGAAGCCTCAGGCCCAAGCCACACAGACAAGCCACACCAGGACTACCGACCCAAGACAACCACCAGGTACAGATCCAGATAATGGAACCTGGGCCAAGCACCGACAGCCAACACCAGGACTACCGACCCAAGACAACAACAACCAGGCTACGAATCCAAGATAATGGAAGCCTCGGGCCCAAGCCACAGACAGCCAACACCAGGCTACCGACCCAAGACAATGGCAGCCAATACCGGGCTACCAACCCAAGACAGCACAAGCCGACATGGGACCCGACCCAAGACAACGGCAGCCGACACCAGGCTAACTACCCCAATCACGGCAGTAGACACCGGGCTATCGACCCAAGTCACTGGGCAACCAACCAAGGCAATGGTAGCCGACAATAGGCTACCGAAAGAAGCCACCGGGCTACCAATCTAAGACAATGGCAGCCGACACCGGGCTACCGACCCAAGACAACGGCAGCCAAAACTGGGTTACCGACCCAAGACAACTGCAGTCGACAAGGGGTTACAGACCTAAGGCACCGGCAGCCAATACCGAGCTACCGACCCAAGACAGCAGAAGCTGACATGGGGCCACGGACCCAAGACAATGGCAGTCGAGACCAGGCTACCTACCTAAGACACTGGCTGCCAATACTGAGCTACTGCCCAAGACAGCAGGTGCCGACACTGGGCTACCGACCCAAGCCACCGGTAGCCGACACCAGGCTACCAACCAAAGACAATGGCAGCCAACATGGGGTTGCCAACCCAAGACAACGACAGCTGACATGGAGCTACCAACCAACACCACTGGTAACCAACTCCGGGTTACTGACCCAAGTCACCGGGCTACTGACCAAGCACCAGCAGCCAACACGGTCACGACCTAAGACAACGGCACAACACTGGGCTAAGAGACCCAGCCACTGGAAGCCGACATAGGGACAATGGACCACGAATGCCCGATGGCGCCGAGCTGGAATCTACATTTTTCAGGGGTTCCACAGACTATTTTTTGAAAGACCTCAATGATAAGACGTTTAACTGCAGAGACCCCAGTGATCAGATGAAAACCATGGGGCAAATCCGGGAGCAGTTGTCCACCTTCCCTGCAGCGCCCCCACAGGACAAACAATGAATGACACTGACTAGGTAATGGACGTGACACAAATCTGGTGGCGGACACCCCCCCCCCCCCACACATAACCGAGCTCTTCTCCCCCCAATACTTCATGTCATGGCAGTGCGGAGATACATTGTGTTCTGGGAAATGTTTCTATAGCAACAGAGTCATATAAGGGGATACTTAAAGGGGTCCTGCACATTCACATGACGACGTCCAGGACGTTCCCCTGTGTCTGTCGCCTTCGAGACTCTAAATTATTAATGCGCAGAAATCATTCAAATAAAAACAAACAAACAAACAAACAAACAAGGCACAAATTCAGATTATTGGGGTAAAAACGTCTCCACTGATGACCGGACAGTAATGGCGCCATCTCCGCTGTGCAGAGAACGTGACGTCACTCGTGCAGATAACCGTGACGTCACTCAGGACTTTTTCCCGTTACAAGTTTCCGGCTGTTTTTGGAAAAACTTTTTTAAAATGTCCCGAATGAACGACGCCATCATGAACTATAACCACTGACCCCGAACACACGACAGTCAGCGACCGAGCGACGCCAACCTGAGCAGATACACAGGGGCCCCGGAGGGCAGGGGCCACCACCACCTCCAATGCAGGAGAACGTGCAGAATGAGGACAGATCAGCCTGCAAAGGTTCAAATACAGATCCTGCACAGGAGCCTTCTGTAAGTCCCCGGCAAGGGGCCACAGCACCGGTACAAAGGCCACAGCAATGCCCCACTGCCAGTACTCAGGTCCCCTGCAATGTGCCACATCTCAAATACAAAGGTCCCCTGCAATGTGCCACGTCCCCGGTACACAAGTCCCCTGCAATGTGCCACGTCCCCGGTACACAGGTCCCCTGCAATGTGCCACGTCCCCGGTACACAGGCCCCCTGCAATGTGCCACGTCCCCGGTACACAGGCCCCCTGCAATGTGCCACGTCCCCGGTACACAGGTCCCCTGCAATGTGCCACGTCCCCGGTACACAGGTCCCCTGCAATGTGCCACGTCCCCGGTACACGGGTCCCCTGCAATGTGCCACATCCCCGATACACAGGTCCCCTGCAATGTGCCACGTCCCCGGTACACAGGTCCCCTGCAATGTGCCACATGCCCGGTACACAGGTCCCCTGCAATGTGCCACATCCCCGATACACAGGTCCCCTGCAATGTGCCACGTCCCCTGCAATGTGCCACGTCCCCGGTACACAGGTCCCCTGCAATGTGCCACATGCCCGGTACACAGGTCCCCTGCAATGTGCCACGTCTCCGGTACACAGGTCCCCTGCAATGTGCCACGTCCCCGGTACACAGGTCCCCTGCAATGTGCCACGTCCCCGGTACACAGGTCCCCTGCAATGTGCCACGTCCCCGGTACACAGGTCCCCTGCAATGTGCCACGTCCCCGGTACACAGGTTCCCCTGTAATGTGCCACGTCCCCGGTACACAGGTCCCCTGCAATGTGCCACGTCCCCGGTACACGGGTCCCCTGCAATGTGCCACATCCCCGATACACAGGTCCCCTGCAATGTGCCACGTCCCCGGTACACAGGTCCCCTGCAATGTGCCACATGCCCGGTACACAGGTCCCCTGCAATGTGCCACATCCCCGATACACAGGTCCCTGCAATGTGCCACGTCCCCTGCAATGTGCCACGTCCCCGGTACACAGGTCCCCTGCAATGTGCCACATGCCCGGTACACAGGTCCACTGCAATGTGCCACATGCCCGGTACACAGGTCCACTGCAATGTGCCACATGCCCGGTACACAGGTCCCCTGCAATGTGCCACGTCTCCGGTACACAGGTCCCCTGCAATGTGCCACGTCCCCGGTACACAGGTCCCCTGCAATGTGCCACGTCCCCGGTACACAGGTCCCCTGCAATGTGCCACGTCCCCGGTACACAGGTTCCCCTGTAATGTGCCACGTCCCCGGTACACAGGTTCCCCTGTAATGTGCCACGTCCCCGGTACACAGGTCCCCTGCAATGTGCCACGTCCCTGGTACACAGGTACCCTGCAATGTGCCACGTCCCCGGTACACAGGTACCCTGCAATGTGCCACGTCCCCGGTACACAGGTACCCTGCAATGTGCCACGTCCCCGGTACACAGGTACCCTGCAATGTGCCACGTCCCCGGTACACAGGTCCCCTGCTATGTGCCACGTCCCCGGTACACAGGTGCTATGTGCAGTGGCCTCTCTGGAGACACAGATCTCCTGCTAACGTCTCATAGATGCAGATGTCCCGGGAACGGGGATACGGTAAAACACACGCAGGACCGAGCCAGGCAGCTGCTGCAGAACCTCTTGTCACAAGTTTCCCTTCCCCGTCACATGGCTTTGCTTATCCCAATACGAACCCCGTTCCCCTCCAGCTCTGCAGCTGTGTCTTATTTACGCCACAGCCCATCTGTACTGCAGGAACGCTCCACAACACAGGGACACAAGCCAAAAACCGGACCCGGCAGGGGCCCCACCACACCACCAACCCTGCAGGAAGACGAGGGGCCACCAACAGACCCCCACATCCCAATATAAGAGCGCCGGAGGCACAACTCACGCCCTGGCTTTGGGGAATCCCATGGAGAGCAGGATCTCGAGGGATGATCCATGTTTGATGGTCCCGGTGCGGTGCTGCCGGTTCTTCCTGGGGATGATCTTGCTGTACAGGTCGTCTTTGGCAGCCATGGTGGTGAAGGGTTAATGCTTCATCCCTCAGCACAGACCATGTCACAGGCAGGATAGGAAGTGACACATTGTATCAGTGGCCCTGGAGCCCCCTGTCCCCTCCTGCCACCAGGTAAGAGGCATGATGAATGGATCAGAGGAGCCTCAGCCACACTCCCCTCCCTCCTTCTTAAAGGGCCAGACACACAATCCTATTTGTCAGCAATAAGGAATTCACAGCTCCTGCCCATGTTCTGCACATTCACACAATCATCTGCCCCCTAGTGGAGGAAAGTGCTCACTGCAATCAGCTCATTCACAGCACAGCACATTTAATTCACAAATTTCGCAGCCGATTGTGGAGTCAAAAGGGAATTGCTGAACGGACAATTCCATAAAGTGAAGGGTTAATGGAGACAGAACTCACAAATAGACTGAAAGCTAAAAACCGAACTACCATCAGACGTAACATTAAAACCACCAAATACTGTGCCGCAAAGCACGCCACGTTCCTCCACGTGTGGCCGGTGTGTCGCAGCAGATCCCGGGCGTCGTGACCGCCATGAATCGGGATCGTCATTCCAGCAAATCCCACAAATGATCACTCCGATCCGGATCACGCAACCCTTATAGGAGATTTCAGTGAGCACCGGAGGTGACTGAGCGTGTGTGTCCTCCAGCACTCAGCTCATTAGGAAGAGGTGACTGAGCGTGTGTGTCCTCCAGCACTCGGCTCATTAGGAGGAGGTGACTGAGCGTGTGTGTCCTCCAGCTCTCTGCTCATTAGGAAGAGGTGACTGAGCGTGTGTGTCCTCCAGCACTCGGCTCATTAGGAGGAGGTGACTGAGCGTGTGTGTCCTCCAGCTCTCTGCTCATTAGGAGGAGGTGACTGAGCGTGTGTGTCCTCCAGCACTCTGCTCATTAGGAGGAGGTGACTGAGCGTGTGTGTCCTCCAGCACTCGGCTCATTAAGAGGAGGTGACTGAGCGTGTGTGTCCTCCAGCACTCTGCTCATTAGGAGGAGGTGACTGAGCTGTGTGTGCCTCCAGCACTCTGCTCATTAGGAGGAGGTGACTGAGCATGTGTGTCCTCCAGCATTCAGCTCATTAGGTGGAGGGGACTGAGCGTGTGTGTCCTCCAGCGCTCTGCTCATTAGGAAGAGGTGACTGAGCGTGTGTGTCCTCCAGCACTCGGCTCATTAGGAGGAGGTGACTGAGCGTGTGTGTCCTCCAGCCTCTGCTCATTAGGAGGAGGTGACTGAGCGTGTGTGTCCTCCAGCACTCTGCTCATTAGGAGGAGGTGACTGAGCGTGTGTGTCCTCCAGCACTGGCTCATTAGGTGGAGGTGACTGAGCGTGTGTGTCCTCCAGCACTCGGCTCATTAGGTGGAGGTGACTGAGCATGTGTGTCCTCCAGCACTCGGCTCATTAGGTGGAGGGGACTGAGCATGTGTGTCCTCCAGCACTCGGCTCATTAGGTGGAGGTGACTGAGCATGTGTGTCCTCCAGCACTCGGTCATTAGGTGGAGGGACTGAGCATGTGTGTCCTCCAGCACTTGGCTCATTAGGTGGAGGTGACTGAGCGTGTGTGTCCTCCAGCACTCGGTTCATTAGGTGGAGGTGACTGAGCGTGTGTGTCCTCCAGCACTCAGCTCATTAGGTGGAGGTGACTGAGCGTGTGTGTCCTCCAGCACTCGGCTCATTAGGGGGGGGTGACTGAGCATGTGTGTCCTCCAGCACTCAGCTCATTAGGGGGAGGTGACTGAGCGGGTGTGTCCTTCAGCACTCAGCTCATTAGGAGGAGGTGACTGAGCATGTGTGTCCTCCAGCACTAGGCTCATTAGGTGAGGTGACTGAGCGTGTGTCCTCCAGCACTCGCTCATTAGGAGGAGGTGACTGAGCGTGTATGTCCTCCAGCACTCGGCTCATTAGGAGGAGGTGACTGAGCGTGTGTGTCCTCCAGCACTCAGCTCATTAGGAGGTGGTGACTGAGCGTGTGTGTCCTCCAGCACTCGGCTCATTAGGTGGAGGTGACTGAGCGTGTGTGTCCTCTAGCACTCGGCTCATTAGGTGGAGGTGACTGAGCTTGTGTGTCCTCCAGCACTCGGCTCATTAGGAGGGGTGACTGAGCGTGTGTGTCCTCCATCACTCGGTTCATTAGGAGGAGGTGACTGAGCGTGTGTGTCCTCCGCACTCGCTCATTAGGAGGTGTGACTGAGGTATGTGTCCTCCAGCACTCGGCTCATTAGGTGGAGGTGACTGAGCGTGTGTGTCCTCTAGCACTCGGTCATTAGGTGGAGGTGACTGAGCTTGTGTGTCCTCCAGCACTCGGCTCATTAGAGGAGGTGACTGAGCGTGTGTGTCCTCCATCACTCGGCTCATTAGGTGGAGGGACTGAGCATGTGTGTGTCCTCCACACTCGGCTCATTAGGTGAGGTGACTGAGCGGGTGTGTCCTCAGCATCGGGTCATTAGGTGAGGGACTGAGCATGTGTGTCCTCCAGCACTCGGGTCATTACATGGAGGGGACTGAGCTGTGTGTCCTCCAGCACTCGGGTCATTAGTGGAGGGACTGACGTGTGTGTCCTCCAGCACTTGCTCATTAGTGGAGGGACTGAGCATGTGTGTCCTCCAGCACTCGGCACATTAGGTGGAGGTGACTGAGCATGTGTGTCCTCCAGCACTCGGCTCATTAGGAGAGGTGACTGAGCGTGTGTGTCCTCCAGCACTCAGCTCATTAGGTGGAGGTGACTGAGTGTGTGTGTCCTCCAGCACTCTGCTCATTAGGTGGAGGTGACTGAGTGTGTGTGTCTTCCAGCACTCTGCTTATTAGGTGGAGGTGACTGAGTGTGTGTGTTTCCAGCACTCTGCTTATTAGGTGGAGGTGACTGAGCGTGTGTGTCCTCCAGCACTCGGCACATTAGGTGGAGGTGACTGAGGTGTGTGTCCTCCAGCACTCTGCTTATTAGGTGGAGGTGACTGAGTGTGTGTGTCCTCCAGCACTCTGCTCATTAGGTGGAGGTGACTGAGTGTGTGTGTCCTCCAGCACTCTGCTTATTAGGTGGAAGTGACTGAGCGTGTGTGTCCTCCAGGACTCGGCTCATTAGGTGGAGGTGACTGAGTGTGTGTGTCCTCCAGCACTCTGCTTATTAGGTGGAGGTGACTGAGCGTGTGTGTCCTCCAGTACTCGGCTCATTAGGTGGAGGTGACTGAGCATGTGTGTCCTCCAGGACTCGGCTCATTAGGTGGAGGTGACTGAGCGTGTGTGTCCTCCAGCACTCAGCTTATTAGGTGGAGGTGACTGAGCATGTGTGTCCTCCAGCACTCAGCTTATTAGGTGGAGGGACTGAGTGTGTGTGTCCTCCAGCACTCTGCTCATTAGGAGGAGGTGACTGAGCGTGTGTGTCCTCCAGCACTCGGCTCATTAGGTAGAGGTGACTGAGCGTGTGTGTCCTCCAGCACTCAGCTCATTAGGTGGAGGTGACTGAGCATGTGTGTCCTCCAGCACTCAGCTCATTAGGTGGAGGTGACTGTGTGTGTGTCCTCCAGCACTCGGATCATTAGATGGAGGGGACTGAGTGTGTGTGTCCTCCAGCACTCGGCTCATTAGGAGGAAGTGACTGAGCATGTGTGTCCTCCAGCACTCGGATCATTAGGTGGAGGTGACTGAGCGTGTGTGTCCTCCAGCACTCGGATCATTAGATGGAGGGGACTGAGTGTATGTGTCCTCCAGCACTCGGCTCATTAGGGGGAGTGACTGAGCATGTGTGTCCTCACAGCACTCGGCTCTATAGGTGGAGGTGAGTGAGCGTGTGTGTGGCCTCCAGTACTTGGCTCATTAGGAGGAGGTGACTGAGCGTGTGTGTCCTCCAGCACTCGGCTCATTAAGGGGGAGGTGACTGAGCATGTGTGTCCTCCAGCACTATGGCTCATATAGGGGGAGGTGAGTGAGCATGTGTGTCCTCCAGCACCGGCTCTTTAGACCAATTTAAATTTCTAAACACTGAACCACCAGGAGGCGCCGTACTACACTGTGTGCAGAATTTAGGCAGATGAGTATTGTGATCACATGATACCTTTTATCCATGTTGTCCTACTCCAGGCTGTATAGGCTGAGAGCAAACTACAATGAAGTAAATCAGGTGATGGCATCTCTGTAATGAGGAGGGGTGTGGTGTAATGACATCATCACCCTATATAAGGTGTGCTTAATTATTAGGCAAATGCCTTTCCTTAGGCAAAATGGGTCAGAAGAGAGATGTGACGGCTCTGAAGAGTCCACAATTGTGAGATGTCTTGCAGAGGGACGCAGCAGTCTGGAAATTGCCAAACTTCTGAAGTGTAATCACCGAACAATCAAGTGTTTCATGGCAAATAGCCAACAGGGTCGTAAGAAGCGTGAGGGCAAAAAAGGGGCAAAATAACTGCCCAGGAATTGAGGAAAATCAAGCGTGAAGCTGCCAAGATGCCATTTGCCACCAGTTTTGCCATATTTCAGAGCTGCAACAATACTGGAGTATCAGAAAGCACAAGGTGTGCCATACTCAGGGACATGGCCGAGGTAAGGAAGGCTGAAAACCACCACCTCTGAACAAGAAACATAAGATAAAACCACCACCTCGAACAAGAAACATAAGATAAAACCACCACCTCTGAGCAAGAAACATAAGATAAAACCACCACCTCTGACCAAGAAACATAAGATAAAACCACCACTCTGAACAAGAAACATAAGATAAAACGTCAAGACTGGGCCAAGAAATATCTGAAGACTGATTTATCAAAGGTTTTATGGACTGATGAGATGAGAGTGACTCTTGATGGGCAGATGGATGGGCAGAGGCTGGATCAGTAAAGGGCAGAGAGCTCCACTCCGACTCAGACACCAGCAAGGTGGAGGTGGGGTACTGGTATGGGCTGGGATCATCAGGGATCAACTTGTGGGACCTTTTTGGGTTGAGGATGGAGTGAAGCTCAACTCCCGGACCTACTGCCAGTTTCTGGAAGACTCTTCTTCAAGCAGTGGTACAGGAAGAAGTCGGGATCGTTCAAGAAAAACATGATTTTCCTGCAGGACAAAGCTCCATCACATGCATCCAACTACTCCACAGCGTGGCTGGCCAGTAAAGGTCTAAAAGATGAAAAAATAATGACATGGCCGCCTCGTTCTCCTGATCTGAACTCCGTGCTGAGGCCTGTCACTGCGCTCTGTGCTGGCGAAGAAACTCAGCCCCTGTGCTCCATGCTGGCGGGGGCCTGTCACTGCGCTCTGTGCTGGCGAGGGTCTGTCACTGCGCTCTGAGCTGGCGAGGGTCTGTCACTGCGCTCTGTGGTGGCGAGGACCTCAATCACTGCACTCTGTGCTGACGAGGGCCTGTCACTGCGCTCCATGCTGGCGAGGACCTCAATCACTGCACTCCATGCTGAGGGCCTGTCACTGCACTCTGTGCTGGCGAGAAACTCAGTCCCTGCGCTCCGTGCTGGCTGGGGCCTGTCACTGCGCTCCGTGCTGATGATGGCCTGTCACTGCGCTCCGTAGTGGCGAGGACCTCAATCACTGCACTCTGTGCTGACGAGGGCCTGTCACTGCGCTCCGTAGTGGCGAGGACCTCAATCACTGTGCTCCGTGTTGGCGAGGGCCTGTCACTGCGCTCCGTGCTGGCGAGGACCTCAATCACTGCACTCCGTGCTGAGGGCCTGTCACTGCACTCTGTGCTGGCGAGAAACTCAGTCCCTGCGCTCCGTGCTGGCTGGGGCCTGTCACTGCGCTCCGTGCTGATGATGGCCTGTCACTGCGCTCCGTAGTGGCGAGGACCTCAATCACTGCACTCTGTGCTGACGAGGGCCTGTCACTGCGCTCCGTGCTGATGATGGCCTGTCACTGCACTCTGTGCTGGCGAGAAACTCAGTCCCTGCGCTCCGTGCTGGCTGGGGCCTGTCACTGCGCTCCGTGCTGATGATGGCCTGTCACTGCGCTCCGTAGTGGCGAGGACCTCAATCACTGCACTCTGTGCTGACGAGGGCCTGTCACTGCGCTCCGTAGTGGCGAGGACCTCAATCACTGTGCTCCGTGTTGGCGAGGGCCTGTCACTGCGCTCCGTGCTGGCGAGGACCTCAATCACTGCACTCCGTGCTGAGGGCCTGTCACTGCACTCTGTGCTGGCGAGAAACTCAGTCCCTGCGCTCCGTGCTGGCTGGGGCCTGTCACTGCGCTCCGTGCTGATGATGGCCTGTCACTGCGCTCCGTAGTGGCGAGGACCTCAATCACTGCACTCTGTGCTGACGAGGGCCTGTCACTGCGCTCCGTGCTGATGATGGCCTGTCACTGTGCTCCGTAGTGGCGAGGACCTCAATCACTGCACTCTGTGCTGACGAGGGCCTGTCACTGCGCTCCGTGCTGATGATGGCCTGTCACTGCGCTCCGTAGTGGCGAGGACCTCAATCACTGCACTCTGTGCTGACGAGGGCCTGTCACTGCGCTCCGTAGTGGCGAGGACCTCAATAACTGTGCTCCGTGTTGGCGAGGGCCTCGGTCACTGAACTCCATGCTGGCGAGGGCCACGGTCACTGCACTCCATGCTGGCGAGGGCCACGGTCACTGAACTCCATGCTGGCGAGGGCCACGGTCACTGCGCTCTGTGCTGGCGAGGGCCTCAGTCACTGCGATTCATGCTGGCGAGAGAGTCAGTCACTGTCCATATACTGAATCAGAGAAAATGAGACCGATATAGCAAGAATGTATAGTGGACGGAGCCACTCCTAACCCCGGCTTACAGATAATGCCTAATACACAACAGCTTCATCCACATTACACGGACATTTTCAGCCCTAATCCTGGGAGTAGTAGTCCCCCACCCACGGGTAAGCACCGATGTCCCTCTTCACATACATATGTACCCTGGTCCTGGTGGCTCCACTCCTCACATGTGAAGGGGACTGGCTGCTCATTACCACCAAGCCAGCCCCCTCCTCCATGCAGGCCCCGGCTGGACTATGCACATGAGCCAGGGGAAGCCATGATAATTGCAGGATACCAGCACTTTGTGTCACTTTCTACACTAAGAAGATTTAGCTTTTTTTTCCTGGACATCTTTAATTATTATTTCCAGGATTTGCAAAAACATCATTTGATTTACCGGTTATTCTCTTTCAGGAATCCACCATGACAGCACATCGGAGGTGATAGGGGCAGGAACACAAGGAGGTTACACAGCCCCTTCCACCTCCTATCATCAGTATCAGGGACCCACAGAAGCTCCAAGACTCACTGACACAAGGAAGAAGGATGCAAAAATAAGGAGGGAATCACTCGTGGTGGATTCCCCGACAGAGGATTACCGGTAAGTGTTTTCTCCTCCCATCCACCATGACAGCACATAGGAGTAATATCAAAGCAAAAATACTCAGGGAGCGACCACAGCTTGAAGGACTTTCCTTCTAAAGGCCATGCCGAATGTTTAAGGATGTCAGCCGGTAATGGTGAAGGTGGGAGCCGGTAATGGTGAAGGTGGGAGCCGGTAATGGTGAAGGTGGGAGCCGGTAATGGTGAAGGTGGGAACTGGTAATGGTGAAGGTGGGAGCCGGTAATGGTGAAGGTGGGAGCTGGTAATGGTGAAGGTGGGAGCCAATAATGGTGAAGGTGGGAGCAGGTAATGGTGAAGGTGGGAGCCGGTAATGGTGAAGGTGGGAGCCGGTAATGGTGAAGGTGGGAGTCGGTAATGGTGAAGGTGGGAGCCGGTAATGGTGAAGGTGGGAGCCGGTAATGGTGAAGGTGGGAACCGAAGAGCAGGTGGAACCTTGCAGATTTGCTCGATGGAGGCGTTCAGCCCAGGATACAGACACGGCACGGGTGGAAGTAGCCTTCAGGTTACCGGGAGGAGAAAGATCTTGGCATGGGACAGCGTGCTTGATCCACGTAGCCATCGTACGTCTCGTCCTTGGTTGCGACCACTAAACTGGACACACAAGCTGTTATCCACGCTCCACGCCGGCGTTTGTTGTAGGTAGAACAAAACATTTCTTCGGACGTCCAAACTTATCGAATTCCCGCTCGTTCTCATCTTGAAGATTCTGACAGAAGGACGGTAAGACAATGTCCTGGGACCTGGGAAAGTCTGAGGATACTTTCAGGAGAAAAGATGGATCCAAACGTAAAACGATCCCATCATCCAAAGCCTTGAGGTAGGGATCAATGATGGAAAGAGCCTGGATCTCACCCACTCTCCTAGCCGTAGTAATGGCCACCAAAGCTGTTTTCTAGGAAAGTCTGCTCAGGAGGATGGAAGACAACTGGTGAAAAGACTTGGACAACCCGTTCATTAAGGTCCCATGAGAGACAGCAGTTGAAGGTCGGACGGAGTCGTGACGCGGACCTCATAAATCTCCATGATGATCGGCTGAGCTGTGATCGAAGTATGGGCCAAGAGCCGATACGTGAACGAACATCTTGCAGAAAATGCAGGATCCTGGCGATATTCGGGTGAAAAGTGTCGGAGGCGAAGAACCACACGAAGACCTTCCAGACCTTTGCATAATTGCATTAGTCACGACTTGCGACTTCTTTGAAGGGTGGTAATCACTTATCAGACCGGGCATCTTCAAGATCTGGGCTTCAGCAGCCAGGCAGAGGCAGTTGTTCCAGGTTTGGATGTAGGATTGATGGAGAAGGCCCTGGTGCAATGGTCGGATCAGGGGTTCCTTCATGGAATCGAGAACAGCAAACCAACTGCGCTTGGGCTAATAGGGAGCGAACGAGAATTGTGGCCACCTTCTCTGCCCTGATCTCCTGAATCGCTCTTGGCAAAAGAGGAATCAGGGGGAGGGTATGCCAGTCTGAAGTGACAAGGGTGAGCCAGAGCATCCACCGCAATACACTGGCGTGGCTCTTTGGTGGCGAAGATCAGCCACGGTAGTGTTGTTGTCGGAGAAGATCTTGACGTGTTTCCCTCATAGGGTGAACGAGATGCATGGAGACGGGTGAACGAGGTGCATGGAGACGGGTGAACGAGTGCATGGAGACGGGTGAACAGATGCATGGAGACGGGTGAACGAGGTGCATGGAGACGGGTGAACGAGTGCATGGAGACGGGTGAACGAGATGCATGGAGACGGGTGAACGAGATGCATGGAGACGGGTGGACGAGGTGCATGAGACGGGTGAACGAGATGCATGGAGACGGGTGAACGAGGTGCATGGAGATGGGTGGACGAGATGCATGGAGACGAGTGTGAACGAGATGCATGGAGACGGGTGAACCAGATGCATGGAGACGGATGATGAGTGCATGGAGACGGGTGAACGAGGTGCACGGAGACGGGTGAACGAGATGCACGGAGACGGGTGGACGAGTGCACGGAGACGGGTGAACGAGATGCATGGAGCCATTGCCGTCGGTTGGAACGATGAATTCTATTGAGACCTGAGGTGAAACGAGTTCCACGGAGGAATGCCGTAAGTCGGAATGATGCACGGCACATGTGAACGAGATGCACGGAGCCCAGAGTGACGAGATGCACGGAGACGGGTGAACGAGGTGCATGGAGACGGGTGAACGAGATGCATGGAGACGGGTGTAACGAGGTGCATGGAGACGGGTGAACGAGATGCATGGAGACGGGTGAACGAGGTGCATGGAGACGGGTTGAACGAGGTGCATGGAGACGGATGAACGAGATGCACGGAGACGGGTGGTGAACGAGATGCACGGAGACGGGTGAACAAGGTGCATGGAGACGGGTGAACGAGATGCATGGAGACGGGTGAACGAGGTGCATGGAGACGGGTGAACGAGATGCATGGAGACGGGTGAACGAGATGCATGGAGACGGGTGAACGAGGTGCATGGAGATGGGTGAACGAGATGCATGGAGACGGCGTGAACGAGGTGCATGGAGACGGCGTGAACGAGATGCATGGAGAGCCTCCTCTACTGCTCTCTGTTCCTGGCAGTTTTGGGAAGATGAATTCTTTTGTTGAGACCTGAGGGAAACCCGTTCCACTGGGCGAAGATATGCACCTGTAAAGGTCTGGAATGAGCTGGAGCCCACGGCACCATCTGAATACATGCTGGCATGGAGCCCAGAGCCGACATGGCCGTGCGGATGGACACAAACGCCGTGTTTGAAGATAGTGAACCTTTGATCTCAACAGAAGTTCCTTGTCTTGAGGGGAAAGGAGGTC
Organism: Allobates femoralis; assembly: GCA_033576535.1. Lineage (NCBI taxonomy): Eukaryota > Metazoa > Chordata > Amphibia > Anura > Aromobatidae > Allobates > Allobates femoralis. The sequence goes on from JARQOC010000009.1 coordinate 36,775,457, forward strand.
TGTTTCCGTGAGTCTAGAAACAGCCTAAGAACACCTTCATCCGGGCTTGATTTCTCGGGTTTATCTTCCAGCCCAAAGACGTCAGGATCTGGATGAGGTCGTGCAGCCTGGAACACAGGAGACCTGGTAGGAGCGGTGACCAGGAAATCGTCCAGGTTAGGTGATGCCCACTTTCCTGCATACGCCATTACCTCTGCCATCACCTTGGTAAATATACAGGGAGCTGAGGAGAGACCTGATCCCGAAACAGGATTGCGAATCTCAGGAAACGCTGATCTGCTGGACGGATAGGGACATGGCGTGTGTCCTGGAGATCCAAAGTGGCCTCAGAAAATCCTTCCCAATCAGAGGAACAGTTGACCTGAGGGACTCCATCTTGAACCTGAGTAGGAAACGTTCTTGTTCAGGGGCTTCAGATTTGTGATGGTCCAGTAGGAATTCATTTGGCTGCTTTACCAGACATACAGATAGGAGGTTTAGATTGTCAGCTCCAAGAGAGACAGCATTACTGATGTATGAAAGTGCTATGGAATTAATAGCGCTATATAAATGAATAAATGTATTATTATTTACCAGGAATAGGTGAGAATAAGGCCCCCTCCTCAGCTCCCTCTCTGACCACTGAGCCTCCTATATACAGTACAGTGCTGACCACTGAGCCACCGTGCTGCCCTATATACAGTACAGTGCTACCACTGAGCCACCATGCTCCCTATATACAGTACATGACCACGAGCCACCGTGCTGCCCTATATACAGTACAGTGCTGACCACTGAGCCACCGTGCTGCCCTATATACAGTACAGTGCTGACCACTGAGCCACCGTGCTGCCTATATACAGTACAGTGCTAACCACTGAGCCACCGTGCTGCTCTATATACAGTACAGTGCTAACCACTGAGCCACCGTGCTGCCCTATATACAGTACAGTGCTAACCACTGAGCCACCGTGCTGCCCTATATACAGTACAGTGCTCACCACTGAGCCACCGTGCTGCCTTATATACAGTGCAGTGCTAACCACTGAGCCACCGTGCTGCCCTATATACAGTGCAGTGCTAACCACTGAGCCACCGTGCTGCCCTATATACAGTACAGTGCTGACCACTGAGCCACCGTGCTGCCCTATATACAGTACAGTGCTGACCACTGAGCCACCGTGCTGCCCTATATACAGTACAGTGCTGACCACTGAGCCACCGTGCTGCCCTATATACAGTACAGTGCTGACCACTGAGCCACCGTGCTGCCCTATATACAGTACAGTGCTGACCACTGAGCCACCGTGCTGCTCTATATACAGTACAGTGCTGACCACTGAGCCACCGTGCTGCTCTATATACAGTACAGTGCTGACCACTGAGCCACCGTGCTGCTCTATATACAGTAGAGTGCTAACCACTGAGCCACCGTGCTGCTCTATATACAGTAGAGTGCTAACCACTGAGCCACCGTGCTGCTCTATATAGAGTAGAGTGCTAACCACTGAGACACCGTGCTGCTCTATATACAGTAGAGTGCTAACCACTGAGCCACCGTGCTGCTCTATATACAGTACAGTGCTGACCACTGAGCCACCGTGCTGCCCTATATACAGTACAGTGCTGACCACTGAGCCACCGTGCTGCCCTATATACAGTACAGTGCTAACCACTGAGCCACCGTGCTGCCCTATATACAGTGCAGTGCTGACCACTGAGCCACCGTGCTGCCCTATATACAGTACAGTGCTGACCACTGAGCCACCGTGCTGCTCTATATATAGTACAGTGCTGACCACTGAGCCACCGTGCTGCCCTATATACAGTACAGTGCTGACCACTGAGCCACCGTGCTGCCCTATATACAGTGCAGTGCTGACCACTGAGCCACCGTGCTGCCCTATATACAGTACAGTGCTAACCAGAGCCACCGTGCTGCCCTATATACAGTACAGTGCTAACCACTGAGCCACCGTGCTGCCCTATATACAGTACAGTGCTGACCACTGAGCCACCGTGCTGCCCTATATACAGTGCAGTGCTAACCACTGAGCCACCGTGCTGCCCTATATACAGTACAGTGCTGACCACTGAGCCACCGTGCTGCTCTATATATAGTACAGTGCTGACCACTGAGCCACCGCGCTGTCCTATATACAGTACAGTGTTAACCACTGAGCCACCGTGCTGCTCTATATATAGTACAGTGCTGACCACTGAGCCACCGTGCTGCTCTATATACAGTACAGTGCTAACCACTGAGCCACCGTGCTGCTCTATATACAGTACAGTGCTGACCACTGAGCCACCGTGCTGCTCTATATACAGTACAGTGCTAACCACTGAGCCACCGTGCTGCTCTATATACAGTACAGTGCTAACCACTGAGCCACCGTGCTGCCCTATATACAGTACAGTGCTAACCACTGAGCCACCGTGCTGCCCTATATACAGTACAGTGCTAACCACTGAGCCACCGTGCTGCCCTATATACAGTACAGTGCTGACCACTGAGCCACCGTGCTGCCCTATATACAGTACAGTGCTAACCACTGAGCCACCGTGCTGCCCTATATACAGTACAGTGCTAACCACTGAGCCACCGTGCTGCCCTATATACAGTACAGTGCTAACCACTGAGCCACCGTGCTGCTCTATATACAGTACAGTGCTGACCACTGAGCCACCGTGCTGCCCTATATACAGTACAGTGCTCACCACTAATGATAAAGCTGCAGAACAGCAGTGGGCACACAGCCTTAGTGTTTGGGCACATTTATACCCTTGAAACGCAATTGCTCCCGTTCTGAATCTTCAGAATCGGCTGCTGCCAGTCCCAGGAGATGTTGCTGCCAAATTGTGGGACTACTACTCTCAGCATGCCCAACAACCAGAGCGAAATTCCCTGACCCCCTGGGCCGATTCTAACAGTACGAGATTGTATGAGCCTGAGGTGGAGGTTGTATATCATCATTTCATGCTAAAGGATAGAGGGAAGCGCACTAGGGTTTATCCGCGATAAGTTTATATTATATTTTTATGGTTTGACTCGCCTTCTATAGTTGTCCGAGTCACAACCAACTTAGACCAACATGTTTGGCTGCTGCAGATCCCAGTGTGAAGAAAACAGGTTCACTCCGCGCCACCACAAGAAGTATCGTCCGGATGCTTTTCTTAGTACGTTATTGGATCCGACGCGTTTCTTGGCCTCCTTCGGTAAGGCTCTGAGGAAGTAGCAGAAGGATACGAAACGCGTCGGTTCCAATAACTAACTAAGAAAAGCATCCGGACGATTGTTTACTCGGTGGCGCGGAGTGAACCCGTTTTCTTTCTGTCCTGATCGTATGATCTTTTCATGGAATTTCTACAAATTACAGGGAGGAAATCAAGAACGCGGCCGATCAGGGAGTGATTGTATCACTCAGTCTCATCAGTTCAGACGCAGTATTTATCTACGTGGTTCCCGGTATCCATCGAGGCCAAAGCCCCAGGTCTGGACCAGAGGATCAATGCAGCAGGTTATGTTTATGATGCCAGAGCTGCCTACTTTTACCTGGAATTTTGTCCGTCACCTCCCGGGGCCACAGTTTTGGTGGTTACATCCTTTTGGAGGCAGCTGCACCTCCTTCTCACATCACCCAATCACTCTTTACACCACACCGATCTCCCACCATGATGGCAGCTTCTGTGAAACTAACAACCCCGCAGCTTCGACCAGTAACGCACCGCAATAACCACATGCAGCATTTCTATGACCCCCCCCCTGTTCTGTGACACCGCTCCCTCGCAGACCGGCGCGTCTCGCTGGATGATGCTGCAGTCACATTACGAGGAACACGACTGCGGAATCAGACCTCATGGCCGTCTGTGACCCTAACCATAACGGAGCTAGAACATCCAGCACAATGACCACAGGGTGTACAGAATGGAAGTTTATTGTTTTCTGGCACAGTTTATGCTACCAGTATACAGGCTCCACCGACGCCTTTGATTTTCTCCTCCGCTCGGCGGCTGAAGAACTTTGCTTTTACAATCAGCGGCTGTTTGGGGAGTTTTCCTTTCCCCAGAACCTTGTAGTAACCCTGTAATAAAGATTAGAGATGAGTAACGCTACCACACAGGGCACATACGGCATCCATACTCCGCTGGGGGGTGAAGTGTCAGAGCCGCTGACTTACCGCGTGCACGGCGTCAATAACGGGCGCTGGGCCGTCTGGTTTCTTGGCGAGCTCCAGTCTGGTCTGCTCAGTCACCAGGGTCCACAGTTTGTCCAGATTGATTGTGGGGCAGAAGGACTGATTCTTCTTCAGGTGGTAATGTCTCATACCGACCTTACCGAAGTATCCAGGGTGGCTGGAGAGAGACCAGAAACCTGGTTATGGCAGAAGAAACCGGTCCAATGGGGGGCGGCCAAAAAAGGAAGGCGGGGGTGATAAAGCCAGAGGGCCAAAAAAAAGGGGGGGTAAAGGGGGCAATGCCAGAGGGTGAAAGGGGAGAGGGGCCGGCAAGTGCCGGCAGCACCTGGGCACAATTACACTGATTCATCACTCAGGCTACCAGATAGGCAGCTCGCATCCTAATATGTGGCCACTTCTCTACGTGCCTGACCCTCTGTTACATAGACAGATAAACGGCATCTATAAAACCCTGAACACTCACTATTTATCGAAATTGATCCTGTGGTGATGCATCCCACCGGCATTACCGCGACCTCCGGGATGCTTCCTGTGTTTGCCTGGAAAAGTAAAGAAAAGATGAGAAGATCCCGACCGTCCATGTAGAATGATCCCAACCTATAAAATATCTATTGTAATGTGAATGAGGGACCCCACACACCGGAGCGCCCCTCTCTGACCACAGACAGGATGACGTGTCACTGAGTCGGTGACTGACGGAGACACAGAGAAGCCGCCAGTGAATAGAGCACAGCGATTGCTCTCCGAGGACTTTAGCACACCGAGGCCACGGCCGACCAGGATGTGACTCTAAGTCTCGGGGTTAGAAGAGACAGGTAACATTACTACAGAGCACAAAACTCCCTACAGATTGAGGAACTGCAGCAACAGTACTGTGGTATTAGCAGAAGAGGCTGTCACGCTTCGGGTCCTGACTGCTGGGTGCGGCCCAGGCTCAGCAGATCCCAGCGGCCACCATACGATCGGATATGCTACAAATATACCGTGTTTTTCAGATTCTAAAACACTCCCCTTCACCCCAAAAAAAAAAAAGAGGGGTGCGTCTCACAGCAGCTTACCCGGGGCAGTAGGGGTGCACAGCGGTGGTGGAGCAGGGCGACTGGAAGAGGGCTCGCAATGGTGGGGGGGGGAGTTTGTGGCGGCACTGTGGGGCAATGCTGCGGCAGGGTCTGAGGCTGCGTGATTGGGCCTTTCGTTCCAGCAAGCTGCCACTTGGTGCCATTTATCTACCGGCAGTTGACACAATGGGTGAAAGGAAAATGGCTGCGGGGGTGGAGCAGGAGATCTGAGATCTTACAGCATTGCCCCACCACTGTGACCCCCCCTGGTAAGCTACACTGCCTATTTGACAGACAAGATAATAGTACGGACCTGCTTTTGTTTTTAAAATTCCTCCTAATTTTTTCCCCTAAATTTGGGTTGTGTCTTATAATTTAGAAAAATAACAATATAATAATATTTATATATTTGAATACAGATACAGGAGATACGTTTCTACATAAAGCTCTGGACGTTCTGTAGTGACCTTCACTGCGGGAAACGTGTGGTATTACGGCACATTAGACACCGCGAGGCGGATCTGTATACGGTGACATCACGCTGCCGCTATAACACGGGGGAGACTCTTCATATACAGGAACGCTCCCAAATCTCCGTGCCCCATCATATAGCAGAGTGAGAAGATCTCTTTTATTGAATTTTTTCACAATACAGATGAAGCACAACCCCAACAATTTCCCTCCCACCTCTCCGTCTGACCCCCAATTCCCAAGAACCAACAATTCAATAACGAATAGGTATTTCAGATTGCTCCAAAGATATATGCATCAAGTACCGAGGCCGTGATGTTTTAGCCCACTCCCGGGAGAGCACATTCACAGGCAACAGATAATCTAGGAACACAAAACATCACATAAGAAGGAATAACAAAGTAACCAGTTTCCTATAAGCGTGTAGCAGTCAGTATAGCAGTAATGTGATATTCATGAAATATATTCCATTTGCCCCAAATTTGATCAAATTTGCACAGGGCTTTCCGTTTTCTATATACGCCCTCCTCTATTCTAATTAGGAGGCGCATTCTGTCTAAACATTCCTGGAACCTAAGTGTCGTGGGACCCAACCAGTGCGGAGCTGTTATTTTTCTAATCTGATATAGGGTGCGCTTCAATGTAACTTCTTCATCTGTATCCTACACCCCTGTCCCCACATACCCCAGCACTCATACAAGTGGTTGAAATGGGAGAGCACATTCAAACACATTATTATATCGTAGACAGGCATCCCATAGTGTTATGACAGTTCTGCAGCTCCAGAACATATGTATAGGATCCGCCGCTTCCTGACCACATTTCGGACATACACTATCCTCTCTCAAACCAATACGATGGAGGAACGGGAGAGATGAGCAGATCTTTGCACAGCTCCCGGCCAGGTCCCTCTCTGCCCGTCTACAGCAGCCTTGGGGGTTTCTTCACTCCCCGGTTCGGCTCATGATTCGCCAACATGTAGAGACATCCCTTTTGTGCTGCAGATTATGTCTCACCCGGCGGCGAATCAAACACTGCACTGAGAAAGCTGGAGAGTAAAGAGACCCACAGCTCCTGAACACGGGCACTGACGTGGGTCAAGATGGCACAAAGTGTCCGCTCACCTAATGCCACATGTCCCGTGCCTGCCCCATCCATACCGCGCACTGAATAGTGACCGTACCCACCCAGGGGTGTAACTACAATAGGTGCAGGGGTTGTGATTGCACCCAGGCACTGTGAGACCAAAGGTTTTTTGGCCTATATAAAATGGCCAATGCTTAAATTAAATATTAACAACAATTGGGGGCCCCTTTGGAGCTTTTGCATCAGGAACCATGAGCTTCAAGTTATGCCACTGCTCCCACTCATACCACACTGAGTACTGCCCCCCCACCCCCACAAGGCGACGACCCTGCTCACCTATCCGGCCGTGGCCATGGCTGACGTGTCCGCGGAGCTTCCTGGTCTTCCTTGTCTTAGTCGGCTGTTGGAGAAAACAGAAGAATAAGTCGTCCGTTCCTCAGTCACGGAGAGGTCGGGTGTCACCGATATCGGGAGAGGTCGGGTGTCACTGAGCGGGTGACCGGGCACTCCACTGAGGAGCGTCCAGTGAATAGAGCGCAGTGATTGCTTTCCGAGGACTTTAGCACACCGAGGCCACGGCAGGCCGGGATGTGACTCTAAGTCTCGGGGTCCAGGACATAAGTATCACAATGTAACAGATCTACACTCCGGGGACAGCGGAACAGTCCACACTTTACTGGTACAAAATCCTGATCTCCCTGTACTTAACTGACAAATGGAGGAGTTCAGCAGAGGCAGCAGCTCACAGATGTACGATCCGTGGTAGGATCAGCGGCAGCAGATTGTTACCCTGCACAGAACAGCCAGAGTGCGGTGCTGGGGGCCCGAACAAGGGGAACAGACTGTCCTGGGGCACAAGTACAGGGAAGCGGTTGCCCTGGGGGCCCATGGAGGTGATGGGTGCCTGAATACAGGTGAGCAGCTGCACCGGTGGCCCCTGTAAAGTGAAGGGGCCGCAAAAATGGGTGAGCAACTGCATCTAGGGCCCATAGAGGTGATGGGACACCAAATACGGAAGAGTGGCTGCACCAGGGCCCACAGAGGCAACAGTGTCACCGAATACAGGCGAGTGGTTGCACCAAGTGCTGAAATATAGGGGAGCAGGTGCACTAGGGGCCCCACAGAGGTGATGGGGTACCGAATACAAGTGAGCAGCTGCACCTGAGGCCTATGGAAGTGATGGCGCCCCAGGCAAGCATGAGCAGCTGCCTGGGGGCCCAAATATGGGGGAGATGTGGCCCTGAATATAGGTGAGCATCAGTACCTCAGGCTCAAACATGGGGGAGCAGCTGAACCAGGCCCATGGAAGTGATGAGGCCCTGAATCCGGGGACATTCATCGGCTGGGCTGTGTTCACACCTGAGTTTTTCCTTTCCTATACCCGCCCTCCCGTCCTCTTAGGCTGCTTTTACGTTACATTCTTTTTCCTGTCTGTGGGATTCTACTTTTTGTAGGACCCCATGGACAGGAAAGGGCAGCACAGGAGGGGACCTATTCTGTGTCCAGGTCCGCAATTATCACGGATCCGGACACAGCAGGGCACTTTCACTCCTGCAATGTATAATCTACAGAAGTGTAATTAAGTAAAAGAGAGAGTTAAAAATAAAAAATCATTATGCTCACCTATCCTCGATCCAGCGCTGCCTCCCAGCAAGGTCCGAGTGTTTACAGGACCTGTGATGATGTCACAAGCCGATCAGCTGATTGGTCACACGACCGCAGTTAAACTGCGGTCATGTGACCCAATGATGCTCTGTGACATCATCACAGGTCCTGTAAACACTCGGACCTTGCTGGGAGGCAGCGCTGGATCGAGGATAGGTGAGCATAATGATTTTTTATTTTTAACTCTCTCTTTTACTTAATTATACTTCTGCAATGTAGATTATATATTGCAGAAGTGTAATTAGAAGGTTAGGTGCAATTTTAGTGGACAGAGCATGCTCAGTACACTAACATCGGGTCCTAGGAATGATTAGCCGTTTCCTCGGACCCGCGCTCATAGGCCCCCAGGTTAGAGGATCGGATTTGGCCTAATTCCCATCCGATTTTGTGGGATCCGATTTTCTCTGTGCCCAAAATCAGAGCAGTCTCCGATTTTGGGTACAGCAAAAAATCGGACACAAATCGGATCCCACAAAATTGGATGGGAATTAGGCCAAATCTGATCCGACCCCCATAGGGATACATGGAGGCCAAATCGGATCCGTGGCTGTCTGTTCTACAACGGACAGCCACGGGTCCTCAAAAAAATGTGATGTGAAAGCAGCCATCACTCCCTCCATTCTCTTATCGCTCCCTCCCATCACCCCCCCCCAGTCCCCCGTCGCTCCTTTTGTCCTCCCCCACGTCCTCCGTCCGCCCCCTCCCAGTCCCCCCCCAGTCCCACGTCCCTCTCTCCTGTCCTCCCGTCGCTCCCTCCATCCCTCTCTCCTGTCCCCCCCTCCGTCCTCCCGTCGCTCCCCCCATCCCTCTCTCCTGTCCCCCCCTCCGTCCTACCGTCGCTCCCCCCGTCCTCCCGTCGCTCCCCCCCCCTCCCTCCCCCCTCCCGTCACGCCCCCCCCCCGTCCTCCCGTCACTCCCCCCTCCCCCCGTCCGCTCTTCACATTTTGCATTTCTGTAAAATTTTAATCTTTTTCACAGTAAAAAGTGAAGTTATTATTATTATTTATTTATATAGTGCCATTCTATTCCATGGCGCTTCACATGATAAAGGTGCAGACTAGGACAAGTAACATAGAACAATACAAGTGACAATAAATGTGGACAATTCGGTCACAGATACAAGAGGGGAGAAATCTGTTTTTTTTCATTGTGAATAAAACTTTCCACATTTGCTGCAGACAGAAGAAACCGCAGCTAAACCCCAGGTGTGAACACGAGGCCGCGGCTGTGGAGCGTGGTGCCCCGCGGCCTCCTCCCTCCCTCCAGGCGGCTCCTCAGCGGCCACACGAGGCCGGAGCTCGGCGCCTCAGTGCGGGCCCCCCCGGCCTCCCTCCCCCGGTTCTCCCCCCGTTGTGTCCCCGCTCCCGGTTTTGCTTCTTACCATGGCGGCGTCTGCGACGGAAAGAGAGAGATCCCGGCAAATCCCGCGAGAAGTAACTGAGGGCGGGCCGGGAGGATGACGTGAGGAACGAGATCTCGCGAGATCACGTGTGTGACAACATCAGGTCACGTGACGAAAACCCGAGCGGAGGAGAAGCGGCGGCCATATTACTGGAGCCCGAGCCCGGAACCGAAGAGAGGAGACCCCGAGCTGTGTGTATATACTATATACCATATACACGGAATATACACTGCTCCATATAGAATATACAGAGAGACCCCACCATCCCCCCCTGTATAATGCACTGTGCATCCCCCCACCCCCCTGTATAATGTGCTGTGTGTCCCTGTCCCCCCCTGTATAATGCACTGTGCATCCCCCCACCCCCCTGTATAATGTGCTGTGTGCCCCCCCTGTATAATGCACTGTGCATCCCCCCACCCCCCTGTATAATGTGCTGTGTGCCCCCCCTGTATAATGCACTGTGCATCCCCCCACCCCCCTGTATAATGTGCTGTGTGCCCCCCCTGTATAATGCACTGTGCATCCCCCCACCCCCCTGTATAATGTGCTGTGTGTCCCCCCCTATATAATGCACTGTGCATCCCCCCCACCCCCCTGTATAATGTGCTGTGTGTCCCCCCCTATATAATGCACTGTGCATCCCCCCACCCCCCTGTATAATGTGCTGTGTGCCCCCCCTGTATAATGCACTGTGCATCCCCCCACCCCCCTGTATAATGCACTGTGCATCCCCCCACCCCCTGTATAATGCACTGTGCATCCCCCCACCCCCTGTATAATGCACTGTGTGTCCACCCTGTATAATGTGCTGTGCCCCCCCCGTCCCCCCCTGTATAATTTGCTGAGTGTCCCCCTTGTATAATGTGCTGTGCGCCCCCCGTCCCCCCTGTATAATGTGCTGTGCGCCCCCTGTATACTTGTGGCTGTGTTACATTCAGCAGATTGACTTGCATTTTCCTTAGGGGCGAGATGACGGTTTGCTCCATGTTGGGGTGTAAGAATCGGATGCACAAAGGCTGTGGAAGACACTTCTTCAGGTAATGTGGGCCGGGGGTCCCGCTCAGCATGTGTGGGGGGCAGTAGACCATCCCTCCTCCATGTCATGGCATGCTGGGCTTTGTAGTTTTGTAGTAGCTGGAAAGCAATCGGTCGGGGCTTCCGCACAATGGGTGTTGGGGGTCCCACTCATTGGGGGTTGGGGGGTCCCACTCGTTGGGGGGTCCCACTTATTGGGGGTTGGGTGTTCCGCTCAGCAGGGTTGTGGAGTCAGAGTCGGACCCATTTTTGGGTGGGGTCGGTATAAATGGACCAACTCTTAAAATATATAATAAAATGGGTCCAGCAGTTCAATGCAGAATGTGCTGGATGTGGGAAAGTTCTGAAATGTCCGATAAATGGCGGCTCTATTCCTCATCTAAAGATCTAGGCTTTGTTTTAGCTAAGTCTGTGCCTCACTATAGCCACAGTGAAGCTCCATCTCTACAGAGAAGTGTACAAAGTGAACACAGCAGGAAGGAGGGAGGGAAGGAAGGCCTGCACTCATCTCAGAATTGCTAAAGTGAATGGGAAAACAAGATTGGGGTAACTACTTCTGTCCCACAGAGGAGGTTTAATTGCAGATGGCATTGCTCATTCAATGAAACAGAGAGAGACACAGCTATTAGAAAATAAAATTCATCTGGCAGCTGTTTCTGTGGACCCAGGTTATCACATACTGCTTGATGATCAACAGATTACTAAAGGAAAAGAAGCTCTGACTGAGGTAGCAGTTAGGATGACTGAGCTACAGGACTGTCAGATCCCTCCAGTGCAGCTGCTGCCATATCTTTCGCCTCCTTAGATGAGGAGTTTAACTTTGACCAGTATTTGGATGACGTGGAGCAGGCAAAGCAATGCCGCAGGGATACAAGATGTCACTCCGTCTCCTATAGCAGCAGACTGACCAGGTTTCAGCAAACTTTTTCACTTGCTCTCAAAGAAATAGAAAAATTGAACCATTCATCAAAACTGACTGTGCAGGAGGCCGTTCCTTTATACCAGAGGTCCCCAACTTCTTCTTCACAATCTTCTTGTAATAGGACAAGCAAAACAAGTGCTAGGAATAGCCCAAAAGTAATTTGAATGAAAAAATAACTTTTAACCATGCCAAAGGAGTTGAAAAGTCTTGAGTGAGGAAAAGAAGGGCTCAATCCTGGGTTTACTAGCAAAGGGATACAGGGAACGTCATGTTACCTCCATCCTTAAAATTTCAAAGACAGCGGCCATTACAACAAGGTGAAGCAGCAGACACTGGGGACAACAAAGCTACAGACCGGCAGAGGGCGATAGTGACTCTCCACTGACCGGGGTGACCGTCATCTTATTACAATGTCACTCAGCCACTCAGGATGACATCAAGTGACCTACAAAAGGAATGGCAAATGGCAGCTGGGGTGAAGTGCACGGCAAGAACAGTTCATAACAGGCTCCTAGAGGCAGGGCTCAGGTCATGTAAAGCTAGAAAAAAGCCTTTCATGAATGAAAAACAAAGGAGAGCCAGGCTGAAGATTGCCAAAGACCATAAGGATTGGACCATAGAGGACTGGAGTAAGGTCATCTTCTCTGATGAGTCTAATTTTCAGCTTTGCCCAACACCTGGTCGTCTAATGGTTAGACGGAGACCTGGAGAGGCGTACAAGCCGCAGTGTCTTGCACCCACTGTGAAATTTGGTGGAGGATCGGTGATGACCTGGGGATTCTTCAGCAAGGCTGGAATTGGGCAGGTTAATCTTTGTGAAGGACGTATGTATCAAGCCGCATACAAGGTTATCCTTGAAAAACACTTGCTTCCTTCTGCTCAGGCAATGTTCCCCAACTCTGAGGACTGGACAATGCCCCCCATGCCACACAGCTAGGGCAATCAAGGTGTGGATGAAGGAGCACCACATCAAGACCCTGCCATGGCCAGCCCAATCTCCAGACCTGAACCCCAGTGAAAATCTCTGGAATGTAACCAAGAGGAAGATGTAAAGTCACAAGTCATCAAACTAAGAAGAACTGATTACATTATTGTGCCAGGAGCGGCATAAGGTCACCCAAAATCAGCGTGAAAGACCGGAGGAAAGCGGCCAAGACGCATGAAAGCTGTGATTACAAATCAGGGGTATTCCACCAAATATTGATCTCTGAACTCTCCCTGAGTTATAACATGAGTATTGTTGTTTGTATATAAATATGAATATATTTTCTTTGCATTATTTAAGGTCTGATGTTTCTTTTTTTTTTATTGTGACGATTTCTCATTTGCTGCAAATAAATACAAAATGTTTAGCTTTGAATTTCGGAGACTTGTGGTGAGTAGTTTGTAGAATAAAAGAACAATGGACCGTATATACGAGTTTTTCAGCACAATTTTTATGCTGAAAAGTGCCCCCCTCAGCTTATACTTGAGTCGGTGATCAGTGACAGTGTGGGTGGGGGGCAGAGACCAGGGGCAGGAGAAGGCAGGAGGAGGCTGCAGAGGGAGCAGGAGGTCACCTGCTCCCGCTCATTAGAGTAATGTGACATGCACTACATCCCCCTGTCCATCAGTGGCGAGGGGGAGTACATTACATTACACTAAAGAAACTGCACCCCCCTCATCACTGATACTTAACCCCCCCTGCTGGCGCTCTCAATAAAATAAAAAAGATTTAACTCACCCTCCGACGCTTGTCTTCAGGCTCTGTGGCGTCTTGTCTTCAGGCTCTGTGGCGTCCTCCACTCTTCCTGGTATCCTGTAAATCTAATCATATGACTGGCGCATCAGTGACCTCACTGCTGCTGCGCCGGTCACATGATTAGAAGCCGAGAACAACCAGGAAGAGCGAAGGACAACACGGAGCCTGCAGACAAGCGTCGGAGGGTGAGTTAAATCTTTTCTTGTTTGATTGTGAGCGCAAGCAGGGGGGTCAAGTATCAGTGATGGGGGGGGCCATGTGCCATTGATGGGGGGGCCATGTGCCATTGATGGGGGGGCCATGTGCCATTGATGGGGGGGCCATGTGCCATTGATGGGGGGCCATGTGTGAGTGATGTGGGCCCATAAACCTGTGATAGGACCATTATACCAGTGATGGGGGCCATATGCCAGTGATGGGGGCCATGTGCCAGTGATGGGGGAGCTATATACCAGTGATGGGGTTTATATACCAGTCACGGGGGGCTATATACCAGTGATGGGGGTTTATATACCAGGTTAAGGGGCTGCTGCATTTCCCACCCTAGGCTTATACTCGAGTCAATAAGTTTTCCCAGTTTTTGGGGGTAAAGTTAGGGGCCTCGGCTTATACTCGAGTATATACAGTACATTTTACTCAAAAATATACCTACAAAGAGAAAAATTAAAGAAACTGTAAATTTTGCAGCGGTCTCTTAATTTTTGCCAGATCTGTATGTCGGAGTCAGTGTAAGGGAAATTGAGGAGTCTGAGTTAGAAGTTTGGCTTACCGACTCTACAGCCCTGCCCCTCAGTGGGGTCGGGGGGTCCTCTGCTCCGTGGGGGTCGGGGGGTCCTGCTCAGTGGGGGCCGGGGATCTGGATGTTCAATCTCACTGATGGCTGATAATGAAAGTGGTAGATAAAATCATTCTTTGGTACAAACCTGTGACTTTTTATCTGCAGGTTTCCTATGAAAGATCCGGAACGTCTGGTGAAGTGGATTGAAGCCGTCCAGAGAGATGGCTGGACCCCGTCCATCCACAGCAAGGTCTGCAGCGACCACTTCACAGAGGGCGACTACATGATCCGTCCGGGGGCCGCCTGGCCATACCTGCGCATGGACGCCGTGCCCACCCCCCTCTATCCAGTCCAACGGAAGAAGAAGAAAGCTAAAAAGAGAAAATTAACCAAGAAGACAAGTGAAACCGACGAGCCCATGGAAATAAAAGCCGAGGACGGCGGCAGCTACGGGGTCAAGATGGAAACACGGAGTTATGTAGAGGGAACACAGCAGGTGGAGGAGGGCAAGGGCGAGGTAAAGGAAGTTCAGGTGGTAAAGATTGAGGAGGACCAGATGACTGAAGCACAGGTTGAGGAGCAGGAAGCAGAGGTGCGGGGTGAAGAGCAGACAGCAGAGGTGCGGGATGAAGAGCAGACAGCAGAGGTGTGGGATGAAGAGCAGACAGCAGAGGTGCAGAGTAAGGAGCAGGAGGCAAAGACGCAGGGTGAGGAGCAGATGCCAGAGGCACGGGATGAGGAGCAGGAGGCAGAGGTGCAGGGTGAGGCGCAGGCGGCAGAGGTGCGAGGTGAGCAGGCGGCAGAGGTGCGGGGTGAGGAGCAGGCGGCGGAGGTGCGGGGTGAGGAGCAGGCGGCGGAGGCGCGGGGTGAGGAGGGAGCAAGAGGTGACATGTATGAAGGGAAAGCACAGGGAATGAAAGACATGGATAAGCAAATACAGGATGAGAAGAAGGTGACAGAAGAGCAGGAGGGGAAGAGTGCGGGGGAGAGAGAAAATGTGGAGATACAGGATATGGGGCCACCGGTGGCATCACTGGGCACAGAGAGTGCGGAGGATACAGATAGCGAGATGCCTGATGTGGAAGGGCAGGATGAGAACATGAGTGTAGAAGAGCAGGGACAGGAGCAGATTGTGGGGAGGCAGTGTGCAGAGCGGGCACAGGGAGGGCAGGAGCAGGCAGAGGGAAGGCAGGAGCGGGCAGACGGAGGGCAGTGTGCAGAGCGAGCACAGGGAGGGCAGGAGCGGGCAGACAGAGGGCAGTGTGTGGTGCAATCAGTAAAAAATCAGGATGCAAACATGGAGACACAAACTGTGAATGATCAGCCAGAGGTGGAAGCGTTGACAACTAAACATCCCACTCTGCGCACAGCTGAGGTAGAGGGTGAGGAGCAGGGGACAGGGGCACTGGCTGGGAGTCGGTCACTCGACATTACCGATGTAGCGACCCGTCCATCCAGACCTCCCTGTGAGAACATGGCGGATTACATTCCGGTTGACCACGCGTACTACACTGCGATTGGTGACAAGGAGAACGATGTTCCTGTCCCGGTCACTAACCCAAAAGTTGTTAAATTGCGGAAAAAGATCAAAACCTTACAGAAGCAGGCCCTGCGCCAGGGCATGAAGATCAAGGGCATGAAGAAGACGATGGTGGATTTACAGAAAAACAACATGATGCAGAGAGATCCGGAGCAGGTGATCGCTGATCAATGCCGCGGCCTTACTCGGGTCCTGTTCACACAGCAGCTGAAGAATGGCTGCCGGCGGAACAATGCCACCCAGTACTGCAGCCTCATGAAGGACTTTGCTTTAAGGCTGTACTGCGCCTCCTCAAAGGCCTACAAATTTTGCAGACTGTTTCTGAGTCTCCCACACCCTGTATCCTTAAGAAACTGGAAAGTGACCGACGAAGGGAACTTGGAACCTGCAGCCGAGGGACCTGCAGCCGAGGGATCTGCACTTGATCATGTCACTATGGTGACTGTCGGAGATGAACATTTATTGGATTCCCCTATTCAAGAAGTAGATTTGCAGGGACAAACAACTGAAGAGGGACATTTGCCAGAGACCCCCATAGGGATCATACATTTGCCAGTGACTCCAGTGCAAGAGGGACAATTGTCGGTGATCCCAATGGAGGCAGGAGATCTGTCCATGATCCCAGTGCAGGCAGGAGAGCTGTCTGTGATCCCAGTGCAGGCAGGAGATCTGTCCGTTATCCCAGTGCAGGCAGGAGATCTGTCCATGATCCCAGTGCAGGCAGGAGATCTATCGGTGATCCCAATGCAGGCAGAAGATCTGTCCATGATCCCAATGCAGGCAGAAGATCTGTCGGTTATCCCAATGCAGGCAGAAGATCTGTCGGTGATCTCTGTGCAGGCAGAAGATCTGTCTGTGATCCCTGTGCATGCAGGAGATCTGTCAGTGATCCCTATGCAGGCAGGAGATCTCTCTGTGATCCCAGTGCAGGGAGGAGACTTGTCGGTGATGCAACTGCAGGCAGGAGATCTGTCCGTAATTCCAATAGAAGACGGACATTTCTCTGTGATTTCAGTACAAGAGGGAAATATGTCTGTGATTCCAGTGCAGGCAGAAGATTTATCTGTGATTCCCATGGAGGGACATTTCTCTGTGATTACGGTGCTGGAAGGACACTTGTCACAATCATCTGTGCAGGACGAGCTGCAGGAGTAATCAGACTTATCGGTGGCTCTGTGCAGACTCCTAGAAAGGCAACATCACTGCACGCATCAGTCCAGTGTTGTCATAACGGTCGGTTAGGTCCTGTCATTGAAGGGAAACCAATGTCCCAACAGTCGTACTGATCTGTCAAGGCATGTGACATGAAGTGTTGTCATAGGGACACCAAAACATGACTTTCAAAGTAATGGTGGTTTGCAGTGATAGACTGAATGTACTGCTGACCTCATCTGATCTAGTGGAGGGTCTCGCTCCGGACCCCCGGTCCTGGGCCTGTAGCGGCCTCCTTCCTCTTATCTTCTGATTCCTATGCAAATAAACTTTTCCAGAGAAGTTGCGTTACATTGTGCCAGTGACTGTTATTACCCGCTGCGCAGCTGCCAAATATTCAAAGTATAAAGCTTTATTCAAATACAATATAATAAATGTTTAAAGGGAACCTGTCGTGGTTTATTGTTTTTAAACCGCCCTTAGATCCAGCATTGTGCATCACTTAAAAAGAAAAATACATGTGTTTATCATAGAAAAGACTTTATATGCTTAGATGTTTGCATTAGGTACCTGCACAAACAGTCATTGGGGTGGAGCTTGTAACTGGAATCGGTCACATCAACCCACTGCAGTCATGAAGTCATGTCTCCTGCATTGTAACCTCTCTTTCAGGACCTTCAGAAATTCACATATGTCACAGAAGGACCTGCGGTGATGTCACGACCATGTGACCGTAATGGGCAGAACTAAGCTGGCCTGGCGTAAAGAAAATGTAGGCTTAGCTCTGCCCATTATGGTTACATGATCGTGACATCACCACAGGTCCTTCTATATAGAATATGTGAATTTCTAAAGGTGCTTCAGTGCTGTTAATATATTACAATGAAGGGCGGCATGACTATGCTTAAGAAAACTGCATGACTGCAGTGGATTGTGACTGATCCTAACTGAAGTCTCCTCCCCGATGACTGTCACAACAATCCACATTCAGTCGTGCAGTTTTTTCAAATGTTGTCACGCCCCCTGCATTGTAATATATTAACCTCACTTTAAAGACCTTCAGAAGTTCACATATGCCGTAGAAGGACCTGTGGTGATGTCACGACCATATGACCCTAATGGCAGAACTAAGCCACATCAACCCACTGCAGTCATGAAGTCACGTCCCCTGCATTGTAGCCTCTCTTTCAGGACCTTCAGAAATTCACATATGCCGTAGAAGGACCTGTGGTGATGTCACGACCATGTGACCCTAATGGCAGAACTAAGCTGGCCTGACGTAAAGAAAGTGTAGGCTTAGCTTTGCCCATTACAGTCACATGGTCGTGACATCACCACAGGTCCTTCTATGGCATATGTGAATTTCTGAAGGTCCTCAAAGTTATGTTAATATATTACAATGCAGGAGGGCATGACTATGTTGAATGTGGATTGATTGATACCAGATGAAGTCTCCACCCTGATGACTGTGCAGGTACCTAATGCAAACATCTAAGCATCTACAGTGTCTTTTAATGATCATACACCATGCAGGATCTGAATAACATTGGGGCGGTTAAAAAGCGACATGACAGATTAAGGTCACAGAATGCTGCTCAGTGTAATCCCCATAGATTAGATGATACATTGTTTACAAATAAAGGCAATGAAACAAGGCAATACAGTGGTGTGAAAGTGTTTGGCCCCTTTCTCATTTCTTATTTTTTTGCATGTTTGTCCCTTAAATGTTTCGGATCATCGAACGAATGTAAAAGTTAGACAAAGCTAAAGCAAGTAACCACAAAATGCAGTTCATACATGAAGGTCTTTTATTATTAAGGAAAAAAAAGAAATCAAAACCTACAAGGCTCGGTGTGAAAAAGTGATTGCCTCCCTACCCTTAAAACACAAATTTACTGTGGTTTTTCAGTTTTTGGGAAGCTGAGGTCAATTTCCCTAGCCACATTCAGGTCTGATTACTGCCACAACTGTTCTCAATCAAGAGATCACTTAAATAGGATCTGCCTGACAAAGTGAAGTAGACCAAAAAGATCCTCACAAGCTAGACATCATGCTGAGATCCAAAGAAATTCAGAAACAAAGCAATTGAGATCCATCAGTGTAGAAAAGGTTATAAAGCCATTTCTAAAGCTTTGGGACTCCAGTGAACCACATTGAGAGCCATTATCCACGAATGGAGAAAACATGGAACAGTGGTGAACCTTTCCAGGACTGGCTGGACGATCAAAATGACCCCAAGAGCGTAATGACCACTCATTCAAGAGGTCACAAAAGACCCTACAACAACATCCAAAGATCTGCAGCCTCACTTGTCTCAGTTAAGGTCAGTGTTCATGACTCCACCATAACAGACTGGGCAAAAATGGCTGCATGGCAGAGGTCCAAGACGAAAACCACTGACTAAAAAGAACATAAAGGCTCGTCTCAGTTTGGCCAGAAAACATCTTGATAGTTCCCAAGACTTGGGAGAAAACTCTGTGGACTCATTTTGGAAGGTGAATGTCCCATTACATCTGGGGTAGAAGTAACAGCATTTCAGAAAGGGAACACCATACCAACAGTAAAACATGGTGGAGGTCGTGTGATGATCTGGGGCTGGAACTGGAAGACGCTGTGGTCAATGGTAGCATCAATTCTGCTGTCACCAAAAACTCCTGAAGGAGAACGCCCGGCCGTCTGTCCATCACCTCAAGCTGAAGAGCACTTGTGTTATACAGTAGGACAATGACCCAAAACAGCCAGTCACCTCTGAATGGCTGAAGAAAGACAACATTAAGACTTTGGATTGTCCTAGTCACAGTCCTGACCTTAATCTTTCATTGAGGTACTGTGACCTTAAAAAGGTGGAAACCTCCAATATGGCCGAATGACAGCAATTCTGAAGAAATGAGCGGCCAAAATTCCTCCAGAGCAAAAGACTCATTGCCAGATATCACAAACGCCTGATTGCAGTTGTTGCTGCTCAGGGACCAATCAGCTGTTAGGTTCAGGGAGCAATCAGTTTTTCACACAGGGCCCTGCAGGTTTGGATTTCTTTTTCCCCTTAATAAAGATCTTCATTTATAAACTGCATTGTGTGATCACTTGCGTTATCTTTGTCTAATATTTACATTTGTTTGCTGATCTGAAACATTTAAGTGACAAACATGCACATGGTCCAGGTCTTCACAATGCACATACACTAAGCTGCAGTTACCCTGTGCTGTGTATGGTGCAGACACTCAGCAGATCCGCACCTATATACCATATCTGCATCGTTGGCCTTAGAATGTAAGTATCAAATAATGTAAATGATGAAAACCACCAAAATACAGGAGCATCTCAATGAATGAGAAGATCATCAATAAGTGACTTTATATCAGTAATTCAATACATAAAGTGACCACATCTATTATATAGAGTCATTACACACAGAGGGAGCTATTTCATGTGTTTATTTATGTTAATGTTGATGATTAATGAAACCCCAAAGGTCATTATCTCAGAAAATTAAAGTAGGGAGGATGAAGGGTTAAAAACTGCCTTGCCTTATTCCACCAGACATCAAAGGGTGAATATAATATTGATTTATTAGTTTACACGTTACAGGGCTCCCAAATCAATATCATATTGCCATGTGTCATGATTTATCTCTCTTACTTTGGAGACTTGTGACAGTTTTGGGACCTCTGTCTCACTCCTGCCTAGGTTATTCATATTAAACATGTTTCTTTCCGTTGGCAGTTTAGGAGTTAATGTCAGTTTCTGTTGCTAGCTAGTTCTTGTCCAGATGTGGCTACTCTGTGTTCACTCCCATTCCCTTTATATGGTCACATGGTTCCAGCATCCTTTGTTGGTGATTGAACTTTATTCCTGGCCAAGCTTCCTGAATTGAAGGAAGTTCTCAGTAGAAGTTGACTGTTGCCAAGCCGTCTGCTGCCTTGGAGTGTGGCAGCAGGTGTGAAGTTGTTTTTGTCATCCTCCTGCCCGTCTCCCCCTCCCTCTTGTTATTATTGCAGTAGTGGGGACTAGTGGTACCCCCATTTCCTTATTTAGGGCTAACATCAGGGTCTGCGAGGGACTAGGTATCCTGTTCGGCGATGGGTTGAAAGAACACATATAGGGAGGGTAGGGAGATCAGGGCACAGCCGCAGGTGAGTGCAGGAGGTCACCTCTTCCCTGTTCCCTATGAGCAGGGCCCCCGGTGTTTCCTCACTTTGTGTGTAGTCCGTGCTCAACTGTCACGCATGGTAGCCGGACACCCCCTTAGTCCTCAGTGTCATCATGTTGCAGGGAGCCTTGAAACACGTTGACTAATAAATCAATATTACATTCACCCTTTGATGTCTGGTGGAATACAGCAGCGCAGTGTTTAACCCTCCATCCTCCCTACTCTATACGCACCACGCTGGGGACTGCAGCAGCCGTGATCTGCTTTTATAGTGGTTGTGACTCCCACAACCACACAAGGTGAAGCCTCTGATACCTATTTAGGTCATATTTTATCTCTCAGACCCTTCATCCTCCCTACTTTAATTTTCTGAGATAATGGCCTTTGGGTTTTCATTAATCATCAACATTAACAGAAATAAACACATGAAATAGATCCCTCTGTGTGTAATGACTGTATATAATATATGTGGTCACCTTATGTATTGAATTACTGAAATAAAGTCACTTTTTGATCTTCTAATTCACTGAGCCGCTCCTGTAGATAATGAGCGAATAACAAATGAAATGTTTTGCCAAATAAAGGGTAAAATGTGCACAAATTCTACAGATGTGCAACGTGGCACTTTTCATCCTAACAAGAGATGGAAATCTTGGAGGATTTTTTTTCTCCCTATTCTGGAATCAGGTGGAGAAAAATGAAAGTTATTTGTTTGTTTCTATAATGGAACAGTTGTAGTATTTTTAATGTTGCAGCCGGACCAGAGGGAAGTGTCACCAACGTGGAGGTTCCAGCTCATACAGTGCTGAGAGCTGTTTACTGGGCCTGGACTCTAGATTTGAGTAGAACCCGGCCATATCTTATATATACTGTATACACACTAGCTGTAGAGCCTGGCCGTGTCCTATATATATATACACTAACTGCAGAGCCCGGCCATGTCATATATATATATATATATACACTAACTGTAGAGCCTGGCAGTGTCATATATATATATATACACAGTTGTGGCCAAAAGTATTGACACCCCTGCAATTCTGTCAGATAATCCTCAGTTTCTTCCTGAAAATGATTGCAATCACAAATTCTTTGCTATTATTATCTTCATTTACCGTATATACTCGTGTATAAGCCGACCCGTGTATAAGCCGACCCCCTACTTTTGCCCCAAAAATCTGGAAAAACCTATTGACTCGTGTATAAGCCGAGGGTGGACCTCAGCACAGGTATACAGCCCCCAGCAGTGTGGTATACAGGCCCCCCCCCAGTGGTAGTATACAGCAGCCCCAGTGGTAGTATGTAGCATCCCCAGCAGCCCCAGTGGTAGTATACAGCAGCCCCAGTGGTAGTATACAGCAGCCCCAGTGGTAGTATATAGGAGCCCCAGCAGCCCCAGTGGTAGTATACAGCAGCCCCAGTGGTAGTATACAGCAGCCCCAGTGGTAGTATACAGGCAGCCCCAGTAGTATACAGGCAGCCCCAGTAGTATATACAGCCCCAGTAGTATATACAGCCCCAGTGGTAGTATATTGCAGCCCCAGTGGTGTATACAGCCCCAGTGGTAGTATATTGCAGCCCCAGCGGTAGTATACAGCCCCAGTGGTGGTGTATACAGCCCCAGTGGTAGTATATTGCAGCCCCAGTGGTGTATACAGCCCCAGTGGTAGTATATTGCAGCCCCAGTGGTGTATACAGCCCCAGCGGTAGTATACAGCAGCCCCCGTAATCCAGGGCCCCCCAGCCTGACTCCGGTCACCTGTAAAGGAAACTATACTTATCACAGTGCCGCTGTCCGTGCCCGCTCGCACCCGCTCGCAGCTGCCGTCCGCGATCCTCCATCTTGCGTCTTCATCCTGTTTCCTGTGCTCGTCGCAGGGAATGACGTCATTGCCCGCGACGAGCACAGAAACAGGAAGAAGACGCAAGATGGAGGATCGCGGTCGGCAGCTGCGAGCGGGTGCGAGCGGGCACGGACAGCGGCACTGTGATAAGTATAGTTTCCTTTACAGGTGACCGGAGTCAGGCTGGGGGGGCCCTGGATTACGGGGGCTGCTGTATACCGATATATACATCGGTATGTACCGATGTATACATCGGTATACAGCACTGACTCGTGTATAAGCCGAGGGGGGTACTTTTCAGCCCAATTTTTGGCCTGAAAAACTCGGCTTATATGCGAGTATATACGGTAATTTGTCTTCAATGAAAAAACACAAAAGAGAATGAAGCAAAAAGCAAAACATTGATCATTTCACACAAAACTCCAAAAATGGGCCGGACAAAAGTCTTGGCACCCTCAGCCTAATACTTGTTTGCACAACCTTTAGCCAAAATAACTGCGATCAGCCGCTTCCGGTAACCATCAATAGTTTCTTACAATGCTCTGCTGGAATTTTACACCATTCTTCTTTGGCAAACTGCTCCAGGTCCCTGATATGTGAAGGTGCCTTCTCCAAACTGCCATTGTTAGATCTCTCCACAGGTGATCTATGGGATTCAGGTCTGGACTCATTGCTGCCACCTTAGAAGTCTCCAGTGCTTTCTCTCACACCATTTTCTAGAGCTTTTTGAAATGTGTTTTGGGTCATTGTCCTGCTGGAAGACCCCTGACCTCTGAGGGAGACCCAGCTTTCTTACACTGGGCCCTACATTATGCTGCACAATGTGTTGGTAGTCTTCAGACTTCATAATGCCATGCACACGGTCAAGCAGTCCAGTGCCAGAGGCAGCAAAGCAACCCCAAACCATCAGGGAGCCTCCGCCATGTCTGACTGTAGGGAGCGTGTTCTTTTCTTTGAATGCCTCTTTTTTTCTCCTGTAAACTCTATGTTGATGCCTTTGCCCATAAATCTCTACTTCTGTCTCATCTGACCAGAGAACATTCTTCCAAAACGTTTTAGGCTTTCTCAGATAAGTTTTAGCAAACTCCAGCCTGGCTTTTTTATGTCTCGGGGTAAGAAGTGGGGTCTTCCTGGGTCTCCTACCATACAGTCCCGTTTTCATTCAGACAGATAGTACGGGGTGACACTGTTGTGCCCTCGGACTGCAGGACAGCTTGAACTTGTTTGGATGTTAGTCGAGGTTCTTTATCCACCATCCGCACAATCTTGTGTTGAAATCTCTCGTCAATTTTTCTTTTCCGTCCACATCTAGGGAGGTTAGCCACAGTGCCTCTCTCTCTCTATCTATCTATCTATCTATCTATCTATCTATCTATCTATCTATCTATCTATCTATCTATCTATCTATCTGTCTATCATATATATATATATCAATATCAAATATAGGAAATAGACAAGCGGCACTCACCATTGAAGATCTTGTCATTTATTTACAAATCCTTTAAGACATCAAGGATATAGTGCAAAGGGGGAGGGAGGTGCACTCGCAACCCAGTGTGCACCGCCAAGGAGCTGCAGCCATCGGTCATTTTCATTGATTCAAAGCAGTCCGTGAACACGGATAGTGCCCAGCTCACTTCACCTTCTGTTGAATATATATATATACACTAGCTGTAGAGCCCGGCTGTGTCCTCTCTCTATATATACACTAGCTGTAGAGCCCGGCTGTGTCCTCTCTCTATATATACACTAGCTGTAGAGCCCGGCTGTGTCCTCTCTCTATATATACACTAGCTGTAGAGCCCGGCTGTGTCCTCTCTCTATATATACACTAGCTGTAGAGCCCGGCTGTGTCCTCTCTCTATATATACACTAGCTGTAGAGCCCGGCTGTGTCCTCTCTCTATATATACACTAGCTGTAGAGCCCGGCTGTGTCCTCTCTCTATATATACACTAGCTGTAGAGCCCGGCTGTGTCCTCTCTCTATATATACACTAGCTGTAGAGCCCAGCTGTGTCCTCTCTCTATATATACACTAGCTGTAGAGCCCGGCTGTGTCCTCTCTCTATATATACACTAGCTGTAGAGCCCGGCTGTGTCCTCTATATATATACACTAGCTGTAGAGCCCGGCTGTGTCCTCTATATATATACACTAGCTGTAGAGCCCGGCTGTGTCCTCTATATATATACACTAGCTGTAGAGCCCGGTGCTGACCGGGCATAGTATCTGTTTTTATTTTCAAGATGAGTGTATGTCTGTGTGTGTGTGTAGGTCCACTATACACATCAAACCTGCCCCCCAACACTTCCTCTCCCCCCAAACCTGCACCCCCAAAAAAGCCTGTCCCCAAACCCGTATTCCCCTCCCACAAAAATTAGTAACCCACACCCCTACCCAAATCTGCCCACTCCCAAAAACAACACCCCTAACCTGCCACACCCCCCCAAGCTTGCCCCCATATATCCACACCCCACCCCACAAACCCTGAGTCAAATGGGGTGTGTGCAAAATGTTGTGATTGTAGGTGCGACAGTGCAAATTCCTTTAATGGATACACATATATTGTGAAGGGGCGGGGCCATAAAGGCGGAGGAGCTATGAAAGGGCAGAGCTGTGTGGAGTGGGTGGGGCTAATGCCACATACACATGAATAATGACTATATATGGCTGTAATGCTCATATATGGTCATATTGCCCGGATATGGTAATGTATAGGTGTGGAAGTATCAAAGTCCCACCCCCCTGGTAGCCCTTCCCCTTTCATAGCCCCACCCCTTTATAGATCCAGCCCTCCACATAGTCCTGGGGGCGGGGATATGTGGGGATGCAGTCTGTGAAGTGGGTGTGGTTATATGGAGTGGGCGTGGCTTGTCAAATACACTCAGATTTATATATATAAGAAACACTGCAAACTGAAAGATTTTCTTTGCAAAAGTTAAATCCTTTATTAAAGGTCACCTGTCACCAGTTTGGGGCTGTAAACTCCTCCACCGCCTGTAACATGATGTAATTGGGGTCCTGTAATCCTTCCTATCCCCAGACGTCCCCCTGCACCTCAGAGATAGAGGTTTACTCTGTTCTGCCCCATATGCTAATTTCGTGGTTCAGTTATATGGGGGTCTGCAGATTGCAGTCAGCGTCACCCCCACTCCATGCCAACAACCAGTGTTGGCGCTCGGGAGGGCCGTGTTGGCGCTCGGAGGGGCCTGTGTTGGCGCTCGGGAGGGGCCGTGTTGGCGCTCGGAGGGCCTGTGTTGGCGCTCGGGAGGGGCCGTGTTGGCGCTCGGGAGGGGCCGTGTTGGCGCTCGGGAGGGGCGGAGTTGGCGCTGGGGAGGGGCGGAGTTGGCGCTGGGGAGTGGCCGTGTGGGCGCTCGGGAGGGGCCGTGTTGGCGCTCGGGAGGGGCGGAGTTGGCGCTCGGGAGGGGCCGTGTTGGCGCTCGGGAGGGGCCTGTGTTGGCGCTCGGGAGGGGCCGTGTTGGCGCTCGGGAGGGGCCGTGTTGGCGCTCGGGAGGGGCGGAGTTGGCGCTGGGGAGGGGCGGAGTTGGCGCTGGGGAGGGGCCTGTGTTGGCGCTCGGGAGGGGCCGTGTTGGCGCTCGGGAGGGGCCTGTGTTGGCGCTGGGGAGTGGCCGTGTGGGCGCTCGGGAGGGGCCGTGTTGGTGCTCGGGAGGGGCGGAGTTGGCGCTCGGGAGGGGCCGTGTTGGCGCTCGGGAGGGGCCTGTGTTGGCGCTGGGGAGTGGCCGTGTTGGCGCTCGGGAGGGGCGGAGTTGGCGCTCGGGAGGGGCGGAGTTGGCGCTTGGGGGTGACGCTGACCGCAATCTGCAGGCCCCCATATAACCGAACCACGAAATTAGCCTATGGGGCAGGACAGAGTAAACCTCTATCTCTGAGGTGCAGGGGAACGTCTGGGGACATCGTGGGATTACAGGAACCCCAATTACATCATGTTACAGGCGGGGGCAGAGTCTACAACCCTCAAAACTGGGGACAGATGACTATTAATCACCAGGACACTGTGGAGACTCCGCTGTATTGGGCCGATCTCCGCTCACACAGGAGGAGCCGCCCGGGGGATTCCAGCGTTATCACCGGGACCGGATCCGAGCACTAGTGATGGGTAGCTCCTGAATGAGCCGGCTCTTTATAGTGAATCATATGAGTCGGCTCCTGGCAGGGAGGAGCCAATTGAAATTTAAACGGCTCTTTGCCAGTTCACCTTCCACAGTCAGTCCCCTCTTGCCCCGCCCCTCCCTCCTGGCAGTAGTCACTCTGATCTTATCCAGGAGACTGAGAATGCATGCTCCTCCTGCTGCCGCACATAGCACTGACTCAGGGCGCCTTCACACTGGCGTTCCCCTCCGCAGCGTTCTGCGGAGGGGAATCGCCATGTGTGCGCAGCGGCCGCCAGCTCCTATCTTTAGAATGGGGACGCACGGTGCTGCGCTTGACAGCGCATGACCGTGCGCACCCATTCACTCCCATATGTGATCTGTGCGCAGGCGGATGCCGCTGCGCACGCACGGCGATTCCCCTCCGCAGAACGCTGCGGAGGGGAACGCCAGTGTGAAGGCACCCTCACAGCCCCGCCCCCCTCCAATCTGTGACAAGCAAGCAGCAGTCAGGCACACTGACATCTGGATTTAGCCTGATTATAGTTATTTACCTCGCTGAGCGAGGGAGAAACAGCGGATGTAAATGTGCGTCCCTTGTTCTCTCCCATTCACTTGAATGGAAGAGAACAAATGATCCAGCGATGCCTATGGGCAGGGCAGATAAGGATCTCCTCTGCAAACATACCATCGCTGGATTGAGCATCACTGGATCGCAGGCTCGGGTGCTGCATCCACTGTGTAAATGCACCATTAGCTGCTAGTGCAACTTGGAATGGTTATGTGGTTTCTGGTATGTGAATAACCTCCCAGCAGCCCCTGTTACATGATAGCAGTGCCAATCTGAGGGACCAACTTCATGCACAAAACTAGTACTAGTGTTTTATGTCATAAATTGGCACGTGTGTAGATTTTTACTAAAAGGTATACAATCATGGGTTAAAACATACCAGAATTTGGCTTCAAATTTAAAGCCAAAGGTAATAGGAAATGAAGAGCCGTTTTCGGAGCCAAAAGAGCCGGCTCACCAAAAAATCGCATTTTACCCATCACTACCGACAGGGCCGGCGTCAGCACCCGGCGTACCCGGGCAAGTGCCGGGGCCCGACTGCTTGGAGGGGGCCCATCGGGCCCCTGAGGCTAGGGTCACACTTGCATTGTGACCCTAGCCTTATGCAAGTATTGTCTGCTGCAGCGCAGAGCGTTTAACGCTATGCGCTGCCAGCAACTGAGCCCATAGAAACCCGATATTTACATTGACAACCAGTGGTTGTCAAGGTAAACGTCGGGTTTCTATGGGCTGCCTCCAGCGCATAGCATTAAACGCTATGCGCTGCAACATACAATACTTGCATAAGGCTAGGGTCACAATGCAAGTGTGACCCTAGCCTCAGGGGCCCCTGAGCACTGCCCCCACAGCCAGAGCCATATCTAGGGGGCAGCTGGGGGGTCATTTTCAGGCTCCTGTTGCCTGCAGCACTGGAGGTCTCCCTCCTCCCCCCTCCACGGGAGCCGACAGAGCTGCACACTCTGCTAGTGTGCTTACAGGACCTGTGATGATGTCAATGGATGGGGAGGAGTCAGGGGTCTCATGATCAGCTCCTCAGTGTATCCAGGACTGTGCTGGCCATCAATGATACTCAAATAAGGTGAAGGTTATGTGTGGGGTCAGGAGGGATTTACAGTGTGAATGTAGCAGAGGCGAGTGTGTACTAGGTGTACGGAGCGGAGCCGTGTGTGTACGAGGTGTACGGAGCGGAGCTGTGTGTGTACGAGGTGTACGGAGCGGAGCCGTGTGTGTACGAGGTGTACGGAGCGGAGCCGTGTGTGTACGAGGTGTACGGAGCGGAGCTGTGTGTGTACGAGGTGTACGGAGCGGAGAAGTGTGTGTACGAGGTGTACGGAGAGGAGCCGTGTGTGTACTAGGTGCATGGAGCGGAGCCGAGTGTGTACGAGGTGTACGGAGCAGAGCCGAGTGTGTACGAGGTGTACGGAGCGGAGCCGAGTGTGTACGGAGCAGAGCCATGTGTGTACGAGGTGTACAGAGCAGAGCCGAGTGTGTACAAGGTGTACGGAGCAGAGCCGTGTGTGTACGAGGTGTACGGAGCAGAGCCATGTGTGTACGAGGTGTACGGAGCAGAGCCGTGTGTGTACGAGGTGTACGGAGCAGAGCTGAGTGTGTACGAGGTGTACAGAGCAGAGCCGTGTGTGTACGAGGTGTACGGAGCAGAGCCGCGTGTGTACGAGGTGTACGGAGCAGAGCCGCGTGTATTCGAGGTGTACGGAGCGGAGCCGTGTGTGTACGGAGCAGAGCCGAGTGTGTACGAGGTG
Organism: Allobates femoralis; assembly: GCA_033576535.1. NCBI lineage: Eukaryota > Metazoa > Chordata > Amphibia > Anura > Aromobatidae > Allobates > Allobates femoralis. The sequence goes on from JARQOC010000009.1 coordinate 36,804,923, forward strand.
TACGGAGCAGAGCCGTGTGTGTATGAGGTGTACGGAGCAGAGCCATGTGTGTACGTGGTGTACGGAGCAGAGCCGAGTGTGTACGAGGTGTACAGAGCAGAGCCGAGTGTGTACGAGGTGTACGGAGCAGAGCCGTGTGTGTACGAGGTGTACGGAGCAGAGCCATGTGTGTACGAGGTGTACGGAGCAGAGCCGTGTGTGTACGAGGTGTACGGAGCGGAGAAGTGTGTGTACGAGGTGTACGGAGAGGAGCCGTGTGTGTACTAGGTGCATGGAGCGGAGCCGAGTGTGTACGAGGTGTACGGAGCAGAGCCGAGTGTGTACGAGGTGTACGGAGCGGAGCCGAGTGTGTACGGAGCAGAGCCATGTGTGTACGAGGTGTACAGAGCAGAGCCGAGTGTGTACAAGGTGTACGGAGCAGAGCCGTGTGTGTACGAGGTGTACGGAGCAGAGCCATGTGTGTACGAGGTGTACGGAGCAGAGCCGTGTGTGTACGAGGTGTACGGAGCAGAGCTGAGTGTGTACGAGGTGTACAGAGCAGAGCCGTGTGTGTACGAGGTGTACGGAGCAGAGCCGCGTGTGTACGAGGTGTACGGAGCAAGCCGCGTGTATTCGAGGTGTACGGAGCGGAGCCGTGTGTGTACGGAGCAGAGCCGAGTGTGTACGAGGTGTACGGAGCAGAGCCGTGTGTGTATGAGGTGTACGGAGCAGAGCCATGTGTGTACGTGGTGTACGGAGCAGAGCCGAGTGTGTACGAGGTGTACAGAGCAGAGCCGAGTGTGTACGAGGTGTACGGAGCAGAGCCGTGTGTGTACGAGGTGTACGGAGCAGAGCCATGTGTGTACGAGGTGTACGGAGCAGAGCCGTGTGTGTACGAGGTGTACGGAGCAGAGCCGCGTGTGTACGAGGTGTACGGAGCGGAGCCGTGTGTGTATGGAGCGGAGCCGTGTGTGTATGGAGCAGAGCCGAGTGTGTACGAGGTGTACGGAGCAGAGCCGTGTGTGTATGAGGTGTACGGAGCAGAGCCATGTGTGTACGAGGTGTACAGAGCAGAGCCGAGTGTGTACGAGGTGTACGGAGCAGAGCCGTGTGTGTACGAGGTGTACGGAGCAGAGCCATGTGTGTACGAGGTGTACGGAGCAGAGCCGTGTGTGTACGAGGTGTACGGAGCAGAGCCATGTGTGTACGAGGTGTACGGAGCAGAGCCGTGTGTGTACGAGGTGTATGGAGCAGAGCCGTGTGTGTACGAGGTGTACGGAGCAGAGCCGTGTGTGTATGAGGTGTATGGAGCGGAGCCGTGTGTGTATGGAGCGGAGCCGTGTGTGTACGGAGCAGAGCCGAGTGTGTACGAGGTGTACGGAGCAGAGCCATGTGTGTACGAGGTGTACGGAGCAGAGCCGTGTGTGTACGAGGTGTACGGAGCAGAGCCATGTGTGTACGAGGTGTACGGAGCAGAGCCGTGTGTGTACGAGGTGTATGGAGCAGAGCCGTGTGTGTACGAGGTGTACGGAGCAGAGCCGTGTGTGTATGAGGTGTATGGAGCGGAGCCGTGTGTGTATGGAGCGGAGCCGTGTGTGTACGGAGCAGAGCCGAGTGTGTACGAGGTGTACGGAGCAGAGCCATGTGTGTACGAGGTGTACGGAGCAGAGCCATGTGTGTACGAGGTGTATGGAGCAGAGCCATGTGTGTACGAGGTGTACGGAGCGGAGCCGTGTGTGTACGAGGTGTACGGAGCGGAGCCGTGTGTGTACGAGGTGTACGAGCGGAGCCGAGTGTGTACGAGGTGTACGGAGCGGAGCCGAGTGTGTACGAGGTGTACGAGCGGAGCCGAGTGTGTACGAGGTGTACGGAGCGGAGCCGCGTGTGTACGAGGTGTACGAGCGGAGCCGCGTGCGTACGAGGTGTACGGGGCGGAGCCGAGTGTGTACGAGGTGTACGAGCGGAGCCGAGTGTGTACGAGGTGTACGGAGCGGAGCCGAGTGTGTACGAGGTGTACGGAGCGGAGCCGTGTGTGTACGAGGTGTACGGAGCGGAGCCGTGTGTGTACGAGGTGTACGAGCGGAGCCGCGTGCGTACGAGGTGTACGAGGTGTACGGAGCAGAGCCGCGTGCATACGAGGTATGTGTACCAGTGGTAGCCCCCCGCGGATTCCGCTCCTATAGTCCCAGCCGCCTTTGCCGGCAGCATTCTTCTCCAGAGTCTCTTCTGCCGCTCTCTGCCCTCTGCAGCTCAGCATGGAGGGGCACGATATCATCACTGTGCTGATATGTGCAGAGCAAATGTTGAGGAGACCAGAGCAGCGAGAAGAGAGGTGAGGAGAGAGAGATCCGGATGGCCAGACACTCCGCCTGGCTGCGGTGCCACCATATGGCAGTGCGGCTCCATTCAGCTGTTTGCATTATTACTGCACTCCAGGATGCTTGTGTATATACCAGCATCCTCAGACGCACAAAAATGCAACATTTTGCATTTGAAGGGTATTTTTAAAAAGCGCAAGGGAACGCAAATGCACCTTAGCCCTAACAACGTGTAATATACTCACTGTCAGGAACAGCTCTTGCTGGATTCAGCAGTCACTGTTCCTGTAAGGTGCCTTCACATAGGAGTTTTTTGAAAAATGTGGCAGTTGCGGTAAAAAAAAAACCCGCATCTGCCGCATTTTCCGTCTAGCGCAGGGGTCTCAAACTCCAGGCCTCGAGGGCCGCACACAGTCCAGGTCTTCATGATTTCCATACTTTGACAGTTGGTCATTTGATTACTAACTGTCAAATACTAGGGAAATCCTGAAAACCTGGACTGTGTGCAGCCCTCGAGGCCTGGAGTTTGAGACCCCTGGTCTAGCGGCTGCACTTGCTGCACGTTTGCGGCAAGCCCCATGCATTGTCTATGGGGCTTGCGGTAAGTGTGCGGCAATATATATATACATATATATTGCCGCACACTTACCGCAAGCCCCATAGACAATGCATGGGGCTTGCCGCAAACGTGCAGCAAGTGCAGCTGCCAGACGGAAAATGCGGCAGATGCGGGGTTTTTTTTAAGTACATATCGCGGACTATATATATAGTCCGCGATATGTACTTAAAGGGGGCCCACTGAGACCTTTTCGCCCGGGGCCCACAGAAACCTGGAGCTGGCCCTGACTACCAAGCACAGTCTCCACACACCGTGCAGCCTTATATACACAGGACACAGACACGTGACCAATCACATGATCATTACGTCATCACAGGTCCTTCCTCCTAGCGTTATCCTGACTCCGCCCATAACTAATCACATGGTCATGACGTCAGAACAGGTCCTATACCCTTAGAATCTCTGTAGTTCGGTGAACGAGCAGCGGAGACGTCAGTACAGAGCGGCCGCCGGTGAGTGCTGAGATACACAATACACTGAGATACACTGCTGAGATACACAATACACTGAGATACACAATCCCCTGAGATACACTGCTGAGATACACAATCCCCTGAGATACAGACTGCTGAGATACACAATCCCCTGAGATACACTGCTGAGATACACAATACACTGAGATACACACTGCTGAGATACACAATACACTGAGATACACAATCCCCTGAGATACACAATCCCCTCAGATACACACTGCTGAGATACACGATCCCCTGAGATACACACTGCTGAGATACACAATCCCCTCAGATACACACTGCTGAAATACACACTGCTGAGATACACAGTCCCCTCAGATACACACTGCTGAGATACACAATCCCCTCAGATAAACACTCCTGAGACACATACAGCTGAGATACACAATCCCCTCAGATACACACTGCTGAGATACACTGCTGAGATACACAATACACTGAGATACACTGCTGAGATACACAATACACTGAGATACACAATCCCCTGAGATACACTGCTGAGATACACAATCCCCTGAGATACACTGCTGAGATACACAATCCCCTGAGATACACACTCCTGAGATACACAGTCCCCTCAGATACACACTGCTGAGATACACAGTCCCCTCAGATACACACTGCTGAGATACACAGTCCCCTCAGATACACACTGCTGAGATACACAGTCCCCTCAGATACACACTGCTGAGATACACAGTCCCCTCAGATACACACTGCTGAGATACACTGCTGAGACACACACTGCTGAGATACACAGTCCCCTCAGATACACACTGCTGAGACACACACTGCTGAGATACACAATCCCCTCAGATACACACTACTGAGATACACAGTGCTGAGATACACAATACACTGAGATACACGATCCCCTGAGATACACTGCTGAGAGACACACTGCTGAGAAACACTGCTGAGAGACACAATCCCCTCAGATACACACTGCTGAGATACACACTGCCGAGATACACACTGCCGAGATACACAATCCCCTGAGATACACAATCCGCTCAGATACACACTGCTGAGATACACAGTCCCCTGAGATACACGATCCCCTGAGATACACGATCCCCTGAGATACACAATCCCGAGATACACACTGCCGAGATACACACTGCTGAGATACACAATCCCCTGAGATACACACTGCTGAGATACACACTGCTGAGATACACAATCCCCTCAGATACACACTGCTGAGATACACACTGCTGAGATACACACTGCTGAGATACACAATCCCCTCAGATACACACTGCTGAAATACACACTGCTGAGATACACAATCCCCTCAGATAAACACTCCTGAGACACATACAGCTGAGATACACAATCCCCTCAGATACACACTGCTGAGATACACAATTCCCTGAGATACACTGCTGAGATACACAATCCCCTCAGATACACACTGCTGAGATACACACTGCTGAGATACACAATCCCCTCAGATACACACTGCTGAGATACACACTGCTGAGATACACAATCCCCTCAGATACACACTGCTGAGATACACACTGCTGAGATACACAATCCCCTCAGATACACACTGTTGAGATACACACTGCTGAGATACACAGTCCCCTCAGATACACACTGCTGAGATACACACTGCTGAGATACACAATCCCCTCAGATAAACACTCTGAGACACATACAGCTGAGATACACAATCCCCTCAGATACACACTGCTGAGATACACAATACACTGAGATACACTGCTGAGATACAAAATACACTGAGATACACTGCTGAGATACACAATACACTGAGATACACAATACACTGAGATACACAATACACTGAGATACACATCTGAGATACACTGCTGAGATACACAATCCCCTGAGATACACACTGCTGAGATACACACTCCTGAGATACACAGTCCCCTCAGATACACACTGCTGAGATACACAGTCCCCTCAGATACACACTGCTGAGATACACAGTCCCCTCAGATACACACTGCTGAGATACACAGTCCCCTCAGATACACACTGCTGAGATACACATTCCCCTCAGATACACACTGCTGAGATACACAGTCCCCTCAGATACACACTGCTGAGATACACTGCTGAGACACACACTGCTGAGATACACAGTCCCCTCAGATACACACTGCTGAGACACACACTGCTGAGATACACAATCCCCTCAGATACACACTACTGAGATACACAGTGCTGAGATACACAATACACTGAGATACACGATCCCCTGAGATACACTGCTGAGAGACACACTGCTGAGATATACTGCTGAGAGACACAATCCCCTCAGATACACACTGCCGAGATACACACTGCCGAGATACACACTGCCGAGATACACACTGCCGAGATACACAATCCCCTGAGATACACAATCCCCTCAGATACACACTGCTGAGATACACGATCCCCTGAGATACACGATCCCCTGAGATACACGATCCCGAGATACACACTGCAGAGATACACACTGCCGAGATACACACTGCTGAGATACACAATCCCCTGAGATACACACTGCTGAGATACACACTGCTGAGATACACAATCCCCTGAGATACACACTGCTGAGATACACAATCCCCTGAGATACACAGTCCCCTGAGATACACAGTCCCCTGAGATACACAATCCCCTGAGATACACAATCCCCTGAGATACACAATCCCCTGAGATACACAGTCCCCTGAGATACACAATCCCCTGAGATACATGATCTGCTGAGATACACACTGCTGAGATACACGATCCCTGAGATACACGATCCCCTGAGATATACACTGCTGAGAGACACACTGCTGAGATACACAATCCCCTGAGATGCACACTGCTGAGATACACACTCCCCTGAGATACACACTGCTGAGATACACAATCCCCTGAGATACACACTGCTGAGATACACAGTCCCCTGAGATACACACTGCTGAGATACACAGTCCCCTGAGATACACAATCCCCTGAGATACATGATCTGCTGAGATACACACTGCTGATATACACAATCCCCTCAGATACACACTGCTGAGATACACGATCCCCTGAGATACACGATCCCCTGAGATACACGATCCCCTGAGATACACGATCCCCTGAGATACACACTGCTGATATACACAATCCCCTCAGATACACACTGCTGAGATACACGATCCCCTGAGATACACGATCCCCTGAGATACACGATCCCCTGAGAGACACACTGCTGAGAGACACACTGCTGAGAGACACACTGCTGAGAGACACACTGCTGAGAGACACAATCCCCTGAGATACATGATTCACACTAAGCTGTAACTCAATGTTCTGACAAACCCCCCAACCTGACATTCATTCGAAGCTGAGATACTCCCACAGCTGACTGTGATACACTATACTGCCCTACACCCCGCGCTCTCTACACCCTGAACCTGCGCTTGGCTGAGATCCCCTCATTCTTGGCTGAGATACACCCTGTGTGATCCTCGCCCGGCCTCCCTGACGGAGCAGTTTTCTTTCAGCGCTGCCTGTGGATGTGGATCCGCCGGTCTGACGTCTTGGCGGATCCTCGCTGATCTCTCGGACTCTTGTGATCTTCCGCTGTTTTGCTCGGGGATGAATCCGCCGTTCGGTTCTTCGTATTTCGAGGCGCAAAGAAAAAGCAAAAAGCGAAACCACAATGAGAAATATCGTGTGAAGTGTCTGCGGCTGCGGAGGATGGCGAAGGCCATGATCTATGTGAGTGTCCGGGGACAGAGAGCAGGAGGGGGAGATGCTGGGAGTTGTAGTGTCCGCGAGGTCATGGTAAAGCCGCCTCTGCTCACATCACATCTGCCGTCCCAGAACCCGATAGAACCAAGACAGACCGCGGTGTCATGTGACCGGAGAGTTTGTGTGTCATGTGACCGGAGAGTTGTGTGTCATGTGACCGGAGAGTTTGTGTCATGTGACCGGAGAGTTTGTGTGTTCACAGCTGATTCTCTGTCTCTGCTCTGTGATTGCAGGAGAACGCAGCGTTATGTGATGAAATCGCCCGGATGGAAAGTAAATTTACCAAAGCGAAGGAGGAGCGAAGGTAACAGCCACAGACAGCGCCCAGAATGTGCCGGATCAGTGTCAGGGGAGGTTTGTTACAATGTATCAGTGAGCTCACAGAGGATTGTCCTGACTGGATATGTCGTTACATTAGGGGAGGAGGGATCAGAGTAAGGTTCACATCATCTTCATTATAGGAATGTATCACTGCACTCAGAAGTAAACTGCTGACCACCCACCCCCCAGTCACAAGGGTGGGATCCCGACTCCCCTGTGCGTATGTGGCAGGGTCCCGACTCCCCTGTGCGTATGTGGCAGGGTCCCGACTCCCCTGTGCGTATGTGGCGGGGTCCTTACTCCCCTGTGCGTATGTGGCGGGGTCCTTACTCCCCTGTGCGTATGTGGCGGGGTCCTGACTCCCCTGTGCGTATGTGGCGGGGTCCTGACTCCCCTGTGCGTATGTGGCGGGGTCCTGACTCCCCTGTGCGTATGTGGCGGGGTCCTGACTCCCCTGTGCGTATGTGGCGGGGTCCTGACTCCCCTGTGCGTATGTGGCGGGGTCCTGACTCCCCTGTGCGTATGTGGCGGGGTCCTGACTCCCCTGTCCGTATGTGGCGGGGTCCTGACTCCCCTGTGCGTATGTGGCGGGGTCCTGACTCCCCTGTGCGTATGTGGCGGGGTCCTGACTCCCCTGTGCGTATGTGGCGGGGTCCTGACTCCCCTGTGCGTATGTGGCGGGGTCCTGACTCCCCTGTGCGTATGTGGCGGGGTCCTGACTCCCCTGTGCGTATGTGGCGGGTCCTGACTCCCCTGTGCGTATGTGGCGGGGTCCTGACTCCCCTGTGCGTATGTGGCGGGGTCCTGACTCCCCTGTGCGTATGTGGCGGGGTCCTGACTCCCCTGTGCGTATGTGGCGGGGTCCTGACTCCCCTGTGCGTATGTGGCGGGGTCCTGACTCCCCTGTGCGTATGTGGCGGGGTCCTGACTCCCCTGTGCGTATGTGGCGGGGTCCTGACTCCCCTGTGCGTATGTGGCGGGGTCCCTACTGCCCTGTGCGTATGTGGCGGGGTCCCAACTCCCCTGTGCGTATGGGGGCGGGGTCCCTACTGCCCTGTGCGTATGAGGCGTGATCCCGACTCCCCTGTGCGCATAAAGGCGGGGTCCCGACTCCCCTGTGCGTATGAAGGCGGGGTCCCTACTGCCCTGTGCGTATGGGGCGGGGTCCCGACTGCCCTGTGCGTATGGGGCGGGGTCCCGACTCCCCTGTGCGTATGAAGGTGGGGTCCCGACTCCCCTGTGCGTATGAAGGTGGGGTCCCGACTGCCCTGTGCGTATGGGGGCGGGGTCCCGACTGCCCTGTGCGTATGGGGGCGGGGTCCCGACTGCCCTGTGCGTATGGGGCGGGGTCCCGACTCCGCTGTGCGTATGGGGCGGGGTCCCGACTGCCCTGTGCGTATGGGGCGGGGTCCCGACTGCCCTGTGCGTATGGGGCGGGGTCCCGACTGCCCTGTACGTATGGGGCGGGGTCCCGACTGCCCTGTGCGTATGGGGCGGGGTCCCGATTGCCCTGTGTGTATGGGGTGCGGTACTGATTTGCCTGTGTGTATGTAGCAGGGGTGGAGCTGAGGGAATTTGAACCCTTGTCTGCACCCTCCAGTCCTATAGACAATGACTGACTGTAGCTCCGCCCTCGTGACTCTCAGGACTCCTGTATCCGGGGGAAGCTGATCAATTGTAATTTTAGGACGATCCTTCAACATGATCCTGATTTCAGAACAATCGTAAAATAATAAATATGCAACTGTTTTCCTGTAATCCCACATTGTCTGTCTTGGGTTCCGGATTAACGGATGTTCTGGATTATGAGATGGAAATTCAGTGCACGGATTAGATTCGTTGCATTTTATTTTATATTCCAGATTCTTATTAAAAAGGCTCCTGCAGCTGCAGGCGCTGAGCGAGGACGACCCGGCCGGGACACACAGCTCGGGGTTATCTCTCAGCCTCGACGTGTCCGGAATGAGTGATGGGAACCTGGAGATGAACCTGAGCGGAGCGGGAGACGACAGTACCGCAAAGAAGATGAAGAAAGATCGACAAGAAAAGGGCAAAGAAAACAAAGCAGAAGGTAAGGAGCACCGGCATCCCCTACACCACCCCCGAGCAGAGGGTAAGGAGCGCCGGCATCCCCTACACCCCGCCAAGCAGAGGGTAAGGAGCGCCGGCATCCCCTACACCACCGCCAAGCAGAGGGTAAGGAGCGCCGGCATCCCCTACACCACCCCTGAGCAGAGGGTAAAGACCGCTGACATCCCCTACACCACCCCCGAGCAGAGGGTAAAGACCGCTGACATCCCCTACACCACCCCCGAGCAGAGGGTAAGGAGCGCCTGCATCCCCTACACCACCCCCGAGCAGAGGGTAAAGATCGCTGACATCCCCTACACCACCCCCGAGCAGAGGGTAAGACCGCTGACATCCCCTACACCACCCCCGAGCAGAAGGTAAAGAGCGCTGGCATCCCCTACACCACCCCTGAGCAGAGGGTAAGGAGCGCCGGCATCCCCTACACCACCCCCGAGCAGAGGGTAAAGACCGCTGACATCCCCTACACCACCCCCGAGCAGAGGGTAAAGACCGCTGACATCCCCTACACCACCCCCGAGCAGAGGGTAAAGACCGCTGACATCCCCTACACCACCCCCGAGCAGAAGGTAAAGAGCGCTGGCATCCCCTACACCACCCCTGAGCAGAGGGTAAGGAGCGCCGGCATCCCCTACACCACCCCCGAGCAGAGGGTAAAGACCGCTGACATCCCCTACACCACCCCCGAGCAGAGGGTAAAGACTGCTGACATCCCCTACACCACCCCCGAGCAGAGGGTAAAGACCGCTGACATCCCCTACACCACCCCCGAGCAGAGGGTAAAGACCGCTGACATCCCCTACACCACCCCCGAGCAGAAGGTAAAGAGCGCCGGCATCCCCTACACCACCCCTGAGCAGAGGGTAAGGAGCGCCGGCATCCCCTACACCACCCCCGAGCAGAGGGTAAAGACCGCTGACATCCCCTGCACTACCCCGAGCAGAGGGTAAGGAGTGCCGGCATCCCTTACACCACCCGCAAGCAGAGGGTAAAGACCGCCGACATCCCCTGCACTACCCCTGAGCAGAGGGTAAAGACCGCCGACATCCCCTGCACTACCCCCGAGCAGAAGGTATAGACCACCGACGTCCCCTGCACCACCCCAAGCAGAAGGTATAGACCACCGACGTCCCCTGCACCACCCCAAGCAGAAGGTATAGACCACCGCGCCCCCTGCACCACCCCAGAGCAGAAGGTAAAGACCGCCGACGTCCCCTGCACCACCCCTGTGCAGAAGGTATAGACCGCCGACGTCCCCTGCACCACCCCAAGCAGAAGGTATAGACCGCCGACGTCCCCTGCACCACCCCCAGAGCAGAAGGTAAAGACCACCGACGTCCCCTCCACCACCCCAAGCAGAGGGGCACATGGCGGATTACAGACAGGGCAGCAGGGGGAAGTTCTGCAAGTCTCAGCCATGAATGTGCACGCTACACAGGGAACGCCGGCAGGTTCAGTACCGTTATGTGGTGGAGGAATGGTCACATCAGGTGCATTTATCCATGAAGAGTAAGTGCAAGAAGATAGACTGTTATATAGAAGATGCATGATCTTCCCAGCAGCACAGAGTATCTCAGTAAATCAGTGTAGTGATACTATGGGAGGTTGCAGGTTTATTGTCACCTTATAGAATGCAAGGGTCTCCAGCAGCACAGAGTATTTCAGCAGTGAAGGACGGCCTTGACTCTATCACGTGTGATCATTTTATCTTTCCTTTTTGCAGTTACAAAGAAATTATGTAAGAGGAAGCGCGGGGGCGAGGGCTGGAGGCGGCAGTGGGTGCGGCCCATCCTCCTGGACCCCTGCGGCCGCCCCGTCTTCCCCATTGTTTTGGATGGTTTGACGGTTTACAGTCTGGGAGAGGTGAGGATCGTCCCCACTCGTCCCTCTGAACTCACCTCCAATTTAAGGTTCCCTGTAACAGGTTGCAGAACTACAACTCCCAGCAGATCCAGACTGACACAGGCTGCTGGGGGTTGTAGATCTGTTGTAATATCTGATTCATTCCTTCCACAGATCGTCTCCAACCGCAGCAGCTTCCATGACAAGTCGGCCATTTATCCTGTCGGCTTCTGCAGCACCAGAGTGTACGTCAGTATGAAGAGCCCCGAGCAGAGGTGTCTGTACACCTGTCAGATCAAAGACGGCTGGTCCGGGCCCCAGGTGAGCAGGGCAGGCGCTAACCATCATCACTATTGATGGAATGATGTTATTTTCTGCTATGCTTTACACTGCAGCGCTGCTCATCAGTCTGGCTGCTGTGTAAAAGCACAAGGTCAGAAGGAAATCAGTAGAGGGAGATCAGATTTATTAGGAAGGTGCCAGAACCTCTGTGGGGGCTGCACTCTATGGGGGGAGTGTTGTGCTTTGCTGGGGGGGGGGGGGTCGGACTCTGCAAGGGTACAGATAGGACTCTATAGGGGCGGTGTTGTACTCTGCGGGGGTGAAGGTGTTGGGACTCTGCGAGGGGGAGGGACGGAGTCTGCAGGGGGTCGGGTGGGACTGTATGGGGGTGTTGTGCTCTGTGGGGGGGTTGGACTCCCGCTCTCTACATTCACCGCTGATGATTCTATTCCTCTCTTGTCGCAGTTTGAGATCGTCCCTGAAGATGATCCTCAGAACTCCATCATTGCCAACTCTGCCGCCAATTGTCACGCCACTCTCCTGAAAACCATCGGCGCGGTGCGGTGAGTGCAGCCATGTGTGCTCTCAGCATCACGTCCTACACGCTCCAGAGCTGCATTCACAATGCTGCCGCCTCCTGCTGGCTCTCAGTCTGCAGCTCTGGTTCTGCTGTGGCGTGTTGTAGTACTGTAGTGTTTTCACTATGGGCCTGTACAATCTCTGCAGAGCAGCGCTCCAGCTTCTGGGGCGTCCAGAGCGGAGTGACCAGTCCACAGCTGCAAATCTGAAATGTGAATACAGAATACAGGTGTGGATGAGACCTGAAGGTGAGAATCGTAGTGAAGCTCCTGGACGTCATATGGAGACCCCACGAGCCGAGCTCTCACCGGCCGCGTCTCATCATCACATGATTAAGGGACCGCTAGGGAGATTCCTGCAAGAGGAGAGCTGAGACGGGGTCCTGTACCCTTCACCTCGAGACACTGAGTGACCGAGCCCAGATCCCATCCAGGACAGTGGCCCCGTCCCAGATCCCGTCCCCCACAGCGACCCCCCCCTCCGTTCCAGATCCTGTCTAGGACAGCGGCTCCTGTCCCAGATCCCATCCAGGACAGTGGCCCCTGTCACAGATCCTGTCCCCCACAGCGACCCCCCCCCCTCCGTTCCAGATCCCGTCTAGGATAGCGGCTCCTGTCCCAGATCCCATCCAGGACAGTGGCCCCCGTCACAGATCCTGTCCCCTTCACCTCGACACACTGAGTGACCGAGCCCAGATCCCATCCAGGACAGTGGCCCCGTCCCAGATCCCGTCCCCCACAGCGACCCCCCCCCCCTCCGTCCCAGATCCCGTCCCCCACAGCGACCCCCCCCCTCCGTTCCAGATCCCGTCTAGGACAGCGGCTCCTGTCCCAGATCCCATCCAGGACAGTGGCCCCTGTCACAGATCCTGTCCCCCACAGCGACACCCCCCCCCCCCTCTGTCCCAGATCCCGTCCCTCACAGCGACCCCCCCCCCCCCCCTCCGTTCCAGATCCCATCCAGGACAGTGGCCCGTCCCAGATCCCATCCAGGACAGTGGCCCCTGTCACAGATCCTGCCCCCCACAGCGATTCCCCCCCCCCCCCACCTTCCGTTCCAGATCCCGTCCAGGACAGCGGCTCCCGTCCCGGACAGCCGCCCATCCTAAGCACCGGCCTCCGTCTCATCCACAGCAGCATTCACCTCAGGCTCTCTCTGATATGATACTTTGTGTTTCCCCAGTGGGCACACTATGGCCTCCCCTGAGAACGCAGGGGAATACTTCTTCGGGTTCACACACCCGACTATCCAGAACCTCATACAGAGCTGCCCGGGGGCACGGAAGTGTACAAGGTGAGTGCCAGTGTCCACGTCTGTGTATATATACTATAATGTGTGTATATATATATGTATACAGAGCTGCCGGCAGTGACGTCTCCTTCTACTTCGCAGTTACGAGTGGGTGAAGTTTGTGGTGTGGAAGCCTGGAGACGGGCCGATGCCCCAGGAGATGTCGGAGACGAGTCCGGCCATAAACTTCGAGGCTTTCCAGATACAGTCGCTCTCTGATTTCAAGCCTGACGCCGCCCTGACAGGTAAATGCTGCACATGTGATCTACTGCTCTCTGTTATCAGCCACTTCCTGTGATCTACTGCTCTGTGTTATCAGCCACTTCCTGTGATCTACTGCTCTGTTATCAGCCACTTCCTGTGATCTACTGCTCTCTGTTATCAGCCACTTCCTGTGATCTACTGCTCTGTTATCAGCCACTTCCTGTGATCTACTGCTCTCTGTTATCAGCCGCTCCTCTGTAATAAGATGTGACTGATATCGGCTCTTCTTGATATAGAACTTTTCCACATTTTTTTTACATTAAACCAAAAACTTAAATGTATTTTATTGGGATTTTCTGATACACCGACACTAAGTACAAGTATTTGTGATGTGCAAAGGTGGTCCTACAAAGTGCTGACTCAGGGGTGAATACTAATACAAGACAGAGAAAGGTGGTCCTACACAGTGCTGACTCAGGGGGGTGAATACTAATACAAGACAGAGAAAGGTGGTCCTACAAAGTGCTGACTCAGGGGGTGAATACTAATACAAGACAGAGAAAGGTGGTCCTACAAAGTGCTGACTCAGGGGATGAATACTTATACAAGACAGAGAAAGGTGGTCCTACAAAGTGCTGACTCAGGGGATGAATACTTATACAAGACAGAGAAAGGTGGTCCTACAAAGTGCTGACTACAGGGGGTGAATACTAATACAAGACAGAGAAAGGTGGTCCTACAAAGTGCTGACTCAGGGGGTGAATACTAATACAAGACAGAGAAAGGTGGTCCTACAAAGTGCTGACTCAGGGGGTGAATACTAACACAAGACCGAGAAAGGTGGTCCTACAAAGTGCTGACTACAGGGGGTGAATACTAATACAAGACAGAGAAAGGTGGTCCTACAAAGTGCTGACTCAGGGGTGAATGCTAATACAAGACAGAGAAAGGTGGTCCTACAAAGTGCTGACTACAGGGGGTGAATACTAATACAAGACAGAGAAAGGTGGTCCTACAAAGTGCTGACTCAGGGGGTGAATACTAATACAAGACAGAGAAAGGTGGTCCTACAAAGTGCTGACTCAGGGGGTGAATACTAACACAAGACCGAGAAAGGTGGTCCTACAAAGTGCTGACTACAGGGGGTGAATACTAATACAAGACAGAGAAAGGTGGTCCTACAAAGTGCTGACTCAGGGGGCTGAATACTAATGCAAGATAGAGAAAGGTGGTCCTACAAAGTGCTGACTCAGGGGGTGAATACTAATACAAGACAGAGAAAGGTGGTCCTACAAAGTGCTGACTCAGGGGGTGAATACTAATACAAGACAGAGAAAGGTGGTCCTACAAAGTGCTGACTCAGGGGGTGAATACTAATGCAAGACAGAGAAAGGTGGTCCTACAAAGTGCTGACTCTGGGTGAATACTAATACAAGACAGAGAAAGGTGGTCCTACAAAGTGCTGACTCGAGGTGAATACTAATACAAGACAGAGAAAGGTGGTCCTACAAAGTGCTGACTCAGGGGGTGAATACTAATACAAGACAGAGAAAGATGGTCCTACAAAGTGCTGACTCAGGGGGTGATACTAATACAAGACAGAGAAAGGTGGTCCTACAAAGTGCTGACTCAGGGGGTGAATACTAATACAAGACAGAGAAAGGTGGTCCTACAAAGTGCTGACTCAGGGGGTGAATACTAATGCAAGACAGAGAAAGGTGGTCCTACAAAGTGCTGACTCAGGGGGTGAATACTAATACAAGACAGAGAAAGGTGGTCCTACAAAGTGCTGACTACAGGGGGTGAATACTAATGCACCTCAAAACTTTCAGATTGATATTGTTAAAATACCAGAAATCCAGGGATCGTTTCCTTTTCACTTCAGATTCTTCTTCTTAGTTTTGATGTCTCTGAATATCCCCCAAAAATATATTTAATTTTGTTGGTGTGAAGTGAAGAAATCTAGACTAGTTCTTGGGGTGTGAAGACTTTTTTATGTTGCTGTGTCCCCGCTGTCCTGTAATGAGATGTGACTGATCCCTCCCCCCTCCTGTATTCCAGCGTCACTCGATCTCCCGGAGATCCACGCCGCTCACGATTATATCTCCACCTATCAGGAGATGTTCCTGGCTCCGTCTCAGCTCTCCCGGGAGATCCCGACCCTGAAGTCTCCACCTGTGAACCAGTACATCGCGCCGCGGTCTCCGGAGTGACGGCTCTTGTGCTGTCGCACGGGATCCACATTCCTCCGCAGGAGTCCTGAGGTATCAGGCGGTGGATCTGGCGATCAGTGCGGCCTCTGGGGACCAGATCAGAGGAGATCTGAGGATTGGGAGACTAATTGACATTGGGATCCACGTGTGAGTCCTGGACGATTATGGTTGGCGCTTTGCCCTGAGATCCCCGGCCGGAGCTGCTGCAAGCCCCTGGCAGAGCCTCCAGGAGACCCTTCCCCCCCCCCCCCCCACCCAACCAGAGCCTCCAGGAGACCCCCCCACCACCCAACCAGAGCCTCCAGGAGAACCCCCCACCCAACCAGAGCCTCCAGGAGAACCCCCACCCAACCAGAGCCTCCAGGAGAACCCCCCACCCAACCAGAGCCTCCAGGAGAACCCCCCACCCAACCAGAGCCTCCAGGAGACCCTTCCCCTTCCCCCACCACCCAATCAGAGGCTCCAGGAGACCCTTCCCCCCCCCCCACCCAACCAGAGCCTCCAGGAGACCCCCCCCCCACCACCCAACCAGAGCCTCCAGAACCTTCCACCCAACCAGAGCCTCCAGGAGAACCCCCCACCAGCCAGAACCTCCAGGAGACCCTTCCCCTTCCCCCACCACCCAACCAGAGCCTCCAGGAGACCCTTCCATCCCCCCCCCACCACCCAACCAGAGCCTCCAGGAGAACCCCCCACACCAGCCAGAACCTCCAGGAGACTACCCCCCCCAAATCAGAGTCTCCAGGGGAACCCCTTCCCCCAGAGCTTCTGAGAAACCATCAGGAGCAACCACCAGAGTTGCCGGGAGCCGCCACCAAAGCCTCCAGGACCCCCCCCCCCCTCCCCCCCAGCCTGAGCCTCTGCAGCAGCTGCTGGGAGCACCCACCACCACGTTTAACGTTTCCTGAGCTCGTCCTCGGGTCTCACAGTCGGTTCTTGTCCATCGCCCGGGTCCTTCCTGCTTCTATCACCAGAGCTGACCCCGTCCCCTCCCCCAACACCCTGTGGTGGTATTAATGTTATGGCTGATCAGTCGTCAGGACACAGTCTGTACATAGAGCGGTGCTGTTACAGTGTGTCGTGTTGCCTTCCTATAGATTTACTTTTGTACATTTCTCAAAAATAAAAGACAAAGAAAACGCAACATTTCCGGTCATTAGGACTACAAGTCCCAGCATCTCCTGACAGCCGCCGGCAGTGTCTGTGTAATAGAAGAACGGTGGGAGAGGCCCGGGTCCTGAAGGAGATCCTGTGTACAGGGAGGGGATGGAGGAGACCCCCGGTGCGACGCTGTCCCCCCCCCCCCCCCCCCCCGGTGTGAAGCCGCTCCCTGCGTCATCCCCCCTTGTGTGAGGCTTACTCTTTTCCTGTGTGATGCTGTCCCCCCCAGATTGAGGTTTCCCCCCCCCCACTCCTAATGTGACTTTGCCCCCCGGTGTGAGGCCCCCCCATCCTGATGTAACACTCCCTGACCTGGCCAGTTTGGTATCACTGAGAGCCGCGTGATGCCTCATGTCTCCTGTGGAGGCGCTGCAGGAAACTGGGAACGTATATCTAAGTCCTTGACCCAATAGCAGCAATTTATCGGGGTCCTACAGACCGGACCCTCCTCCATATGGGAGAGATACTGTCCTGATCCATAGAGCAAAGCACAGTAACATCATTACCCTGAACAGCCAATCAGAGTACAGCTCTCACAGTCCAATGGCACCGGATTGGTCGCCTTCCTCTTGTTTTGATACATTTCCCCACATTCCGTCAGACCGGAGCGGAACTTTCCACCTCGCTTGTTGTCAGTGAATGTAAATCATCAGATCCTGCTCACACAGCTGCAGAGATTGTTACAATGTATCAGTGCAGGTATCCTCCAGCACAGGAGAGGGATTTGTGCTTGTGTCTGAGAACCACAGAGAATTGCCTGCACCAATGTAACAAACCTTCAGCGAGGCGCGGTCTGAATGTGCAGAATGACTCTATTCACTGACCGGAAGCGGAGGGTCTGTAAGACAAAAACAAAGAGCCTTATACAAAGATTCAGCTTTATTTACATGGGACTGCACAACCGCCGCACATAGAATTTGTGCTTTGTGGTGAAGTTTCTATAGATCAGCGACGTCGGCCCCACAGCAGCATCACGAGACCCCCGAGGAACGAACCCCCCCAAACAGGAGGACTGTGTCCATCCGAGCGGGACATGATGGGGGTCCCCTCCAATAAATAACCAGTCAGCCGCTCCTCCTACTTGGCGCTCCCCGTCTTCACCATTTCTGGAAAACAAAAAGGAATTAGTTTTAGTTCCTGATCCCGTCAGAGTTGTCATAGGGACATTCATGATTAAAGCTCAAAACCGCCATATAGTCTACATCTCCTAAACACTAAGACGGGTGAGGGGGGGGGGACCTGCCGTCACCACAGAGGTAGTAACCCCCCCCAGCAATGATCCCTCTGGTGTCAGTCTACACTGCAGTGCTATCATTCTATTCATTACAATGCTCAGGATGGACAGAGCTGCGGGGCCCCACAGATCGGGGCCAGGAATATACATACATAAATCACAATGTCAGACCGGCCGCTACATCCCCGAGAGCGGTGCCGGATTATCAGCACTTCTAGATTATAAAACTGCATTTAAAGGCAATCTGTCAGCTGGTTTATTCTACTTTCATACATAGAGAACACAGCACATCCATACATAGAGACACAGCACATCCATACATAGAGAACACAGCACATCCATACATAGAGACACAGCACATCCATACATAGAGACACAGCACATCCATACATAGAGACACAGCACATCCATACATAGAGAACACAGCACATCCATACATAGAGAACACAGCACATCCATACATAGAGAACACAGCACATCCATACATAGAGACACAGCACATCCATACATAGAGACACAGCACATCCATACATAGAGACACAGCACATCCATACATAGAGAATACAGCACATCCATACATAGAGACACAGCACATCCATACATAGAGACACAGCGCATCCATACATAGAGAACACAGCACATCCATACATAGAGAACACAGCACATCCATACATAGAGACACAGCACATCCATACATAGAGAACACATCACATCCATACATAGAGACACAGCACATCCATACATAGAGAACACAGCACATCCATACATAGAGAAACACATCACATCCAATACATAATAGAGAACACAGCACATCCATACATAGAGAACACATCACATCCATACATAGAGAACACAGCACATCCATACATAGAGAACACAGCACATCCATACATAGAGACACAGCACATCCATACATAGAGAACACAGCACATCCATACATAGAGAACACAGCACATCCATACATAGAGAACACAGCACATCCATACATAGAGACACAGCACATCCATACATAGAGAACACAGCACATCCATACATAGAGAACACAGCACATCCATACATAGAGACACAGCGCATCCATACATAGAGAACACAGCACATCCATACATAGAGACACATCACATCCATACATAGAGACACAGCACATCCATACATAGAGACACAGCACATCCATACATAGAGACACAGCACATCCATACATAGAGACACAGCACATCCATACATAGAGAACACACATCACATCCATACATAGAGACACAGCACATCCATACATAGAGAACACAGCACATCCATACATAGAGACACAGCGCATCCATACATAGAGAACACAGCACATCCATACATAGAGACACAGCGCATCCATACATAGAGACACAGCACATCCATACATAGAGACACAGCACATCCATACATAGAGAACACAGCACATCCATACATAGAGAACACAGCACATCCATACATAGAGAACACAGCACATACATACATAGAGACACATCACATCCATACATAGAGACACAGCACATCCATACATAGAGAACACAGCACATCCATACATAGAGACACATCACATCCATACATAGAGAACACAGCACATCCATACATAGAGAACACAGCACATCCATACATAGAGAACACAGCACATCCATACATAGAGAACACAGCACATCCATACATAGAGACACATCACATCCATACATAGAGAACACAGCACATCCATACATAGAGAACACAGCACATCCATACATAGAGAACACAGCACATCCATACATAGAGAACACAGCACATCCATACATAGAGAACACAGCACATCCATACATAGAGACACAGCGCATCCATACATAGAGAACACAGCACATCCATACATAGAGACACAGCACATCCATACATAGAGACACAGCGCATCCATACATAGAGACACAGCGCATCCATACATAGAGAACACAGCACATCCATACATAGAGACACAGCACATCCATACATAGAGAACACAGCACATCCATACATAGAGACACAGCGCATCCATACATAGAGACACAGCACATCCATACATAGAGACACAGCACATCCATACATAGAGAACACAGCACATCCATACATAGAGACACAGCGCATCCATACATAGAGACACAGCACATCCATACATAGAGACACAGCACATCCATACATAGAGAACACAGCACATCCATACATAGAGAACACAGCACATCCATACATAGAGACACAGCACATCCATACATAGAGACACAGCACATCCATACATAGAGAACACAGCGCCTCTGCACCTGCTATTATCCTCAGTGCTGTATTCTGTCATTCCAAATAACACAACGTTTCGGTCAGAAGACCTTTATCAGGTGCACAACCGTCCTATGATCTTACCTTACTTATATGGTATATGGGGGAGGAGTTTATACTATATAAGTAAGGTAAGATTACAGGAGGGCTGTGCACCTGATAAAGGTCTTCTGACCGAAACGTCGTGTTATTTGGAATGACAGAATAAAGCATTGAGGATAATAGCAGGTGCAGAGGCGCTGTGTTCTCTATGTATGGATGTGCTGTGATCCAGGGGCTCTGTATATACAATGTCTATAGACAGAGCTGCCCCCACCAACACCAGGCTCTGTATATACAATGTCTATAGACAGAGAGCTGCCCCCACCAACACCAGGCTCTGTATGTACAATGTCTATAAACAGAGAGCTGCCCCCGCCCACACCAGGCTCTGTATGTACAATGTGTATAGACAGAGAGCTGCCCCTGCCCACACCAGGCTCTGTATATACAATGTCTATAGACAGGGAGCTGCCCCACCAACACCAGGCTCTGTATGTACAATGTCTATAAACAGAGAGCTGCCCCCGCCCACACCAGGCTCTGTATGTACAATGTGTATATACAGAGAGCTGCCCCCGCCCACACCAGGCTCTGTATATACAATGTCTATAGACAGAGAGCTGCCCCCGCCCACACCAGGCTCTGTTTATACAATGTCTATAGACAGAGAGCTGCCCCCGTCCACACCAGGCTCTGTATATATAATGTCTATAGACAGAGAGCTGCCCCACCAACACCAGGCTCTGTATATACAATGTCTATTGACAGAGAGCTGTCCCTGCCCACACCAGGCTCTGTATATACAATATCTATTGATAGTGAGCTGCCCCCGCGCACACGAGGCTCTGTATGTACAATGTCTATAGACAGAGAGCTGCCCCCGCCCACACCAGGCTCTGTATGTACAATGTCTATAGACAGAGAGCTGCCCCTGCCCACACCAGGCTCTGTATATACAATGTCTATAGATAGAGAGCTGCCCCCGCCCCACACCAGGCTCTGTATATACAATGTCTATAGACAGAGAGAGCTGCCCCCGCCCACACCAGGCTCTGTATATACAATGTCTATAGACACAGAGCTGCCCCCGCCCACATCAGGCTCTGTATATACAATGTCTATAGACAGAGAGCTGCCCCTGCCCACACCAGGCTCTGTATGTACAATGTCTATAGACAGAGAGCTGCCCCTGCCCACACCAGGCTCTGTATGTACAATGTCTATAAACAGAGAGCTGCCCCTGCCCACACCAGGCTCTGTATGTACAATGTCTATAGACAGAGAGCTGCCCCCGCCCACACCAGGCTCTGTATGTACAATGTCTATAGACAGAGAGCTGCCCCCGCCCACACCAGGCTCTGTATATACAATGTCTATAGACAGAGAGCTGCCCCCACCCACACCAGGCTCTGTATATACAATGTCTATAGACAGTGAGCTGCCCACGTCCACACCAGGCTCTGTATATACAATGTCTATAGACAGTGAGCTGCCCCCACCAACACCGGGCTCTGTATATACAATGTCTATAGACAGTGAGCTGCCCCCTCCCACACTAGGCTCTGTATATACAATGTCCATAGACAGTGAGCTGCCCCCACCAAAATCAGGCTCTGTATATACAATGTCTATAGACAGTGATCTGCTAATCATAACAGGGAACAAGTGGCACCAGCCAGCTAGTCACAGCATTGATGACCTACTGCTGCTAAAACAAATATCGTGGGTATAACAACAACACATTGTGATAAAGGCATCCCTGAATTCTGTGTTAACCCCTGCAGTATGCTGTCTGCAAAAACCTGCTGACAGATTCCCTTTAAAGGGACCTGAACAGTGCCAGATTATTACTGTCAGTAAAAGGATCCGCACGTCTAGATTATAGGACCTGGATTAAAAGGATTTATCCATGTTAATGAACAGTGAATGGAGCAGGGTCATCGCGATCAACACATTATATCTTTGCTAAGATGGGAATAACCCTTATGGTCGGCCCTGCAGGACACGGCGACTCTTACCAAAGCGGTTTGGTTTCGCCGTGGGTTGGGTTTCGCTCGCCGCCATGTCTTTCTCACAGGACGGGAAGTCTGGAGGAGCTTGGCAATCCTCGTCCATTCCCACCAGCAGCGTCATGAAGTCCACCACCGTGTCGATCTTCTCGTTGTGCCGCGTCGTCTTCTTCAGCGTGCACAGGACGCTCAGCCGCCCGAAGGACTTCAGCTCGGAGATATTGGCGCGGAGGAACATGATGATGATGTTCAGGTCGTTGATGGGGCAGCCGAGCATCTTGTTGGTGACGAGGTCGAAGGCCGGCAGCATCTCGTACACGTTCAGGAACTGCTTGTCCCAGTGGAACATTTTACTGATGTTGAAGATGATGACGGGCAGCAGCAGCAGGTATACGGCAGCGTGGACCACGCTGATCACCTGGAAGATGGTCAGAGACACCAACTTACACTTCACAAACTCCGATCCAGACGGTTCCAACACGTTGAAGCCGGGCGACACGTGACAGTTAAACTCCTCCTGGTGGAAGACGCTGAGATGGAAGAAGCCGAGGTAGAAGCAGGTGATGATGATGAGGAGTATGAGGAGGAGGTTCCGCAGGATGTAGGTGAACGCGATGTAGTGCGACCGCTGCTTACAGGTCAGGTACTTCTCCAGCAGAGGAAACTCAAAGTATCGGACATGACGAGCGCTGAAAATAAAGGTTCAGATCAGTCCACAGCAATGATGATATATACAGAGAGTCTACAGAGATACAGGATAGTCTGCAGCCACAGACTACAGAGATACATGATAACATTCTGTCTGTAGTCACCACTAGGGGGAGCTCCATGTATACAGAGATACATGATAAGATCCTGTCTGCAGTCACCACTAGGGGGAGCTCCCTGTATACAGAGATACATAAGATCCTGTCTGCAGCCACCACTAGGGGGAGCTCCCTGTATACAGAGATACATGATAAGATCCTCTCTGCAGCCACCACTAGGGGGAGCTCCCTGTATACAGAGATACATGATAAGATCCTGTCTGCAGTCACCACTAGAGGGAGCTCCCTGTATAGAGATACATGATAAGATTCTGTCTGCAGTCACCACTAGGGGGAGCTCCCTGTATATAGAGATACATGAAAGATCCTGTCTGCAGTCACCACTAGGGGGAGCTCCCTGTATACAGAGATACATGATAAGATCCTGTCTGCAGTCACCGCTAGAGGGAGCTCCCTGTATACAGAGATACATGATAAGATCCTGTCTGCAGTCACCACTAGGGGGAGCTCCCTGTATACAGAGATATATGATAAGATCCTGTCTGCAGTCACCACTAGGGGGAGCTCCCTGTATACAGAGATACATGATAAGATCCTGTCTGCAGTCACCACTAGGGGGAGCTCCCTGTATACAGAGATACATGATAAGATCCTGTCTGCAGTCACCACTAGGGGGAGCTCCCTGTATACAGAGATACATGATAAGATCCTGTCTGCAGTCACCACTAGGGGGAGCTCCCTGTATACAGAGATACATGATAATATTCTGTCTGCAGTCACCACTAGGGGGAGCTCCCTGTATACAGAGACACATGATAAGATCCTGTCTGCAGTCACCACTAGGGGGAGCTCCCTGTATACAGAGATACATGATAAGATCCTGTCTGCAGTCACCACTAGGGGGAGCTCCCTGTATACAGAGATATATGATGGTGGTAGGAGCAGTTGTTACCTCTTTAGCTCCTCCCAGAACAGCTGCGGGTCGTTGCAGGTGCGGTGGGTCTTCAGTAGATGTTGCACCAGTCTGATGGATCGGTTGTAGGACTTGTCGAGCTCGTCGATGTTTGAAGAGGAGATGGGATACTTTGAGACTTGGAATGTTCTCCACGAGCGCAGGGACTACATCACACGTGCGAGGATCATCAGCGTGTGGAACCTGCCGAAATCACAGGATGGAACAAAGGTAGGTCCACATGGTGCCATGTGGGAACAGGAAGCATCGGTGTCCCAAACTATTGGTGCCATTGATATTACGGAGGTACATCGAGTGTGATGGGTCAATCCACACTGCTCATTAGTGAGTAATATCATGGGGGCCTCCTGTAGGACACCGCACTTAAGGGATTAAGTGACATAGCATGTGTGTCCTCCAGCACTTGGCTCATTAGGTGGAGGGGATGAGTGTGTGTGTCCTCCAGCAACTCAGGCTCATTAGGTGAGGGGACTGAGTGTGTGTGTCCTCCAGCACTCAGCTCATTAGGTGGAGGTGACTGAGCGTGTGTGTCCTCCAGCACTCGGGCTCATTAGGAGGAGGTGACTGAGCGTGTGTGTCCTCCAGCACTCTGCTCATTAGGTGGAGGTGACTGAGCGTGTGTGTCCTCCAGCACTCGGCTCATTAGGAGGAGGTGACTGAGCGTGTGTGTCCTCCAGCACTCTGTCATTAGGTGGAGGTGACTGAGCGTGTGTGTCCTCCAGCACTCTGCTCATTAGGTGGAGGTGACTGAGCGTGTGTGTCCTCCAGCACTCTGCTCATTAGGAGGAGGTGACTGAGCGTGTGTGTCCTCCAGCACTCTGCTCATTAGGAGGAGTGACTGAGCGTCTGTGTCCTCCCCAGCACTGGGGCTCATTAGGGGAGGTGACTGAGCGTGTGTGTCCTCCAGCACTCGGCTCATTAGGTGGAGGGACTGAGCGTGTGTGTCCTCCAGCACTGGCTCATTAGGTGGAGGGACTGAGCGTGTGTTTTCCTCCAGCACTCTGCTCATTAGGTGGAGGTGATGAGCGTGTGTGTCCTCCAACACTCGGCTCATTAGGTGGAGGGGGACTGAGCGTGTGTGTCCTCCAGCACTCAGCTCATTAGGTGGAGGTGACTGAGGTGTGTGTCCTCCAGCACTCGGCTCATTAGGAGGAGGTGACTGAGCGTGTGTGTCCTCCAGCACTCGCTCATTAGGGGAGGTGACTGAGCGTGTGTGTCCTCCAGCACTCTGCTCATTAGGTGGAGGTGACTGAGCGTGTGTGTCCTCCAGCACTCGGCTCATTAGGAGGAGGTGACTGAGCGGTGTTGTCCTCCAGCACTCGGCTCATTAGGTGGAGGTGACTGAGCGGTGTGTGTCCTCCAGCACTCGGCTCATTAGGAGGAGGTGACTGAGCGTGTGTGTCCTCCAGTACTCGGCTCATTAGGTGGAGGTGACTAAAAAAAAAAAAAAAAAATTTTTTTTTTTTTTTTTTTTTTGAGCGTGTGTGTCCTCCAGCACTCAGCTCATTAGGGAGGGTGACTGAGCATGTGTGTCCTCCAGCACTCGGCTCATTAGGTGAGGTGACTGAGCTGTGTGTCCTCCAGTACTCGGCTCATTAGGTGGAGGTGACTGAGCGTGTTGGTCCTCCAGGACTCTGCTCATTAGGTGGAGGTGACTGAGCGTGTGTGTCCTCCAGCACTTCGGCTATTAGGTGGAGGGGACTGAGCGTGTGTGTCCTGCCAGCACTCGGTTCATTAGTGGAGGTGACTGAGTGTGTGTGTCCTCCAGACTCTGTCATTAGGTGGAGGGGACTGAGCATGTGTGTCCTCCAGCACTCTGCTCATTAGAGGAGGTGACTGAGGATGTGTGTCCTCCAGCACTCTGCTCATTAGGTGGAGGTGACTGAGCATGTGTGTCCTCCAGCACTCGGCTCATTAGGTGGAGGTGATGAGCATGTTGTCCTCCAGCACTCAGCTCATTAGGTGGAGGTGACAGGTGTGTGTCCTCCAGCACTCTGCTCATTAGTGGAGGTCGATTGAGCGGTTGTGCCCCAGCACTCGCTCATAGAGGAGGTAACAGAGATGTGTGTCCTCCAGCACTCTGCTCATTAGGTGGAGGTGGCTGAGCGTGTGTGTCCTCCAGCACTCGGCTCATTAGGTGGAGGTGACTGAGCGTGTGTGTTCCATCAGCATTTGTCTATTAGGAGGAGGTGACTGAGGGTGTGTGTCCTCCAGCACTCGCTCATTAGGTGGAGTGACTGACAGTGTGTGTCCTCCAGCACTTGCTCATTAGGAGGAGGGGACTGAGCATGTGTGTGTCCTCCAGCACTTTGCTTATTAGGTGGAGGTGACTGAGGGTGTGTGTCCTCCAGCACTCGGCTCACTAGGAGGAGGTGACTGAGGTGTGTTCCTCCAGCACTCGGCTCATTAGGAGGAGGTGACTGAGCATGTGTGTCCTCCAGCACTTTGGTCATTTGGTGGAGGTGACTGAGGGTGTGTGTCCTCCAGCACTCGCTCATTAGGTGGAGGTGACTGACAGTGTGTGTGCCTCCAGCACTCTGCTCATTAGGAGGAGGGGACTGAGCATGTGTGTCCTCCAGCACTTTGCTTATTAGGTGGAGGTGACTGAGGTGTGTGTCCTCCAGCACTCGGCTCATTAGGTGGAGGTGACTGAGCATGTGTGTCCTCCAGCACTCTGCTCATTAGGTGGAGGTGACTGAGCGTGTGTGTCCTCCAGCACTCGGTCATTAGGAGGAGGTGACATGAGCATGTGTGTCCTCCAGCACTTGCTCATTAGGTGGAGGTGGACTGAGCGTGTGTGTCCTCCAGCACTCGGCTCATTAGGAGGAGGTGATTGAGGGTGTGTGTCCTCCAGCACTCGGATCATTAGGAGGAGGTGACTGAGCGTGTGTGTCCTCCAGTACTCGGCTCATTAGGTGGAGGTGACTGAGCGTGTGTATCCTCCAGCACTCGGGCTCATTAGGTGGAGGTGACTGAGCATGTGTGTCCTCCAGCACTCGCTCATTAAGTGGAGGGGATTGAGCGTGTGTGTCCTCTCCAGCACTCGGCTCATTAGGTGGAGGTGACTGAGCGTGTGTGTTCTCCAGCATTGGCTCATTAGGTGGAGGTGACTGAGCTGTGTGTCCTCCAGCACTCTGTTTATTAGGTGGAGGTGACTGAGCGTGTGTGTCCTCCAGCACTCGGCTCATTAGGTGGAGGTGACTGAGCGTGTGTGTCCTCCAGCACTTTGTCTTTAGGTGGAGGTGACTGAGGTGTGTGTGTCCTCCAGCACTCGGCTCATTAGGTGGAAGTGACTGAGCGTGTGTGTCCTCCAGCACTCTGCTCATTAGGAGGAGGTGACTGAGCGTGTGTCCTCCAGCACTCGGCTCATTAGGAGGAGGTGACTGAGCGTGTGTGTCTCCAGCACTCGGCTCATTAGGTGGAGGTGACTGAGTGTGTGTGTCCTCCAGCACTCTGCTCATTAGGAGGAGGTGACTGAGCGTGTGTCCTCCAGCACTCGGCTCATTAGGAGGAGGTGACTGAGCGTGTGTCGTCCTCCAGACTCGGCTCATTAGGTGGAGGTGACTGAGCGTGTGTGTCTTCCAGCACTCTGCTCATTAGGTGGAGGTGACTGAGCGTGTGTGTCCTCCAGCACTCGGCTCATTAGGTGGAGGTGACTGAGCGTGTGTGTCCTCGCACTCGGCTCATTAGGTGGAGGTGACTGAGCGTGTGTGTCCTCCAGCACTCAGCTCATTAGGTGAGGGGACTGAGCGGTGTGTGTCCTCCAGCATTCTGTCAGTTAGGTGGAGGTGGACTGAGCGTGTGTGTCCTCCAGCATTCGGCTCAGTTAGGAGGAGGTGACTGAGCGTGTGTGTCCTCCAGCACCGGCTCATTAGGTGGAGGTGACTGAGCATGTGTGTCCTCCAGCACTCAGCTCATTAGGTGGAGGTGACAGAGTGTGTGTCCTCCAGCACTCTGCTCATTAGGTGGAGGTGACTGAGCGTGTGTGTCTCCAGCACTCGGCTCATTAGGAGGAGGTAACAGAGCATGTGTGTCCTCCAGCACTCTGCTCATTAGGTGGAGGGGGCTGAGCGTTGTGTGTCCTCCAGCACTCGGCTCATTAGGTGGAGGTGACTGAGCGTGTGTGTTCTCCAGCACTTGCTCATTAGGAGGAGGTGACTGAGGGTGTGTGTCCTCCAGCACTCAGCTCATTAGGTGGAGGTGACTGACAGTGTGTGTCCTCCAGCACTCTGCTCATTAGGAGGAGGGACTGAGCATGTGTGTCCTCCAGCACTTTGCTTATTAGGTGGAGGTGACTGAGGTGTGTGTCCTCCAGCACTCGGCTCACTAGGAGGAGGTGACTGAGCGTGTGTGTCCTCCAGCACTCGGCTCATTAGGAGGAGGTGACTGAGCATGTGTGTCCTCCAGCATTTGGTCGTTTGGTGGAGGTGACTGAGGGTGTGTGTCCTCCAGCACTCTGCTCATTAGGTGGAGGTGACTGACAGTGTGTGTCCTCCAGCACTCTGCTCATTAGGAGGAGGGACTGAGCATGTGTGTCCTCCAGCACTTTGCTTATTAGGTGGAGGTGACTGAGTGTGTGTCCTCCAGCACTCGGCTCATTAGGAGGAGGTGACTGAGCATGTGTGTCCTCCAGCACTTCTGCTCATTAGGTGGAGGTGACTGAGCGTGTGTGTCCTCCAGCACTCGGCTCATTAGGAGGAGGTGACAGAGCATGTGTGTCCTCCAGCACTCTGCTCATTAGGTGGAGGGGACTGAGACGGTGTGTGTCCTCCAGCACTCGCTCATTAGGAGGAGGTGATGAGGTGTGTGTCCTCCAGCACTCGGATCATTAGGAGGAGGTGACTGAGCGTGTGTGTCTCAGTACTCGGCTCATTAGGTGGAGGTGACGAGCGTGTGTATCCTCAGCACTCTGTCATTAGGTGGAGGTGACTGAGCATGTGTTGTCCTCCAGCACTCGGCTCATTAAGTGGAGGGGATTGAAGTGTGTGTCCTCCAGCACTCGGACTCATTGGTGGAGGCTGATGAGAGTGTGTGTCCTCAGCATTCGGCTCATTAGGTGGAGGTGACTGAGCCTGTGTGTCCTCCAGCACTCTGCTTATTAGGTGGAGGTGACTGAGCGTGTGTGTCCTCCAGCACTCGGCTCATTAGGTGGAGGTGACTGAGCGTGTGTGTCCTCCAGCATTTGGTCGTTTGGTGGAGGTGACTGAGGGTGTGTGTCCTCCAGCACTCGGCTCATTAGGTGGAAGTGACTGAGCGTGTGTGTCCTCCAGCACTCTGCTCATTAGGAGGAGGTGACTGAGCGTGTGTCCTCCAGCACTCGGCTCATTAGGAGGAGGTGACTGAGCGTGTGTGTGTCCTCCAGTACTCGGCTCATTAGGTGGAGGTGACTGAGTGTGTGTGTCCTCCAGCACTCTGCTCATTAGGAGGAGGTGACTGAGTGTGTGTCCTCCAGCACTCGGCTCATTAGGAGGAGGTGACTGAGCGTGTGTCTCCTCCAGCACTCGGCTCATTAGGTGGAGGTGACTGAGCGTGTGTGTCTTCCAGCACTCTGCTCATTAGGTGGAGGTGACTGAGCGTGTGTGTCCTCCAGCACTCGGCTCATTAGGTGGAGGTGACTGAGCGTGTGTGTCCTCCAGCACTCGGCTCATTAGGTGGAGGTGACTGAGCGTGTGTGTCCTCCAGCACTCAGCTCATTAGGTGGAGGGGACTGAGCGTGTGTGTCCTCCAGCATTTGGTCGTTAGGTGGAGGGGACTGAGCGTGTGTGTCCTCCAGCATTCGGCTCGTTAGGAGGAGGTGACTGAGCGTGTGTGTCCTCCAGCACTCGGCTCATTAGGTGGAGGTGACTGAGCATGTGTGTCCTCCAGCACTCAGCTCATTAGGTGGAGGTGACAGAGTGTGTGTCCTCCAGCACTCTGCTCATTAGGTGGAGGTGACTGAGCATGTGTGTCCTCCAGCATTTGGGCGTTCGGTGGAGGGGGCTCAGCTAGTAAATGTATTTATTATACAATGACAATTAATGGTGACACATTGGGGCAGTAATGTCCTATATCTGAGCCCTCACATCACTCGTGGTCAGTGTCGGACTATGGCGGTCACATATGGATACCCCCCCATCCCCCTTCTCTCCTTACCTTATGTATCCAGAGGGATGTGGAGGACAGTTCCCCGTCCTCGGTGAAGTCGTGGTGGGTCAGTGATTGCCAGCAGTGCTTGTCCACGTACTGAACTTGCTTTGCAGTGAAATTGTTTGGAGGGAAGCAGAGAATCTGAGACCCTATAACAGAGGGGGACGGGGGTCTTACATAAGGCTAATATGACATCACATACACGGACCCTATATGAGGATTTCTACTTATAGAGTTGTATGGTTTTCTATTATGATTACAGTAAATGAATGAGTCAGCAGTGATCTGTCAGTGAGCTCACTCCAATCTATTACCATTATCTATCTTCCACATCCTCTATGTATGTACAGTAGGAGTCACCAGAGATCAGTCAGTGAGCTCGCTCCAGTCTATTACCATATCTCTGTTCTCCTGAACCATCTTCTACATCCTCTGTGTATAGCTGTACATAGCCGACTGCAGAATGAGTTACCAGAGATCAGTCAGTGAGCTCACTCCAGTCTGTTACCATTATCTATCCTCTACATCCTCTATGTATCTAGTACAGTAGGAGTCACCAGAGATCAGTCAGTGAGCTCGCTCCAGTCTGTTACCATTATCCATCTTCTACATCCTCTATGTATGTACAGTAGGAGTCACCAGAGATCTGTCAGTGAGCTCACTCAAGTCTGTTACCATTATCTATCTTCTACATCCTCTATGTATGTACAGTAGGAGTCACCAGAGATCAGTCAGTGAGCTCACTCCAGTCTGTCACCATTATCTATCTTCTACATCCTCTATGTATCTAGTACAGTAGGAGTCACCAGAGATCAGTCAGTGAGCTCACTCCAGTCTGTTACATAGAGGATGTAGAAGATCAATAATGGTATCTAGTACAGTAGGAGTCACCAGAGATCAGTCAGTGAGCTCACTCCAGTCTGTCACCATTATCTATCCTCTACATCCTCTATGTATGTACAGTAGGAGTCACCAGAGATCAGTCAGTGAGCTCACTCCAGTCTGTTACCATTATCTATCTTCTACATCCTCTATGTATGTACAGTAGGAGTCACCAGAGATCAGTCAGTGAGCTCGCTCCAGTCTGTTACCATTATCTATCTTCTACATCCTCTATGTATGTACAGTAGGAGTCACCAGAGATCTGTCAGTGAGCTCACTCCAGCCTGTTACCATTATCTATCTTCTACATCCTCTATGTATGTACAGTAGGAGTCACCAGAGATCAGTCAGTGAGCTCACTCCAGCCTGTTACCATTATCCATCTTCTACATCCTCTATGTATCTAGTACAGTAGGAGTCACCAGAGATCAGTCAGTGAGCTCGCTCCAGTCTGTTACCATTATCCATCTTCTATATCCTCTATGTATCTAGTACAGTAGGAGTCACCAGAGATCAGTCAGTGAGCTCGCTCCAGTCTGTTACCATTATCTATCTTCTACATCCTCTATGTATGTACAGTAGGAGTCACCAGAGATCTGTCAGTGAGCTCACTCCAGTCTATTACCATTATCTATCTTCTACATCCTCTATGTATCTAGTACAGTAGGAGTCACCAGAGATCAGTCAGTGAGCTCACTCCAGTCTGTTACCATTATCAATCTTCTACATCCTCTATGTATCTAGTACAGTAGGAGTCACCAGAGATCAGTCAGTGAGCTCGCTCCAGTCTGTTACCATTATCAATCTTCTACATCCTCTATGTATCTAGTACAGTAGGAGTCACCAGAGATCAGTCAGTGAGCTCACTCCAGTCTATTACCATTATCAATCTTCTACATCCTCTATGTATCTAGTACAGTAGGAGTCACCAGAGATCAGTCAGTGAGCTCACTCCAGTCTATTACCATTATCTATCTTCTACATCCTCTATGTATCTAGTACAGTAGGAGTCACCAGAGATCAGTCAGTGAGCTCACTCCAGTCTGTTACCATTATCTATCTTCTACATCCTCTATGTATCTAGTACAGTAGGAGTCACCAGAGATCAGTCAGTGAGCTCGCTCCAGTCTGTTACCATTATCTATCTTCTACATCCTCTATGTATCTAGTACAGTAGGAGTCACCAGAGATCAGTCAGTGAGCTCTATATATTCTATCGCTCTCATCTCTCTTTTTCTCCTCTTCTAAGCAGATTTTTGCTATAATGTGATCTTTTGTGTTGTTATAAATCAGTTTAGAATATCTGGATCTCACTGACAGATCACCGGTGACTCCCGTTGGGAGCGGATGGAGTGGAGATGCTCAGCCCTCGGTCAGGGGATCAGTGAGGGTCCCGGGGGTCAGACCCCATTGATAGCAGGTGACTTTTACTTTTGGGGGGGTCATCGGAGCCATCAGCCAGCATTAGATACAATCAGTACTGAGGCTGTGACCTATGGGGAGGGGGTCGTCATACACAGAACGTTCCTTACCTGAAGAAAGTTCCCGAGCAAAAGTCAATGAGACGAGGAGCAGCGGGAGCCCGACGGAGACCATCTTAATGATACGATCCAGGGGCAGCTCCAGGCGGAGGCCTTTCTTATTTGGGGGGATCTCCGGCAGTAAAGCATCTGCCAGCATGTACTCCGCCGCCCTATGTGCGATCGACATGACGGCTGCGAAGATTTAAAAAATCTGGAACAAATCAGCAAAAAAAAGAAGAAAGAAAGTTCCGAAATGTTGACAGGATCCTCCCCGAGCCCTGACACACTGAGGAACGCCCCGACGCACTGAGGAGCGCCCCGACACACTGAGGAACGCCCCGACGCACTGAGGAGCACCCCGACACACTGAGGAATGCCCCGACGCACTGAGGAGCGCCCCGACACACTGAGGAACGCCCCGACGCACTGAGGAGCACCCCGACACACTGAGGAACGCCCCGACGCACTGAGGAGCGCCCCGACGCACTGAGGAGCGCCCCGACACACTGAGGAGCGCCCCGACGCACTGAGGAACGCCCCGAGGAGCGCCCCGACACACTGAGGAGCACCCCGACACACTGAGGAACGCCCCGACGCACTGAGGAGCGCCCCGACGCACTAAAGAGCACCTCAACGCACTGACGAGCGCCCCGACTTACAGAGGAGCGCCCCGACACACTGAGGAGCACCCCGACACACTGAGGAACGCCCCGACGCACAGAGGAGCGCCCTGACGCACTGAGGAGCACCCCGACACACTGAGGAACGCCCCGACGCACTGAAGAGAACCTCGACGCACTGAGGAGCGCCCCGACACACTGAGGAGCGCCGCTCCGGAGGTTAAATACCCAGAAGAATATTCCAAAAATAAATCCACCATCACCAAAATACCCTGAAATGTTCCGTTACTGACGCCTTATAATTTACTGACCACAAGCAGTAACCTGCAGCCAGAGCCCCGAGCAGATGTGGCCCCCACCGGAGGCCTGACAATTACAGGGAGCGGCTGCTGTACTGAGATCAGAGGAAAGAAAGGGCCCGGACCAAGAGAGACGGCCAGAAAAGGGGACACCTCCGGGGCCCGACAACACAGGGGCCACATGGGACTCCACACTGAGCTACACAGGGGCCCCACGTGACTCCACACTGAGCAACACAGGGGCCCCACGTGACTCCGCACTGACCAACACGCAGGCCCCACGTGACTCCGCACTGAGCAACACGGGGGCCCCACATGACTCTGCACTGAGCAACACAGGGGCCCCACGTGACTCCGCACTGAGCAACACGGGGGCCCCACGTGACTCCGCACTGAGCAACACGGGGGCCCCACATGACTCCGCACTGAGCAACACAGGGACCCCACATGACTCCGCACTGAGCAACACAGGGGCCCCACATGACTCGGCACTGAGCAACACGGGGGCCCCACATGACTCCGCACTGAGCAACACGGGGGCCCCACATGACTCCGCACTGAGCAACACGGGGGCCCCACATGACTCCGCACTGAGCAACACAGGGGCCCCACATGACTCTGCACTGAGCAACACAGGGGCCCCACATGACTCCGCACTGAGCAACACGGGGGCCACACACTGAGCATTATGGAGGCCCCATGTAACCACACTGAGCTATACAGGGGCCCCATGTGACCCCACACTGAGTAAAGTGACGGAGCTCTGCAGCCTGTGATTTCTCATTCTTTACATAGGACTGCAGGAGCCGGTGTGTGTTCCTCTATATACAGGCTCAGCCCTGGGGCCTCTGTAATAACAGGGGAGGAGGACGCCAGGGGCCGCAGAGCAGCAGCCCCCCCACCTGCAGACAGAGGGGCTCACACACCCCGCCAGCGCTCCGCTATATATAGAAAACCAACAAAACTAAGAAAAGTCTGGAAAAATCCACCAGAATCCAAAATACAAGAACACCAGCAACAACGGGCGGGGCCCCTGTAGTGCGGGGTCCCTGTAGTGTGGGGGTCCCTGTAGTGTGGGGGTCCCTGTAGTGCGGGGCCCCTGTAGTGCGGGGCTCCCTGTAGTGCGGGGCCCCTGTAGTGTGGGGGTCCCTGTAGTGTGGGGGTCCCTGTAGTGCGGGGCCCCTGTAGTGCGGGGCTCCCTGTAGTGCGGGGCCCCTGTAGTGCGGGGCTCCCTGTAGTGCGGAGGCTCCCTGTAGTGCGGGCTCCCTGTAGTGCGGGGCTCCCTGTAGTGTGGAGGTCCCTGTAGTGTGGGGCTCCCTGTAGTGCGGGGGTTCCTGTAGTGCGGGGCTCTCTGTAGTGCGGGGCCCCGGAGTGTGGAAACTCCATGTAGTGCGGGGCTCTCTGTAGTGCGGGGGTTCCTGTAGTGCGGGGCTCTCTGTAGTGCGGGGCTCCCTGTAGTGCGGGGCCCCTGTAGTGCGGGGCTCCCTGTAGTGCGGAGGTCCCTGTAGTGTGGGGCTCCCTGTAGTGTGGGGCTCCCTGTAGTGTGGGGGTCCCTGTAGTGCGGGGCTCCCTGTAGTGCGGGGCTCCCTGTAGTGCGGGGCCCCTGTAGTGCGGGGCTCCCTGTAGTGCGGGGGTTCCTGTAGTGCGGGGCTCTCTGTAGTGCGGAGGTCCCTGTAGTGTAGAGGTTCCTGTAGTGCGGGGCCCCCTGTTGTATGGGGCCCCTGTAGTGTGGGGCTCCCTGTAGTGCAGAGGCCCCTGTAGTGCGGGGGCTCCCTGTAGTGTGGAGGCTCCCTGTAGTGCGGGGGCCCCCTGTAGTGCGAGGGCTCCCTGTAGTGCAGAGGCTCCCTGTAGTGCGGGGGCCCCCTGTAGTGCGGGGCCCCCTGTTGTATGGGGCCCCTGTAGTGTGGGGCTCCCTGTAGTGCAGAGGCCCCTGTAGTGCGGGGGCTCCCTGTAGTACGGGGTTCTCTGTAGTGCGGGGCTCCCTGTAGTGTGGGGCTCCCTGTAGTGTGGGGCTCTCTGTAGTGCGGGGGCTCCCTGTTGTCTGGCATCATACAGTCTTGGGCCCCAAAGCAAAGTCCATCCCAGGGGCCACACTTCTAACAGTGGTGTCTGTGTGTTTGGGTTATGGGGCCCCTACAACGAGGCAGCTTTGTGTCATCTCAGTAAAGGCCCCGTTACATGGCACGACGTTCAAACGATGTTGGCAATGATCTCGGGAGCGCGGTCATTAGGACATCGTGTAGAGATCGTTGGTGAGATGTCACACATTACACTGTGTTCCAAATTATTATGCAAATGTTCTTATTCTCTGATTTTCCTAAATGGTCGGTGCAGATGACAGTCAGTGTAATAAAAGTCATCACCCGTTAGAGGATACATCGGATTTTATTGAAGAAATCTCCCAATGATAACAGAATAATCTTCAAATTAAAAAACCTCTAATGTTCCACATTATTCGGCACAGGAGAGTTTCTAAACATTTGATTTGTTTGAAAGAACTGAAAATGTTATTTTATTAAATTTGCAGCATTCGGAGGTCACATTCACTGAAATAAAAAGCTATTTACCTCCAAAACATCCTAACAGGCCAAGTTACATGGTAACACAGGAACCCTTCTTTGATGTCACCTTCACAATTCTTGCATCCATTGAACTTGTGAGTTTCTGGAGAGTTTCTGCTTGTATTTCTTTGCATGATGTCAGAATCGCCTCCCAGAGCTGCTGTTTTGATGTGAACTGCCTCCCACCCTCATAGATCTTTTGCTTGATTATACTCCTAAGGTTCTCTATAGGGCTGAGGTCAGGGGACGATGGTGGCCACACCATGAGTTTATCTCCTGTTATGCCCATAGCAGCCAATGGCACAGAGGTATTCTTCTTTGTAGCATGAGATGGGGCATTGTCCTGCATGAGGATGATTTTGCTCCTGTTTTTGCTTTTTGTACCATGGAAGAAAGTTCTCAGTCAGAAACTCTATATACTTTGCAGAGGTAATTTTCACACCTTCAGGAACCTTAAAGGGGCCGACCAGCTGTTTCCCAATGATTCCGGCCCTAAACATGACTCCTCCACCTCCTTGCTGACATCGCAGCCTTGTTGGGACATGGTGGCATCCACCAACCATCCACTACTCCATCCATCTGGACCATCCAGGGTTGCTCGTACTCATCAGTAAACAAGACTGTTTGTAAATTAGTTTTCATGTATATCTGGACCCACTGCTACTGTTTCTCCTTGTGAGCACTATTTAGGGGTGGCCGAATAGTAGGTTTATGCCCCACAGCAAGCCTCTGAAGGATCCTACACCTTGAGGTTGTAGGGACTCCAGAGGCTCCCGCAGCTTCACATATCTGTGCTGGTTTGTAAGGCCTTTTTTAGCAGCTGCTCTCTTAATCTGATGAACTTGCCTGGCAGAAACCTTCCTCATTCTGCCTTTATCTGCACGAACACATCTGTGCTCAGAATCAGCCACAAATCTCTTCACAGTACGATGATCACGTTAAGTCTAATGTTTTCATCCCTTGTCCAAGGCATTGCACTATTTGTGGCTTTTCGGCAGCAGAGAGATCCTTTTTCTTTCCCATGTTACTTGAAAACTGTGTCCTGCGTAATATTGTGGAACACCCAGTTTTCCTTTTATTGGGCTCACCTGCCAAACTAATTATCACAGGGATCTGAGAGTGATTTCAGTGATCCAAAGACCCTGAGACACAAGACCAGCAACGGGGTTCATTGACAAAAAACAACAAAAAAAAAAAAACCCTATGACACTTAAAACCAATTTGCATAATAATTTGGAACACAGTGTAGATATCGTGGACGACGCACCAACGATGTAGCGAGCAGCGAACGATACTTGTTCATTGATGTGAATGGGCGAAGTCGTCCACGAGATCGTTATCGCGGTGTCGCACACAACGATGCAGCAGGTCGGCTGATCGAGGATCGTCTGATTCATGAACATGTTCTCAATTCTGCGATAAGGGATCCAACAATTTATCGTACTTGTATCTCTGTCACTCGCAACGACGTCCTAACGATGTCGTTTCATCATCTCCAAATCCGTGACGTTTAAACAATATCGTTAACAATGTCGTGCCATGTAACGGGGCCTTAAAGGTTACTGTCCCTTTAAACCTGACTCTGCTAATTAACCCTTAATTATCCCATTTGTCATTTGCAGAGTCTTTTCTGGGCATGAAAAAAGATGAAAACCCGATGGAAGCAAAGTGCGGAAACATTAGGTCATCAGTCCGGCCCCACGTGTGAGCGAGACCAGGCCCCGCTGGGTGTTATTAGCTTCAGCAAATTATTATAATAAAAAAAACAAACTACAAATTTCAGTGAACGCTGGCGGCGGTGGTCCGGCCATGCAGGGGCTGGTGGCGGTCCGGCCATGCAGGGGCTGGCGGCGGTCCGGGCGTGCAGGGGCTGGCGGCGGCGGAGGCGGTTCGGCCGTGCAGGGGCTGGCGGCGGCGGTCCGGCCGTGCAGGGGCTGGCGGGGGCGGTCCGGCCGTGCAGGGGCTGGCGGCGGCGGTGGCGGTCCGGCCGTGCAGGGGCTGGCGGGGGCGGTCCGGCCGTGCAGGGGCTGGCGGCGGCAGTGGCGGTCCGGCCGTGCAGGGGCTGGCGGCGGCGGTCCGTCCGTGCAGGGGCTGGTGGCGGTCCGGCCGTGCAGGGGCTGGCGGTGGCGGTCCGGCCGTGCAGGGGCTGGCGGCGGTGGTCCGGCAGTGCAGGGGCTGGCGGCGGCGGTGGCAGTGGTCCGGTCGTGCAGGGGCTGGCGGTGGTGGTCCGGCCGTGCCAGTTATAATGACATCTTTATTGTAGAGATACAATGTGTCAGTCTTGAGGATCTAGATTAGACAGAATATGCAAATAAAGCTCAAAGTGAATTGGGGCGTGTCTAAGTGTGGACACACCCACAGTTCACATTCAGCCTGATTAGCAGGAGCAGGAAAGGGTCTTCATGACGAAACAGAAATGGCGCAACATAAACCTCCCTGCACAGAGAATCAATGGACGGGGGGAGACTTCTGCAGACTAATTATTTTAATACATTTCAAATTAAAAATAAGAAAATAAACCACCTCTCTCCCTATTGTGCGCTCAGCTCCTATGTACAGAACATAGAATGTAAAGACAAATTATAGATTTTCTTATTTTAAGACAAAAAAAAAATATTCATGAATATTTACACCAGAACATGTGATACCTCACCAACCAATCACAGAGAAGCAATACACAACCCCCTCCAATCACAGACGCAGGGTATGTGAATTCCTCCAATCACAAATGAGCGATACGCCGCCCCCTCCACCTCCCAGACAAAGGGTGCGGGGACCCCTCCAGTCACATCAGCGGGACGCAGTCCATCATCCGGCCACGTGATCTCCCCCTAGTAGATCACCAGTGATCAGGCAGTCGCCCATGGATAAGGCTGCAGTAATGAAGCTGATAGGCGGCGTGGTGGGATAGCGCCACCATAGCGTCCGCTCTCCCCGGCAGTGATAGCTCAGTCATTTCTCAGCGCCCCTCACCCCCTGCTGAGTCACCAGGATCCTCATTATTCCCTGATTAAGAAAGAAATTAATAAAAAAAAAAAAGGTCGTCTCATAGTAAATCCTTGATGAACAGCGGGGCCAGCAGCCTCCCGCGGGCGCTGTAGATCGGGCATTGCTTGTACTCGCAGGGCCAGTCAGACCAGGCATAGCGGAGGGCGGAGATGTGGAGACATCCGGAAAATGAGACGATGACGACTCTGGAGGACGAAGACTTCACCGGAGCCGGAACCCAGAAATATTGTGACTCCCCGAACAGGCCGACCCCGAAGGAGCAAAACACCTGGAGACATCAAGAGTGATGAGAATATCAGCCCCAGTGAGATGACAGCCCCCCCCCCCCCCAAAACACAAGACAATAGCACCCCCCCCAGTGATATAAGCATCCCGCCACCCCCATGGTCTCACCTCGAATATGTGGTCGCAGGCGGCGGTGATCAGCAGCTCCTGGTTATAGGTGATGTTCATGTAGGAACTCCCGTAATAGACGTCAATCTGCTCTGGAAACGGACCCTGGAAATTAACCCGGCGGTCCCCGTACGCCACCGCCAGAGCGCCCAAAAACAGCCGGCGCGCCACAGTCAGCTTATCCCGGGGGTGCACACTGCAGAGAGACCCCAAAAATAGTCATGCAGGCTACGAGGCAACGACGCCGACGCTCGCGGGCTATGAGGCAACGGCGCCGACGCTCGCAGGCTACGAGGCAACGGCGCCAACGC
The DNA here is from genome assembly GCA_033576535.1 of Allobates femoralis. Taxonomy (NCBI): domain Eukaryota; kingdom Metazoa; phylum Chordata; class Amphibia; order Anura; family Aromobatidae; genus Allobates; species Allobates femoralis. Next base: position 36,845,095 of record JARQOC010000009.1, read on the forward strand.
TCGCGGGGTACTGTAGATCTCACTTTGTTGACTTTTCACCTTCCATACGGAGATTTCTCATCCCCCAGGTCCATAGCGACAGCCATGAAGGTGTTGGGCATCTTGGGGTTCGGAACGTAGCCATAGTCGGCAGTTTGGTGCCATCTGATGACTGGGTAGTTGTCGTCCTGTTGGCTTTTCTGGTAAGTGCTGAGCTACAAAAGGAGAAGCAGAGTGTGAACCCCGATATCTGTCCCCCTGCCCCCCACAATCTGGCTGTCATTACCTGCACAAATCCAAAGGGGAAGGTGGGGTCCGTTTGCCCCAGGGACCCCTCATGGAAGGATCGCCTCCAGTCCTGGATGAGAGCCGGGAAGGTGCAGTTGTAGAGGTCGGTGTTCATACCGGTGTTCTGCTCCCCTGAAAGCCAGAGGACAGCGGGGTCATGATGTGGCAGAGCAGGGGGGCTCACAGAATGCCCCATGTAACAGGCGGGGCCACAGGGGAGAGCGCAGCAGGCGGGGGCCACAGGGGAGAGCGCAGCAGGCGGGGGCCACAGGGAGAGCGCAGCAGGCGGGGGCCACAGGGGAGAGCGCAGCAGGCGGGGGCCACAGGGGAGAGCGCAGCAGGCGGGGGCCACAGGGGAGAGCGCAGCAGGCGGGGGCCACAGGGGAGAGCGCAGCAGGCGGGGCCACAGGGGAGAGCGCAGCAGGCGGGGCCACAGGGGAGAGCGCAGCAGCGCGCAACAGGCAGGGCCACAGATGGGGCAGGCGGGTTGTAGTGCACTGGAGATGACCGGGGGTCTCCATTCTGTACCTTGATACCACACGGCCCCCTTTAAGGTCATGTTCAGGAGGGATGGATCATGGCGTTCCACAGTACGGAGTATTGACACGGACCGGCGGAGTGACCCATAAACTCAGCGCTCCTGTAGGAACATGGAGAGAAGTTGTTATTTTCAGGGTCACGTTTCTGTGCAGAGAGATCCAGGTCACAGCGACCGCAAGGTGTGAACAATGGTGGGAGGCGTCACGGATCAGGACACAGGGCGAGATCACAATACAGAGCGGGTACAATGCCCGGGACCCCCCTCTATGCCTGGAGTCCCCCTACCCCACAGTGCCCAGTGGCCCCCCCCCCCCCCCATCTCTCAGTGTCAGTCACCACCCCCATGCCCGGTGCCCCCCTCATACTCATCAGTCTGGATCCCCTCTTTGGGGGTCCTGGAGAGGCCACATTTGGACAGCGCTGTCTTTGAGGACCAGGCCTCCACCGGCGTCCCTCCCCACACCGACTCCACCAGTCCGATTGGATATTTCAACTTTTGCGCCAAATATCTTCCAAAGATCCAACAAACGGCGGAAAAATATGTGAAGTCGCCGTGTCCAAGGTTCTCTGTCCAAACAAGAAACAATACCGGAATTATGGCGAGAGGACGACAATCCGCAGACTCTTAAAGGGGCGGAACAAACACTTTCATCTCCTCACTAATGTCAGGATCTCGGCTGTCTGGTAACGGGTTGTAACATTCACTCTGGAGCAGGCGGTGCACTGTCTGGCGGGGTGCGGCACCATCTATCTGGCGGGGTGTGGCACTATCTGGCAGGGTGTGGCACTATCTGGCGGGGCTCTGCGCTATTTGTGAGGCACAGCCCATCTAATATAAGTATATAACCCCCCAGGAGCAGTGAACCGCGGCTTTTATACCGCCACCTACATCTGGATGAGAACCTCTGCAGATCTAACACTTCTCACAGCTGTGGGTTCGTTACCGTTGCATCTAGTTGAGCCAGGACTGATACCTTGTAACACACAGCCCGGTCGACAGGGAGATTTGTGTCACAGAATAGCTGGAGGATTGTCAGGGCTGGCTACAATTGTAACAGACCCTCAGCTGTGCAGTTTACAGGCAGTGTTTATGGTCGCCCTCTTCTCTTTACGGGTCGTCACTTACGGGCCGTCGGCAGCGACCACTCCAGATCCACCTTGGCGAGGTCGAGCAGCTCCGTGTCGGAGGTCTCTAGTGAAGCGGTGAACAGCCGGACATACGGGAAACGTGCGGCCTGTGCCAGCTCCTGACTGGCATTGAAGATCTGGAAAACAGAAAACACCGAAGGTGACAACGCAGGAGGATAGCGCGAGTGCCCACCCGGGAGATGGGTCCTACAGGGGGCTGCCCCACCTGAGAGACGCCCTATAGGGGAGGCCGTGCCTACCCGGGATACGCCCTATAGGAGGGGCCGCATCTACCCGGGATAAGCCTTATAGGAGGGGCCGCGCCTACCCGGGATACGGTCTATAGGGGGGGCCACACCTACCTGGGATACGCCCTATAGGGGGGCCACACCTACCTGGGATACGCCCTATAGGGGGGCCACACCTACCTGGGATACGCCCTATAGGGGGGCCGCCTACCTGGGATACGCCCTATAGGGGGGCCGCCTACCTGGGATACGGTCTATAGGGGGGCCGCCTACCTGGGATACGGTCTATAGGGGGGCCGCCTACCTGGGATACAGTCTATAGGGGGCCGCCTACCTGGGATACGGTCTATAGGGGGGCCGCCTACCTGGGATACGGTCTATAGGGGGGCCGCCTACCTGGGATACGGTCTATAGGGGGGCCGCCTACCTGGGATACGGTCTATAGGGGGGCCGCCTACCTGGGATACGGTCTATAGGGGGGCCGCCTACCTGGGATACGGTCTATAGGGGGGCCGCCTACCTGGGATACGGTCTATAGGGGGGCCGCCTACCTGGGATACGGTCTATAGGGGGGCCGCCTACCTGGGATACGGTCTATAGGGGGGCCGCCTACCTGGGATACGGTCTATAGGGGGGCCGCCTACCTGGGATACGGTCTATAGGGGGGCCGCCTACCTGGGATACGGTCTATAGGGGGGCCGCCTACCCGGGATACGGTCTATAGGGGGGCCCGCCTACCCGGGATACGGTCTATATGGGGGGCCGCCTACCCGGGATACGCCCTATAAGGGGGGCCGCGCCTACCCGGGATACGCCCTATAGGGGGGCCCGCCTACCCGGGATACGCCCTATAGGGGGCCACGCCTACCCGGGATACGCCCTATAGGGGGGCCGCGCCTACCCGGGATACGCCCTATAGGGGGGCCGCGCCTACCCGGGATACGCTCTATAGGGGGGCCGCGCCTACCCGGGATACGCTCTATAGGGGGGCCGCCTACCGGGATACGGTTATAGGGGGGCCGCCTACCTGGGATACGGTCTATAGGGGGGCCGCCTACCTGGGATACGGTCTATAGGGGGGCCGCCTACCTGGGATACGGTCTATAGGGGGGCCGCCTACCTGGGATACGGTCTATAGGGGGCCGCCTACCTGGGATACGGTCTATAGGGGGGCCGCCTACCTGGGATACGGTCTATAGGGGGGCCGCCTACCTGGGATACGGTCTATAGGGGGGCCGCCTACCTGGGATACGGTCTATAGGGGGGCCGCCTACCTGGGATACGGTCATCTCCATGTTACTTTGCCCTCCGCAGACCCAGACATCTCCGAACAGGACGTCGTCCAGGTGGATGCTCGTAATCTCCTGCTTGTAGGTCTGTTGGGCGACCAGGTGATACGGCCCCCCATAAGGCATAGGGTCCAGCAGCACCTTCCACACGCCGACATCACCTGACAGGAGGAATAGAGGCGTTCAGGCAGACGTCTATACAGGAACGTCCAGACATTCCTTACTTCTCTGAATTTTCCACATTCTGCAATACGGCAGGTGAAGGGTTAATCATCATCACACCTGTAAACCTGTTCTCCAGCTTCATTCACACAGAGCAGACTTTCTTGATTGCCGTCAGTGAACGGGAACACAGTTTACACCTTGTCCTATTCACATCTGAGGGTTTGTTACAATGTACCAGCACGTGAGTTACATTCCAAGCTGTATTCCACTGATACAAAGTGACAAGCTCTGCTGCTGTGTATAGAGGACGAGGTCTGGAGAACAGTGCGGCTCCCAGACAGTAAATAATAAAGGGTTTGTCCAACATTAGAAAAACATGGTTGCTTTCAGCGCCACCCCTAACTGCAGGAGGTGTGTGGTATTGCAGGTCTGCATCATTCACTTCAATGGGACCAAGATGTAGTACCAGACACAACCTATGCTCAGGGGTGGCGCTCTTTACACATTTATCACGTATCCTGGAACTGATGCCACCATATACCTCAGCGTGCTCCTATCTTACCATGGACGCTCACCGCCACCTTTGAGATGGTGTCTATTCCTCGCAGGAGGGTCACGGTCACCCGGGCCCCCACTTCTCCATAGCCCCAAACAACGGCGCGGGCCGGCATCTGCTGCAGAACCATGTGATCTCCATAATAGGAGGCGAATCTGAGCGTGGCGTCTGGACAAGAAAGGACAAAATGTGTTAATATGGAGCCACCTCTGCCCCGAGGATGAGGAGGGACCCCGACACTGAACGTGGCTCTAGTCACAGCAGCGAGGAGGGACCCCTCGACCCCAGTCACAGCGACGTGGAGGTATCCCCGACCCCAGTCACATCCACGAGGCGGGACCCCTCGACCCCAGTCACAGCTGCGATGAGGGACCCCCGGCCCCAGTCACATCCACGAGGAGGGACCCCTGACCCCAGTCACATCAACGAGGAGGGACCCCCCGACCCCAGTCACATCCACGAGGAGGGACCCCCGGCCCCAGTCACATCAACGAAGAGGGACCCCCGGCCCCAGTCACATCAACGAGGAGGGACCCCGACCCTGTATCTGATTAGTGCAGGTTCCCCTGTGACAGTAATACACAAGACGGCAGGCGAGGGGTTAATAAACAGGTTTTCCCACTCCTCCTGCCTGATCACCAGTGCCCCCCCACATGTAAGATAAAGAGGAAACTGGGATCCTTAAAGGGAACAAAACCAGATTAGGTGAGAAGCCAGCGCCCCCCCAGTCTGCAGGGCGAGGGTGGTATTACAGCCTTGTATACACATATGGTTGGATGTGGCGGTCCGGCAGCGCTGTACTCCCACCAATCATTGTAATTTATTACCCTCCATTACAGATAATCGTCACATTACAGTTCTGGGTCTTTCTAGTCAGAGCAGGAAGAGTTAACAAGTCACATGACCCTCCCTGCCGGTCACATGACCCCACCCGTGACTCTTCTTTCCTTACAATCCCCCACAAGAGGGGGACAGCCCCCCCCTCCAGCTGTTGTGGAACTACAACTCCCAGCATGCCCTGGCGGCTGCAGATGATGGGTGTGGAGAATTACCAGACCTGCGGCTCCTAATCTCCATCACAATAATGTGTCCAGCCAGGGGTGGGTAACTACTACAGATCAGGGGCTGCAATCACACCCAGGCCCTGGAGCCTAGGGGGCCCCAAATGTGCCTATAGAAAAAGACTAATGCTATTAAAGATTTGCAATAATTGGGGGCCCCACTGGAGCTTTTGCATCGGGGCCCATAAGCTTCAAGTTACGCCCCTGTGTCCATGGTGTGGTCAGCCATGCAGTGTCGTTACAGTGTGTCAGCGGCTCGTACCTGCAGTTGTCAGCAGCGCTCCCAGCAGCAGCAGTATCACCACAGACATGTCAGCGGCTCTGGTGCTTCACCAGGAAGTTCCTCATTGATATTGGAGGAGGAGGAGGAGGAGGAGGAGGAAGACGGGTCAAAGTCACAGCTGGAAGAACTTCTCACAGCTGAAGCTGCAGCGCAGTGTGCCACCTCCTCATCTGCAAACTATGGTAGAAAAATAGACAATTAAAGGGATAGTACCTGCAGATGCAATCTATTGTTCCCTCTTATCAGCCAGTGGAAGACAATTTATCTTCAAGATCTCTGTTTGCTGCATTGAATGGATCCCAGTATTTGGGCCCCACAGACCGCAGTGTCCTGTCCAGATCTCGGGGCCCCTTCCTGTAATATGGATCTTTACAGGTCGGGACATTTCCATTTTTCTCTATTCTTTCTTCCCCTTTCTCTGTCTCAAGGTTTGTTGTTGGTTTTGTTTTTCTGCAGTTGCATTTTTGAACGACTTCATTCATGTTCGGCCTCTTTCATACAAAAAAGCATGTGTGAGGGGGTTGTTTTTTGGGGCCATGTGCCCATGTGGCTCACATCATGTGACATCCGGACAGCTCACGGACAGCCTGTCATTGTATACTCACCTGCCTCCAGCGCTGCCGTTCCTCTCTTCCAGGGCTGCAGCTCTCAGTGAAGTGAATATTCATGAGACTAATGAGCCCCGGGGGAGAGAGGAGCAGGAGCACTGGAGGGAGGAGAGAGGAGCAGACAGTGCTGAAGGGAGGAGAGAGGAGCAGACAGTACTGGAGGGAGGAGAGAGGAGCAGACAGTGCTGGAGGGAGGAGAGAGGAGCAGACAGCGCTGGAGGGAGGAGAGAGGAGCAGACAGCGCTGGAGGGAGGAGAGAGGAGCAGACAGTAATAATGTACAGGGGGGTATATAGAATGTACAGGGGGGTTATATAGAATGTACATGGGGTTATATAGAATATACAGGGGGTATATATAATGTACAGGGGGTATGTATAATGTACAGGGGGTATGTATAATGTGCAGGGGTATATATAATGTACAGGGGATTATATATACTGTACAAGGGTTATATATACAGGGGGTATATAGAATGTACAGGGGGTATATAGAATGTACAGGGGTATATAGAATGTACAGGGGTATATAGAATGTACAGGGGGTATATAGAATGTACAGGGGGTATATAGAATGTACAGGGGGTTATATAGAATGTACAAGGGGTTATATAGAATGTACAGGGGTATATAGAATGTACAGGGGTATATAGAATGTACAGGGGGGTTATATAGAATGTACATGGGGTTATATAGAATATACAGGGGGTATATATAATGTACAGGGGGTATGTATAATGTGCAGGGGTATATATAATGTACAGGGGATTATATATACTGTACAAGGGTTATATATACAGGGGGTATATAGAATGTACAGGGGGTATATAGAATGTACAGGGGGTATATAGAATGTACAGGGGGTATATAGAATGTACAGGGGGTATATAGAATGTACAGGGGGTATATAGAATGTACAGGGGGTATATAGAATGTACAGGGGGTTATATAGAATGTACAAGGGGTTATATAGAATGTACAGGGGTATATAGAATGTACAGGGGTATATAGAATGTACAGGGGGGTTATATAGAATATACAGGGGGTATATATAATGTACAGGGGGTATGTATAATGTGCAGGGGTATATATAATGTACAGGGGATTATATATACTGTACAAGGGTTATATATACAGGGGGTATATAGAATGTACAGGGGGTATATAGAATGTACAGGGGGTATATAGAATGTACAGGGGGGTTATATAGAATGTACAGGGGGTTATATAGAATGTACATGGGGTTATATAGAATATACAGGGGGTATATATAATGTACAGGGGGTATGTATAATGTGCAGGGGTATATATAATGTACAGGGGATTATATATACTGTACAAGGGTTATATATACAGGGGGTATATAGAATGTACAGGGGGTATATAGAATGTACAGGGGGTATATAGAATGTACAGGGGGTATATAGAATGTACAGGGGTATATAGAATGTACAGGGGGTATATAGAATGTACAGGGGTATATAGAATGTACAGGGGTATATAGAATGTACAGGGGGTATATATAATGTACAGGGGGGTATATAGAATGTACAGGGGTATATAGAATGTACAGGGGGTATATATAATGTACAGGGGGGTATATAGAATGTACAGGGGTATATAGAATGTACAGGGGGTATATAGAATGTACAGGGGGTATATAGAATGTACAGGGGGTTATATAGAATGTACAGGGGGTTATATAGAATGTACAGGGGTATATAGAATGTACAGGGGGTATATATAATGTACAGGGGGTATATAGAATGTACAGGGGGTATATATAATGTACAGGGGGTATATAGAATGTACAGGGGGTATATATAATGTACAGGGGTATATAGAATGTACATGGGGTTATATAGAATATACAGGGGGTATATATAATGTACAGGGGTATGTATAATGTGCAGGGGTATATATAATGTACAGGGGATTATATATACTGTACAAGGGTTATATATACAGGGGGTATATAGAATGTACAGGGGGTATATAGAATGTACAGGGGGTATATAGAATGTACAGGGGGTATATAGAATGTACAGGGTATATAGAATGTACAGGGGTATATAGAATGTACAGGGGTATATAGAATGTACAGGGGTATATAGAATGTACAGGGGGTATATATAATGTACAGGGGGGTATATAGAATGTACAGGGGGTAATATAGAATGTACAGGGGTATATAGAATGTACAGGGGGTATATAGAATGTACAGGGGGTATATAGAATGTACAGGGGGTATATAGAATGTACAGGGGGTTATATAGAATGTACAGGGGGTTATATAGAATGTACAGGGGTATATAGAATGTACAGGGGTATATATAATGTACAGGGGGTATATATAATATAATGTACAGGGGGTATATATAATGTACAGGGGGTTATATAGAATGTACAGGGTGTATATAGAATGTACAGGGGGTATATAGAATGTACAGGGGGTATATAGAATGTACAGGGGGTATATAGAATGTACAGGGGGTATATATAATGTACAGGGGTATATAGAATGTACAGGGGTATATATAATGTACAGGGGGTATGTATAATGTGCAGGGGTATATATAATGTACAGGGGATTATATATACTGTACAAGGGTTATATATACAGGGGGTATATAGAATGTACAGGGGGTATATAGAATGTACAGGGGGTATATAGAATGTACAGGGGGTATATAGAATGTACAGGGGTATATAGAATGTACAGGGGTTATATATAATGTACAGGGGGTATATAGAATGTACAGGGGTATATAGAATGTACAGGGGGTATATATAATATAATGTACAGCAGTGTATATATAATGACGTCACCTTAGACTCTGCACGCGGAGCCGCTCTGCAGCTTTCTGAGTCCTGTCCCGCCCCGTACAGCAGTCATGTGACCTCCTGGTTGTCATGGGAACCCACAGTAACACGGAAGCTTCCTCCACCTGAATAACTGACTGAGGAGAGAGAGGAGCCGCACAGTGTGTATAGGTGTATGGTGTGTATGTAATGGTATATAGGTATCCTGTGTGCTGTGTGTATATATTATATATGTATATTGTGTGTATATATTATATGTACAGGAGCATTTCAATGAATTAGAAGATCATCGATAAGTTACTTTATTTCAGTAATTCAATACATAAAGTGACACACAACTATGTGACCTCCTGCTGTATACTGGGGACTATGTGCTGCCTCCTGCTGTATACTGGGGGCTGTGTGCGGCCTCCTGCTGTATACTGGGGACTATGTGCTGCCTCCTGCTGTATACTGGGGACTATGTGCTGCCTCCTGCTGTATACTGGGGACTGTGTGCTGCCTCCTGCTGTATACTGGGGACTATGTGCTGCCTCCTGCTGTATACTGGGGGCTGTGTGCGGCCTCCTGCTGTATACTGGGGACTATGTGCTGCCTCCTGCTGTATACTGGGGGCTGTGTGCGGCCTCCTGCTGTATACTGGGGGCTGTGTGCGGCCTCCTGCTGTATACTGGGGACTATGTGCTGCCTCCTGCTGTATACTGGGGACTATGTGCTGCCTCCTGCTGTATACTGGGGACTATGTGCTGCCTCCTGCTGTATACTGGGGGCTGTGTGCGGCCTCCTGCTGTATACTGGGGACTATGTGCTGCCTCCTGCTGTATACTGGGGACTGTGTGCTGCCTCCTGCTGTATACTGGGGACTATGTGCTGCCTCCTGCTGTATACTGGGGGCTGTGTGCGGCCTCCTGCTGTATACTGGGGACTATGTGCTGCCTCCTGCTGTATACTGGGGCTGTGTGCGGCCTCCTGCTGTATACTGGGGGCTGTGTGCGGCCTCCTGCTGTATACTGGGGACTATGTGCTGCCTCCTGCTGTATACTGGGGACTATGTGCTGCCTCCTGCTGTATACTGGGGACTATGTGCTGCCTCCTGCTGTATACTGGGGGCTGTGTGCGGCCTCCTGCTGTATACTGGGGACTATGTGCTGCCTCCTGCTGTATACTGGGGACTATGTGCTGCCTCCTGCTGTATACTGGGGACAATGTGCGGCCTCCTGCTGTATACCGGGGACTGTGTTGCCTCCTGCTGTATACTGGGGACTATGTGCGGCCTCCTGCTGTATACCGGGGACTGTGTTGCCTCCTGCTGTATACTGGGGACTATGTGCGGCCTCCTGCTGTATACTGGGGACTATGTGCTGCCTCTTGCTGTATACTGGGGACTATGTGCTGCCTCCTGCTGTACACTGGGGACGATGTGCGGCCTCCTGCTGTATACTGGGGACTATGTGCGGCCTCCTGCTGTATACCGGGGACTGTGTTGCCTCCTGCTGTATACTGGGGACTATGTGCGGCCTCCTGCTGTATACTGGGGACTATGTGCGGCCTCCTGCTGTATACCGGGGACTGTGTTGCCTCCTGCTGTATACTGGGGACTATGTGCGGCCTCCTGCTGTATACTGGGGACTATGTGCGGCCTCCTGCTGTATACTGGGGACTGTGTGCGCTCTACTACTGTATACTGAGGGCTTTGTTAGGGTCCTGCTGTATTCCGGGGCTGTATGTGGCCACCTGCTGTATAACGGGGGCAGTGTGCAGCCTCCTGCTGTATACCAGAGGCAGTTTATGGCCTCCTGCTGTATACCGGGGGCAGTGTGCGGCCTCCTGCTGTATACCAGGGCAGTGTGCGGCCTCCTGCTGTATACCAGGGGCAGTGGGCGGCCTCCTGCTGTATACCGGGAGCAGTGTGTGGCCTCCTGCAGTATATCGGGGGCAGTGTGCGGCCTCCTGCTCTATACCGGGAGCAGTGTGCGGCCTCCTGCAGTATATCGGGGGCAGTGTGCAGCCTCCTGCTGTGTACTGGGGGCTGTGTGCGGCCTCCTGCAGTATATTGGGGGCAGTGTGCAGCCTTCTGTATACTGGGGACTAGGTGGTTATGTGGCACCCCTGCGGGGGATTGCCACAGGGTCCACCGGTGCAAGGAGGGAATTACACCTTGGTTCTCACAGCCCACACCACCTTCCACCCTAGACCTGAAGATCAGTCAGTCTCAGTAGTGTTCCAGGAGAGAGCTGGAGTGAGGAGCTGGTCGCTGGGAAGGATCCAGGCCCAGGACCAGGGACCACTGACCGCTTTGCTGCACCCTAGGGAAAGGGTCAGAGGCAAGTGGAGAATACAGGGAATCAGGAAAGGGAACCGGTTACTACAGCCCTTTAGTACACCCGACACCGGAGTCCGACGCTGCCATCATTTATTGAAAGAGCAAAAGCCCGGAAGACTCAGGAGGGGTTCAGCCCTAAAGCAAGTTAAGTAAGAAACGCTAAAACTGACCAAGTACAAGACCAGGGGCCATAGGAGAAACAGGGACCCCGCAGGAGGACCTCATAGTCAGTTTAGAGCAAACCCAGAGAGGGAGAAGGAGCGATGGGTCCAGGCGCAGGCAGGTCTCATCCCAAACCACAGAGCACAAAGACAGAGGAGGCCTCATAACCTTCTAAGGTGGAAGTCCCAAGTTGCACCGGGGACCTGGTTATTACTCTGGACTGTACCTGTTATCTTGTCACCAGTAAAAAGTACCGAAGCAACAATCCCTGTGTGTGTGTGTGCCTGCCTAACCGTCGCAATTCACCACCTTCTCTGCAGAGACTCAACTACTACTCCCCTCATCCATCCCCGCTGCCCTGAGGTAAAGCTCCACCTGTGGGGAGCTGTACCACACTCTGCTGCACCCACCACCTCAGCAGCTTGTATACCCGTTACCAGGTACCATAGGTGGCGTCACGTTACCAATCCCATTATTCCCCGCCATTGAGGATCCAGGGCACGGGACCGGGGACCGACCAGCTGTGATCCCCCATCAAAGTCGCCATCCGCCCCGGTACCCGAGTACCCGCTACCCTATCGACCGCCTCAGTTACATGCACTGCTAATCTTCTTTTACCTTTATGGATCTGTTCCTGTGTGCTAATCCTGTGACCTATCACGTGATCTTTCAAAAGTTGATCATGTGACATGTCACATAATACTTGGGGTTGGGGGGCCCTTGCGTTATAAACAGCCGAGGGACCAGGCTACTCTTAATCCGCCCCTTGTCCTCACTAAGATCAGTTTCGTACTTTGGCCAAATCTCCAGGGGATTTGAAATGTTCCAGGTTGTTAGTAGGATAACAGAGAGGTGTCTTAAGGCCCAGTCACACACAGATGATTGTGCAGAGATTGTTCACAGATCTCTGGTTGCAGTGAAATCATGGACACATTGTTCTATTTTGTGGCAGTGTACAAATGTAACAATGTGTCCATGATTTCACTGCAACCAGAGATCTGTCACCAATCTCTGCACAATTATCTGTGTGTGACCGGGTCTTTAGTGTCTTTGTGGTTTCATGGAATATCGGAACGATATCGGGACGTGTAACGGTGCCCTGAGCCTCGTGCACAGATCCACAGCTGAAGACCCAACTGTTCCCCCTCCCCGGGTAATAAATGAGTTAATGTTGGTCTGGGTCACATAAGAACATATCTCACAGTGCTGGAGCCCTTATAGTCAGGCTGTGTCACCGGGCGTTTTCTCTTGCATAAAAGAAAACGCAAACCGCTGCAAAAACGAATATATCCTGACAGAAGACGCAGATTCAGTGCCGAAATGTCTTCATCCAAATCTGCAATGTTGGTACTCAGTTGTTATAAAGGAAGAAGATTAAGGGAGGACACCAGGATGTCTCTGGTCTCGGTGAGGCTGAGATTTCTGGAGATTTGGGGATTTTGGTGATCATGAGCAGTTACTGTCAGTTCTCATTGACACCACTAGAGGGAGACATCGCACCAAATTTACCTGGATTATATGAATCTTTAGAAATGCAGATTCTCAACCTCAATCAAGACCCCTATAACTAGAGCTAATGCCAGCCCCCCTACATATAGAGCTCCCATTGACCCCCTACAACTACAGCTCCCGATTGATCCCCCTACAACTAAAACTATAGCTCCCAACGGCCACCACTATAACCAGAGCTCCTGTTTGCCCCCTATAACTAGAGCTCCCGCTGGCCTCCTGCAAATACAGCTCCTATCCGCCCCCCTACAACTATAGCTGTCATCTACCCTCCTGCAACTAGAGCTCCTGCTGGTCCCCCTACACCTAGAGCTTCCATCGCCTTCCCCCCTACGACTAGAGCTCTTGTCAACCCTCTACAACTAGAGCTCCCGTCCCCCCTCCATGACTAGAGGTCTAGAGCTCCCACCTGCCCCGCTATGACTAGATCTCCCTTCGGCCCCCCCCATGACTAGATCTCCTGTCGCCCCCCATGACTAGATCTCCTGTCGCTCCCCCTGTGAGTAGAACTCCTTTCGGCCCCCTATGACTAGATCTCCTGTCAGCCTCCCTATGACTAGAACTCTTGTTGACCCCCAATGACTAAATCTCCCATCAGCCACCCTATGACTAGATCTCCTGTCCCCCCCCATGACTAGATCTCCTGTCAGCCCCCCATGACTAGATCTCCTGTCACCCCACCATGACTAGATCTCCTGTCAGCCCCCCATGACTAGATCTCCTGTCAGCCACCCTATGACTAGATCTCCTGTTGTCCTGCCATGACTAGATCTCCCATCGCCCCCATGACTAGATCTCCTGTCAACCCCCATGACTAGATCTCCTGTCAGCCCCCCATGACTAGATCTCCTGTCGCCCCACCATGACTAGATCTCCTGTCAGACCCCCATGACTAGATCTCCTGTCACCCACGCTATGACTAGATCTCCCATCGCCCCCCCATGACTATATCTCCTGTCAACTCCATGACTAGATCTCCCATCACTAGATCTCCTGTCAGCCCCACATGACTAGATTCTCTCGTCAGCCCCCCATGACTAGATCTCCTGTCAGCCCCCCATGACTAGATCTCCTGTCAGCCCCCCATGACTAGATCTCCTGTCAGCCCCCCATCACTAGATCTCTCGTCAGCCCCTATACTAGAGCTCTTGTTGGCCCCCTATGACTTGATTTCCCATCAGCCCCCCAATCACTAGCCCAGTGTCTCCTGTTCGTCATGTTCCTCCTGTCCCTGTGACTGCTGTTTGATGTGTTGTGTTCTGTGGTTTTCACCTTTTCTTACATCTTATTGTTGCAGAACAGCAGAGCGATGTCAATCCCTTTCTCCAACACCAATTATCGGATCCCCGCGGCTTCGCCAACCTCCTGGAGGGGCTGACCAGGGAGGTGCTGAGGGACCAACCAAAGGATATTCCAAACTTTGCTGCCAGATACTTTGCAGAACTTCTCAAAAAGAGGGAAGGTGAGTTCTGGTGATCGCCCCCCCCTGCCCCAAAGCAGCAGCTGCAACCTGTGCCCCCGCAGCCAGTGTCGCCCCATGATGGGTCACGAGTCTGACTTACCTCTCCCCATAGTAGGACGTCCTGGTGTTTCTTATATCAGAGCAGAGCCGGGGTCTCACCACGGACGCCAGATGTAATACGTAGACGCATCCCCAGTGGCGTAACTAGAAGCTCATGATGGACCCTCATACAAAAGCTCCAGCGGGGCCCAATTATTACAAATCTTTAATAGCATTAGTCTTTTTCTAAAGGCCAAAGGGACTTTTGGGCCCCTGAGGCTCCAGGGCCCGGGTGCGATTGCAGCCCCTGCACCTGTTAAAGCAAAGTCCCTGGCATCCACCTCTAACACCAGTGTCCGGAGCTGCAGGAGAAGGCGGATATTAACCCCTTAAATGCCACGGTCAATCTCTGACAGCAGCACTTAGGATGTGCGATCCCAGGGATGCTAATGGATTGCTGAGTGCTGGCCGAAGACACTCACTGCTGCCATATTGGTACTGCTATGTGTGTTGATGGGGAATATTGGGGTGTCTGATCTGTGGGGTGCACTTATAGAGTGCTGGGCATTTCTGGATCTACACTACATGTATCTGTGTGCAGCCGCCCTTGTGTGGATGACGGGAGTGTGGTGGGGGTTGATTCTAGCACCCCGCTGCCTCCACCTTTATAACATCTGCTCCCACCTGACCGGGTAATGGGAAGCAGCTTATTCCCGTGTCCATCGAGGCCCCCCACAGGTCGGGGATCACAGAGCATCAGTTTCCTTTATTCCCATAGTATTGCAGAGTATAAATTGCAGGTTAATGTTCCCCAAGGGGACAAAAAAATATCCAGAAAAAGTAACCCTTCAGTGTCGTCGCAACACGTAAAGTCAATCTATAACAATTATTTATTTTACTGTCTAATATAGCGCTATTAATTCCTCTGAGCTTTACAAACATGTGACTATCACTGTCCCCATCGGGGCTCACAATCTACATTTAACCCCAACAGTAAATGACGAAAAGCAAAAAGAGGAAGAAGCAAAATTCCCTCTTTGTTTTAGTTGCTGCAAGGAAAAATAAAGAGCCGCCAAACATGGTATCAATAACAATATCAGCTCCTGATGGGAAAATATATATAACATACATGATGCAAGGAAGCACCAATAGAAGACAATGTGCTCATTATGTAAATGACCAATAAGGATGAAATCTAATAATATCTGTAAAAAATAATAAAATGTATAATAGAGTATGTGTTATATAAGTATGATGGGTTACATGTGTGTGTTATATAGGGAAGTATGATGGGTTACATGTGTGTGTTATATAGGGAAGTATGAAGAAACAATGGAGAGAAAATGAGCAAGAGATGTAAATATAAAGAGAAAAGGGAAAGGGGGAGCGAAGGAAAGGAGGAAAGGAAGCAGGGAGATAGAGGAGGAGGGAGCAAAAAGGGAAAGGAGGGAAAAAAGGGAGAATAAAAAGAAAGGAAAGGGAAAAGAAAGAGAGGGATAGAAAAGAAGAGAAAGAGGGGTGAGAAAAAATAAAGGAAAGAAAGAGAGGGAGGGAAGAAAAAGAGAATAATAAGAAAGAAATGGGGAAATAAAGGGGGAGGAAAAAAGGAAAAAATGAAAAAAGGGAGAATGAAAAGAAAGAAAAGGGAAAAAGAAAGAGGGACAGAAAAAAAAAAAGGGTGAATAAAAAGAAAGAAAAGGAGAGAGGGAAAAGGGAGAATAATAAGAAAGAAAGGAAGAGGTGAGAAAAAGGAAAAAGTGAAAAAAAAAAAGGGAGAATGAAAAGAAATAAAAGTGGAAAGTAAGGGGGGAAAGAGAGGGAAGGAAAAAGAGAAAAAAATGGAGAATGGAAGGGCGTAGAGGGGGAAGGCAGAAAAAGGAAAAAAGAAAGAATAAAATAAAAAAAAAAAGGGGAAGGAGGGGGAGGCAAGGAGGGGGAGGAAAGGAAAAGGAGAGGAAGAGGAGGAGAGGAGCGGAGATGTCCCGGTCCTGTTTCCCGCACACTGTGATGTCTCCGGTCCTGTTTCCCGCACACTGTGATGTCCCCGGTCCTGTTTCCCGCACACTGTGATGTCCCCGGTCCTGTTTCCCGCACACTGTGATGTCCCCGGTCCTGTTTCCCGCACACTGTGATGTCCCCGGTCCTGTGTCCCGCACACTGTGATGTCCCCGGTCCTGTGTCCCGCACACTGTGATGTCTCCGGTCCTGTTTCCCGCACACTGTGATGTCCCCGGTCCTGTTTCCCGCACTCTGTGATGTCCCCGGTCCTGTTTCCCGCACACTGTGATGTCCCCGGTCCTTTTTCCCGCACACTGTGATGTCTCCCGTCCGTTTTCCCGCACACTGTGATGTCCCCGGTCCTGTTTCCCGCACACTGTGATGTCCCCGGTCCTTTTTCCCGCACACTGTGATGTCCCCGTCCTGTTTCCCACACACTGTGATGTCCCAGGTCCTGTTTCTCGCACACTGTGATGTCCCCGGTCCTGTTTCCCGCACACTGTGATGTCCCCGGTCCTGTTTCCCGCACACTGTGATGTCCCCGGTCCTGTTTCCCGCACACTGTGATGTCCCCGGTCCTTTTTCCCGCACACTGTGATGTCCCCGGTCCTGTTTTCCCGCACACTGTGATGTCCCCGGTCCTGTTTCCCGCACACTGTGATGTCCCCGGTCCTGTTTCCCGCACACTGTGATGTCTCCGGTCCTGTTTCCCGCACACTGTGATGTCTCCAGTCCTGTTTCCCGCACACTGTGATGTCCCCGGTCCTGTTTCCCGCACACTGTGATGTCCCTGGTCCTGTTTCCCGCACACTGTGATGTCCCCGGTCCTTTTTCCCGCACACTGTGATGTCCCCGGTCCTGTTTCCCGCACACTGTGATGTCCCCGGTCCTTTTTCCCGCACACTGTGATGTCCCCGGTCCTGTTTCCCGCACACTGTGATGTCCCCGGTCCTGTTTCCCGCACACTGTGATGTCCCCGGTCCTGTTTCCCGCACACTGTGATGTCCCCGGTCCTGTTTCCCGCACACTGTGATGTCCCCGGTCCTGTTTCCCGCACACTGTGATGTCCCTGGTCCTGTTTCCCGCACACTGTGATGTCCCCGGTCCTGTTTCCTGCACACTGTGATGTCCCCGGTCCTGTTTCCCGCACACTGTGATGTCTCCGGTCCTGTTTCCCGCACACTGTGATGACCCCGGTCCTGTTTCCCGCACACTGTGATGTCCCCGGTCCTGTTTCCCGCACACTGTGATGTCCCCGGTCCTGTTTCCCGCACACTGTGATGTTCCCGGTCCTGTTTCCCGCACACTGTGATGTTCCCGGTCCTGTTTCCCGCACACTGTGATGTCATGGCTTGTATTCCCGGGTCTGCACCTCACCGGTCAGTGTGTAACGCCCCTTTAACGTCGATCAGGTTGCTGGTTGTTGTCTCGCCAGATGCGGCTGGAAACATCTTATTCCTGAGCTGTCTCCCATCACCGGTAATGACACGGCCGCCACGTTCCTGATTTATGGGTTGGCAAACAAGATGGCCGCCTACACTTGACGCAGGTGACAGACTCATTGTAACACAGTTTTCATAATTCTCACTAATGATAGAAGAAAGCTTTATCACAGAAGCTGCTCCCGTGTCAGAGATGGGAAATGAGTCATTAGTCGGCACTTTAGGTAATTAGTGCTGAGAGCCGCGTTCCGGATTCTTGTAGCTTAGGGCTGAGCTGCGGGTCCTCATTAACGCTGCTTAGTCCTTCTTAAAGGGACGCTGTCTGCAGAAAATGACTTCAGACCAGGTCCAGGTGCCCGGAGCGCATGGTACATGGTCAGCAGCTTCCATATATCGCCACCCCCTTCTGTGGCTTTATAGAGAAGGATGGGAGACAAGCAGGTGCCCTGTAATGTTTGGATGCTCCGAACACCTGTGCTTGGTCTGAACAGTCATTCGGTGCTGACAGTCCCTTAAGTCTGAATTTTCTTTGTACAGAGTCTGGCCTGACCCTGCAGAATGGGGCGCCGCACTGGAGGACCGGTACTACAACAACCACTCCTTTCAGGTAAGTACCCACCCGGGGGCTGGGCTCAGGTGAGGTTGTAAATCACCCATAGTATAACTATGCCTTTAAAGTGGCAGATTATTAAAGAGAGAACACACATTGCTCTCAGAGAGGAAAGTCCTGAACTCTAACGCCACCTATTGGAAGTAGCAATCAAGTGGCTAAAAGTCAATATCAACGCTTTAATGACCCATATCATATGATTTAGGATATCCATCCAGAATATCAGTTTACAGACACGGTGTTTCAGGGTGTTGCATTGATTTGGCTGTATGAGAGGCTAAGACGGGGATCTAAGGGGTAAGGTTTCTCCTTGTCAGTGTAAGGGGTGTATACTGATATACTGGGCATATCACTGTTCACAACATTGCCTCTAATATCCCAGGTGGATACACAATACACACACTGTCCATTATGTGGTACAGGACCGCAGTCACACAACCTGAATTCATCCCCGCTCTGGCACAATCCCCTTTTGCACAGACTCTGTTGTCTCTTTGCTTGGTGATGGGTCAGAGCACCGATGCCGACGTTCATCAGCCGGACCGTCAGCCGGACCATCAGCCGGACCGTCCTCTCTGGACTCTTCCATCCCCGTGATAAGTGAGAAACAAAAAGCCAAACTGTGACATCTCGCTCCATTGTAAGATGCGAAAGTGAGAGGAAAGACAGACTGGAGGCAGTGGAGAGGGGAGCAGACTGCAGAAGGGTGGCAGACTGCATGAAGGGGGACAAGGCTCCATGAAGGGGGGAGCAGCTGCCTGAAAGGGAGCAGGTTGTGTGAGAGGGGGAGAGATGCATGAAGGGGAGCAGAATGCAAACGGGTGGCAGATGCATGAAGGGACATGGCTCATGAAGTGGGGCAGAAATGTGAAAGGGGGGAGCAGGCTGCATAAGGAGAGCAGGTTGTGT
The DNA here is from genome assembly GCA_033576535.1 of Allobates femoralis. Taxonomy (NCBI): domain Eukaryota; kingdom Metazoa; phylum Chordata; class Amphibia; order Anura; family Aromobatidae; genus Allobates; species Allobates femoralis. The sequence goes on from JARQOC010000009.1 coordinate 36,864,515, forward strand.
GAGGAGGGGGAGCAGACTGCATGAAGGGGGGAGCAGACTGCATGAAGGGGGGAGCAGGCTGCATGAAAGGGGGGGAGCAGGTGTGTAGGGGGGCAACTGCTGAAGGGGGGCAGACTGCTAAGGGGGGCAGACTGCATGAAGGGGGGGAGCAGACTGCATGAAGGGGGGGCAGACTGCATGAAGGGGGGGAGCAGACTGCATGAAGGGGGGAGCAGACTGCATGAAAGGGGGAGCAGGTTGTGTGAGGAGGGGGAGCAGACTGCATGAAGGGGGGAGCAGACTGCATGAAGTGGGGAGCAGACTGCATGAAGGGAGGTGCAGACTGCATGAAAGGGGAACAGTTGTGAGGAGGGGAGCAGACTGCATGAAGGGGGGGCAGACTGCATGAAGGGAGAGCAGGCTGCATGAAGGGGGGGCAGACTGCATGAAGGGGGGAGCAGACTGCATGAAGGGGGGGAGCAGACTGCATGAAGGGGGGAGCAGACTGCATGAAGGGGGGAGCAGGTGTGTGAGGGGGGGAGCAGACTGCATCAAGGGGGGGCAGACTGCATGAAGGGGGAGCAGGCTGCATAAAAGGGGGAGCAGATGCATGAATGGGGGTGGCAGACTGCATGAAGGGGGAGCAGACTGCATGAAAGGGGAGCAGACTGTAAGAAAGGGGGAGCAGCTGATAAGGGGGATCAGACTGCATGAAGGGGGGAGCAAACTGCATGAAGTGGGGGAGCAGACTGCATGAGGGGGGGAGCAGACTGCATGAAAGGGGGATCAGGCTGCATGAAGGGGGGAGGAGCTGCATGAAGGGGGGAGCAGACTGCATGAAAAGGGGGGGAGCAGGCTGCATGAGAGGGGGGGAGCATGCTGCATGAAGGGGGAGCAGACTGCATGAAGGGGGAAGCAGACAGCATGAAAGTGGGGAGCAGACTGCATGAAAGGGGGGAGCAGACTGCATGAAGTGGGGAGCAGACTGCATGAAGGGGGGGAGCAGACTGCATGAAAGGGGGATCAGGCTGCATGAAGGGGGGGAGCAGGCTGCATGAAAGGGGGGGAGCAGGCTGCATGAAGAGGGGGGAGCAGGTGCATGAAGGGGGGGAGCAGACTGCATGAAGGGGGGAGCAGACTGCATGAAAGGGGGGAGCAGACTGTATGAAGGGGGGAGCAAACTGCATGAAGTGGGGGAGCAGACTGCATGAAGGGGGGAGCAGACTGCTGAAAGGGGATCAGGCTGCAGAAGGGGGGAGCAGACTGCATGAGGGAGAGCAGACAGATGAAAGTGGGGAGCAGACTGCATGAAAGGGGGGAGCAAACTGCATGAAGTGGGGGAGCAGACTGCATGAAGAGGGGGGGAGCAGCGCATGAAGGGGAGCAGGTTGCATGAAGGGGGGGAGCAGACTGCATGAAGGGGGGAGGCAGACTGCATGAAGGGGAGCAGACTGTATGAAGTGGGGAGCAAACTACATGAAGGGGGAGCAGGCTGCATGAAAGGGGGAACAGGCTGCATGAAAGTTGGAGCAGATGCTGAAAGGGAAGCAGACTGCATGAAAAGGGGGAGCAGACTGCATGAAAAGGGGGAAGCAGACTGCATAAAGGGGGAGCAACTCTATGAAGGGGGAGCAGACTGCATGAAGGGGGGGCAGACTGCATGAAAGGGGGGAGCAGTTGTTTGAGGGGAGAGCTGATGAAGGGGAGGAGCAGACTGCATGAAGGGGGAGCACTGCTGAGGGGAGCAGACTGAGAAGGGCAAACTGTGTGAAGGGGAGAAACTTGAGGGGGAAGCACAGCCGATTGATGAAGGAGGGCAAGCGCATGTAGGAGGAGAAAGCTGTGTAAGGTGGAGAGGCTGTATGAGAGGGCAGCAACGAATGTGGGGGGGGTAGGCTAGAAGGTTGGAAACTTGATGGGGTAGAATGATTAGAGGGAGCAGACTGTGTGAGAAGGGGGGAGCAAATTGTGGGGGGTACATGCTGCATGAAGGTTGAGAGCAGACTGTTGGGGGAGCAGGTGAAGGGGGGAGGTCATATATTAGAGCATTTGAAGTAGAGGAGTTGCTGCCCTCTGTTGGACTATTAGGCTGCAGCAGATGGTCATTGGTTAAATGAGATCCACGTTACGACATTGTTGTAATATGTGTCCCTGGATCAAACAACAGAAATGGTCCTGATCCTGAGATGGCTGCAGGCGCTATTCCTTGCATGTTCCCATCACAAGCAGAACTATGACATATGTCATGAACGCTCCTCCCTCCGACACAGCGGAAGCAGTCTGCAAACCAACGCTCCTGCTGAAAAATGACAAGAAAAAGAAAAATCATCCAAAGAAATCACTAAAATTAGAGAATAGTGTATTAACTCTTTTGTGCCTGTCAAGAATTCATCGAAATTCACAACCTCCTGCTGGAGGAAGCGGAGGAGGGCGACCGTCCAGTGTCTGATGGGTGAGGACTCACAATGTCCTGCAAAACCAACTAGTCAGAGACACAAACCATCGGGTGCATAATGATACATGAATACCAGCCTGTATAGTGTATGATGGGGGATACCAGAAGACCGGTTGATCAGCCACCGCCTATTCATCTGCTTCGTTAGGATTCTCTTATCTCATCAATCCATAAAACCTGTGAACAATTCATCCTCAGATATTTCTTGGCCACGTACTGATGTTTCCACTTCTGTATCTTGCTCAGTGGTGGTCGGGCTCAGTCTCCTCACCTCGGCCATGTCTCTGAGCACTGAACACCTTGTTCTTTTGTGTGTTGCTCAGTGGTGGTCGGGCTCAGCCTCCTCACCTCGGCCATGTCTCTGAGCACTGAACACCTTGTTCTTCTGTGTCTTGCTCAGTGCTGGTCGGGCTCAGCCTCCTCACCTCGGCCATGTCTCTGAGCACTGAACACCTTGTTCTTTTGTGTGTTTGCTCAGTGGTGGTCGGGCTCAGCCTCCTCACCTCGGCTGTGTCTCTGAGCACTGAACACCTTGTTCTTTTGTGTGTTGCTCAGTGGTGGTCGGGCTCAGCCTCCTCACCTCGGCCATGTCTCTGAGCACTGAACACCTTGTTCTTCTGTGTGTTTGCTCAGTGATGGTCGGGCTCAGCCTCCTCACCTCGGTCGTGTCTCTGAGCACTGAACACCTTGTTCTTCTGTGTGTTGCTCAGTGGTGGTCGGGCTCAGCCTCCTCACCTCGGCTGTGTCTCTGAGCACTGAACACCTTGTTCTCCTGTGTCTTGCTCAGTGGTGGTCGGGCTCAGCCTCCTCACCTCGGCTGTGTCTCTGAGCACTGAACACCTTGTTCTTTTGTGTCCTCCTCAGTGGTGGTCGGGCTCAGTCTTCTCACCTCGGCCGTGTCTCTGAGCACTGAACACCTTGTTCTTTTGTTTCTTGCTCAGTGGTGGTCGGGCTCAGCCTCCTCACCTCGGCTGTGTCTCTGAGCTCTGAACACCTTGTTCTTCTGTGTGTTGCTCAGTGGTGGTCGGGCTCAGCCTCCTCACCTTGGCCATGTCTCTGAGCACTGAGCACCTTGTTCTTCTGTGTCTTGCTCAGTGGTGGTCGGGCTCAGCCTCCTCACCTCGGCCATGTCTCTGAGCACTGAACACCTTGTTCTTCTGTGTCCTCCTCAGTGGTGGTCGGGCTCAGCCTCCTCACCTCGGCTGTGTCTCTGAGCACTGAACACCTTGTTCTTCTGTGCCTTGCTCAGTGGTGGTCGGGCTCAGCCTCCTCACCTCGGCTGTGTCTCTGAGCACTGAACACCTTGTTCTTCTGTTTCTTGCTCAGTGGTGGTCGGGCTCAGCCTCCTCACCTCGGCCGTGTCTCTGAGCACTGAACACCTTGATCTTCTGTGTGTTGCTCAGTGGTGGTCGGGTCAGCCTCCTCACCTCGGCCGTGTCTCTGAGCACTGAACACCTTGTTCTTCTGTGTGTTGCTCAGTGGTGGTCAGGCTCAGTCTCCTCACCTCGGCCGTGTCTCTGAGCACTGAACACCTTGTTCTTCTGTGTCTTGCTCAGTGGCGGGCTCAGCCTCCTCACCTTTGCCGTGTCTCTGAGCACTGAACACCTTGTTCTTCTGTGTCTTGCTCAGTGGTGGTCGGGCTCAGCCTCCTCACCTCGGTCGTGTCTCTGAGCACTGAACACCTTGTTCTTCTGTGTGTTGCTCAGTGGTGGTCGGGCTCAGCCTCCTCACCTCGGTCGTGTCTCTGAGCACTGAACACCTTGTTCTTTTGTGTCCTCCTCAGTGGTGGTCGGGCTCAGTCTCCTCACCTCGGCCGTGTCTCTGAGCACTGAACACCTTGTTCTTCTGTGTCTTGCTCAGTGGCGGGCTCAGCCTCCTCACCTCGGCCGTGTCTCTGAGCACTGAACACCTTGTTCTTCTGTGTCTTGCTCAGTGGTGGTCGGGCTCAGCCTCCTCACCTCGGTCGTGTCTCTGAGCACTGAACACCTTGTTCTTTTGTGTCCTCCTCAGTGGTGGTCGGGCTCAGTCTCCTCACCTCGGCTATGTCTCTGAGCACTGAACACCTTGTTCTTTTGTTTCTTGCTCAGTGGTGGTCGGGCTCAGCCTCCTCACCTCGGCCGTGTCTCTGAGCACTGAGCACCTTGTTCTTCTGTGTCTTGCTCAGTGATGGTCGGGCTCAGCCTCCTCACCTCGGCCGTGTCTCTGAGCACTGAGCACCTTGTTCTTCTGTGTCTTGCTCAGTGGTGGTCGGGCTCAGCCTCCTCACCTCGGCCATGTCTCTGAGCACTGAACACCTTGTTCTTCTGTGTCCTCCTCAGTGGTGGTCGGGCTCAGCCTCCTCACATCGGCCGTGTCTCTGAGCACTGAGCACCTTGTTCTTCTGTGTCTTGCTCAGTGGTGGTCGGGCTCAGCCTCCTCACCTCGGCCATGTCTCTGAGCACTGAACACCTTGTTCTTCTGTGTCCTCCTCAGTGGTGGTCAGGCTCAGCCTCCTCACCTCGGCTGTGTCTCTGAGCACTGAACACCTTGTTCCTCTGTGTCTTGCTCAGTGGCCGGGCTCAGTCTCCTCACCTCGGCCATGTCTCTGAGCACTGAACACCTTGTTCTTCTGTGTCTTGCTCAGTGGTGGTCGGGCTCAGCCTCCTCACCTCGGCTGTGTCTCTGAGCACTGAACACCTTGTTCTTCTGTGTCTTGCTCAGTGGTGGTCGGGCTCAGCCTCCTCACCTCGGCTGTGTCTCTGAGCACTGAACACCTTGTTCTTCTGTGTCTTGCTCAGTGGTGGTCGGGCTCAGCCTCCTCACCTCGGCCGTGTCTCTGAGCTCTGAACACCTTGTTCTTCTGTGTCTTGCTCAGTGGTGGTCGGGCTCAGCCTCCTCACCTCAGCCGTGTCTCTGAGCACTGAACACCTTGTTCTTCTGTGTCTTGCTCAGTGGTGGTCGGGCTCAGCCTCCTCACCTCGTCCGTGTCTCTGAGCACTGAACACCTTGTTCTTCTGTGTGTTGCTCAGTGGTGGTCAGGCTCAGTCTCCTCACCTCGGCCATGTCTCTGAGCTCTGAACACCTTGTTCTTCTGTGTGTTGCTCAGTGGTGGTCGGGCTCAGCCTCCTCACCTCGGCCATGTCTCTGAGCACTGAACACCTTGTTCTTCTGTGTCTTGCTCAGTGGTGGTCGGGCTCAGCCTCCTCACCTCGGCCGTGTCTCTGAGCACTGAACACCTTGTTCTTCTGTGTGTTGCTCAGTGGTGGTCGGGCTCAGCCTCCTCACCTCGGCTGTGTCTCTGAGCTCTGAACACCTTGTTCTTCTGTGTCTTGCTCAGTGGTGGTCGGGCTCAGCCTCCTCACCTCGGCCTTGTCTCTGAGCTCTGAACACCTTGTTCTTCTGTGTCTTGCTCAGTGGTGGTCGGGCTCAGCCCCCTTACCTCAGCTGTGTCCTCCTGTATACTGTATGATTGAGGACCGGTCTGTAGATGACGGTATACTGTATGATTGAGGATCGGTCTGTATATGGCAGTATCCTGTATACTGTATGGTTGAGGACTTGTCTGTATATGACGGTATACTGTATGATTGAGGATTTGTCTGTATATGGCAATATGCTTTGTATTGTATGATTGAGGACCGGTCTGTATATGTTGGTATCCTGTATACTGTATGATTGAGGACCGGTCTGTATATGATGCTATACTGTATTGTTGAGGACCGGTCTGTATATGGCAGTATCCTGTATACTGTATGATTGTGGACCGGTATGTATATGGCAGTATCCTGTATACTGTATGATTGTGGACCGGTATGTATATGGCAGTATCCTGTATACTGTATGATTGAGGATCGGTCTGTATATGACGGTATACTGTATGGTTGAGGACCGGTCTGTATATGGCAATATTCTTTATACTGTATGGTTGAGGACTGGTCTGTATATGGCTGTATACTGTATGATTGTGGATTTGTCTGTATATGGCAATATCATGTATACTATATGATGCTATACTGTATTGTTGAGGACCGGTCTGTATATGGCAGTATCCTGTATACTGTATGATTGTGGACCGGTATGTATATGGCAGTATCCTGTATACTGTATGATTGAGGACTGGTCTGTATATGGCAATATCCTGTATACTGTATGATTGTGGACCGGTATGTATATGGCAGTATCCTGTATACTGTATGATTGAGGACCGGTCTGTATATGACTGTATACTGTATGGTTGAGGAACGGTCTGTATATGGCTGTATACTGTATGATTGAGGACCGTTCTGTATATGACTGTATCCTGTATACTGTATGGTTGAGGACCGGTCTGAATATGGCAGTATCCTGTATACTGTATGGGTGAGGATTTGTCTGTATATGGCAGTATCCTGTATGATTGACGATCGGTCTGTGTATGGCAGTATCCTGTATACTGTATGGTTGAGGACCGATCTGTATATGGCAGTATTCTGTATACTGTATGCTTGAGGACTGGTCTGTATATGGCAGTATCCTGTATACTGTATGGTTGAGGATTTGTCTGTATATGGCAGTATCCTGTATGATTGAGGACCGTTCTGTATATGACGGTATACTGTATACCATGGGTACTGTTTAGTGCAGTGGTGGGTCGGTTGTTTTTACCGTCCATACACCCCGGGGTCTCATTATCAGCCCCATGCTAATAGCTTGCAGTAAAGGGAAACTTTCCATCACACCCGGAGCCCCGGAGAGTTCAGTATCCGGTTCTGTCTGTTCAGGCGTCTTCTGGGGAAATGTCGCCTTTGGAGCTTGCAGGATTTCTGCACTAATGATACTTTATTGTGATTGTAGCATCCAGAGGAACAAGCGTTCACTGCACGCACAGAAGACGTCTTCTCCAGCACCGGGGATGTCCGTCTGTCCCAAGATCTCACCTCATCCATTCAAGAGGATGGAGGACATAAGGTAATGGGCCAATGTCCTACTCTAGTACAGAGCAATCTTCTGTAGTGTCCTCCTCTAGTCTACTTATATAATTGCCTTAACACCAGAAGTCGAGAGGTTACCTTTTCTTCGCCATCTGATTGGTCCACGTGACTATCTGGCGCCCCACCGGTCAGTACGCCACGAGGGGTACTGCACCCAAGCCAGGGTGTGGTTCTCCAGTAGTCAGGACATGGGGATGGTAGGTGTGGAGTCCTCCACATTGCACAAACACACACTTAGGACTTTCTGAACCCTTCTTCGATCCTGATCTCCGCTCCCCTCACCAAGTCTCTGAACACTCCCCTCTCCTCCCTTGCTTCCTGTCTCCACACGGGGAGGGGGCAAAGAGAGCATGCACAGGAGGGAAAAGAAAGAGAGCGCACAGGGGCAGAGAGCACACAGGGGTGGGCAGAGAAGCAATGCACAGGGGTGGGCACAGAGAGAGCACACAGGGGTGGGCAGAGAGAGCGCGCAGTGTCCTCCTCTAGTATGGAGTAATCTTCTGCAGTGTCCTCCTGTAGTATAGAGCAATCTTCTGCAGTGTCCATCTCTAGTGTAGAACAATCGTCTGCAGTGTCCTCCTCTAGTGTAGAGCAATCGTCTGCAGTGTCCTCCTCTAGTATAGAGTAATCCTATGCAGTGTCCTCCTCTAGTGTAGAGCAATCTTCTGCAGTGTCCTCCTCTAGTCTAGAGCAATCTTCTGCAGTGTCCTCCTCTAGTGTAGAGCAATCTTCTGCAGTGTCCTCCTCTAGTGTAGAGCAATCTTCTGCAGTGTCCTCCTCTAGTGTAGAGCAATCTTCTGCAGTGTCCTCCTCTAGTGTAGAGCAATCTTCTGCAGTCTCCTCCTCTAGTGTAGAGCAATCGTCTGCAGTGTCCTCCTCTAGTGTAGAGCAATCTTCTGCAGTGTCCTCCTCTAGTGTACAGCAATCTTCTGCAGTCTCCTCCTCTAGTGTAGAGCAATATTCTGCAGTGTCCTCCTCTAGTGTAGAGCAATCTTCTGCAGTGTCCTCCTCTAGTGCATAGCAATCTTCTGCAGCATCCTCCTTTAGTGTAGAGTAATCTTCTGCAGTGTCCTCTTCTAGTGTAGAGCAATCTTCTGCAGTGTCCTCCTCTAGTGTAGAGCAATATTCTGCAGTGTCCTCCTCTAGTGTATAGCAATCTTCTGCAGCGTCCTCCTCTAGTATAGAGTAATGTTCTGCAGTGTCCTCCTCTAGTGTAGAGCAATCGTCTGCAGTGTCCTCCTCTAGTGTATTGCAATCTTCTGCCGTGTCCTCCTCTAGTGTAGAGTAATCTTCTGCAGTGTCCTCCTCTAGTGTAGAGCAATCTTCTGCAGTGTCCTCCTCTAGTGTAGAGTAATCTTCTGCAGTGTCCTCCTCTAGTGTAAAGCAATCTTCTGCAGTGTCATCCTCTAGTGTAGAGCAATCTTCTGCAGTGTCCTCCTCTAGTGTAAAGCAATGTTCTGCAGTGTCCTCCTCTAGTGTAGAGTAATCTTCTGCAGTGTCCTCCTCTAGTGTAGAGTAATCTTCTGCAGTGTCCTCCTCTAGTGTAGAGCAATCGTCTGCAGTGTCCTCCTCTAGTGTAGAGTAATCTTCTGCAGAGTCCTCCTCTAGTGTAGAGCAATCTTCTGCCGTGTCCTCCTCTAGTGTAGAGTAATCCTCTACAGTGTCCTCCTCTAGTGTAGAGCAATCTTCTGTAGTGTCCTCCTCTAGTGTAGAGCAATCTTCTGCAGTGTCCTCCTCTAATGTAGAGCAATCTTCTGCAGTGTCCTCCTTTGTTGTGGAGTGTCATCTTCTTGTACAAGTCGTGTAGTTCTAGATCTGGGTTTTGTGACTTGATGGTAATGGTCTTGCATTAATTCGTAGGTTATTGAAGACGGCGTCCTTCCTGCCCAGACTGAAGATTTCAGTGACAGAAGGAACAGTGTCCCTGTCCTGCAGAGATCTGAGGATGCTGCGGAGCCACTACTTCACCCATCATCCTCCCGGATAGCAGAAGTGGAGCTCAAGGTAGGAAACTCAGAAAAACTCCTCCTGTATAGCTGAAGGGCCCATTCTGGCCTGGCGGCCCCCCGGGGCCCGCACACTCCACCAGGCTGGGAACAAACTTCTGTTCTCTGTAATGGATTTTACACGTCGGCACTCGCTGATCCTTCTCTAATGTCATTGCAGTTTAATGAAATGCACTTTCTCACTCCTCATGAAATATTCATGGCGCTGGCGGTATTAGCCGTCTGCAGATTCAGGATCTTCATGTGCACAAATTATATCAAGATACAAAAATGGGTTTTGTCACGAAAAAAAATGGCTCTACTTAAAGTAACAGGAGGATGGAGCGAGCTGAGAGCGCGGAATCCACTGTAGATAGATGGCACCGGTGTGACAGCCGCGCATCTCCTCTAATGACCTCATACACACCTGTAATGGTCCTGTCTATACGTACAGTCATGTGACTGACCACTATCACCTGTCTGCAGAGAGAAGTGAACCCCGAAATACACACTCCGGGGCAAATACAGCCCAAGCCCCCCAAAAAGGGGTGTATGGGGGTAGAGGAATGCTAAACCACACCCCTAAGCCATCTAGGGGCAGTTTAACTCTGCCCATGCTGCTACAGCTCCACCCAGATATCGCCTGTTTTATTATTCAACGCCTGTCTCTTTAATAAAGTCCAGGCCACAGTGGTATCTGCTGAGAACGTCTGTCCTGTTTCCCCATTAATCTAGGACACAACAAATGGGACGTTCCTAAATCATCGCTTGTAATTATATTGTCCTCAGCTTTTAATTAGACGCCGCACAATCGTACAGTAACAAGAAAGTGTCACAGAGCTCATCATGTAATTCCAGCTGATGCAGGGCCTAATCTGGGGTCTCCTGTCCCTTATGTCCTCCGGTGGACCTCCTCTGTCCCCCTTTTCCTCTGGCGGGCCTCCTCTGTCCCCCTTTTCCTCTGGCGGGCCTCCTCTGTCCCCCATCTTCTCTGGCGGGCCTCCGCTGTCCCCCATCTCCTGTGGACCTCCTCTGTCCCCCATCTCCTGTGGACCTCCTCTGTCCCCCATCTCCTGTGGACCTCCTCTGTCCCCCATATTGTCTTTCGTGCTCCTCTGTCCCTCATCTCTTTCTGCGGGTTTCCTCTGTCCCCATCTCCTCCTGCAGACCTCCTCTGTCACCTCCTGCGGACCTCCTCTTTCCTCCATCTTCTGCACTCCTCATCTGTCCCCAATATCCTCTGACGGGCCTCCTGTGTCCTCCATTTTCTGCAGGCCTCCTCTTCTGTCTTCCATATTTTGCAGACCTCCTCTGTCTTCCGTCACTTCCTATGTCCCACATCTTCTGCGGACCTCCTTTGCTTTCCATCTTCTGCCAACATCCTCTGTCCCCAACTCCTTTGACATGTCTCCTTTGTCCCCTATCTTCTGCGGACCTCCTCTGTTCTCCACTTTCTGCCGATCTCTTCTGTCCTCCATCTCCTCCTGCAGGCCTCCTCTGTCCCCATCTCCTCTGGTAGGTCTCCATTGTTCTCCACCTTCTGCGGACCTCCTTTGTCCCCTATCTTCTGCGGACCTCCTTTGTCCCCTATCTTCTGCGGACCTCCTTTGTCCCCTATCTTCTGCGGACCTCCTTTGTCCCCTATCTTCTGTGGACCTCCTTTGTCCCTTATCTTCTGCGGACCTCCTCTGTCCTCCACTTTCTGCCAACCTCTTCTGTCCTCCATCTCCTCCTGCAGGCCTCCTCTGTACCCATCTCCTCTGGTAGGTCTCCTCTGCCTCCACCTTCTGCGGACCTCCTTTGTCCCCTATCTTCTGCGGACCTCCTTTGTCCCCTATCTTCTGCGGACCTCCTTTGTCCCCTATCTTCTGCGGACCTCCTTTGTCCCTTATCTTCTGCGGACCTCCTCTGTCCTCCATTTAGTCCTGTGGAACTCCTTTGTCCCCCATCTCCTCTTTCGTGCTCCTCTGTTCCCCATCTCTTCCGGTCGGTCTTCTCTGTCCCCAATCTCCTCTGGCGGGCCTCCTGTGTCCCTCATCTTCTGTGGACCTCATCTGTCCCTCATCTCCTTCTGTGGGATCCTCTGTCCTCCATCTCCTCCTCTAGCCTCCTCTTATTTTGGGCATATTAGAGGATCGGTGGATTGTACTGAAGCAGTTCTGATCATTTTTATATGTTGTGTGGGCTGTAATCTCTGAGATCTATATCTCAGGGGGGTCTCGGGTGCTGGGTGGGCAGTTCACGTACCAGCCGGGCCCCTCATATGCCGCCACAGTTGTACATCTCCTCGTCTACAGCTGCTCATATGATGTTATGGAGATCTGCGATAATTAGTTAATGATTTGTCTGGTGATGACTCTTCAGCAGGAGGAGAGAGACGTGGACAATCTGCTCCGGGATCAGTCCGCCACAACCATACAAGCTGCCTTCCGAGGTCGTCAGGCCAGAGACGGAGTGCGCAAACTGAGGGAAGAGACTGGGAAAGGGTGAGGAATCCGAATCCGTATATGACTGCCATAGACGCTGCAGAGGAACTCTGACATATTAATAATGGGTGTAATAACAAAGAAATCAGAGGCGCAATGAGTGTACCCGTATGAATATTTTTAGCCTGACTAGTGTGGGATACGGAGGACAAATAAAGCTAAGTTATATATCCTAATAAGATTCCTGGTCCTGCTTTAGCGCTCCTACAGACCGCTTTCTTGTGCTGCTTTCCATATTAATAATGGGGCACTCTACTGACACTATTAATAATGGGGGCACTCTACTGACACTATTAATAATGGGGGCGCTCTACTGACACTATTAATAATGGGGGCACTCTACTGACACTATTAATAATGGGGGCACTCTACTGACACTATTAATAATGGGGGCACTCTACTGACACTATTAATAATGGGGGCACTCTACTGACACTATTATCAATGGGGGCACTCTACTGACACTATTAATAACGGGGGCACTCTACTGACACTATTAATAATGGGGCACTCTACTGACACTTTTAATAATGGGGCACTCTACCTGACACTATTAATAATGGGGGCACTCTACTGACACTAATAATAATGGAGGCACTCTACTGACACTATTAATAAAGGGGGCACTCTACTGACACTATTAAAAATGGGGCGCTCTACTGACACTATTAATAATGGGGGCACTCTACTGACACTATTAATAATGGGGGCACTCTGCTGACACTATTATAATGGGGGCATCTACTGACACTATTAATAATGGGGGCACGCTACTGACACTATTAATAATGGGGCACTCTACTGACACTATTAATAATGGGGGCACGCTACTGACACTATTAATAATGGGGGCGCTCTACTGACACTATTAATAATGGGGGCACGCTACTGACACTATTAATAATGGGGGCGCTCTACTGACACTATTAATAATGGGGGCACGCTACTGACACTATTAATAATGGGGGCACTCTACTGACACTATTAATAATGGGGGCACTCTACTGACACTATTATAATGGGGGCACTCTGCTGACACTATTATAATGGCACTCTACTGACACTATTAATAATGGGGGCGCTCTACTGACACTATTAATAATGGGGGCACTCTACTGACACTATTAATAATGGGGGCGCTCTACTGACACTATTAATAATGGGGCACGCTACTGACACTATTAATAATGGGGGCACTCTACTGACACTATTAATAATGGGGGCACTCTACTGACACTATTAATAATGGGGGCACTCTGCTGACACTATTATAATGGCACTCTACTGACACTATTAATAATGGGGGCACTCTACTGACACTATTGATAATGTAATAGGCACAGTTTACCCCAGTGATGTTGAAGGGGTATATGTCTGTGTAACCATCGCCTTTACTATGTGTTATTTGTGTTAATGCCCCGAGGGTAGATGTGTGGAGGTTGGCAGTCACCGGTCATGTGATCACGCACCAGGGCTCGGCGGGAGGTGGGCACCATGAGGGGCACGTGTACAGGGCAGTTACATATCAGGTGTTTATCAGTGTGGCACAATGTGATCAGACGCCGTGTACTCGGGTGGATACATTTACTTGACTCTATCAGATTAGGACATTTGCAGATCGGCTCCATTATTCCGGGGGATCATTGGGGCGCAGGGACTAATGTGATTTTGGAGCTGGAGCTCTTTCCCTGGACACTTGGAGAGCGGCTGCATTCACACAATGTTCTAGAGTCTTCATGATTTATAGTCTTCACGTTGCTTAGCAACAGCAGAAACAGTATCCTAGCAGACTGTACCACTGCCAGCAGGGACAGGGGTGGGGGGGTTCTAAAATTTAGTATTAGTCTCACCATTGCAGTCACAGAGTAGAGCAGCAGGGAGCGGTCATCTGGTAGAGCAGCCGCCTGCAATAATGACAATTACCTGGAGGGCCGAACCACCATCAGGGAGGGTTTTTAGGGATCAAAAAAACATTTTTTTCCTAAAAAAACACAACCGATCATTACTTACCTGATACCGACCTGTTGCTCTTACTGTGCTCCCCACTGGTCTTTGATTTCTATCCTGCAAAAATCAGGTACCATCATGTGAGCACTGCAGCCAATCACTGGTCTAACCTCTGATGGCACAAGATGTCTAAGGCCTGTGATTGGCTGCAGCAGTCATATAGGCAAATTGCAAGTGATCAAACTCATGGGGGGTGGAGCACCAGAACATCGATGTAAGGGACAGGTAACGGGGAGAGGGGGGACTTATTTTAGGACATTTACTGTCTACAGTCAAATTTTAGCTAATCCCAGAAAGCTATACCATTGTCAAACGGGGGAGACCTGAACGTACAGGATCATACCATTGTCATAGTGGAGAGAGGTGATGTCTCCCACAAGCAACATCTCACTGGACCATACTATTGTCACCTGTGTGGAGGGATGATGTACAAGTCCAGCAGCTGCCTAGTACGCACATTAGATCATACCATTGTCACCCAGGGGACAACCCTCTATATCAACCAGTCTTGTCTCCTGACGTCAGTGATTGTTAGGGGAACGTACCACAATTCCTGAGGGGGGGATGGTTCTGTGGATACAAACTGTTCCCGACATCGCAGGCTGTAAATAATTCTAAATTCAAGATCTCAGGAACTTGTTACATTACTGTCCAGAATAAAGAGTCTTCTGCATTCACATCCAGAGCTGCATTCTGAATTCTGCTGCCTTTTAGCTCTCAGGATGCAGGTCATCAGGATGCTCTTGCATTGCATTGTGGGAAATGTCATATGCACATTTGCAATCCGTCCTTTCTTCATAGGAGCTTTGCAGTGAGGGTCTGACCTCGAATGACATCCTGTAGAATTTTGTATGCAGCTTTGGATGTGACTGGAGTAACATAAACATAAAGCCAGAATTTATAATAAATTATTATTTAATTTCAGCGAAGGGTCCTCAGAGAAAGATGCAGAGAGGCCGCAAGTTAACACTACTGGTCCTCAAGATCGCAACGTAGAAACAAGACTATTACCAGAGCACGTTTCTGGTGAAGGAACCATCCAGAATGAAGACCTAGAGGCTCAAGACAAAGAAGAACAGGATGAAATCGACATAGAAATTCTAATAGAAAATGAGACGGAACATCATAATGTGCAGCAGGTTCAAGAAGAGAAGGACAACCTGGCCACAACAGAAGACGTGGAAGGCCAGGACCATAAAGAAGACACCAATGAGGACAACCTGGCCACAACAGAAGACGTGGAGGGTCAGGGCCATAAAGAAGACACCAATGAGGACAACCTGGCCACAACAGAAGACGTGGAAGGCCAGGACCATAAAGAAGACACCAATGAGGACAACCTGGCCACAACAGAAGACGTGGAGGGTCAGGGCCATAAAGAAGACACCAATGAGGACAACCTGGCCACAACAGAAGACGTGGAAGGCCAGGACCATAAAGAAGACACCAATGAGGACAACCTGGCCACAACAGAAGACGTGGAAGGCCAGGACCATAAAGAAGACACCAATGAGGACAACCTGGCCACAACAGAAGACGTGGAAGGTCAGGACCATAAAGAAGACACCAATGAGGACATCCTGGCCACAACAGAAGACGTGGAAGGCCACGACCATAAAGAAGACACCAATGAGGACAACCTGGCCACAACAAAAGACGTGGAAGGCCAGGGCCATAAGAAGAAGCCAATAAGGACAACCTGATCATAACAGAAAATGTGGATGGTCAGGACCATGGAGAAGAAGCCAACAAGGACAACCTGGCCACAACAGAAGTTGTAGAAAGTCAGGACCATGAAGACGAAGTCAAGGAGGACATCCTGGCCATGAAGGACGATGATGGGAATGGAGAAGGAAAGGCAATAGAATCTTACAGACTGGAAGTTGCAGGTGGTCCATCCTCTGAGGGACCTGACAGCAGTCTGACACAGGAACACCACAGTCCGAAGCCAAAGGGACTGAAGAACAGGAACAACCAGCAGATAATCCAGACAATGAGACCAAAGTGCAACCAGAGGGGGAACATTCGGCCATCACGACCCCCCCGAGAGCAGCATGAAGGCAGTGAGGATCCCCAAGAAGAGGTAACCTCATAGCATTCTCCTATCATCCTGCTCCTGATTGAGCTGCTCAACAATATGTTTAATCAATGATTGGGAAGTGATCGATTCTTTGATCGCACTACATGAGTCCTTGGGTCTACGAGATGTAGGATGATCCATGGATGTCTGTATCCTGGGAGATCATGTTGGGGACTGTTCTTTACTCATTGTAGCTATTCCTCTGACTATTTATTCTGTATTTATGTCATATTCATCCCTATTTCCTATCTGTTTCTGTCCATTTTTCAGATTTGTTCTTGTTCTTTCCTTAATAAACGGAGATCATTTCTCCTCATCTGCAGTGTCCACCGCTCACCTGCCGTCAGACGGTGCGGGGCCCCTGATGAGCGGGGGTTACACAGGCGGCGCCGCTCCTCTCTCTTTCCTTCAGTTCTTGCTGGTTTCTCACTTCTCGGCGGTTATGTAACACACAATATGTTGCTGGAGATTCGAGAAGCGGCAGAATTGCATTTCCCGGTTATTAATTTAATTGGCAGCGGTGGGAATTGAAGCCGTGAGAGACGCTAAATTTGGGATCGTGTTACACGATTGTAGATGTTTGTTGGGAACATATTGAGGGCGGAAGTGACAAGCTGTCAATCACCGAGAAGTTACAGGAACTTCAATGGGGGGAGATGACACTCACGGGGGGCAAAGTCACTGATTACCTTGTTCTGTGGACTCCTCTCCCATAATATCCAACATCCGGGAACGTTGCAACACACAAGGAGGAGGTACACTGAGCAGCTGTCAATCATATGGTGTTGGCATACAATCTGCACTAGGGAGGAGGGTCACTGAGCAGCTGTCAATCACCGAGAAGTTACAGGGACTTCAATGGGAGGAGATGACACTCACGGGGGGGGGGGGCAGAGTCACTAATTACTCCGTTCGGAGGCTTTTTTTCCCATAATATCCAACCTCTGGGAATGTTGCAGCACAGGGAGGAGGTACACTGAGGAGCTGTCAATCACTAAGACGTTACAGGAACTTCAATGGGGGGAGATGACACTCACAGGGGGGCAAAGTCACTGATTACCTTGTTCTGTGGATTCCTCTCCCATAATATCCAACATCCGGGAACGTTGCAACACACAAGGAGGAGGTACACTGAGCAGCTGTCAATCATATGATGTTGGCATACAATCTGCACTAGGGAGGAGGGCCACTGAGCAGCTGTCAATCACGAGAAGTTACAGGGACTTTAATAGGGGGAGATGACACTCACGGGGGGGCGGACGAGTCACTAATTACTCCGTTCGGAGGCTTCTTTTCCCATAATATCAAACCTCTGGGAATGTTGCGGCACAGGGAGGAGGTACACTGAGGAGCTGTCAATCACTAAGACGTTACAGGAACTTCAATGGGGGGAGATGACACTCACAGGGGGGGCAGAGTCACTGATTACTCCGTTCGGAGGCTTTTTTTTTCCCATAATATCCAACATCTGGGAATGTTGCAACACGGGGAGGAGGTACACTGAGGAGCTGTCAATGATATTATTATTATTACTAGACGTTGGCCCGATTCTATCACATCGGGTATTCTAGAATATGTATGTAGTTTATTTGTGAAGATTTAAGAACAATGCAATGAATACACAGAATTTTCCGGCTAAAATATAGACATTACCATTAAATGTTATTGCTTGCATTGTTAGTGGGGGTTAAATTCCACGGCAATATCGCGATGACAATACCAAGCGGCCGTAACCAATCATCAACGCGGCTTAGTTCAGTATATCTGCACGTGTGACACCTCACCAGAGATCAGTAAGGTTCCGTCACTTTTGGCGACGCTCCAGCGATACCTACAGGTCGTATCATTGTCGGGATCTTTGGAGCGTCGCCAAGGGTGACTGAGCGGCCGGGAGATGACCGTTGATCGCTGCTGCGTGTCACACTGAGCGAGATCATCTCCCGGCTGTGTCACCGCTCTCCTCCGTGCGTCAGGAGATGATCTGCGGCTACCATCGATGGTAGCAGTGGCGTGTGTGGTCCAAATCCTGCGCCAATTTGCGGCCGGACTGTGCCTGTCGCTGATTTGTCGCCACACTCAGCGGTAGTGGGAAACGCTAAATGTGCGGTTGGCAAGGTATGAGGCAACCCAGGACAGGGCAAGATCTTTGATGCCAAGGGAAGAAAGAATCTGAAGTAGGAGGGAGTCTGTTAGCTTTGGCTGTAAGTCGTTGGTAATTTTGGTTAGGGCAGTTTCGGTGGAGTGATGGGTCCGGAAACCGGATTGTAGATTGTCAAGGAGAGAGTTAGATGAGAGGGTGGGAGGAAAGTTGAGCATGGACGTGTTGCTTAAGGAGTTTGGAAGCAAACAGGAGCAGTGATATGTGGCGGTAGCTCGTCTTAGCAGTCGGGTCTAGGTTTGGCTTTTTCAGGATGGGCTTGATGGTAGCATGTTTGAAGGCCGAGGGGAAGGTCCAGGAGGATAGTGATAGATTGAAGAGGTGGGTTAGGGCTGGGATGAGCATGTTAGTGAGATTGGGGAGGAGGTGGGAAGGGATGGGGTCAAGTGCACAAGTGGTGAGGTGTGATTTGGATAGGAGACGAGTAAGCTCTCCTTCACAGATGTTGGAGAAGGGGGTTATGAGGGAAGGGCAGAGGTCTGGTATATGGAGTGGTTGGGGTGGTGGAACAATAAAGGTTTGCCTTGTTTGGTCAATCTTATTTTTGAAGTATGTGGTGAAGTCCTCAGCAGAGATGAGGGAGGTCGGAGGGGGAAGCGGTTGGCAGAGGAGAGAGTTAAAAGTGTTGAACAGTTGTTTGGGTTGTAGGATAAGGAAGATATAAGGTTTGTGTAGTAGGTCTATTTGATATGATGTGGGCAGAGAATGGGGAAGGACACTGAAAAGATGTCAATCACCGAGAAGTTGTGGGAACTTCAACAGGGGGAGATGACACTCAGGGGGTCAAAGTCACTGATTGCCTCGTTCTGTGGCTTCTTCTCACATGAAATCCAGCATCCGGGAACGTTGCGACACATAATGGCTTTACCTATATAACTAGTAACCAAATCTGCAGGATGAAGACTGATATTCCTGTACTGTCAAATTTCATGTCACCCCGCAGGGGTCTGGAGGGGTTTGTGTCATGTGACCTGTCATGGATTCAAGGGATCTCTACTGAAAGGGTTTTGTGTGGCAGGTCCCTCATGGGCAGGGCTGTGGGCAGGCTTCGGGGTGCAGTTGTGCCCTTATTCCAGCATTATTCGGTTACCTGAAGACATAAGATGACAGCTTTGCCCGGTCGCTCCCTTCAGGATTGTCCCTTTCTCCAGGTTGCCCCTTTCTCACCTTTCACTTATTTTGCAGTTTTTAGACTCCTGAATTCTGCACATTATATCTGCACCAAATGTAAGAAATAGACACATTTTCTGCCCACGTGCAGCAGCCAGAAATTCAGATAATGATCAATCTAATTTACTGCTGCTTGTTCCAGGAGAATGAGTAGACACATGGGCTTACAAAATATGTAATACTCTCCTATTCTAGACAGCAGCTACAGGAAAATTCCTTTAACCTGCCATCTGATAATCTGGCACCGGCTTCCCATACAATGTGATTCTTTATATCTACCCCATCACCTGTTCTGTTCCCTTCAAGTGCATTATTATATACACTACTCAACACTGATCAACAAAATCAAGAAGGAATATGTCATGGAAGCAGTGGTGCAGCCATTTCTTCATAGTGTCCCTGCAGCCATTTTTCTGACATCCCCAGTTTCCAGGTTCCTTGTACTAATGTGAGCAGCTTGCGAGGCCTAAACTTATTTCCCTGGCTGCAGCGTCTCCAGACTTGTCTCCTGTGGCTGCAGTATTTCCGGACTTGTCTTCCATAGCTGCAGCATTTCCGGACTTGTCTTCCATAGCTGCAGCATCGCTGAACTTGTCTCCTATGGCTACAGTGTCTCCAAACTTATCTGCAATGTCTGCAACACCTCCAGACTTGACTTCCGTGACTGCAGAATCTCCAGATGTCCATGGCGGCGGGATCTTCATACTTGTCTCTCATATCTGCAGTGTCTCCGGAAATATTTCCTATGGCTGCAGCTCCTTTCTTGTCTCCCATGGCTGTGGCATCTCCAGACTTGTCTCCCATGGCTGCAGCATCTCTGAACATGTCTCTCATGGCTGCAGCATCTCCAGACTTGTCTCCCATGGCTGCAGCGTCTCCGGACTTGTCTCCCCTGACTGCAGCATCTCCAGACTTGTCTCCCATGGCTGCTGCGTCTCCAGACTTATCTCTCAGTGCTGCAGCGTCTCCGGGCTTGTCTCCCATGGCTGCAGCGTCTCTGGACACACATTATTAACGGGATCTCTTAGATTGGACAAAGCTTGAAAATCCACATATAATGGCCCTGTATTCCTTGTATTAAAATTAGCATTTTATGAATCCAATTAAATATTGAGAGCTCCTCAGTCTAATATATTCATTCTCTGCCCAAACAATCTGATGGACAACTATCCCTTCCCAGTCACCCAGTTGGGCTGACAGCAGCAGCAGCTTCTACTGAATAGTGTGAGATCTTCTCATCAGCAGAGAGGAGGGACACTGAGGAGTTGTCAATCAGACAATGTGGGCCCAGAATCCAGCAGGGAGGGGCGTCACTGAGAAACCAGCAATCATACAATGTGGGCAGAGAATTTGCAACAGGGAGGAGGTACACTGAGGAGCTGTCAATCATACGATATGGACAGATAATCTGCACCAAGCAGGAGGGACACTGAGGAGCTGTGAATCAGACAATGGGGACAGAGAATCTTCAACATGGGGAGGGACAATGAGGAGATGCCAATCATATGATGAATTGTTCAGATAATCTGCTGCACTGAGGAGCTGTAAATCAGTGTGGTCAGAAAATCTTCAGCAGGGAAGGACACTAAAGAAATGCCAATCATATGGTGTGGGCAGAGGACCTGCAGGAGGGAGGAGGGACACTGAGGAGCTGTCTGTCAGTAGGGTGGGCATAAATTAACACTAGAACTACTGAGGTAGTCATTTTGACTACTTCACACTATGTATTTCTATGTAGGTGTCACGAGTGCAGTAGTTCTAGTGTTAAATACACGTGGACTCATGAGCTCTCTAACTAACTAATAGATAAAATCACCCAAAAAGTAAGTGCTCTGCCCCACTGTCCTCTTCACATGGGGTCAGTAGTGTCCGGGCCCTGTATTCCTGGTGCTACCTGGGCCTATGAATCCTTCGGTTGGGCAAACAGTATATAATAGATTTAGAGATAAGATTAGACACATTCATGGATTGCTTCCTATAAAGATGGCCGCTATAGAGCACATGGTCCCACTGGACACTTTTGAGGTTCTTTCCCTTAAAGAAATCATATCTCAAAAATGTATGCTTTGCTGTAAATTATCTTGCACCATCGCTCATCACAGTCCTTTAGAAGATCCCATGAGGACTTTATAACTGTACATCAGGAAGGTACCCCAGGTGCCTCCAGTTCTCTCCATGTCTCGCCCGGGTCCTGTCCTCCCTCCAGTTCTGTCCATGTCTCGCCCGGGTCCTGTCCTCCCTCCAGTTCTGTCCATGTATTGCCCGAGTCCTGTCCTCCCTCCAGTTCTGTCCATGTCTCCCCTAGGTCCTGTCCTCCCTCCAGTTCTGTCCATGTCTCGCCCGGGTCCTGTCCTCCCTCCAGTTCTCTCCATGTCTCCCCTAGGTCCTGTCCTCCCTCCAGTTCTGTCCATGTCTCGCCCGGGTCCTGTCCTCCCTCCAGTTCTCTCCATGTCTTCCCCTGGGTCCTGTCCTCCCTCCAGTTCTGTTCATGTCTCCCCTGGGTCCTGTCCTCCCTCCAGTTCTGTCCATGTCTCCCCTGGTCCTGTCCTCCCTACAGTTTTGTTACATGTGTCGCCCGGGTCCTGTCCTCCCTCCAGTTCTGTTCATGTCTCACCCGGGTCATGTCCTCCCTCCAGTTCTGTCCATGTCTTCCCTGGTCCTATCCTCCCTCCAGTTCTGTCCATGTCTCGCCCGGGTCCTGTCCTCCCTTCAGTTCTGTCCATGTCTCACCTGGGTCCTGTCCTTCCTACAGTTCTGTCCATGTCTCCCCTGTGGCCTGTCCTCCCTACAGTTCTGTTCATGTCTCCCCCAGGTCCTGTCCTCCCTACAGTTCTGTTCATGTCTACCCTGGGTCCTGTCCTCCCTACAGTTCTGTTCATGTCTCCCCTGGGTCCTGTCCTCCCTCCAGTTCTGTTCATGTCTCCCCCAGGTCCTGTCCTCCCTACAGTTCTGTTCATGTCTCCCCAGGTCCTGTCCTCCCTACTGTTCTGTTCATGTCTCCCCTGGGTCATGTCCTCCCTCCAGTTCTGTTCATGTCTCCCCGGGTCCTGTCCTCCCTACAGTTCTGTTCATGTCTCCCCTGTGGCCTGTCCTCCCTACAGTTTGTACATGTGTCGCCCGGTCCTGCCCTCCCTCCAGTTCTGTTCATGTCTCACCCGGGTCCTCTCCTCCCTCCAGTTCTGTCCATGTCTCGCCCTGGTCCTGTCCTCCCTCCAGTTCTGTCCATGTCTCCCCTGGGTCCTGTCCTCCCTCCAGTTCTGTTCATGTCTCGCCCGGGTCCTGTCCTCCCTCCAGTTCTGTTCATGTCTCGCCCGGGTCCTGTCCTCCCTCCAGTTCTGTCCATGTCTCCCCTGGGTCCTGTCCTCCCTCCAGTTCTCTCCATGTCTCACCCGGGTCCTCTCCTTCCTACAGTTCTGTTCATGTCTCCCCCTGGGTCCTGTCCTCCCTCCAGTTCTGTCCATGTCTCCCTGGTCCTATCCTCCCTCCAGTTCTGTCCATGTCTCGCCGGGTCCTGTCCTCCCTTCAGTTCTGTCCATGTCTCACCTGGGTCATGTCTTCCCTTCAGTTCTGTTCTTGTCTCCCCCAGGTCCTGTCCTCCCTACAGTTCTGTTCATGTCTCCCCTGGGTCCTGTCCTCCCTCCAGTTCTGTTCATCTCTCCCCTGGGTCCTGTCCTCCCTCCAGTTTTGTCCATATCTCACCCGGGTCCTGTCCTCCCTCAGTTCTGTTCATGTCTCCCCTGGTCCTGTCCTCCTCAGTTCTGTTCATGTCTCCCCTGGGTCCTCTCCTCCCTCCAGTTCTGTTCATGTCTCCCCCTGGGTCCTGTCCTCCCTCCAGTTCTGTTCATGTCTCCCCTGGTCCTGTCCTCCCTCCAGTTTTGTCCATGTCTCCCCTGGGTCCTGTCCTCCCTTCAGTTTTGTTCATGTCTCGCCCGGTCCCGTCCTCCCTCCAGTTCTGTCCATGTCTCCCTGGGTCCTGTCCTCCCTCCAGTTCTGTCCATGTCTCCCCTGGGTCCCGTCCTCCCTCCAGTTCTGTCCATGTCTTGTCCGGGTCCTGTCCTCCCTCCAGTTCTGTCCATGTCTCCCCTGGGTCCTGTCCTCCCTCCAGTTTTGTTCATGTCTCCACCCGGGTCCTGTCCTCCCTCCAGTTTCTGTTCATGTCTCACCCGGGTCATGTCCTCCCTCCAGTTCTGTCCATGTCTCCCCTGGGTCCTGTCCTCCCTCCAGTTCTCTTCCATGTCTCACCACGGGTCCTCTCCTTCCTACAGTTCTGTCCATGTGTCGCCCGGGTCCTCTCCTCCCTCCAGTTCTGTACATGTCTCCCCCTGGGTCCTGTCCTCCCTCCAGTTCTGTCCATGTCTCCCCTGGGTCCTGTCCTCCCTCCAGTTCTGTCCATGTGTCGCCCGGGTCCTCTCCTCCCTACAGTTCTGTTCATGTCTCACCCGGGTCCTGTCCTCCCTCCAGTTCTGTTCATGTCTCACCCGGGTCATGTCCTCCCTCCAGTTCTGTCCATGTCTCCCCTGGGTCCTCTCCTCCCTCCAGTTCTGTCCATGTCTCACCCTGTCCTCTCCTCCCTCCAGTTCTGTCCATGTCTCACCTGGGTCCTCTCCTCCCTCCAGTTCTGTCCATGTCTCACCCGGGTCATGTCCTCCCTCCAGTTCTGTTCATGTCTCACCCGGGTCCTGTCCTCCCTCCAGTTCTGTCCATGTCTCCCCTGGGTCCTCTCCTCCCTCCAGTTCTGTCCATGTCTCGCCCTGGTCCTGTCCTCCCTCCAGTTCTGTCCATGTCTCCCCTGAGTCCTGTCCTCCCTCGAGTTCTGTTCATGTCTCCCCTGGGTCCTGTCCTCCCTCCAGTTCTGTCCATGTCTCCCCCGGGTCCTGTCCTCCCTCCAGTTCTGTCCATGTCTCGCCCTGGTCCTGTCCTCCCTCGAGTTCTGTTCATGTCTCCCCTGGGTCCTGTCCTCCCTCCAGTTCTGTACATGTCTCCCCTGGGTCCTGTCTTCCCTCCAGTTCTGTCCATGTCTCCCCTGAGTCCTGTCTTCCCTCCAGTTCTGTCCATGTCTCGCCCAGGTCCTGTCCTCCCTCCAGTTCTGTCCATGTATCGCCCGAGTCCTGTCCTCCCTCCAGTTCTTTCCATGTCTCGCTTGGGTCCTGTCCTCCCTCTAGTTCTGTCAATTGTCTCCCCTGGGTCCTGTCCACCCTCCAGTTCTCTCCATGTCTCCCCTGGGTCCTGTCCTCCCTCCAGTTCTGTCCATGTCTCTCCCTGGTCCTGTCCTCCCTCCAGTTCTGTCCATGTCTCGCCCGGATCCTGTCCTCCCTCCAGTTCTGTCCATGTCTCCCCTGGGTCCTGTCCTCCCTCCAGTTCTGTCCATGTCTCGCCCGGATCCTGTCCTCCCTTCAGTTCTGTCCATGTCTCACCCGGATCCTGTCCTCCCTTCAGTTCTGTCCATGTCTCCCCTGGGTCCTGTCCTCCCTCCAGTTCTGTCCATGTCTTGTCCGGTCCTGTCCTCCCTCCAGTTCTGTCCATGTCTTGTCCGGGTCCTGTCCTCCCTCCAGTTCTGTTCATGTCTCCCCCTGGTCCTGTCCTCCCTCCAGTTCTGTCCATGTCTCCCCCTGGTCCTGTCCTCTCCTCCAGTTCTGTCCATGTCTCGCCCGGGTCCTCTCCTCCCTCCAGATCTACAAGCCTCCTACCTCTGCTTCTTAATATGACTATAAATATCGGAAACCCTATAATTAGTCTTTGTGCGATTCACGAGCCGCACTTGTCTTCACGTTCTGCTCCTTCCAGATAACATCAGCACCTCTGAGTGTGAATGTAGAGGAGCACAAACAGGGCAGGAGACCCCCCATCATCCACAATGGGAACGGAGGGATCTGGAGACCTGGATAGCCGATACTCACCTTCCGATCTGCTCGGGATAATGGAGTTCATAGAAATGACCAGGATCACTTTTCGCTCCCCATCTGCAGCTGGGACTTATTCACA
This sequence comes from Allobates femoralis, assembly GCA_033576535.1. Taxonomy (NCBI): domain Eukaryota; kingdom Metazoa; phylum Chordata; class Amphibia; order Anura; family Aromobatidae; genus Allobates; species Allobates femoralis. The sequence continues at coordinate 36,889,766 of JARQOC010000009.1, forward strand.
CACCGCAGTTGCATTTTCCTTCTCCATTAATTGACCTCAGGGTTTTTGCATCATTTATCGGTCACATTGAGGGTTGGTTCACAGAACCATATTATGGGTCCATACAGGTACAAGTGCAGAACCAGGATACGGTTGACATCTGACATTTTTATAAGCTGAGATTACTGAGAGAACTGAATGGATTCTGAAAAATAATAAAAAAAATAGAATGTATCCTGAGCCCTGGTACTGGACGCCGGGCAGAAACAATCAAACGTACGGTCTCGCACGTAGCGTCACGTTTTGCACGTCTGTATATAGTGACAATTGTTTTCATAGTCCTGTGAATTTTGCCCTAGTCTTTACAGCATTTTGGATGCTTGAACCTAGAATTTGGGGCACTGATATTTATCCTCTAACTACTAGTAGGGATCTGACCCATCAGTCACAAAATCCTATTAATGATCCTGTTCCCATCATGAAGGGTCCAAATTAGTGATGAGTGATTGTGCTCGGTACTGCCCGATACTCGATCAGGGATAGGACTGCTTGGGTATGCTCATTGCTCGGTCAAGACTTAAGGGCGCTTGAGCTCAATATTTGACTAGCCGCCTGGAGAGGACGAGTCTCTTGGAGAGGATGGGTTTCCCCCTGAGAGGACAATTTCACGAGATAGAGAGGACAAGTTCTGACCCAAAGAGGATGAGTTCCCACGAGATAGAACGAGTTCTAGACCAGGAGAGGATGAGTTCCTCAAAGAGAGAGAGAGGACGAGTTCCCCCTGGAGAGGACGAGTTCCTGAGAAAGGACGAGTTCCACCTGGAGAGCACGAGTTCCTGAGAGAGGACGAGTTCCCCCTGGAGAGGACGAGTTCCCCCTGAGAAAGGACGAGTTCCACCTGGAGAGCACGAGTTCCTGAGAGAGGACGAGTTCCCCCTGGAGAGCACGAGTTCCTGAGAGAGGACGAGTTCCTGAGAAAGGACGAGTTCCACCTGGAGAGCACGAGTTCCTGAGAGAGGACAAGTTCCACCTGGAGAGCACGAGTTCCTGAGAGAGGACGAGTTCCACCTGGAGAGGACGAGTTCCTGAGAAAGGACGAGTTCTCCCAGAAAGAATTGAGTTTCCAAGAGAAAGTATGAGTTTCTGCCCGGAGAGGACGACTCCCTGACAGGCACGGTACCGACTAAGGAAGGTGCCCTGACTGTGCGTCCCATAGGATAATGCTAAAGTAAGAAATCGATTCAGTGCCCTCCTTCCACCACTCTCCAGGTGAAGCACTAATTGGGGATGCCAACTGACCAATGGGATCAAAGGGAAAGGGGCATCCAACCACACCTACAGGGTTAAGTAAAGGTGCACAAGGTCCGTTACATTCTCTTTCGCCCCTGACGACTCTGGAAGCTTGTCCCACCCTCCCTCCCTTATATACTCAACATATTTCTTGTGATTTTATTGCAATGTTAGTTGTGTTTCTATATATATATAAAAAAAAACAATTAAGTCACAGCGGAAAGTTGCGGAGAAGGGCAAAGGTCATGACCGCTCATTGGCGGCTCGCCAGTCGGTCACAGACAGGGCCTTCGGCGATCAGCCAGTTATGAAATGTAATTGCCTTTCTCGGCTTGTGAAAATTAATAATCTGTGACCGACCTGTTTCTTCCCATCTAGGCCTGTGCGTGTTTTCATTACGGGAGTGGTGGGAGGGGGGAAGGCGCTGTTAAGACACACGGGGACCCACAGTCCGAGAGGGAAAGGACGAGGGAGAGAGATCTGCAGAAAAACCATTGAGTTTCCCATTCATTTTCATTATACTCGTTGCTTAAGTCGAGCTCTTCCAAGCATCCATCCGGCTTGTTTCGAGTACAGTCTCGGGGGGCTCGAGTGCAAAGTTCAATTTCCCGCCCAGAAAGGACAAGTTTCCTCCTGGAGAGGATGAGTTCCTGCTCAGAGAGGACAAGAAAGAGAGAGGGATCTCTCTTTACTTCCATTATATTTGGTACTTGAGTTGCGCCCGTCCGAGCGTCCAACTTGCTCATTTCGAATACCGAGCATCTGAGCATGGTAGAGCCGCTCATCAGAGCATGGTAGAGCCGCTCATCAGAGCGTGGTAGAGCCGCTCATCAGAGCGTGGTAGAGCCGCTCATCAGAGCATGGTAGAGCCCCTCATCAAAGTGTGGTAGAGCCGCTCATCAGAGCGTGGTAGAGCCGCTCATCATAGTGTGGTAGAGCCGCTCATCATAGTGTGGTAGAGCTGCTCATCAGAGCGTGGTAGAGCCGCTCATCATAGTGTGGTAGAGCCGCTCATCAGAGCGTGGTAGAGCCGCTCATCAGAGCGTGGTAGAGCCGCTCATCAGAGCACGGTAGAGCCGCTCATCATAGTGTGGTAGAGCCGCTCATCAGAGCGTGGTAGAGCCGCTCATCATAGTGTAGTAGAGCCGCTCATCAGAGCGTGGTAGAGCCGCTCATCAGAGCACGGTAGAGCCGCTCATCAGAGCGTGGTAGGGCCGCTCATCAGAGCTTGGTATGGCCCCTCATCAGAGCGTGGTAGAGCCGCTCATCAGAGCGTGGTAGAGCCGCTCATCAGAGCGTGGTAGAGCCGCTCATCAGAGCGTGGTAGAGCGGCTCATCAGAGCGTGGTAGAGCCACTCATCAGAGCGTGGTAGAGCCGCTCATCAGAGCGTGGTAGAGCCGCTCATCATAGTGTGGTAGAGCCGCTCATCAGAGCGTGGTAGAGCCGCTCATCATAGTGTGGTAGAGCCGCTCATCAGAGCGTGGTAGAGCCGCTCATCAGAGTGTGGTAGAGCCACTCATCAGAGAGTGGTAGGGCCGCTCATCAGAGCTTGGTATAGCCCTCATCAGAGCGTGGTAGAGCCGCTCATCAGAGCGTGGTAGAGCCGCTCATCAGAGCGTGGTAGAGCCACTCATCAGAGCGTGGTAGAGCCGCTTCATCAGAGCGTGGTAGAGCCGCTTCATCAGAGCGTGGTAGAGCCGCTCATCAGAGCATGGTAGAGCCACTCATCAGAGCGTGGTAGAGCCGCTCATCATAGCATGGTAGAGCCACTCATCAGAGCGTGGTAGAGCCACTCATCATAGCATGGTATAGAGCCCTTCATCAGAGCATGGTAGAGCCGCTCATCAGAGCATGGTAGAGCCACTCATCAGAGCGTGGTAGAGCCGCTCATCAGAGCGTGGTAGAGCCACTCATCAGAGCATGGTAGAGCCGCTCATCAGAGCGTGGTAGAGCCACTCATCAGAGCGTGGTAGAGCCGCTCATCAGAGCGTGGTAGAGCCGCTCATCAGAGCGTGGTAGAGCCGCTCATCAGAGCGTGGTAGAGCCGCTCATCAGAGCATGGTAGAGCCGCTCATCAGAGCACGGTAGAGCCGCTCATCATAGTGTGGTAGAGCCGCTGATCAGAGCGTGGTAGAGCCGCTCATCAGAGCGTGGTAGAGCCACTCATCAGAGCGTGGTAGAGCCACTCATCAGAGCGTGGTAGGGCCGCTCATCAGAGCTTGGTATAGCCCCTCATCAGAGCGTGGTAGAGCCGCTCATCAGAGCGTGGTAGAGCCGCTCATCAGAGCGTGGTAGAGCCACTCATCAGAGCGTGGTAGAGCCGCTTCATCAGAGCGTGGTAGAGCCGCTCATCAGAGCGTGGTAGAGCCGCTCATCATAGCATGGTAGAGCCACTCATCAGAGCGTGGTAGAGCCACTCATCATAGCATGGTATAGAGCCCTTCATCAGAGCATGGTAGAGCCGCTCATCAGAGCGTGGTAGAGCCACTCATCAGAGCGTGGTAGAGCCGCTCATCAGAGCGTGGTAGAGCCACTCATCAGAGCGTGGTAGAGCCGCTCATCAGAGCTTGGTATAGCCCTCTCATAGACGTGGTAGAGCCGCTCATCAGAGCGTGGTAGAGCACTCATCAGAGCATGGTAGAGCCGCTCATCAGAGCGTGGTAGAGCCGCTCATCATAGCATGGTAGAGCCTCTCATCAGAGCATGGTAGAGCCGCTCATCATAGCATGGTAGAGCCGCTCATCAGAGCATGGTAGAGCCGTCATCAGAGCGTGGTAGAGCCGCTCATCATAGCATGGTAGAGCTCTCATCAGAGCATGGTAGAGCCGCTCATCATAGCATGGTAGAGCCGCTCATCAGAGCATGATAGAGCGCTCATCATAGCATGGTAGAGCCTCTCATCAGAGCATGGTAGAGCCGCTCATCAGAGCATGGTAGAGCCTCTCATCATAGCATGGTAGAGCCGCTCATCAGAGCGTGGTAGAGCCGCTCATCAGAGCATGGTAGAGCCGCTCATCATAGCATGGTAGAGCCTTCATCAGAGCGTGGTAGAGCCGCTCATCATAGCATGGTAGAGACCGCTCATCATAGCATGGTAGAGCCTCTCATCAGAGCATGGTAGAGCCCTCATAAGAGTGTGGTAGAGCCGCTCATCATAGCATGGTAGAGCCTCATCATAGCATGGTAGAGCCTCTCATCAGAGCATGGTAGAGCGGCTCATCAGAGTGTGGTAGAGCCCTCATCAGAGTGTGGTAGAGCCGCTCATCAGAGCATGGTAGAGCCGCTCATCAGAGCATGGTAGAGCCACTCATCAGAGCGTGGTAGAGCCGCTCATCAGAGCATGGTAGAGCCACTCATCAGGCGTGGTAGAGCGCTCATCATAGCATGGTAGAGCCGCTCATCAGAGCGTGGTAGAGCCGCTCATCAGAGCGTGGTAGAGCCGCTCATCAAGCGTGGTAGAGCCGCTCATCAGTGTGGTAGAGCCACTCATCAGAGCGCTGGTAGAGCCCTCATCAGAGCGTGGTAGAGCCGCTCATCAGAGTGTGGTAGAGCCTCTCATCAGAGCGTGGTAGAGCCACTCATCAGAGCGTGGTAGAGCCGCTCATCAGAGGTGGTAGAGCCTCTCATCAAGTGGTAGAGCATCATCAGAGGTGTAGAGCCGCTCATCAGAGCGTGGTAGAGCCGCTCATCACAGCTGGTAGAAGCCACTCATCAGAGTGTGGTAGAGCCACTCATCAGAGCGGGTAGAGACTTAGGCGTGTAGAGCCGCTCATCAGAGCGTGGTAGAGCCCTCATCAGAGCGTGGTAGAGCCACTCATCAGAGCGTGGTAGAGCCCTCATCAGAGGTGGTAGAGCCACTCATCAGAGTGTGGTAGAGCCGCTCATCAGAGTGTGGTAGAGCCACTCATCAGAGCGTGGTAGAGCCCTCATCAGAGCGTGGTAGAGCCTCTCATCAGAGCATGGTAGAGCCCCCTCATCAGAGCGTGGTAGAGCCGCTCATCAGAGCGTGGTAGAGCCACTCATCAGAGCGTGGTAGAGCCACTCATCAGAGCGTGGTAGAGCCACTCATCAGAGCATTGGTAGAGCCGCTCATCAGAACGTGGTAGAGCCACTCATCAGAGCGTGGTAGAGCCGCTCATCAGAGGTGGTAGAGCCCTCATCAGAGCTGGTAGAGCCACTCATCAGAGTGGTAGGGCCGCTCATCAGAGCGTGGTAGAGCCGCTCATCAGAGCATGGTAGAGCCCTCATCAGAGGTGGTAGAGCCACTCATTACTAGTCCTAATATCACATGACTCCTCTATTCTTGTACAGATGGAAACATTCAGTTCTACAACATTACTGTAACATTTGTCCAAAATGTCTATAAAAGTATTAGATCCCCTGAACCGCTCGGTGACCCAGAGATCACGTGATCCTGTACAGACCTACAACTCCCAAATCAATATTCTTATTCTCTTGAAATGCTAAGAAGAAAAACCCCAAGTCTCCATCGTTAGCGCATGATGTGTTTGGAGTAGGAGGCTCTGACAGATCCCAAGTGATGCGAGTCTGCAGCTTGTAGGAGATCAGGCGAGATCTCAGTACTTAGCGCTGCCTCCTGGTCCTGTGGATTTCACAATGAGAGCGACGTTGTGCTGAGCAGATTGTGAGAGGGTGAAATACAGTAACCACAACGCAAGACATCGCCGCGCTCAACACTCCAGAGAAACTCCACAGAGGAGCCAGAAGAGTCTGTATCCAGAGACCAGACTGCCCGCACACCATGGACTGCTGTCACGTATGTAGCACATGGAGAAATTGCATCAAATGTTACTCATGAAGTTTTTGCTCACGTCTGAAGGATTTTTTGACCCCGTCGCCCCCATTCTTGCAGCCCCTCATAGGGATTATTTTTGCTTTAGGCTTCAGTGTTTTATGTTGAATTGATTTTGCTGCTGTGGTTCTATCGCTGTGTGGGTGATGGAGCTCGTAACACAATTAAAATCAATGGGAGAAATCGGGCACAGAGAAGCGGGCAGGGAGAAGCTGGGAGGGAGAGCTGGGCATGGGAGAAGCCGGGCAGGGAGAAGCTGGGCATGGAGAAGCTGGGCAGGAGAAGCCAGAGGCAGGCAACAAGCTGGGCAAGGAGAAAACACGGAGGCACAAGAGAAAGCTGGAGCTGGAGAAGCTGGGCACGGAGGAGCGGCAGAGAGAAGCCGGACACGGAGAAGCAGGCATGGGGAAGCTGGGCACTGAGAAGCTGGGCAGGAGAGAGCCGGACATGGAGAAGCCAGGCACAGAGAAGCCAGGCAGGGAGAAGGCTGGGGACGGAGAAGCCGGACATGGAGAAGCCAGGCACGGAGAAGCTGGGCGATGAGGAGCCGGACATGGAGAAGCTGGGCAAGGAAAGCCAGGCAGGAGAAGCTGGGCAAGGAGAAGCCAGGCAGGGAGAAGCTGGGCACGGGAAGAAGCCAGGCAGGAGAGAAGCTGGGCAAGGAGAAGCCAGGCAGGGAGAAGCTGGGCACGGAGAAGCCAGGCAGGGAGAAGCCGGGCACGGAGGAGACGCCGGGCAGGGAGAAGCCAGGCATGAGAGAAGCCAGGCCGAGAAGCTGGGCACAGAGAATCCAGGACGAGAGAAGCCGGGGCGGAGGAAGTCGGGCGGAGAGGGAGGGAGAAACTGGGCATGGAGAAGTCAGACATGGAGAAGTCAACATGGAGAAGCTGGGCAAGGTGCAGAAGACAGGTCCCCTAATGGAGAGGGTGAAACAATCCCCAAGATATACAGCGACTTCTATAGAGGACATGGAGGGAGGACGATTATTAGAGGATTTTAGGAGCCTTTGTTGTAACCATTTGTCCATATTGCAGAAATTATAACTCCCATCATTTCTCCCATATGTATCTGCTGGGCGCTGGCTCCGGTCCCCGGAGGGCTGATGATCCGGTTGGGTGTGGAGCTCAGACAGGGGCTTTGGATGGGACCTATGAAATGTAATATAGACATTAATGGTCGGAGAACGTGTGACTTCAGCAGAGGATTGGTCCCCGGTGGTGACAGTTTCATGGTTTTGGTGATTGGGGTAATATAGTAGCGGTGTGTTATGATTTCAGTAGAACATTAATTATATTCAGAATGATTTCAATTAAATGTTCTTTACTAGAGAAACAGGTGGTTGCAGGTGTCTGATCCACAGGTCGTATATTGCTTCGTCCTTTGCCTGTTGATGAGGATACAACTGATATAATTTACTTACTGGTTAATTAGGTCAAGATGCCTTATAGACGGCATTATTAACTACAGTGGGTGCAGTATTATCAGGAGATGGTGAGAAGAGTCACATAAGGTATCTGATTGTAGAAAAGGTTGTTTGTAATTGGGTGTATTTGAATTCTCATATAATACCGCCCCCTATGTACAAGAATATAACTACTATAATACTGCTCCTATGTACAAGAATATAACTACTATAATACTGCCCCTATGTACAAGAATATAACTACTATAATACTGCCCCTATATACAAGAATATAACTACTATAATACTGCCCTATGTACAAGAATATAACTACTATAATACTGCTCCTATGTACAAGAATATAACTACTATAATACTGCTCCTATTACAAGAATATAACTACTATAATACTGCCCTATGTACAAGAATATATAACTACTATAATACTGCCCCTATGTACAAGAATATAACTACTATAATACTGCTCCTATATACAAGAATATAACTACTATAATACTGCTCCTATATACAAGAATATAAGTACTATAATACTGTCCTATGTACAAGAATTAACTACTATAATACTGCTCCTATGTACAAGAATATAACTACTATAATACTGCTCCTATATACAAGAATATAATACTATAATACTGCTCCTATATACAAGAATATAACTACTATAATACTGCTCCTATGTACAAGAATATAACTACTATAATACTGCTCCTATATACAAGAATATAACTACTATAATACTGCTCCTATATACAAGAATATAACTACTATAATACTGCTCCTATGTACAAGAATATAACTACTATAATACTGCCCTATATAAAGAATATAACTACTATAATACTGCTCCTATATAACAAGAATATAACTACTATAATACTGCCCCTATGTACAAGAATATAACTACTATAATACTGCTCCTATATACAAGAATATAACTACTATAATACTGCTCCTATATACAAGACTATAACTACTATAATACTGCCCTATATACAAGAATATAACTACTATAATACTGTCCTATATACAAGAATATAACTACTATAATACTGCTCCTATATACAAGAATATACTACTATAATACTGCTCCTATATACAAGAATATAACTACTATAATACTGCTCCTATATACAAGAATATAACTACTATAATACTGCCCTATATACAAGAATATAACTACTATAATACTGCCCCTATATACAAGAATATAGACTACTATAATACTGCTCCTATATACAAGAATATAACTACTATAATACTGCCCCTATATACAAGAATATAACTCTATAATACTGCTCCTATGTACAAGAATATAACTACTATAATACTGCCCCTATGTACAAGAATATAACTACTATAATACTGCCCCTATGTACAAGAATAAAACTACTATAATACTGCTCCTATATACAAGAATATAACTACTTAATACTGCTCCTATTACAAGAATATACTACTATAATACTGCCCTATATACAAGAATATAACTACTATAATACTGCTCCTATTACAAGAATATAACTACTATAATACTGCCCTATATACAAGAATATAACTACTATAATACTGCTCCTATATACAAGAATATAATTACTATAATACTGCCCCTATATACAAGAATATAACTACTATAATACTGCCCCTATATACAAGAATATAACTACTATAATACTGCCCCTATATACAAGAATATAACTACTATAATCTGCTCCTATATACAAGAATATAACTACTATAATACTGCCCTATTAACAAGAATATAACTACTATAATACTGCCCCTATATACAAGAATATAACTACTATAATACTGCCCCTATTACAAGAATATAACTACTATAATACTGCCCTATTACAAGAATATAACTACTATAATACTGCCCTATATACAAGAATATAACTACTATAATACTGCCCCTATATACAAGAATATAACTACTATAATACTGCTCCTATATACAAGAATATAACTACTATAATACTGCCCCTATATACAAGAATATAACTACTATAATACTGCCCTATATACAAGAATATAACTACTATAATACTGCCCTATATACAAGAATATAACTACTATAATACTGCTCCTATATACAAGAATATAACTACTATAATACTGCTCCTATATACAAGAATATAACTACTATAATACTGCCCCTATATACAAGAATATAACTACTATAATACTGCCCCTATATACAAGAATATAACTACTATAATACTGCTCCTATATACAAGAATATAACTACTATAATACTGCTCCTATATACAAGAATATAACTACTATAATACTGCCCCTATATACAAGAATATAACTACTATAATACTGCTCCTATATACAAGAATATAAACTACTATAATACTGCTCCTATATACAAGAATATAACTACTATAATACTGCTCCTATATACAAGAATATAACTACTATAATACTGCCCTATATACAAGAATATAACTACTATAATACTGCCCCTATATACAAGAATATAACTACTATAATACTGCCCCTATATACAAGAATATAACTACTATAATACTGCTCCTATATACAAGAATATAACTACTATAATACTGCTCCTATATACAAGAATATAACTACTATAATACTGCCCCTATATACAAGAATATATCTACTATAATACTGTCCCTATATACAAGAATATAACTACTATAATACTGCCCTATATACAAGAATATAACTACTATAATACTGCCCCTATATACAAGAATATAACTACTATAATACTGCCCTTATGTTTATGACTCCTATAATAGCGTATGATAGTGCTGTACGTAGTGTTGATTGTCAGTAGAGCCTGTGTTATATATCGGGGTCTCGGTCGGGGGGATGTATACTTCATGGCCACCTGTATGACCCGGGTACAGCCAGCGTGATGTTGGAGAAGTGAAGGGTCTCCCGCAGGCGGTGGTTTTGGTGGATGTTAAGTGTTCCGCAGTACAGTATAATCAGGACGTATTCATGTGAAATACACAAAATACTTTCAGAGAATTGCGGATTGCTGATGTGAAAGCCGATTCTGTACAAAGGAAATATAATGTGTCATTCTTTGGCTTCTGAGACGTCTAATTACAGCCGCTCGGCGCCGCAGCTCCACGCCGAGAACCTTTCAAAGGTTTTGTTTGTGAAATCACATTTTGGATGTAAAGCCAACGACTAATGGGGAAAGAGACTGTAAGGTTGAGTGGGGGGGGGGGGCACATGACAATACTGTATGTTACTGTAGGACGAGGTGCAGGAGGGTCCGACACCACAAATCACCAATTATCAAAGATTTCTCCTCTACCAAACCAACCAAGGAAACCCAACCCCTAAGATTATAATAATAAAATATTTATTCACTTATTTAACGCTATTAATTCCACAGCGCTTTACCAACATCATCACTGTCCCCATTGAGGCTCACAGTCTAAATATCCTATCAGTTTTTGGAGTGTGGGAGGAAACCAGAGAACCCAGAAGAAACTCACGAGAACACGGGGAGAACATGCAAACTCCTGGCAGATATTGTCCTGTGTGGGATTTAAACCCAGGACCCCACTGCTAACCACTGAGCCACTGTCTCCGTTCTTGTCTCCCGTGGCTGCAGTGTCTCCGTTCTTGTCTCCCGTGGCTGCAGCATCTCTGTTCTAGTCTCCCATGGCTGCAGCATCTTCTATCTTGTCTCCCATGGCTGCAGCATCTCCGGACTTTTCTCCCGTCGCTGCAGTGTCTCCGTTCTTGTCTGCCGTGGATGCAGCATCTTCTATCTTGTCTCCCGTGGCTGCAGCATCTCTGTTCTTGTCTCCCATGGCTGCAGCATCTTCTATCTTGTCTCCCGTGGCTGCAGCATCTCTGGACTTTTCTCCCGTGGCTTCAGTGTCTCCGTTCTTGTCTCCCGTGGCTGCAGCGTCTTCCATCTTGTTTCCCATGGCTGAAGCGTCTTCCATCTTGTCTCCCGTGGCTGCAGCATCTTCCATCTTGTCTCCCGTGGCTGCAGCATCTCCCATCTTGTCTCCCGTGGCTGCAGCATCTTCCATCTCTGCAACGTCTTCCATCTTGTCTCCCGTGGCTGCAGCATCTTCCATCTCTGCAGCGTCTTCCATCTTGTCTCCCGTGGCTCCAGCTTCTTCTATCTTGTCTCCCGTGGCCGCAGCGTCTTCCATCTTGTCTCCCGTGGCTGCAGCGTCTTCCATCTTGTCTCCCGTGGCCGCAGCATCTTCCATCTTGTCTCCCGTGGCTGCAGCGTCTTCCATCTTGTCTCCCGTGGCCGCAGCGTCTTCCATCTTGTCTCCCGTGGCTGCAGCAACTTCCATCTTGTCTCCCGTGGCCACAGCGTCTTCCATCTTGTCTCCCGTGGCCGTAGCGTCTTCCATCTTGTCTCCCGTGGCTGCAGCATCTTCCATCTTGTCTCCCGTGGCTGCAGCAACTTCCATCTTGTCTCTCGTGGCTGCAGCGTCTCTGTTCCTGTCTCTCGTGGCTGCAGTGTCTTCCATCTTGTCTCCCGTGGCTGCAGTGTCTTCCATCTTGTCTCCCGTGGCTGCAGCATCTTCCATCTTGTCTCCCGTGGCCACAGCATCTTCCATCTTGTCTCCCGTGGCTGCAGCATCTCCGTTCTTGTCTCCCGTGGCTACAGCGTCTCCGTTCTTGTCTCCCGTGGCTACAGCGCCTTCCATCTTGTCTCCCGTGGCTTCAGTGTCTTCCATCTTGTCTTCTGTGGCTTCAGTGTCTTCCATCTCTTCTCCCGTGGCCGCAACGTCTTCCATCTTGTCTTCTGTGGCTGCAGCGTCTTCCATCATGTCTCCTGTGGCCGCAGCGTCTTCCATCTTGTCTCCCGTGGCTGCAGCGTCTTCCATCTTGTCTCCCGTGGCTGCAGCGTTTTCCATCTTGTCTTCTGTGGCTGCAGCGCCTTCCATCTTGTCTCCCGTGGCTGCAGCATCTCCGATCTTGTCTCTCGTGGCTGCAGTGGCTTCCGTCTTGTCTCCCGTGGCTGCAGTGTCTTCCATCTTGTCTCCCGTGGCTGCAGCAACTTCCATCTTGTCTCCCGTGGCCGTAGCGTCTTCTATCTTGTCTCCCGTGGCTGCAGCATCTTCCATCTTGTCTCTCGTGGCTGCAGCATCTCCGTTCTTGTCTCTCGTGGCTGCAGTGTCTTCCATCTTGTCTCCCGTGGCTGCAGTGTCTTCCATCTTGTCTCCCGTGGCTTCAGCATCTTCCATCTTGTCTCCCGTGGCCACAGCGTCTTCCATCTTGTCTCCCGTGGCCGCAGCGTCTTCCATCTTGTCTCACGTGGCTGCAGCATCTCCATTCTTGTCTCCCGTGGCCGCAGCGTCTCTGTTCTTGTCTCCCGTGGCTGCAGAGCCTTCCATCTTGTCTCCCGTGGCTTCAGTGTCTTCCATCTTGTCTCCCGTGGCCGCAGCGTCTTCCATCTTGTCTCCCGTGGCCGCAGCGTCTCCGGACTTTTCTCCTTTGGTGCTCATACTCCAGACTGAAGAAATGGAGATGTTTTGAGTATTTGACCCTGATGTTTCACCATTTGCAGATCAGTGACGTCTTCATCCTGACTATTCTGTCACTTGTCCTTCTTGTTTCTATAATTTCATTGTTAAGGATTTTATAATAATAATAATAATAAGATTCTGATTCTTTTATTGCATTTCACAAATTTAAAGAGAAATCTTTTTGGTGACCTCAGACCACGGCTCATTTTGTTCCGCGGTGACTTATGTGTCTTCACAGTAGAACATCAGAAATGAAGCTGGGGTTAAGGATTAGCTGTAATATTGGGGTGAGTCCCCGCCGCCCCCCATGTGAGCAGATAATTGTCAGTCTCTGAAGAGAAGGCGTCAGCTCATTAGGCGGCATGAAATGCGCTGCGCAGGTAGGGAGTCATTCATAATCTCAGTGTGAGACTCATGATGAGGGGCTTTGATCTATTATATAACCCCATCTAATGTTACTGTTGTCATTAAACTTCCATTAATGCGTTTTAGGGTCTTAGCTGATGCCCCTCACATTTCACAGCAATTCTTCCATCACACATTGGGTTATTCCTCCTTCTTGTTACAGACCCCTCATCCTCCACCATTTATAGGGGGAGCAAATAAGGGTGTATGTAGAGGGTGCAGACTCATTACATGCATTTTATGGTAGCGCTGAGCGTCCGACCACCATATTATTCCTTCCTGTCCATGGCCGCCGCTGGGATGATGTCCGCCGTTGGGATAATGGCTGCGTTGGGATGATGGCTGCGTTGCGATGATGGCTGCGTTGCGATGATGGCTGCGTTGGGATAATGGCTGCGTTGGGATGATGGCTGCGTTGCGATGATGGCTGCGTTGGGATGATGGCTGCGTTGGGATGATGGCTGCGTTGGGATGATGGCTGCGTTGGGATGATGGCTGCGTTGGGATGATGGCTGCGTTGGGATGATGGCTGCGTTGGGATGATGGCTGCGTTGGGATGATGACTGCGTTGTGATGATGGCCGCCGTTACGATGATGGCCACGTTTGGATAATGGCCGCCGTTGGGACGATGGTCGCTGTTGAGATAATGGCCATCATTGGGATGATTTCTGCGATAGGATGATGGCTGTTGTTGGCAGGATGGCTGCCATTGAGATGATAGCCATGTTGGAATGATTTCTATGTTGGGATGATGGCTGCAGTTGGGGTGATGGCCACGTTGGGATGATGGCCACGTTGGGATGATGGCCGCGTTGGGATGATGGCCGCGTTGGGATGATGGCCACGTTGGGATGATGGCCGCGTTGGGATGATGGCTGCAGTTGGGATGATGGCCGCGTTGGGATGATGGCCACGTTGGGATGATGGCCACGTTGGGATGATGGCCACGTTGGGATGATGGCCACGTTGGGATGATGGCTGCAGTTGGGATGATGGTCGCGTTGGGATGATGGCCGCGTTGGGATGATGGCCGCGTTGGGATGGCCACGTTGGGATGATGGCCACATTGGGATGATGGCCACGCTGGGATGATGGCCACGTTGAGATGATGGCCACGTTGGGATGATGGCCGCGTTGGGATGATGGCCACGTTGGGATGATGGCCACGTTGGGATGATGGCCACGTTGGGATAATGGCCACGTTGGGATGATGGCTGCAGTTGGGATGATGGTCGCGTTGGGATGATGGCCGCGTTGGGATGATGGCCGCGTTGGGATGGCCACGTTGGGATGATGGCCACATTGGGATGATGGCCACGCTGGGATGATGGCCACGTTGAGATGATGGCCACGTTGGGATGATGGCCACGTTGGAATGATGGCCACGCTGGGATGATGGCTGCAGCTGGGATGATGGCCGCGTTGGGATGATGGCCGCGTTGGGATGATGGCCACGTTGAGATGATGGCCACGTTGGAATGATGGCCACGTTGGGATGATGGCTGCAGTTGGGATGATGGCCATGTTGGGATGATGGCCACGTTGGGATGATGACCACGTTGGGATGATGGCCACGTTGAGACGATGGCCGTGTTGGGATTATGGCTGCAGTTGGGATGATGGCCGCGTTGGGATGATGGCCACGTTGAGATGATGGCCACGTTGGAATGATGGCCACGTTGGGATGATGGCTGCAGTTGGGATGATGGCCACGTTGGGATGATGGCCACGTTGGGATGATGACCACGTTGAGACGATGGCCGTGTTGGGATTATGGCTGCAGTTGGGATGATGGCCACGTTGGGATGATGGCCACATTGGGATGATGACCACGTTGGGATGATGGCCACGTTGGGATGATGGCCACATTGGGATGATGGCCACGTTGGGATGATGGCCGCCGTTGTCTTCACAACTGAGACCCCTAAATTCTTTTTTTCCCTCCTTACAGAATGAAGCTCTCAGGAAGCAGGCGGAGGAGGCTCTGGACATCGCCCTGGATGACCCTGATGCTAATGCCGCTGCTGCGAAAATCCAGGCCGGCTTTCGTGGTCATATGACAAGAAAGAAAATGAAAAGCGGCGACAAAGACGTAAAACACAAAGATGGTAAAGAAGGCACCAGTGCACAGGGGGAGCACGAAGGCGACTAGACCGGGACGCTGCGAGGTCAGTATCTGCCTGGTCTGTATATTGCGGCCATAGACATGGCGAATGTAAACATTAGTCTAGTATTCACAGCCACTTCAGAGTAGTCCAGAATCAGAAAAGCCTGGTCGCTGCCATCCAGAGACAGCACCACTCCAGGTCATGTGTGGTACTGCAGCTACATTCACTTCACTGGAGTTGAACTGCAATATCAGAAACAACCATACACATAAGAGGCGCACTTCTAGGATGAAAGCAGCCGTGCGTCTCTTATCCCGGACTCAGCCATCCGGTGACCACTTCCCCTATGGGCATTATGAGGACCCAGATGCTCCATTTATTGATGCTGTTTTCCTCTGTTATTCAGGGTCTGTAAAAGTCTCCACTCCGACCAGCGCTGCTAGACCTTCATCTTTGTGGTTTGCTACATGTTCATTCTGTCCTCATTTGCAGTCAGTACCCAGCCCTCAGATCTCTATATACAGTCAGTACCCAGCCCTCAGATCTCTATATACAGTCAGTACTCAGCCCTCAGATCTCTATATACAGTCAGTACTCAGCCCTCAGATCTCTATATACAGTCAGTACTCAGCCCTCAGATCTCTATATACAGTCAGTACTCAGCCCTCAGATCTCTATATACGGTCAGTACTCAGCCCTCAGATCTCTATATACGGTCAGTACTCAGCCCTCAGATCTCTATATACAGTCAGTACTCAGCCCTCAGATCTCTATATACAGTCAGTACTCAGCCCTCAGATCTCTATATACAGTCAGTACTCAACCCTCAGATCTCTATATACAGTCAGTACTCAGCCCTCAGATCTCTATATACAGTCAGTACTCAGCCCTCAGATCTCTATATACAGTCAGTACTCAGCCCTCAGATCTCTATATACAGTCAGTACTCAGCCCTCAGATCTCTATATACAGTCAGTACTCAGCCCTCAGATCTCTATATACAGTCAGTACTCAACCCTCAGATCTCTATATACAGTCAGTACTCAGCCCTCAGATCTCTATATACAGTCAGTACTCAGCCCTCAGATCTCTATATACAGTCAGTACTCCGCCCTCAGATCTCTATATACGGTCAGTACTCAGCCCTCAGATCTCTATATACAGTCAGTACTCAGCCCTCAGATCTCTATATACAGTCAGTACTCAGCCCTCAGATCTCTATATACAGTCAGTACTCAGCCCTCAGATCTCTATATACAGTCAGTACTCAGCCCTCAGATCTCTATATACAGTCAGTACTCAGCCCTCAGATCTCTATATACGGTCAGTACTCAGCCCTCAGATCTCTATATACAGTCAGTACTCAGCCCTCAGATCTCTATATACGGTCAGTACTCAGCCCTCAGATCTCTATATACGGTCAGTACTCAGCCCTCAGATCTCTATATACAGTCAGTACTCAGCCCTCAGATCTCTATATACGGTCAGTACTCAGCCCTCAGATCTCTATATACAGTCAGTACTCAACCTCAGATCTCTATATACAGTCAGTACTCAGCCCTCAGATCTCTATATACAGTCAGTACTCAGCCCTCAGATCTCTATATACAGTCAGTACTCAACCCTCAGATCTCTATATACAGTCAGTACTCAGCCCTCAGATCTCTATATACAGTCAGTACTCAGCCCTCAGATCTCTATATACAGTCAGTACTCAGCCCTCAGATCTCTGTATACAGTCAGTACTCAGCCCTCAGATCTCTGTATACAGTCAGTACTCAGCCCTCAGATCTCTATATACAGTCAGTACTCATCCCTCAGATCTCTATATACAGTCAGTACTCATCCCTCAGATCTCTATATACAGTCAGTACTCATCCCTCAGATCTCTATATACAGTCAGTACTCAGCCCTCAGATCTCTATATACAGTCAGTACTCAGCCCTCAGATCTCTGTATACAGTCAGTACTCAGCCCTCAGATCTCTATATACAGTCAGTACTCAGCCCTCAGATCTCTATATACAGTCAGTACTCAGCCCTCAGATCTCTATATACAGTGAAGAAAATAATTACTTGATCCCTTGCTGATTTTGTAGTTCGCCCCCTGACAAAGACATGAACAGTCTATCATTTTAAGGGTCGGTTAATTTGAACAGTGAGAGACAGAATATCAAAAATAAAATCCAGAATATCACATGGTCTAAATTATATAAATGTATTTGCATTTTGCAGAGAAAAATAAGTATTTGATCCCTCTGGTAAACAAGACTTAATACTTGGTGGCAAACCCCTTGTTGTCAGCGCAGCAGTCAGATGTATCTTGTAGTTGATGATGAGGTTTCGCACATGTCAGGAGGAATTTTGCTCCACTCCTCTTTGCAGATCATCTGTAAATCATAAAGATTTTGAGGCTGTCACTTGGCAACTCAGAGCTTCAGCTCACAAGGCACTGTATACAGTGCCTACAAGTAGTATTCAACCCCCTGCAGATTTAGGTGGTTTGATAAGATGCAAATAAGTTAGAGCCTTCAAACTGCAAACGAGAGTAGGATTTATTAACAGAAGCATAAATCTTACAAACCAAAAAGTTATGTTGCTCAGTTGAATTTTAATAAATTTTAAACATAAAAGTGTGAGTCAATTATTATTCAACCCCTAGGTTTAATATTTTGTGGAATAACCCTTGTTTGCAATTACAGCTAATAATCGTCTTTTATAAGACCTGATCAGGCCGGCAAAGGTCTCTGGAGTTATATTGGCCCACTCCTCCATGCAGATCTGCTCCAAGTTATCTAGGTTCTTTGGGTGTCTCATGTGGACTTTAATCTTTGAGCTCCTTCCACAAGTTTTCAATTGGGTTAAGGTCAGGAGACTGACTAGGCCACTCCATCACCTTGATTTTTTCCCTCTTGAACCAGGCCTTGGTTTTCTTGGCTGTGTGCTTTGGGTCGTTGTCTTGTTGGAAGATGAAATTACGACCCATCTTAAGATCCTTGATGGAGGAGCGGAGGTTCTTGGCCAAAATCTCCAGGTAAGCCGTGCTATCCATCTTCCCATGGATGCGGACCAGATGGCCAGGCCCCTTGGCTGAGAAACAGCCCCACAGCATGATGCTGCCACCACCATGCTTGACTGTAGGGATGGTATTCTTGGGGTCGTATGCAGTGCCATCCAGTCTCCAAACGTTACGTGTGTGGTTGGCACCAAAGATCTCGATCTTGGTCTCATCAGACCATAGAACCTTGAACCAGTCTGTCTCAGAGTCCTCCAAGTGATCATGAGCAAACTGTAGACGAGCCTTGACATGACGCTTTGAAAGTAAAGGTACCTTACGGGCTCGTCTAGAACGGAGACCATTGCGGTGGAGTACGTTACTTATGGTATTGACTGAAACCAATGTCCCCACTGCTATGAGATCTTCCTGGAGCTTCTTCCTTGTTGTCCTTGGGTTAGCCTTGACTCTTCGGACAAGCCTGGCATCGGCACGGGAGGAAACTTTCAAAGGCTGTCCAGGCCGTGGAAGGCTAACAGTAGTTCCATAAGCCTTCCACTTCCGGATGATGCTCCCAACAGTGGAGACAGGTAGGCCCAACTCCTTGGAAAGGGTTTTGTACCCCTTGCCAGCCTTGTGACCCTCCACGATCTTGTCTCTGATGGCCTTGGAATGTTCCTTTGTCTTTCCCATGTTGACCATGTATGAGTGCTGTTCACAAGTTTGGGGAGGGTCTTAAATAGTCAGAAAAGGCTGGCAAAAGAGATAATTAATCCACACATGTGAAACTCATTGTTCTTTGTGCCTGAACTACTTCTTAATACTTTAGGGGGACCAAACAGAATGCTGGTGGTTTGAGGGGTTGAATAATAATTGACCCACACTTTTATGTTTAAAATTTATTAAAATTCAACTGAGCAACATAACTTTTTGGTGTGTAAGATTTATGCTTCTGTTAATAAATCCTACTCTCGTTTGCAGTTTGAAGGCTCTAACTTATTTGCATCTTATCAAACCACCTAAATCTGCAGGGGGTTGAATACTACTTGTAGGCACTGTATATACACAGGGGGCTGAATACTTTCACAAGGCACTGTATATATACACAGGGGGCTGAATACTTTCACAAGGCAGTGTATATATACATAGGGGGCTGAATACTTTCACAAGGCTCTGTATATATACATAGGGGGCTGAATACTTTCACAAGGCACTGTATATATACATAGGGCTGAATACTTTCACATGGCACTGTATATATACATAGGGGGCTGAATACTTTCACAAGGCACTGTATATATACATAGGGGCTGAATACTTTCACAAGGCACTGTATATATACATAGAGGCTGAATACTTTCACAAGGCACTGTATATATACATAGGGGGCTGAATACTTTCACAAGGCACTGTATATATACATAGAGGCTGAATACTTTCACAAGGCACTGTATATATACATAGGGGGCCGCATACTTTCACAAGGCACTGTATATATACATAGGGGGCAAATACTTTCACAAGGCACTGTATATATGCATAGGGACCGAATACTTTCACAAGGCACTGTATATCTATCTATTTGGCTGCGAGCCAGATGCGGCCATCAAAAGAGCCACATATGGCTTGCAAGGCATAGGTTCCCGACTCCTGCCCCAGACTGTACCCCTATATATATATTCAGCCCCAAGACCATACCACTGTATATATACACAGGATCTCTGAATGCTTTCTGATTCTCTAGACCAAATCTCTACATTGATGGCAGTCCCCAGACCAGGCTATATACTTCTGCAGCTGGCAGCACCGGGCACAGGACTAGTGTGGTGACTGGTGTGCCCCCTCCACATGCCGCTCTCAGGGGGACAAATATACAGCCTGACAGCAATCAGAGATCTTATGGATAGATGGATGTCTCCATACTCCGTGCCTCTTCCTATTGTGGCGCCTCTTGGGCAGCTCCAGTGACAGCGGTGTCCTCCTCCTCCTCCTCCTCCTCGTAGATTTGCGCTATATATTTTCACTTCCTGCTGTAATAATAATCAGTTTGTCGGCGGTTTGGCTCCGCCCCTTGTCAGTTAATTTTTGAAAAGTAGCAGGAAAAGTGGGTGGAGTTAAGGGAAAGGTTGTTGACCAGTCTGTGCGCCTCATCTTCTCGCTCTCCTTATATGGAGATCGGTAGCTCCGCCCCCTGCGATATAATCTCTTTCCTGATGAATAATATGTGATGTTTCACCTAATATTAGAGCGGATTATCCGGCGCTGCTCTCTCGCGGCTCTGGCGTCCCAGTTTTGTGCAGATTCTAACAAGGTCATTAATTATCATGGAATTTCTGTGCTTCCCAAGTGATTGGAAATTCCACTTCCAAATTTAGGTTCTCCCTTAGCAACATCCTTTAATTGCTTGTTTCCACGCAGGTTGTAATTCCTCAGAGTGCAAAGCCGCGTCTCATCATACCGCAAGGGAGCAGCGACCTGCTATCATCTGCTGGAATAAAAGTGCTGTGCATTATAGGCTCATACTGTGCTGTGCCCTCCTGTACATTATAGAATCATACTGTGCTGTGCCCTCCTGTACATTATAGGATCATACTGTGCTGTGCCCTCCTGTACATTATAGGATCATACTGTGCTGTGCCCTCCTGTGCATTATAGGCTCATACTGTGCTGTGCCCTCCTGTACATTATAGGCTCACACTGTGCTGTGCCCTACTGTACATTATAGGCTCACACTGTGCTGTGCCCTCCTGTACATTATAGGCTCATACTGTGCTGTGCCCTCCTGTACATTATAGGATCATACTGTGCTGTGCCCTCCTGTATGTTATAGGCTCATACTGTGCTGTGCCCTCCTGTACATTATAGGCTCATACTGTGCTGTGCCCTCCTGTACATTATAGGCTCATACTGTGCTGTGCCCTCCTGTACATTATAGGCTCATACTGTGCTGTGCCCTCCTGTACATTATAGGATCATACTGTGCTGTGCCCTCCTGTACATTATAGGCTCATACTGTGCTGTGCCCTCCTGTACATTATAGGCTTATACTGTGCTGTGCCCTCCTGTACATTATAGGCTCATACTGTGCTGTGCCCTCCTGTACATTATAGGCTTATACTGTGCTGTGCCCTCCTGTACATTATAGGCTCATACTGTGCTGTGCCCTCCTGTGCATTATAGGCTCATACTGTGCTGTGCCCTCCTGTACATTATAGGCTCATACTGTGCTGTGCCCTCCTGTACATTATAGGCTTATACTGTGCTGTGCCCTCCTGTACATTATAGGCTCATACTGTGCTGTGCCCTCCTGTGCATTATAGGCTCATACTGTGCTGTGCCCTCCTGTACATTATAGGCTCATACTGTGCTGTGCCCTCCTGTACATTATAGGCTCATACTGTGCTGTGCCCTCCTGTACATTATAGGCTTATACTGTGCTCTGCCCTCCTGTACATTATAGGCTTATACTGTGCTGTGCCCTCCTGTACATTATACTATCACACTGTGCTGTGCCCTCCTGTACATTATAGGATCATACTGTGCTGTGCCCTCCTGTACAGTATAGGATCATACTGTGCCTTCCTGTACATTATAGGCTTATACTGTGCTGTGCCCTCCTGTACATTATAGGCTCATACTGTGCTGTGCCCTCCTGTACATTATAGGCTCATACTGTGCTGTGCCCTCCTGTACATTATAGGCTTGTACTGTGCTGTGCCCTCCTGTACATTATAGGCACATACTGTGCTGTGCCCTCCTGTACATTATAGGCTTATACTGTGCTGTGCCCTCCTGTACATTATAGGCTTATACTGTGCTGTGCCCTCCTGTACATTATAGGATCATACTGTGCTGTGCCCTCCTGTACATTATAGGCACATACTGTGCCAGCAAAACAGTCCCTGGTGCGAAGCGGCCGACATACAACGCTATTCAGGGTCATTAGAAGTAATGTGAAGTGAAGAGCGGCATTTATTTCATAGATTCACAGCCCAGAGCTGATTAATATCTTCATATCAATTTAGAAGGCAGAGATCTCTTAAATCTCCGCAGAGGGTTTGGAGCTCTGTATCAGAGGAGTTGAAACTTGCTAACATACAGCCTATTGCTCACTGCATACATAGATATGATGTACCTCTGTATGCTGGGAACTCCCCCTAGTGGTGTGACTGCAGACAGAATCTCATCATGTATCTCTGTATACAGGGAGCTCCCCAAGTGGTGGCTGCAGACAGGATCTTATCATGTATCTCTGTATACAGGGAGCTCCCTCTAGTGGTGACTGCACACAGGATCTTATCATGTATCTCTGTATACAGGGAGCTCCCCCTAGTGGTGACTGCAGACAGGATCTTATCATGTATCTCTGTATACAGGGAGCTCACCCTAGTGGTGACTGCAGATTATTATGTATCTCTGTATACAGGGAGCTCCCCTAGTGGTGGCTACAGACAGGATCTTATCATGTATCTCTGTATACAGGGAGCTCCCTCTAGTGGTGACTGCACACAGGATCTTATCATGTATCTCTGTATACAGGGAGCTCCCCTAGTGGTGACTGCAGACAGGATCTTATCATGTATCTCTGTATACAGGGAGCTCCCCCTAGTGGTGACTGTATGACAGATCTATCATTATCTCTGTATACAGGGAGCTCCCCCTAGAGGTGACTGCAGACAGGATCTTTTCATTTAGCTGTATACAAGGAGCTCCCCCTAGTGGTGACTGCAGACAGAATCTTATCATGTATCTCTGTATACAGGGAGCTCCCCTAGTGGTGACTGCAGACAGGATCTTATCATGTATCTCTGTATACAGGGAGCTCCCCCTAGTGGTGACTGCAGACAGAATCTTATCATATATCTCTGTATACAGGGAGCTCCCCCTAGTGGTGGCTGCAGACAAGATCTTATCATTATCTCTGTATACAGGGAGCTCCCCTAGTGGTGGCTGCAGACAGAATCTATTAAAATAACAGAACCAATAATATGAAACATCTCAACATTGAAATTGCATCCCGAAGAAGGAATGTTGTGGATTATCATGAAACCGTCTCGGATTGCTCCCGCCAGTCTGTCTCAGCAGACATCTGACGTCATGGTCGGTGATTACAGAAGGCCGCGCAGATCTCGAAGATTTGTACTCGATACAGAATCTTTCCCCTTAATGCCAGTGATGGCGCGAGGCTGAATGCGGATCTCTGCACGAGCCTCAGACTGAGACACGGAGGTTGTATCATTTTCCTCGTACTCCACTGGATCCCAAAATGCTGCAACGTTTCCTTTCTGGTTGCCCTTCATTTCCATGTGAGGAAGAATTAAAATGAATCATGCAAATTTGTGGAACTATGAATTGGCAGAAGAAGAAGTGGGATATGAGGGATCTTCACTTCTTCAACATCAGTGAAACCGGACGTCTCCTGTTGGTCTAATGGTGACAGACCCTTGCAGACCACAGGGGCGCTCTGCGCAGTGTCTGGATTCAGTAATGTCGACAGTCCCTGCAGACCCTATGGGGCGTGCCTGAGGCTGGATACAGTTGGGAATCCTGCAGCACATGGGCCTCTCCAGTCTGGATACATGAGTTGGTGATCAGACCCTGCAGCACTATCGTTGCGATGTGATCGTCTCAAATGCTGCCAAACTGTTGTCTGGATAGCAGTATATGGTGAGAGGAACCATGCACCATATGGTGCGCTCTGCTGGTGTCTATGATTCAAGTAAGTAATGGTGACAGACCCTGCAGCCACTATGGGGCGCTCTGCCTGGTGTCTGGATACAGTGTAATGGTGACAGTCCCTGCAGCCACTATGGGGCGCTCTGCCTGGTGTCTGGATTCAGTTGTAATGGTGACAGTCCCTGCAGCCACTATGGGGCGCTCTGCTGTGTCTGGATTCAGTAATGGTGACAGTCCCTGCAGCCACTATGGGGCGCTCTGCCTGGTGTCTGGATTCAGTAGTAATGGTGACAGTCCCTGCAGCCACTATGGGGCGCTCTGCCTGGTGTCTGGATTCAGTAGTAATGGTGACAGACCCTGCAGCCACTATGGGGCGCTCTGCCTGATGTCTGGATACAGTAGTAATGGTGACAGACCCTGCAGCCACTATGGGGCGCTCTGCCTGGTGTCTGGATACAGTAGTAATGGTGATAGACCCTGCAGCCACTATGGGGCGCTCTGCCTGGTGTCTGGATTCAGTAGTAATGGTGACAGACCCTGCAGCCACTATGGGGCGCTCTGCCTGGTGTCTGGATACAGTAGTAATGGTGACAGTCTCTGCAGCCACTATGGGGCGCTCTGCCTGGTGTCTGGATTCAGTAGTAATGGTGACAGACCCTGCAGCCACTATGGGGCGCTCTGCCTGGTGTCTGGATACAGTAGTAATGGTGACAGTCCCTGCAGCCACTATGGGGCGCCCTGCCTGGTGTCTGGATACAGTAATGGTGACAGTCCCTGCAGCCACTATGGGGCGCCCTGCCTGGTGTCTGGATACAGTAGTAATGGTGACAGTCCCTGCAGCCACTATGGGGCGCCCTGCCTGGTGTCTGGATACAGTAGTAATGGTGACAGTCCCTGCAGCCACTATGGGGCGCTCTGCCTGGTGTCTGGATACAGTAATGGTGACAGTCCCTGCAGCCACTATGGGGCGCTCTGCCTGGTGTCTGTGTTCAGTAGTAATAGTGACAGTCCCTGCAGCCACTATGGGGCGCTCTGCCTGGTGTCTGTGTTCAGTAGTAATAGTGACAGTCCCTGCAGCCACTATGGGGCGCTCTGCCTGGTGTCTGTTCAGTGCTGTGTGAAGCCTCAGTCCGCACACACAAGAGATCAGGGGGATCCAGGTGAACTGATTGTTTGTGATCCTTTTATTTCTATATTCATCTCTGTATTTCGATCGTATAAATGTTATAGGGAAGAATTGTCTAAAAAGAAAGAAAAAAACTCTTAAAGGAACTAATCATTTTCCATGAATTCTTTTTGCATTTGCAGATGATCTGATTAAGATACAACTTGGGCCACGAGCAAGAACTATCTGTACAGCGAGGTGAACCTCTCACCACCGACCAGGTGACCTCCTGTAAGCCCTCCCTGAGGAGCGGCCGCCCACCCTCTGGTCACTGGAAGATTGTGTGTTGCTTCCCCTTATGTTCGTTTGCGTTTTTTAGTTTGGGTTGTTCTTCACTCCTCTCTACGTTATCTTTCCTAAACCATGTGTGATGTGCGTCGTCTCACTGACTCTAACCGTATTGCTGTTATCCTGCCATAAAGAAATAGTTTTGTTTCTCACTTCTTAAGTGAATAAAGAAATCAAATTCTCCATCAGCATGGTAATCATAATGAAACTTTGTAATGCAGTCATTGGAAATGAGTGAAGCGTAAGATAAAAAGGTGTTATCGCTCATGGAGGTGTGAAAGTAAGATGCAGACTGTGGTGTGATGGGTGAATGCTGTATGTACAGAGGTGTGAATACGAGACCTTGGATGTGGAGGGCAGATGTAATCAGGGGCACTTGGTGTGAGGAGTGAGGGACCTGAGGAGGTATGTGGAGGGACCTGTGGATGTGAGGGGGCGATGTGGAGGGGTGGATGTGGAGGGGACGCTGTAGGATGTGGAGGGGAACTGTGATGTGAGGGTGATGTGGAGGGGACGCTGTGGATGTGGAGGGGACGCTGTAGGTGTGGAGGGGACGCTGTAGGTGTGGAGGGGACGCTGTAGATGTGGAGGGGACACTGTGGATGTGGAGGGGACGCTGTGTGTGGAGGGGTGTGTGGATTGGAGGGGACGCTGTGGATGTGAGAGGTGATGTGGAGGGGACGCTGTGGATGTGGAGGGGACACTGTGGATGTGGAGGGGACACTGTGGATGTGGAGGGGACACTGTGGATGTGGAGGGTGATGTGGAGGGACGCTGTGGATGTGGAGGGGACGCTGTGGATGTGGAGGGGACGCTGTGGATGTGGAGGGGACGCTGTGGATGTGGATGTGGAGGAGGCGCTCTTGATGTGGTGGGGGCACTGTGGCTATAGCACTATGACTATAAGAGCCTCGTGTTGGTGCTGTGCCAGTTTTGTGGGCACAATGGCCATGACAGTGGATGTGGATGGGTCATTGTGGCTTTTGGACACTGGTTGTGGAGGGGGGACGGCTGTTGCAGGGTGGCTGTAGAGGGGGCACTATGATTATAAAGAGGGCACTGTGGTACTTCATTAAGGAGCCTTGTGGTTGTGCTGCTGTGGCGTGTGGCCACGACGGCCTAGACAGTGGATGTGGATGGGTCAGTGCGGCTGTGGACACTGTGCTTGTGGAGGCTATCACCGGGGCTTGTAGAGGAGGCACTTTGGCTGTGGAGGTGGGGGGGCCTGGTACAAGGTGGCTGTAGTAGGGGCACTACGGTGGTAGAGGGGGCACTGGGGTGAACGCCCTGTGCCTGTAGAGGGATCTGCGATATCTGTGATGTAAATGTTCTAGTTCTGATGGCTGCTGAGAATTTGACATTTGGGGTCTGAGCTTCACAATCGGCTCCTGACTTTGGGGGGCTCTGGCACTGCTGCTATTTCTTCCTCTGCTCGCTCAGATTTTGGGAGCTTCATGGGTCCAGTTATCTCATCATTTTCCTCCCTCCTTTTCATCAGCCTCATGTCACTGATAGTCACTACACACAGTCCTCTGGATAATGTGACCATCAGCTCTTTGGACAAATCATCAGACACAATGTAACAAAGTCCCAGCGTAATGTCTCATACCCAGCGTCCCTGTATATATCGATCTGTGGCTCGTGAGCAGAGCGGTGCAGAGCATGGTGTCCTGTCCGAAGGGTTAATACATCATCCAGGTCCAGCAGATTCTTTATCCCTCGGGGGCAGGTTTTCGGGATGATGCCCCCGTTCTGTCCGATTTCTGCCCGTGTCCTTATCCTCGGCTCATTACACCACCTGCACCCGGTTCTCGCTTCCACCTCTGGATCCTCGGGAACTGTGATAGTCTCTGGACCTGCGCTCCTCATCTCTCATCATTGGAGATACTGCGTCTTCCCTGAGAGGAAGAAACAGGAGGAAACGTATCACAAGAAGCCGAAAAACAACGTGAAGGAACAGAAAACCGAGCATCAGCTCCGTAGAGGGAAAACTGCCAAAAAACGAGGACAGTATACTACAATCCTGTCCAGACTGTCGGTCACCAGCTGTCCGACCGCAGGATATATAAGAACCGAGGACGCGGGACCCCTGAACGACGCCGGAGACCACTACTAACCTGAGATCATTTCCCGGGTGATCGGCTTTTTTGCTCTTTTCTCTTTTCTTTCTATAAAAGAGCAAATAAAACAGAACGGCAGCAATCAGGATCAGCGCCAGGAGAACCCCGATCACTGCGCCCGCCACCGCCCCGGCGGCACCACCACCTGCAAATACAATGATAGGAGACAATGAGCTGCAAAACTTACTACTGTGCAGTGTATATATATACAGAATAATACAGATACTGAGGATTACACCCAGTATACAGGACAGGAGAAGTGGTACTGTGCAGTGTATATATACAGAATAATACAGACACTGAGGATTACACCCAGTATACAGGACAGGAGAAGTGGTACTGTGCAGTGTATATATACAGAATAATACAGACACTGAGGATTACACCCAGTATACAGGACAGGAGAAGTGGTACTGTGCAGTGTATATATACAGAATAATACAGATACTGAGGATTACACCCAGTATACAGGACAGGAGAAGTGGTACTGTGCAGTGTATATATACAGAATAATACAGATACTGAGGATTACGCCCAGTATACAGGACAGGAGAAGTGGTACTGTGCAGTGTATATATACAAAATAATACAGGTACTGAGGATTACATCCAGTATACAGGACAGGAGAAGTGGTACTGTGCAGTGTATATATACAGAATAATACAGATATTTAGGATTACACCCCGTATACAGGACAGGAGAAGTGGTACTGTGCAGTGTATATATACAGAATAATACAGATACTGAGGATTACACCCCATATACAGGACAGTAGAAGTGGTACTGTGCAGTGTATATATACAGAATAATACAGATACTGAGGATTACACCCAGTATACAGGACAGGAGAAGTGGTACTGTGCAGTGTATATATACAGAATAATACAGGTACTGAGGATTACATCCAGTATACAGGACAGGAGAAGTGGTACTGTGCAGTGTGTATATACAGAATAATACAGATATTTAGGATTACACCCCGTATACAGGACAGGAGAAGTGGTACTGTGCAGTGTATATATACAGAATAATACAGATACTGAGGATTACACCCAGTATACAGGACAGGAGAAGTGGTACTGTGCAGTGTATATATACAGAATAATAGAGACATTGAGGATTACACCCAGTATACAGGACAGGAGAAGTGGTACTGTGCAGTGTATATATACAGAATAATACAGATACTGAGGATTACACCCAGTGTACAGGACAGGAGAAGTGGTACTGTGCAGTGTATATATACAGAATAATACAGATACTGAGGATTACACCCAGTGTACAGGACAGGAGAAGTGGTACTGTGCAGTGTATATATACAGAATAATACAGATACTGAGGATTACACCCAGTATACAGGACAGGAGAAGTGGTACTGTGCAGTGTATATATACAGAATAATACAGATACTGAGGATTACACCCAGTATACAGGACAGGAGAAGTGGTACTGTGCAGTGTATATATACAGAATAATACAGATACTGAGGATTACACCCAGTATACAGGACAGGAGAAGTGGTACTGTGCAGTGTATATATACAGAATAATACAGATACTGACGATTACACCCAGTATACAGGACAGGAGAAGAGGTACTGTGCAGTGTATATATACAGAATAATACAGATACTGAGGATTACACCAGTATACAGGACAGGAGAAGTGGTACTGTGCAGAGTATATATACAGAATAATACAGATACTGAGGATTACACCCAGTATACAGGACAGGAGAATGGTGCTGTGCAGTGCAGTGTATATATACAGAATAATACAGATACTGAGGATTACACCCAGTATACAGGACAGGAGAAGTGGTGCTGTGCAGTGTATATATACAGAATAATACAGATACTGAGGATACACCCAGTATACAGGGCAGGAGAAGTGGTACTGTGCAGTGTATATATACAGAATAATACAGATACTGAGGATTACACCCAGTATACAGGACAGGAGAAGTGGTACTGTGCAGTGTATATATACAGAATAATACAGATACTGACGATTACACCCAGTATACAGGACAGGAGAAGTGGTACTGTGCAGTGTATATATACAGATACTGAGGATTAACACCAGTATACAGGACAGGAGAAGTGGTGCTGTGCAATTCTTGCTGGTATCATCCCCTGTGCTGGGTGTTACATAGTTGTTTTCTCCTTTTCAGACTGAGACACAATAAATTCTATTATAAACAGGATCTAAATATTGACGCTGAGTGAGTGACATGTGGCGGATGCCGCCTCGTCTCTATGACTAGTTGTCAGCACAGACCCCATCATCTTCTATTATGTGATCACTTTTCCTGTGTACAGACATAATGAGAGCTCGTTATAGCAAAGCTGGTTGTGCGGCTCAGCGCTGCCCCCTAGCCTCGATACTGAGCCCCTACATTCTTGTCTTCGGCATCCCCAGCACCAGGCTCTGCACAGCGCAGAGCATAGTGTCAGCGCACAGTGTCATTACAGAGCATAGTGTTGTTGCAGCCAATAGTGTCAGCGCATAGTGTTAACAGAGTATAGTGTCAGTTCAGAGCACGGTGTCAGTGCATAGTGTCAGCGCAGAGTATATTGTCGTTGCAGCCAATGGTGTCAGCACAGACCATAGTGTCATCGCAGAGTTAGTGTCAGCGCAAAGCACAGTGTCAATACAGCGATAGTGTCAGCGCAAAGCATAGTGTCAATGCAGAGCACATGTCAGCACAAAGCACATTGTCAGCACATGGTGTCAGCAGAGAGCATAATGTCAGTTGAAAGCACAGTGTCAGTGCAGCGTATAGTGTCAGCAGTGAAGATAGCAACATTACTTGATACTGATATCGTCACTTGACATGTGGCTTGTCCCATTTCATTGGTGGCCGTACAGCGGTAAGTGCCGGACATCGGCTCCGACAGGTTAGTGAGTAGGAGTGATCCCGTTATCTGGTCTATGGAAAACAAAATGAACAATATGTTAATCATCCTTCTCCTGAAATCCTCTGTGCTGCTGAGAAGACCCTGCTACCTCCTCTATATTACTCCATCTATGATCTCCATACAAGGTCAGCACCACCATCTCCTGAAATCCTCTGTGCTGCCTATAAAATCCTGACTACTTCAACTATACAACCCAAGACTGATCTCCCCCAATATCTGTCCTCTCTGTATCCCCCATCACCCTCAGAGCTTCTATCTGTCCTCTCTGTATCCCTCCATCACCCTCAGAGCTTCTATCTGCCTCTCTGTATCCCTCCATCACCCTCAGAGCTTCTATCTGTCTCTCTGTATCCCTCCATCACCCTCAGAGCTTCTATCTGCCTCTCTGTATCCCTCCATCACCCTCAGAGCTTCTATCTGTCCTCTCTGTATCCCTCCATCACCCTCAGAGCTTCTATCTGTCCTCTCTGTATCCCTCCATCACCCTCAGAGCTTCTATCTGCCTCTCTGTATCCCTCCACACCCTCAGAGCTTCTATCTGCCCTCTCTGTATCCCTCCATCACCCTCAGAGCTTCTATCTGCCTCTCTGTATCCCTCCATCACCCTCAGAGCTTCTATCTGCCTCTCTGTATCCCTCCATCACCCTCAGAGCTTCTATCTGTCTCTCTGTATCCCTCCATCACCCTCAGAGCTTCTATCTGTCCTCTCTGTATCCCTCCATCACCCTCAGAGCTTCTATCTGCCCTCTCTGTATCCCTCCATCACCCTCAGAGCTTCTATCTGCCCTCTCTGTATCCCGCCATCACCCTCAGAGCTTCTATCTGTCCTCTCTGTATCCCTCCATCACCCTCAGAGCTTCTATCTGTCCTCTCTGTATCCCGCCATCACCCTCAGAGCTTCTATCTGTCTCTCTGTATCCCGCCATCACCCTCAGAGCTTCTATCTGTCCTCTCTGTATCCCGCCATCACCCTCAGAGCTTCTATCTGTCCTCTCTGTATCCCGCCATCACCCTCAGAGCTTCTATCTGTCCTCTCTGTATCCCGCCATCACCCTCAGAGCTTCTATCTGTCCTCTCTGTATCCCGCCATCACCCTCAGAGCTTCTATCTGTCCTCTCTGTATCCCGCCATCACCCTCAGAGCTTCTATCTGTCCTCTCTGTATCCCGCCATCACCCTCAGAGCTTCTATCTGTCCTCTCTGTATCCCGCCATCACCCTCAGAGCTTCTATCTGTCCTCTCTGTATCCCGCCATCACCCTCAGAGCTTCTATCTGTCCTCTCTGTATCCCGCCATCACCCTCAGAGCTTCTATCTGTCCTCTCTGTATCCCTCCATCACCCTCAGAGCTTCTATCTGTCCTCTCTGTATCCCGCCATCACCCTCAGAGCTTCTATCTGTCCTCTCTGTATCCCGCCATCACCCTCAGAGCTTCTATCTGTCCTCTCTGTATCCCGCCATCACCCTCAGAGCTTCTATCTGTCCTCTCTGTATCCCGCCATCACCCTCAAGCTTCTATCTGTCCTCTCTGTATCCCGCCATCACCCTCTGTACCCTCTATCTCCTCTCTGTATCCCCCATCACCCTCAGAGCTTCTATCTGTCCTCTCTGTATCCCTCCATCACCCTCAGAGCTTCTATCTGCCTCTCTGTATCCCGCCATCACCCTCAGAGCTTCTATCTGTCCTCTCTGTATCCCGCCATCACCCTCAGAGCTTCTATCTGTCCTCTCTGTATCCCCCATCACCCTCAGAGCTTTATCTGCCTCTCTGTATCCCTCCATCACCCTCAGAGCTTCTATCTGCCCTCTCTGTACCCCCATCACCCTCAGAGCTTCTATCTGTCCTCTCTGTATCCCGCCACCACCCTCAGAGCTTCTATCTGTCCTCTCTGTATCCCTCCATCACCCTCAGAGCTTCTATCTGCCTCTCTGTATCCCTCCATCACCCTCAGAGCTTCTATCTGCCTCTCTGTATCCCTCCATCACCCTCAGAGCTTCTATCTGCCTCTCTGTATCCCTCCATCACCCTCAGAGCTTCTATCTGTCCTCTCTGTGTCCCGCCATCACCCTCAGAGCTTCTATCTGTCCTCTCTGTTCCCGCCATCACCCTCAGAGCTTCTATCTGTCCTCTCTGTATCCCGCCATCACCCTCAGAGCTTCTATCTGTCCTCTCTGTATCCCCCATCACCCTCAGAGCTTCTATCTGCCTCTCTGTATCCCTCCATCACCCTCAGAGCTTCTATCTGCCTCTCTGTATCCCTCCATCACCCTCAGAGCTTCTATCTGCCTCTCTGTATCCCTCCATCACCCTCAGAGCTTCTATCTGCCCTCTCTGTATCCCGCCATCACCCTCAGAGCTTCTATCTGCCTCTCTGTATCCCTCCATCACCCTCAGAGCTTCTATCTGCCTCTCTGTATCCCCCACACCCTCAGAGCTTCTATCTGTCCTCTCTGTATCCCCCATCACCCTCAGAGCTTCTATCTGTCCTCTCTGTATCCCTCCACACCCTCAGAGCTTCTATCTGCCTCTCTGTATCCCTCCACCACCCTCAGAGCTTCTATCTGTCCTCTCTGTATCCCGCCATCACCCTCAGAGCTTCTATCTGTCCTCTCTGTATCCCTCCATCACCCTCAGAGCTTCTATCTGCCTCTCTGTATCCCTCCATCACCCTCAGAGCTTCTATCTGCCTCTCTGTATCCCTCCATCACCCTCAGAGCTTCTATCTGCCTCTCTGTATCCCTCCACCACCCTCAGAGCTTCTATCTGTCTCTCTGTATCCCTCCATCACCCTCAGAGCTTCTATCTGTCCTCTCTGTATCCCTCCACCACCCTCAGAGCTTCTATCTGTCCCTCTGTATCCCGCATCACCCTCAGAGCTTCTATCTGTCCCTCTGTATCCCATCACCTCAGAGCTTCTATCTGCCTCTCTGTATCCCGCCATCACCCTCAGAGCTTCTATCTGTCCTCTCTGTATCCCGCCATCACCCTCAGAGCTTCTATCTGCCTCTCTGTATCCCTCCATCACCCTCAGAGCTTCTATCTGCCTCTCTGTATCCCTCCATCACCCTCAGAGCTTCGTACTTTCCATCATTCCTGGCAGCAGCGCAGATTTGGCGCCCACCATGGACCAGCTGTAGACAGGCGGGGGGTTCCCGGTGGAGGAGCAGCTCAGGGTGGCATCTTGGCCTGTGATAGTGTTTCCATTAGATTGGCAAGTAGGAGAACTCGGAGGAACTAGGAATAAAAAAAAAAAGTTTATCCCTCAATCATGTCCGGCAGAGGATGACCCCAAATGTAATGGACCCTGGTGGTGCATCCAGACACAGTAACCATCCCACATGTGACCCCCGAACAGTGGGTGCGGCAGGTGACACCATCACTGGGGTCTAGGAGGCCATGATTGTCCAGTGATGTTATGACGGGTTACGAGATATAGGATGAGGCCTCAAAGGACGTGTTGTCAGTAAGTGGGGGAGGGGAAACGACTACCAGGTCTATATCTGACCCCATAATCGGCTTGGTATAGTTTGGGGACCCTCTCCTATTCACTTTGGGGATCACCATCTCTGACCATCTAATGGGGTAGGAGAGCCCTCACCAAGGACCGAGAGCTGTATGACCCCGGCTCCGGTGCCGCTGAAATCAGGAGGGTTATTCACTTCACAGATATAAGTGCCATTGTCCACCCCGGCGATATTAGTCAGCTGAATGGAGGCCGCCCCTGAGGTCGGGGGGCTCTGGACTGCGGTCAGGCGGGCGGCCTGAGACCCCGGTTTATATGTCTTTCCATCAGAAAAGTAATAAATCTGAAAAACAGAAGAGAATAGACATTAATATAAAGTAACGAAGGGTAAAAGAACGTACAACAATGATACAATGTAACAAAATGTACAATAAGATAGAGCTGATATTGTGTGA
This sequence comes from Allobates femoralis, assembly GCA_033576535.1. NCBI lineage: Eukaryota > Metazoa > Chordata > Amphibia > Anura > Aromobatidae > Allobates > Allobates femoralis. The sequence goes on from JARQOC010000009.1 coordinate 36,924,364, forward strand.
TACAATGTAACAAAATGTACAGAAGGTGATGATATTGTGTGATACAATGTAACAGTATAATGTAATGGAAAGTGATAAGTGACGTAATATAATGCAATGTAGGGTTAAAGAATGTAACACTAATGATACAATGTAACAAAAGTAGAATAAGATAGAGCTGATATTGTGTGATACAATGTAACAGTATAAGGTCATGGAATAGAAAGTGATTGGTGACATAAAATGTAACGAAGGGTTAAAGAATGTATGTCACCAATCACTTTCTATTCCATTACATTATACTGTTACTTTGTATCACACAATATCATCACCTTCTCCTGTACATTTTGTTACATTGTATCATTAGTGTTACATTTTTTAACCCTTCGTTACATTTTAACAGTAATGATACAATGTAACAAAATGTACAGGAGAAGGTGATGATATTGTGTGATACAAAGTAACAGTATAATGTAATGGAATAGAAAGTGATTGGTGACATAAAATGTAACGAAGGGTTAAAGAATGTAACACTAATGATACAATGTAACAATATAACATGGAACGGAAAGTGATTGAAGACATGTGACACTGATTGCTGATATTAACTCTCCGTCCTCAGATCGGCCCACAGTACGTTTTCATCATTCAGATCAGGGGCTGTAACTGCTCATCCTGAGCCTCCTGGTTCATGAATAGAATCCCAGCATTACAGTACAGACTGACACACAGGAAGGCCGGAGAAGGGGCAGATAATACAGAATAATACACAATCATTACCGCCCGATGCCTGCACAGAGTACGGCTGCGCGTTATCACCCACATTATGTATATATGGATTATGATGAGTGACAAGTCACTGCGCCGTTAACTAACGAGCGCCTACGCCTCACTCATTAGCATAAAAAAGAATCTGGGAGAGATGAAATGTGACATTTATGAGAATATGTCCCCCCAAACCACAGGGGCCTGAATAACTGAGCAGTACAGGCGCCCCCTGCTGGGCATTCAGAGGCGACAACTGAAGACTTCATATTTACTGCTTGAATAGATTATATTTATATAATATTTTTAGTCACTTATCTGGCATCATCATATTCCAAAGAGCGGTACAGTTGTCATCACTGTCCCCATTGGGCTCACAATCCAAATTCCTATATGTCTTTGGAGTGTAGGAGGAAACTGGAGAACCCGAGGAGACCCACAAGGAACACTGGAGAACATACAAACTCCTTGAAATGTGTCCTTGGTGGGATTTGACCAGAGCCCAGTGCCAGAGACAGCTGCTAACCTGAGCACATATTGCTACATGAATTGCTAACACTGACCCCATATAAGGAATTAACACTGAGCTCCATACAGTGACACTACACAGTGCTACACTGAGCCACCATATACAGTGCTAACCACTGAGCACCATATACAGTGCTAACCACTGAGCCACCATACAGTGCTAACACTGAGCCACCATATACAGTGCTAACCACTGAGCCACCATATACAGTGCTAACCACTGAGCCACCATATACAGTGCTAACCACTGAGCCACCAGTAACACGAGATAGGCTAACCACTTGATACAAGCACCATATACAGTGCTAACCACTGAGCCACCATATACAGTGCTAACCACTGAGCCACCATATACAGTGCTAACACTGAGCCACCATATACAGTGCTAACCACTGAGCCACCATATCAGTGCTAACCACTGAGCCACCATATACAGTGCTAACCACTGAGCCACCATATACAGTGCTAACCACTGAGCCACCATATACAGTGCTAACCACTGAGCCACCATATACAGTGCTAACCACTGAGCCACCTATACAGTGCTAACCACTGAGCCACCATATACAGTGCTAACCACTGAGCCACCATATACAGTGCTAACCACTGAGCCACCATATACAGTGCTAACCACTGAGCCACCATATACAGTGCTAACCACTGAGCCACCATATACAGTGCTAACCACTGAGCCACCATATACAGTGCTAACCACTGAGCCACCATATACAGTGCTAACCACTGAGCCACCATACAGTGCTAACCACTGAGCCACCATATACAGTGCTAACCACTGAGCCACCATATACAGTGCTAACCACTGAGCCACCATATACAGTGCTAACCACTGAGCCACCATATCAGTGCTAACCACTGAGCCACCATATACAGTGCTAACCACTGAGCCACCATATCAGTGCTAACCACTGAGCCACCATATCAGTGCTAACCACTGAGCCACCTATACAGTGCTAACCACTGAGCCACCTATACAGTGCTAACCACTGAGCCACCTATACAGTGCTAACCACTGAGCCACCTATACAGTGCTAACCACTGAGCCACCATATACAGTGCTAACCACTGAGCCACCATATACAGTGCTAACCACTGAGCCACCATAACAGTGCTAACCACTGAGCCACCATATACAGTGCTAACCACTGAGCCACCATACAGTGCTAACCACTGAGCCACCATATACAGTGCTAACCACTGAGCCACCATATACAGTGCTAACCACTGAGCCACCATATACAGTGCTAACCACTGAGCCACCATATACAGTGCTAACCACTGAGCCACCATATACAGTGCTAACCACTGAGCCACCATATACAGTGCTAACCACCACTGGCAACCACCAATATACAGTGCTAACCACTGAGCCACCATATACAGTGCTAACCACTGAGCCACCATATACAGTGCTAACCACTGAGCCACCATATACAGTGCTAACCACTGAGCCACCATATACAGTGCTAACCACTGAGCCACCATATACAGTGCTAACCACTGAGCCACCATATACAGTGCTGACCACTGAGCCACCATATACAGTGCTAACCACTGAGCCACCATACAGTGCTAACCACTGAGCCACCATATACAGTGCTGAACCACTGAGCCACCATATACAGTGCTAACCACTGAGCACTATCAGCAACATGAGCACATATAAGTGCTACCACTGAGCACATCTGCTACAGACATCGTAACACTGAACCTAGTGTAACACTGACCATACTGCTAACATGAGCACATACGTACACTACACATATACGTGCTACATGGCCATACAGTTACCCTGACCATATCAGTCTACCTGACCACTACGTCTAACTGAGCCACTCTAACTGCACATACAGCTAACATGAGCCACGTCACACTGAGCACACAGTGTAATGAGCACATACAGTGTAACCATGACACATCAGTGCACACTGACCCATATGTACACTGAGCACATATACGTAACCGAGCACTATACAGCTACCTAGCACAAAATGAACATGAGCCCTTACGTCTACCATGGCCACCATAGTCTAACTGAGCACATATACTGACATGACCACATATACATCACACTGAGCACATACTGCAACCACTGACACATAAGTACCTGACACCACAGTGTACCACTGACACATACTCTACATGAGCACATATACTACCTGATCACTTTGCCGCATATTTGGGAGAATTTCTTAAAGGGCCAGTACAGTTCATAAACCGATCTCGAATATAAAAACAGGGATATTTTCCGTTCTCACCTGCTGCCATCGTGACGTTTGGGTGTTTCCAGGTAGAAACTTCCATTCCACCACAAACTGGCTGCCCACGGTGGTGGAGTACAGGCAGGGCAGGGTCACCGTGGAGCCCGATTTTCCCACCACGGTTTTCTCAGGAGCCGTCACCGACACCGAGGCTAAAAGAGAAAGAAACAGCGGCTCAGTGTGAACAGAGCCGAATACCCGGATTACAGAGGCTCAGTGAGGACGAGCGCTTATTAAGGAGATCAATGAGTCTATTTTTTGTTAAAGGTTCATGGGAAAAATCTGCAAATTAGTGTGAAGTAAACAATGAAGACACCGTCACCTATAGAGGCCGCTCACAATAAAGCGATCCACCATGACACCCCGATGTGTGGATATAGTCGTCCAGAGCACCGCAGGGCTAAGAGCACATAGAGAACATAGATCTGCACCACTCTGCTGCCCAGGCTCTGCTATACCCCTACCCTGCAACCCCCTGGTACCCTGCTATCCCCCCCACCCCTCTGCTATCCCCCCACCTCCACTATCTGTGCGGGGGTCCAGGCCCTCACCTGTGCAGAGGTCTGGGCCCTCTCCAGTGCGGGGGTCCAGTCCAGATAGCAACAAATGGCCCACACATTGCACTCTGCTCCATCCCTCCGCACAATGATCACAGTGAACCATCTCCTGCAGGTGACTAATCAAACCTGCAGAACTAGGAATTAACCCAATCCTCCCTCCCTGTACTGACTGGTGGGTGTCCTAATGAAGGGGTGAGGAAAACACCTTAAGGCTGTGTTCACACTGGGCGTTTTTGGGCTGTTTTTGCTCAACAGTTTTTGTAGCCAAAACCAGCAGTGGGTGATTAAATCCAGAAGTGGTGACGTGTTTCTATTAGACTTTTCCTCTGATTGCTCTACTCCTGGTTTTGGCTACAAAAACTGCTGAGCAAAAACAGCCCAAAAACGCCCAGTGTGAACACAGCCTAATGCCCCATTCACACACTGCTTTTTTTGCTGCGTATTTTTAAGCACAAGCTCATCACAAACCAGTAGAGGGTGATTACATATAAGTGAAGCACTTGTTTCTATTATGGTGGGTTTACACGTTTCAATATCGTTGCGATATCGCAATTCAATGGCGCGGGAGCGCGCATTTAGTGCACGTTTCTCCCGCATCACATCGGAGGTTTACACGTTGCGATTTCTGAATCCAACGTCCGTGCGATGTCTACGCCCCCCAACCCAGGAACGACCATTTAACATGGGAGTGAATGGGTGACGTAGAACTTCACATCGTAATTGAGCTGTCACACAGCACGATCCGGCTCCAATCTCCATTCAATATCGGGGCATTGAATAGCACGCGCATTCAATCCCCGATATCGCATTGACATCATTCCTGCATCGTATTGGACGTTCACACCATACAACGCAGGAACGATATCGGGTCCAACGATCGAACCACGTGACTTTTCATTGAAATTGGACTCCGATATCGCAACGTGTAGACCCGCTATAAGACATTTCCTCTGAGTGTGCCACTCCTGGTTTTGATTGTTCCACTCCTGGCTTTTTTTGAGCGTGTGCGTAAAAATAGGCAGTAAAAAAAGCAGCGTGTGAATGGGGCCTAAAACACATTGAATAAAACCACCTGCATTCACCGATGTCCTTGGATCTGACTATATAACATCAGCTGGTGGAGTGGATGAGACCATATGAACAGCTGGGACTGATGTGGCCCCTGGAGCAGCAGCATTATAATGTAACCTGTTATAGGGGTGATTGGGAGTTTGTGTTGAGGGATAACAGACTCTTCTCTCCCAGGGTTCATTCATCTGTTCTCACTTTCCAGCAAGTTACAATGTGTTTTATTATCTGTATAAAGCGCGGCTCCTCGCAGCGTCTATGTGCAGCGTCCGCAATCACCTTCTGTAACCTCTCATAACACCCGTCATCTCAAATGTGCTTTATTCACTAATATCTTATATACATGTGCAAACCCTGTTACTGTCTGTGTTTTGCAATAAAAATATGTTTATTATATGGGTGTGATTTTTGCAAACTTCTTAATTATAGATTGTACAGCAGCAGAGTTGGATTCCACTTATTTCCATTACTTGTTCCCCCATATGTGACTGTAGGTCCTGTGCTCTTTTCTCTGACCTCCCCCATATGTGACTGCAGGTCCTGTGCTCTTTTCTCTGACCTCCCCCATATGTGACTGTAGGTCCTGTGCTCTTTTCTCTGACATCCCCCATATGTGACTGTAGGTCCTGTGCTCTTTTCTCTGACCTCCCCCATATGTGACTGTAGGTCCTGTGCTCTTTTCTCTGACCTCCCCCATATGTGACTGTAGGTCCTGTGCTCTTTTCTCTGACCTCTCCCATATGTGACTGTAGGTCCTGTGCTCTTTTCTCTGACCTCCCCCATATGTGACTGTAGGTCCTGTGCTCTTTTCTCTGACCTCCCCCATATGTGACTGCAGGTCCTGTGCTCTTTTCTCTGACCTCCCCCATATGTGACTGTAGGTCCTGTGCTCTTTTCTCTGACATCCCCCATATGTGACTGTAGGTCCTGTGCTCTTTTCTCTGACCTCCCCCATATGTGACTGTAGGTCCTGTGCTCTTTTCTCTGACCTCCCCCATATGTGACTGTAGGTCCTGTGCTCTTTTCTCTGACCTCTCCCATATGTGACTGTAGGTCCTGTGCTCTTTTCTCTGACCTCCCCCATATGTGACTGTATGTCCTGTGCTCTTTTCTCTGATCTCCCCCATATGTGACTGTAGGTCCTGTGCTCTTTTCTCTGATCTCCCCATATATGACTGTAGATCCTGTGCTCTTTCCTTTGACCTCCCCCATATGTGACTGTAGGTCCTGTGCTCTTTTCTCTGACATCCCCCATATGTGACTGTAGGTCCTGTGCTCTTTTCCCTGCCCTCCCCCATATGTGACTGTAGGTCCTGTGCTCTTTCCTTTGACCTCCCCCATATGTGACTGTAGGTCCTGTGCTCTTTTCTCTGCCCTCCCCCATATGTGACTGTAGGTCCTGTGCTCTTTTCTCTGACCTCCCCCATATTTGACTGTAGGTCCCGTAATGTTTTCTCTGACCTCCCCCATATGTGACTGTAGGTCCTGTGCTCTTTTCTCTGACCTCCCCTATATGTGACTGTAGGTCCTGTGCTCTTTCCTTTGACCTCCCCCATATGTGACTGTAGGTCCTGTGCTCTTTTCTCTGACCTCCCCCATATGTGACTGTAGCTCCTGTGCTCTTTTCTCTGCCCTCACCCATATGTGACTGTAGATCCTGTGCTCTTTTCTCTGACCTCCCCCATATGTGAATGTAGGTCCTGTGCTCTTTTCTCTGACCTCCCCCTTATGTGACTTAGGTCCTGTGCTCTTTTCTCTGACCTCCTCCATATGTGACTGTAGGTCCTGTGCTCTTTTCTCTGACCTCCTCCATATGTGACTGTAGATCCTGTGCTCTTTTCTCTGACCTCCCCCATATGTGGCTGTAGGTCCTGTGCTCTTTTCTCTGATCTTCCCCATATGTGACTGTAGGTCCTGTGCTCTTTTCTCTGACCTCCCCCATATGTGACTGTAGGTCCTGTGCTCTTTTCTCTTTAGCCTCATTCCATTTTTGGTAATAATTGAATGATTTGCTTTACCAAAAAGCTCTGTCTTGTCTCATATGTCCACAAGATGCTTTCCCAAAAGGATTTTGGTTCCTCACGTACATTTTGGCTTTTTCCTGTCTCTGTGTCACCAGTGGCTCCTCCTGGGTCTTCTCCATAGTGTTTCATGTCATTCACATGGGATTTGTGCTGACACTGATGTCCCCTGACCCTGCAGGACGGCTTGAATTTCTGTGGAACTTGATTGGGGCTTATTCACTTTCCAGAATATCCTGCGTTACAGCCTTTCATCAATTTTTCTCTGCTTTCTGTGTCTAGGGAGATTAGCTACAGTGCCATGGGCTGTAAACTGCTTCAATATGTTGAGCACTGAGGACAAAGGAACATGAAGATTTCTGGAGATGGATTTGTAACCTTGAGATTATTGATATTTTCCCACCATTTTGGTTCTCGTCCTCAGACCGTTCTCTTCTCCTCTTTCTGTTGTCCATGCTTAGTGCGGCACATATAGACATAATGCAAAGATTGAGGCAACTTCTCCCTTTTTATCTGGTTTCAGGTGTGATTTTTCATATTGCCCACACCTTACGGCTGTGAACGAACGTCACAAGGTGGCAACAAAAGTGTTTATCCACAATTTTGGAAAGGTGCCAATAATTCTGTCCGGACCATTTCTGGGGTTTTGTGTGTAATTTTGTCCAGTTGCCATTTTTCTCAAGTTATTTTTGTGTTGTTCCAATACTCACAAAGGAAATAATCATGTGTGTAACAAAACACGGGGAATTGTGATAATATTCTGGAGCAATTTCAAGGGGTCAACAATTTTGGCCATGACTGTGTATATATATATACAGTCCCTGGCAGAAGTTATGTCGCTTATCTATGTTATGTAAATAAAAGCTTATAACCTGACGTTAAATTCATCCATTGGTTGTATAAATTGCTCTTTTGAAAGCTGAAACCCTCCGAAATGTGGTTTAGATTAAGTAAATAAATTGTCATCAATGCTGAAATATTGATCATTTAATGAACACAGAATGGTCAGATTTTGGAAATACAAAAGTTTTGTCGCCCACAGAAAGTAATGTAATATTCAAACAAATAATTAACTTAAAATACAAATCTATGTTGCATAACATTGGTGAATGATGTTGTGATCGTATTAGAGTCATATTTAATATTTTGTGACTTCCATGAGCTTGAATGACTGCATCCATGCGGTTCAATAATGATTCATACAATGTATTAATGAAGTCATCAGGAATAGCAAAGAATGCAGTCTTACAAACCTCCCAGAGTTCATCTAGATTCTTTGGTTTTGTCTTCCCAGCTTCCTCTTTCATCCTACCCCAAACATGCTCAGTGATGTTCCTGTCTGGTGACTGGGCCGGCCAGTCCTTGAGCACCTTGATCTTTTTTGCCTGGAGGAACTTTGTTGTAGAGATGGATATATGAGATGGAGCACCATCCTGCTGCAGAATTTGACCCCTTTTATGATTTGGAATGTAAGAGGTAGCTAATACTTTTTGATATTTTAGGCTATTGATATTGCCTTCCACCTTGCAAATGTTTCGCACACCCCCATACTGAATGTAACCCCAGACCATGATCTTTCCATCACCAAATGTAACTGTTTTCTGGGTGTATTTTGGATCCATACGGGCTCCAGTAGGTCTCCTGCAGTATTTGTGGCGGCTGTGGGTTAATCTACTGAAGATTCATCAGAGAAATCCACCTTCTGCCACTGTTCCAGCATTTAGCAGGCTGTGGGACTTTGCAAATGCCACACGTTTTTTTTATTTGCCTTTTGTTTAGTGCTGGCTTCTGGGCACTGATTCCACCATGGAGGCCATTTTGGGACAGAATGCTACAAACTGTTCAGGTGACACAGGGACTTGAGGTGACCAGGCCTGTTGGAGCTCTGCTGCAGTGGAAGAGGGGCTTGCTTTGGATTTTCTAACCAACAAACGTTCCTCCTGAGCAGTTGTCTTGTGGGGTCTGCCGGACCTGGGCTTGTCAAACACATCTCCATTCTCTTCAAATCTTTTTATAATTCTTTGTACTTTACACTGAGACACATTAAAGGTCTCAGCCACCTCTGCAGTGGATCTGGTCTTCAGCCTCGTGATAATCAAGTCTTTGGTGGCAGGGTGGATTTTTGGCATGTTGTCAGAGCTCAAGTTGCAGTTCAAGTGAAGGTCCGGGGTGCTGGGTTTCTTTTTTTTAGACACACGCACTAATTAACCGATCATTTACTGAGCACAGGTGAGGATGTAAACTAGGATTGGGGGCATTATATGACCAGGCGACAAAACTTTTGTCTTCCTAAAATCTGCCCATTCTGTGTTCATTAAATGATCAATATTTCAGCATTGATGACAATTTATTTTCTTAACCTAAACCACATTTGTGAGGGTTTCAGCTTTCAAAAGAGAAATGTATACAACCAATGGATGAATTTAACATCAGGTCAGAAGCTTTTAGTTACGCAACATGGATAAGCGACATCACTTCTGTCAGGGAGTGTACAAACGCACAGAGGAAAAAGGAGCTGTGACCCCTAAAAGCCCAATTCGTTATGAAGAGCAGAGACTCCTCTGGCCCCATGACCTGGGGAACACAGAATTACGCAACAGTATATATGTATGTATGTGTGTTGTATCTGTGTGTATGTGATATACAGGAGCGTCTCAGTGAATTAGAAGATCATCAAAAAATTACTTTATTTCAGTAATTCAATACATAAAGTGACATATATATATGGTGTCGTATCTGTGCATGTGTCTATATATGTGTGTTGTATTTGTGTGTGTGTGTATATATGTGTGTGTGTGTGTATATACATATATATATATATATATATATATATATATATATATATATATAAAATATATATGGGTGTTGTATCTGTGTTTGTACGTTCTGTGACTCGGGGGTCCACACAGATCCCGGTTCCGGTCCTCGGAGCCCCCTCTATAGTGTTTTGATAATATACTTTCTATTCAGCCACGTACCTGCACGAGCGGCGAGCCCGAGGAGTACGATCAGGGAGCCTGTGTGCAGCATGGTGCCCGGTGCCCACTCCGACGTCTCTCTGCCAACTGGAACCTGTTATCTGCTCGACCGTTGTGTGAGTCACTGGACCGACAGAATCCCGCCCGCTCTGCTGGGAGGAATCTACAACACGGTGTCCAGAAGAATAACAAAGGGTTAAAGGTGAACAGAAAAATTCTGCAAAACTCAAAAACTGACCTAAAATAACACCACCACCCCCCCCGTACTACTCACCAGCTTTACACAGCCTGGTAACTGTGTACAGCACTGTGCCATGTTACACCCCCACATTATACCTGGTAGATATACTAGATACATACGCAAAAAGTATCATACGTAGACAACAAAAATCAACGGACGTGCGGAAAATCTGCACTACACTGTCTAGTATTATAGTAGTTATATTCTTGTATATAGGGGCAGTATTATAGTAGTTATATTCTTGTATATAGGAGCAGTATTATAGTAGTTATATTCTTGTACATAGGAGCAGTATTATAGTAGTTATATTCTTGTATATAGGGCAGTATTATAGTAGTTATATTCTTGTATATAGGGGCAGTATTATAGTAGTTATATTCTTGTATATAGGAGCAGTATTATAGTAGTTATATTCTTGTATATAGGAGGCAGTATTATAGTAGTTATATTCTTGTATATAGGGGCAGTATTATAGTAGTTATATTCTTGTATATAGGAGCAGTATTATAGTAGTTATATTCTTGTTATAGGGGCAGTATTATAGTAGTTATATTCTTGTATATAGGGCAGTATTATAGTAGTTATATTCTTGTATATAGGGGCAGTATTATAGTAGTTATATTCTTGTATATAGGGCAGTATTATAGTAGTTATATTCTTGTATATAGGAGCAGTATTATAGTAGTTATATTCTTGTATATAGGGGCAGTATTATAGTAGTTATATTCTTGTATATAGGGCAGTATTATAGTAGTTATATTCTTGTATATAGGGGCAGTATTATAGTAGTTATATTCTTGTATATAGGAGCAGTATTATAGTAGTTATATTCTTGTATATAGGGCAGTATTATAGTAGTTATATTCTTGTATATAGGAGCAGTATTATAGTAGTTATATTCTTGTATATAGGGCAGTATTATAGTAGTTATATTCTTGTATATAGGGGCAGTATTATAGTAGTTATATTCTTGTATATAGGGCAGTATTATAGTAGTTATATTCTTGTTAATAGGAGCAGTATTATAGTAGTTATATTCTTGTATATAGGAGCAGTATTATAGTAGTTATATTCTTGTACATAGGGCAGTATTATAGTAGTTATATTCTTGTAATAGGGCAGTATTATAGTAGTTATATTCTTGTATATAGGGGCAGTATTATAGTAGTTATATTCTTGTATATAGGGCAGTATTATAGTAGTTATATTCTTGTAATAGGAGCAGTATTATAGTAGTTATATTCTTGTACATAGGAGCAGTATTATAGTAGTTATATTCTTGTAATAGGGCAGTATTATAGTAGTTATATTCTTGTAATAGGGCAGTATTATAGTAGTTATATTCTTGTACATAGGGCAGTATTATAGTAGTTATATTCTTGTATATAGGAGCAGTATTATAGTAGTTATATTCTTGTATATAGGAGCAGTATTATAGTAGTTATATTCTTGTATATAGGACAGTATTATAGTAGTTATATTCTTGTATATAGGAGCAGTATTATAGTAGTTATATTCTTGTATATAGGAGCAGTATTATAGTAGTTATATTCTTGTATATAGGAGCAGTATTATAGTAGTTATATTCTTGTATATAGGGCAGTATTATAGTAGTTATATTCTTGTATATAGGGCAGTATATAGTAGTTTATTCTTGTATATAGGGCAGTATTATAGTAGTTATATTCTTGTATATAGGAGCAGTATTATAGTAGTTATATTCTTGTATATAGGGGCAGTATTATAGTAGTTATATTCTTGTATATAGGGGCAGTATTATAGTAGTTATATTCTTGTATATAGGGCAGTATTATAGTAGTTATATTCTTGTATATAGGGCAGTATTATAGTAGTTATATTCTTGTATATAGGAGCAGTATTATAGTAGTTATATTCTTGTATATAGGGGCAGTATTATAGTAGTTATATTCTTGTATATAGGGGCAGTATTATAGTAGTTTATATTCTTGTATATAGGGCAGTATTATAGTAGTTATATTCTTGTATATAGGGGCAGTATTATAGTAGTTATATTCTTGTATATAGGGGCAGTATTATAGTAGTTATATTCTTGTATATAGGAGCAGTATTATAGTAGTTATATTCTTGTATATAGGAGCAGTATTATAGTAGTTATATTCTTGTATATAGGGCAGTATTATAGTATTATATATTCTTGTATATAGGGCAGTATTATAGTAGTTATATTCTTGTATATAGGAGCAGTATTATAGTAGTTATATTCTTGTATATAGGGCAGTATTATAGTAGTTATATTCTTGTATATAGGAGCAGTATTATAGTAGTTATATTCTTTATATAGGAGCAGTATTATAGTAGTTATATTCTTGTATATAGGGGCAGTATTATAGTAGTTATATTCTTGTACATAGGAGCAGTATTATAGTAGTTATATTCTTGTATATAGGAGCAGTATTATAGTATATATCTTGTATATAGGGCAGTATTATAGTAGTTATATTTTGTATATAGGAGCAGTATTATAGTAGTTATATTCTTGTATATAGGAGCAGTATTATAGTAGTTATATTCTTGACATAGGAGCAGTATTATAGTAGTTATATTCTTGTATATAGGGCAGTATTATAGTAGTTATATTCTTGTACATAGGAGCAGTATTATAGTAGTTATATTCTTACACATAGGAGCAGTATTACAGTGAAAAGGAAGGACGGTTGTTAGCTCACCATCACTGGAGACCTCTCTCTCTCTCTCTCTCTCTCGGGTGATTGCATTGCTCAATGTAGAAAAAGTAAAGATCCTGTGATGAGTTTGTCTTCATATAAAAATATTTCCTTTATTTAGGGTATTCAATAACAAGTTATTATTATTGTTTATATATATAGCGCCATTAGATTCCATGGCGCTTTACATATGGAAAGGACAGACGAGGAAAGTACAATATATGTGGTCAATCAGGTCATAGAGTACAGGAGGGGAGAGGACCCTGCCCACGAGGGCTCACAGTCTAAGATACAATACACTGACAGTCTCTGCTTCATGGTGGGTGACTATAAAATTCACTGTGTATAAAGGACAGTGTTATAGTGTTTAGTGAATGATCCAGAGAGATATTAGGAATTATATAAGTATATATATTTACAAAAAACGAATTAATTTGACTTTTTTCTACCACGTGACTCCATTTGTGCTCGTGTTGGTGACGCGGGGAGTTGCTCTGTGACAATAGACCTTGTTTGTTACTTTTCCTTCCCCCGCACTCGATTATAACGGGGGATACCCCTGGCTGTCTCATTCCGCCCCCTCCATCATTACTATTGTATGTACGGTAACATATGACAAAACATTCCCGCTCCGTTCTTCTTTCTCATCTGGTTAATTGCTGAGTGGTTTTGCTCCTGGAGGTGACGTCACCGTTGTTTCTTGTGTTTATGGAGGATTCACAGTGGAAATGATGAATCTGATCACAGACGCAGAACTCGTGACTTCATCACAGCATCGATGACCCGATACTGAGGAGCCAGAGTATCAGATATTCCCGATAATCAGACGTCGTCCTGGGGGTCCAGCAAACAAAGTAACGACTCATTTACACAGATCAATAATCGGGAAAGGAGGAGTTTGCTCGTTCCCGACTCTCAGACGATGTGACCCGACAATCGCACGATGAATGAGCAATCTGCAATGATTTTTAGCTGCAGAAATATTTGGTCGCAGAAATCTCTGCGTCTCTTGGCACAAAAAACAAAGAGGCAAAACACGCATTTTTGGTGCCATTTTGGCGCAGATTTTTCGCATACATTACAATGGGAGAAATCAGCTTCAAAAACGCTAAAGAATTGACATTGCAGATTTATTGATCAATGTGTGGAGGAGACATCAGGATTCTCATTGACTTTGGTGCATCAGGATTCCCTTCAGGTTTAGTGACAAATCTGCAAGCAAAAACATTAAAAAGCACAATAAAAATGTGATGTGTGCACACAGCCCAAGAGCTGAGATGAGGATTAAATCTAATAATATGGGGTACAGCGATGGGGTCTGAGCACACCCCTTTATCTAATGGAGCTGTTGTCCCAGGAGTCTCTTCTTCTATAATTGTGGATATGATCGCACCACATTGGCGATGAATATTATTTCCAGACAGGGGCACAAGTACTGCACCCGGGCCCTGGAGCCTGGGGGGCCCCAAGAGTCCTTTGGCCCATAGAAAAAGACTATCTCTATTAGGGCCCTTTACACGCGCTACATTTCTAGGGTGGCTACGTAACTACGGTTGCAGTGAACTGGAGACATTATTCCATTTACAGCAAAGATAGACCTGCTCCTGATTCACTGCACCAGTAGTACCTGTAGCACCAAGAATTACCGCTGTAAGGCCCTTAGGGATTTGCAATAATGGGCCCACGAACTTGCATGGACCTGTGGCTCAGTTACGCCCATTCGCCCACATGATTTGGAGACATATCTGATTGTTTGTTCTCCCTTTATCGGGTTTTGGTGGCCGCACCTTCTCCTTTCTGTTACCTGGTACTGACAACATCTGATTCAGCTGCTACAAGTTAAATATTATTTATAAAAAAAAGAATTAAACATCCAGAAGACTAAAGCTAAACATTGTTGTCCGCCACCGTGTAACAAAAACAACTTTCTCCTATAGTTTCGCCTGCTGGACACCAGGACAGACAGACTGACCATGTACCAGAGAGATTCTACAGCTCCCTGGTACACGTACCATACCACACACACCTTACCATACACGTAATGCAGGGACTTCAACCATAATGTGTACTTAGAAAACTCTCAGAGACTCCGATAATCAGAGTATTAACAAATTAGCCAGTAGAGTGCCCAAATATTAGAGCCAGCAGAGTGCCCAATATTAGAGCCAGCAGAGTGCCCAAATATTAGAGCCAGCAGAGTGCCCAATATTAGAGCCAGCAGAGTGCCCAAATATTAGAGCCAGCAGAGTGCCCAAAGTATTAGAGCCAGCAGAGTGCCCAAATATTAGAGCCAGCAGAGTGCCCAATATTAGAGCCAGCAGAGTGCCCAAATATTAGAGCCAGCAGAGTGCCCAAGTATTAGAGCCAGCAGAGTGCCCAAATATTAGAGCAGCAGAGCCAAGTTAGTGCCCAGAGTGCCCAATATTAGAGCCAGCAGAGTGCCCAAGTATAGAGCCACGATTCCAAGTATTAGGCCGCAGAGTGCCCAAGTATTAGAGCCAGCAGAGATTGCACGGTGCCCAAGTATTAGAGCCAGCAGAGTGCCCAAGTATTAGAGCCAGCAGAGTGCCCAAGTATTAGAGCCAGCAGAGTGCCCAATATTAGAGCCAGCAGAGTGCCCAAGTATTAGAGCCAGCAGAGTGCCCAATATTAGAGCCAGCAGAGTGCCCAAGTATTAGAGCCTGTATGACAAGATGCCCAATATTAGACCAGCAGAGTGCCCAATATTAGAGCCAGCAGAGTGCCCAAATATTAGAGCCAGCAGAGTGCCCAATATTAGAGCCAGCAGAGTGCCCAAATATTAGAGCCAGCAGAGTGCCCAAGTATTAGAGCCAGCAGAGTGCCCAAATATTAGAGCCAGCAGAGTGCCCAAATATTAGAGCCAGCAGAGTGCCCAAATATTAGAGCCAGCAGAGTGCCCAAGTATTAGAGCCAGCAGAGTGCCCAAATATTAGAGCCAGCAGAGTGCCCAAGTATTAGAGCCAGCAGAGTGCCCAAATATTAGAGCCAGCAGAGTTGCCCAAGTATTAGTGCCGCAGAGTGCCCAAATATTAGAGCCAGCAGAGTGCCCAAGTATTAGAGCCAGCAGAGTGCCCAAGTATTAGAGCCAGCAGAGTGCCCAAATATTAGATCCAGCAGAGTGCCCAAATATTAGAGCCAGCAGAGTGCCCAAATATTAGGCCAGCAGAGTGCCCAAATATTAGAGCCAGCAGAGTGCCCAAGTATTAGAGCCAGCAGAGTGCCCAAATATTAGAGCCAGCAGAGTGCCCAAATATTAGAGCCAGCAGAGTGCCCAAATATTAGAGCCAGCAGAGTGCCCAAGTATTAGAGCCAGCAGAGTGCCCAAATATTAGAGCCAGCAGAGTGCCCAAGTATTAGAGCCAGCAGAGTGCCCAAATATTAGAGCCAGCAGAGTGCCCAAGTATTAGAGCCAGCAGAGTGCCCAAATATTAGAGCCAGCAGAGTTCCCAAGTATTAGTGCCGGCAGAGTGCCCAAATATTAGAGCCAGCAGAGTGCCCAAGTATTAGAGCCAGCAGAGTGCCCAAGTATTAGAGCCAGCAGAGTGCCCAAATATTAGATCCAGCAGAGTGCCCAAATATTAGAGCCAGCAGAGTGCCCAAATATTAGAGCCAGCAGAGTGCCCAAGTATTAGAGCCAGCAGAGTGCCCAAATATTAGAGCCAGCAGAGTGCCCAAGTATTAGAGCCAGCAGAGTGCCCAAATATTAGAGCCAGCAGAGTGCCCAAATATTAGAGCCAGCAGAGTGCCCAAATATTAGAGCCAGCAGAGTGCCCAAGTATTAGAGCCAGCAGAGTGCCCAAATATTAGAGCCAGCAGAGTGCCCAAGTATTAGAGCCAGCAGAGTGCCCAAATATTAGAGCCAGCAGAGTTCCCAAGTATTAGTGCCGGCAGAGTGCCCAAATATTAGAGCCAGCAGAGTGCCCAAGTATTAGAGCCAGCAGAGTGCCCAAGTATTAGAGCCAGCAGAGTGCCCAAATATTAGATCCAGCAGAGTGCCCAAATATTAGAGCCAGCAGAGTGCCCAAATATTAGGGCCAGCAGAGTGCCCAAATATTAGAGCCAGCAGAGTGCCCAAATATTAGAGCCAGCAGAGTGCCCAAGTATTAGAGCCAGCAGAGTGCCCAAGTATTAGAGCCAGCAGAGTGCCCAAGTATTAGAGCCAGCAGAGTGCCCAAATATTAGAGCCAGCAGAGTGCCCAAGTATTAGAGCCAGCAGAGTGCCCAAATATTAGGGCCAGCAGAGTGCCCAAATATTAGAGCCAGCAGAGTGTCCAAGTATTAGAGCCAACAGAGTGCCCAAGTACTAGAGCCAGCAGAGTGCCCAAGTATTAGAGCCAGCAGAGTGCCCAAGTATTAGAGCCAGCAGAGTGCCCAAGTATTAGAGCCAGCAGAGTGCCCAAGTATTACAGCCAGCAGAACACCTGAGTCATAATGCGCTCAGAGTGCCTGGTTATTGGGGACATTAGGATGTCGCAATTTTGGTGCCATTGACTATAATGATTATAGTCTCCTTTTGCAGGTGTTTGTTTCAGGCTTCTGCTTCTCATCATTGCAAAGCAGGAGAACTGGGTGGGTGAGAGGCTGTTAACAGGAGAGCTGAGGGCTGGGGTTCCTCCATGTGGACAGCGGAGAGCCAGTGACACCATGCAATGCTCTCACCCAATCAATGCTTTACACTGATGAGGGGAATAGCCCGAAACCTGGGTTGGCATATGGGTTTTTTAGATTTAGTTTCTTATCCCAGGATATGTGGCCTGGACTTTTAGGATTGTTACCTAAAATAGGTGGCGCTAATGTTCCTTTTTCCTGCCTGAAGGGGCTATTTGCATACGGAAATTTCCAGTGGAGCATTTCATGGCCTGTGAGCTCCCTACACTAACTTTGCGCTCTTTATAACAGGGCTGTGGAGTTGGAGTCGGATTCAGGGAAATTGAGGAGTCAGAGATGTATTTGGAGTCGGATGTTTGACTCCATAGTCCTGGTTCATAAGCAGAAACTTTACTACAGGATACAATGTAACATTGGACATTATCACTATAGATACAATATTACACTGGATACAATGTAACAGGTACATCACATTAGATACAATATTACTCTGGTACAATGTACAGCTGCATCTCAATGAATTAGAAGATCACCAAAAAGATCATTTATTTCAGTAATTCAATACATAAAGTGACCACATCTATTATATAGAGTCATTACACACAGAGGGATCGTATTTCATGTGTTTATTTCTGTTAATGTTGATGATTAATGAAAACCCAAAGGTCATTATCTCAGAAAATTAAAGTAGGGAGGATGAAGGGTCTGAGAGATAAAATATGACCTAAATAGGTATCAGGGCTTCACCTTGTGTGGTTGTGAGAGTCACAACCACTATAAAAGCAGATCACGGCTGCTGCAGTCCCCAGCATGGTGTATATAGAGGAGGGAGGGAAGGGTTAAAAACCGCGCTGCCGTATTCCACCAGACATCAAAGTGGGAATATATATTGATTTATTAGTCAACATGTTTCAAGCCCCCTGAAACATGATGACACAGAGGACTAAGGGGGTGTCCTGGCTACCATGTGTGACAGTTGAGCACGGACTACACACAAAGTGAGGAAATAGAGTACGGAAGATGAAGGGTTAAACACCGCGCTGCCGTATTCCACCAGACATCAAAGGGCAAATATAATATTTATTTATTAGTCAATACGTTTCAGGACTCCCTGGCCCCTTCTTCAGGACAAATCATAATCCTATTGCCATGTTTCATGGAGCCCTGAAACGTGCTGACTAATAAATCAATATTATATTCACCCTTTGATGTCTGGTGGAATACGCAGCGCAGTGTTTATCCCTTCATCCTCCCTACTTTAATTTTCTGAATAATGACCTTTTGGTTTTCATTGGCTGTAAACCATAATCATCAACATTAACATAAACACATGAAATAGATCCCTCTGTGTGTAATGACTCTATAATATATGTGTTTCATAATTCATTGAGATGCACCTGTAACATCTGACATTATGATACAATGTAACATTGGACATTATCCCAGCAGATACAGTATCACACTGGATACAATGTATCGTTCCTCATTTATCATACATTGGAAATGTATCTAATTATACCAAGAAGCCTCTTCTGACAGATTTGCTATAGGGGTTTGGTCTTTTTGCGACAGTCGAGTCCCCAGATAATCAGGGAATTAAAGTCGACAAGAACCACACAAGATATTTATATCCCAGAATTCATCTTTTACAAAACCACAAGTGATATATAGATGATGTTACATAACTGGAGCAGATCCGACTCATTATATCCTGAGTATATGGAGTGGGGGGCATTTACAGGGTAGGGGGCTGGAGTAGGGCATTTAAGGGGGGGGCGATAGGATATTCGTGTGGCATTTACATGTGGAGTGGGGGGCATTTACAGGGCGGGTGCCGGAGTGGGGGGCATTTACAGGGCGGGGGCTGGAGTGGGGGGCATTTACAGGGCGGGGGCTGGAGTAGGGGGCATTTATAGGGGGGGGGGGGCTGCCATATATCCAGGATCCTATACATAGATGATGTCCCCAATTAGCTACTTTTCACCTTCATTTCTCACTATTGTTCTGGAAATCTGTTCATGAAACAGGCGGCTCAGGATGAAACAGTAAATAGAACCATTAATAACAGTTATATATTATAGTGTCACACCGGCTCCGCTATACTGTGGACGATATCTATGGAATCTGCGCAATCTTGTAATATTAAGTTCTCATGATACAAAAGGTTCCCGTTACTACATCAGGGCCCCGTCCTCCAGGGGCCCCCAATCTCAGGGATCCTGTTATTTCCTGAGTCCTCCGAGGATCCGGCCGCTCTCGCTCTTCTTGGATCTTGTTGCTGTTGCACATTGGATTTAGTAATTTATTATTTTGGGCAGTGGATATTATTTTTTCCGCCCCCACAACATCTGATATCACCAGAGCTCCAGGGCAGAGCAGTTTTATTTGCTTTTTAGAAAAAAATAAATAAAATAAAAATTGACACTATTTTTTGTGAAATGGAAATTTCATTGAAGCAAATAAAATATGTAACTCAGATCAGTAATGTAATCTATGTACACAGTGACTGCACCAGCAGAATAGTGAGTGCAGCTCTGGAGTATAATACAGGAGGTAACTCAGGATCAGTAATGTAATGTATGTACACAGTGACTGCACCAGCAGAATAGTGAGTGCAGCTCTGGAGTATAATACAGGAGGTAACTCGGATCAGTAATGTAATGTATGTACACAGTGACTGCACCAGCAGAATAGTGAGTGCAGCTCTGGAGTATAATACAGGAGGTAACTCAGGATCAGTAATGTAATGTATGTACACAGTGACTGCACCAGCAGAATATGAGTGCAGCTCTGGAGTATAATACAGGAGGTAACTCAGGATCAGTAATGTAATGTATGGACACAGTGACTGCACCAGCAGAATAGTGAGTGCAGCTCTGGAGTATAATACAGGAGGTAACTCAGGATCAGTAATGTAATGTATGAACAGTGACTGCACCAGCAGAATAGTGAGTGCAGCTCTGGAGTATAATACAGGAGGTAACTCAGGATCAGTAATGTAATGTATGTACACAGTGACTGCACCAGCAGAATAGTGAGTGCAGCTCTGGAGTATAATACAGGAGGTAACTCAGGATCAGTAATGTAATGTTGTACACAGTGACTGCACCAGCAGAATAGTGAGTGCAGCTCTGGAGCATAATACAGGAGGTAACTCAGGATCAGTAATGTAATGTATGTACACAGTGACTGCACCAGCAGAATATTGAGTGCAGCTCTGGAGTATAATACAGGGGTAACTCAGGATCAGTAATGTAATGTATGTACACAGTGACTGCACCAGCAGAATAGTGAGTGCAGCTCTGGAGTATAATACAGGAGGTAACTCAGGATCAGTAATGTAATGTATGTACACAGTGACTGCACCAGCAGAATAGTGAGTGCAGCTCTGGAGTATAATACAGGAGGTAACTCAGGATCAGTAAATGTAATGTATGTACACAGTGACTGCACCAGCAGAATAGTGAGTGCAGCTCTGGAGTATAAACAGGAGGTAACTCAGGAACAGTAATGTAATGTATGTACAAAAGTGACTGCACCAGCAGAATAGTGAGTGCAGCTCTGGAGTATAATACAGGAGGTAACTCAGGATCAGTAATGTAATGTATGTACACAGTGACTGCACCAGCAGAATAGTGAGTGCAGCTCTGGAGTATAATACAGGAGGTAACTCAGGATCAGTAATGTAATGTATGTACACAGTGACTGCACCAGCAGAATAGTGAGTGCAGCTCTGGAGTATAAACAGGAGGTAACTCAGGAACAGTAATGTAATGTATGTACACAGTGACTGCACCAGCAGAATAGTGAGTGCAGCTCTGGAGTATAATACAGGAGGTAACTCAGGAATCAGTAATGTAATGTATGTACACAGTGACTGCACCAGCAGAATAGTGAGTGCAGCTCTGGAGTATAATACAGGAGGTAACTCAGGATCAGTAATGTAATGTATGTAACAGTGACTGCACCAGCAGAATAGTGAGTGCAGCTCTGGAGTATAATACAGGAGGTAACTCAGGATCAGTAATGTAATGTATGTACACAGTGACTGCACCAGCAGAATAGTGAGTGCAGCTCTGGAGGATAATACAGGAGGTAACTCAGGATCAGTATGTAATGTATGTACACAGTGACTTGCACCAGCAGAATAGTGAGTGCAGCTCTGGAGTATAAACAGGAGGTAACTCAGGACAGTAATGTAATGTATGTACACAGTGACTGCACCAGCAGAATAGTGAGTGCAGCTCTGGAGTAAATACAGGAGGTAACTCAGGATCAGTAATGTAATGTATGTACACAGTGACTGCACCAGCAGAATAGTGAGTGCAGCTCTGGATATAATACAGGAGGTAACTCAGGATCAGTAATGTAATGTATGTACACAGTGACTGCACCAGCAGAATAGTGAGTGCAGCTCTGGAGTATAACACAGGAGGTAACTCAGGAACAGTAATGTAATGTATGTACACAGTGACTGCACCAGCAGAATAGTGAGTGCAGCTCTGGAGTATAATACAGGAGGTAACTCAGGAACAGTAATGTAATGTATGTACACAGTGACTGCACCAGCAGAATAGTGAGTGCAGCTCTGGAGTTAATACAGGAGGTAACTCAGGATCAGTAATGTAATGTATTACAGTGACTGCACCAGCAGAATAGTGAGTGCAGCTCTGGAGTATAATACAGGAGGTAACTCAGGTCAGTAATGTAATGTATGTACACAGTGACTGCACCAGCAGAATAGTGAGTGCAGCTCTGGAGATAATACAGGAGGTAACTCAGGATCAGTAATGTAATGTATGTACACAGTGATTGCACCAGCAGAATAGTGAGTGCAGCTCTGGAGTATAATACAGGAGGTAACTCAGGATCAGTAATGTAATGTATGTACACAGTGACTGCACCAGCAGAATAGTGAGTGCAGCTCTGGAGTATAAGGTTACATTTCCATGGAATATAATCTTCTGCAGAAAAAAAAGTACATTTCAGCCTTTGCATATAATTGGGATCTTACATCTGCCAGGTTCTGTCAATTTGCCTTGCAGATATTTTTTGTATTTTTAAAATCTTAAACTGAATTGTAAAGTTCATTGGATTTACTGATAGAGGAATATTTCCTGGTTATTATTTATGTTTTTGCTCCATGGGACCTGACATCTCAGGCTGTAATTCCTCTTTTATTTTCCTCTGCAGGTGATTTTGTCGTCCAAGTGACCCCAAACCCAAACCTGTATCCGCAGTGATGCTGACGCCATTCATTACCACCCATAGTTTGCAGTTTCTCAGGGTCTTCTCGGGTGCAGATCCTGTTGGCCGCTATATTGGTTGTCACGCAGCGTTTCCAAGCACAGCCAAAACAAGGACCCCTGCATTATCCCTCCCCCCTGACATTATCCCCTCCCCATCATCCCTCCCCCCATCATCCCCTTCCCCCCATCATCCCCTTCCCCATCACATTATCCCCTTCCCCATCATCCCTTTCCCCTTTCTCTACCTGCATCATTTCCCCCCCCCCGCATCATACCCTCCCCCCATCATCCATCTCCGTGTTATCGTCCTCCCATCATCCCCCTCATCATCCTCCCCTGGATCATCCCCCCCCAATCATCTCCCTGGCATCATCCCCTCCCTTCCACTCCTGGCATCATCCCTCCCCCATGTATCATCCTCCCCCCATATCATCCTTTCCCCGCATCATCCCCTCCCCCATCATCCCTCCCCCATCATCTACCACATCCTTCATCCCCATCATCCCTCCCCCCATCCATACCCCTCCCCATCATCCCTTCACCATCATCATCCCCCTCTCCCATCATCCCCCCCCCATCATCCCTCCCCCATCCCATCATCCCTCCCCACATCTATCCCCTCATCCCCCCCATCATCCCCTCCCCCATCATCCCTCCCCCATCATCCTATCCCACCTATCCCCCCATCATCCTTCCCCCCATCATCCCTCCCATCATCCCTCACATCATCCTATCCCCCCATCATCCCCTCCCCCATCATCCCTCCCATCATCCTCCCCATCATCCTACCCCCCATCCATCCCCTCCCTCATCATCCCTCACCACATCATCCTACTCCCCCCATCATCCCCTCCCCATCATCCTCCCCCCATCATCCTATCCCCCATCATCCTATCCCCCATCATCCCTCCCCCCATCATCCTCCCATCATCCCTCCCATCCCATATCCCTCCCATCATCATCCTACCCCCATCATCCCCTCCCCCATCATCCCCCTCCATCATCCTCACCCACATCATCTATCCCCCATCATCCCCCCCCATCATCCCCTCCCCATCATCCCTCACCACATCATCCTATCCCCCCATCATCCCTCCCCCATCATCCTATCCCACTCCTATCCCATCATCCTATCCCCCCCATCATCCCCCCTCCCCCATCATCCCTCCCCCACCTCACCATATCATCCTATCCCCCCATCATCCTATCCCCCCATCATCCCTCCCCCCATCATCCTCCCACCATCCTATCCCCCCATCATCCCCCCATCCTCCCTCCCCCCATCATCCCTCCCCCATCATCCTACCACATCATCCCTCCCCCATCATCCTCTCCCTCATCATCCTATCCCTCATCATCCCCCCATCTCCCCCTCCCCCACTTTCTATGTTCTGTGATTCACAGCGGGGGACATGTTCCTTTGTGGTGTGGCGGCTCGCACCGGCTCCTGGTTCCACTCCATTAGGGGCTGTTTGTTCTGGCAGGCAGCGGGCAGTGGGCGGACGAGCTGACAGATCGCTCTCCATCCGCTCATCATGGCGCCCAGGACTCAGCATCGCTCGCTGTCTGCGACTTTCCTTCCGCTCTGAAGTATTTCTATGAAATCATCTTAATTACGATTCGCTCCTAAACGCCCAGTGAAGAATCTGCGCGGTTCCTCTCTTGGCTCGGTACAATCTGTTTCTATGGTGACATCGAACCCACAGGAAAAAATGTAAAACCTGATGGCGATCAAAGCTTCCGGGACGGTCCGGAATAACGGGCACCATCTCCATACACAGGTCCAGGGCTCCCTGCGGGCGGAGAACTACAGGTACCAGCAGGCAGTGCCAACAACAGAGCCCGCGCTCTGTATAAGCACTGACTCAGTATCAGACGCAGAAGTGGATCATTGTTACTTTGTATCAGTCTGGAATGCTCAGGATTGTGCAGTCTGGATACAATAGTAACAAAGTCTCAGCTGTGAGAAGGATCAGATCATGACATGGTGCTTTCAGCCTCTAAAAGTAAAAAAAAATACATTGTAAAATGATGAGAAAATGGGACTGAGCCTTCAGCTGGTGGCCCTGGTGGTCTGGGTTATGCCGGATGTGGACATCCACAGGCTGTCACAGGTGTGTCAGGAGGCGCGGATGAGACTGTAGAGGTCACTCGCAGAAGGTCCCAGCGTTTGGCCAAACAGTCCACATCCTAAATAAAAAATGTCTCTGTTGCTTTAAGGGCATTTCCCTTTTAGTGAAAGCTGGAGGTCACTAGGACCCAGCTGATTCCCTTACCTTGAGCTGCCTATATATTCCCCTTGACTTCCAGGATGCCCTGCTGGTGATAGCTGTTCAGGTGTTCCTAATTGCAATCTAGCTCAAAGCAGTATTTCCTGGAGTCTGTTGGTTTGCTGCTTGGATCTGCTCAAGCTAAGTGTATCTCTTCCCTCTTTGTTTGTTTTCCTTGTGTGTTTTCTAGTTGCTACCAGGTGACTAGTGATTCACCTCTCTGATCCCTTGTGTGTAGTCAGGGACATCAGGAATATTCCTGGCATTGACAGTTGTGGAACTGTATAGGGAGTTAGGGGAGCCAGGTGTCAGCACTAGTTCTAGGGGTCACCATCTCCCCTTTGTGCCCTTAGCATCAGGGACTCCTTTCCCCCTCTGCCGTCATCCAGCGCTGGGTGTCTCCCTACACCCAGCGTGACACACGGCGATCCTCACTAGCTAGCCAGCTTGTCTCCTGCGCATCGTGACAGTGTGGAAGTCTCCTCCAAAGATGACCTGTCCATTCATAAGAAGGTCAAGGCTGTTCCTCTAAAAATCTATGGTCCCACTGAGATTGGGGACCATAGATATTAATGAGCTCCTGTCCCTTCATCAGGACATCTAAGATCAGGCACCCCCCGAGCCCCAACACAATAACCCATTGGAATCCTACCAGTGAAGTAAAAAGGACGGCACTCCGCTATACGGCTCGCCCAAGAGACCAGTAAGAGGGCCCGAGTCTCCTCTCCCATCTTAGATTTAATACAGCTGACACGTCTGGCAGCCTGGTCTCTTGCAAACAGAAAATATCAGCTTCCAACCCAGCTGAAAATAATAAAGTATCAAAGTCTAGCCATATTCACTTACCGGGTATCAGCCATCATTGGTGATTAAGTTCTTCACCTCGCTCCTTCTTATCCTCCACCTGAGAAGGTGAACCCATCTCCCTCTTTAGTGACCCAGAGATCTTCATTCACACCTGATTTCTCCTCATCTCTGGACCGGTCCCTCCCCTGCGGATCTTACAGACCAAGAAGATGAAGACATGATTTTCTGTAGGCTTAGCTGAAGTCAGATCCTCCCTATCGTTTTCCTCCTCAAAGGAAGAGACATTCTCAGGGGTTTGGACCTGGTTATAGACCAAGGGGAGTCAGTGTTACTTTCCTTTTCTAGTGTTCTGCCTTCCTTCACAATCTATGCTGTGTGAATTGCAGCATACAGCTTAACCTACTGTGTGTCCCAAGTAAACAGCCTGTTGGTTCTGTAGTCTATTGTTCAAACAGTGAGTGAATGAAGATAGTTCAATGTGTGTGGTAAAACTATAAGAATACAATAATCAAATCAGCACTGATCATATCACACAAAACAACAGTAGTGATAATACAACACAGAGATGAAATGAGCACTGAGTACATAAATCATAAAACAGCCATGACAGTATTCAGTGCAGGAAGCATAAATCAGCACCGGGTGCAAACAAACAGCCCTGACAGTGTTCAGTACAGAGGGTGATTACACTAAAATGGAGGGTGAAGAGAAGCACATACATCCCTGGTGATGGAATCCTTATGTAAAAATGATAGCTGTACAATCCTAACAGCAGACTCTAATGTAACCAACATACAGACAGGAGTATAACTCTCACCAGATTAACTTTACAAGGATGAATGGGAGTTCACAAGAGGGGAGCAGGATGCAAACAACACTGTTCTGCCTGGGATCCTGTCTGCTACTCATCTACCCTGGCTGACTTTGTCTCCAAAGATGCAGAGCGCTGTCCCAATGCATTGAAATGCACTGTGCTCTTAAAGGAGAAGACACCTAGATATGCAGGAATATCGCCACGTTGTGCTAAATTTTATTAAACGTTGTAACAAGATAACGTCAGATCTCCCAGGTTATAGCAAGTGTCAAAACTAGAATTACTTTCTCTTACTGAGCCTAAGTGGGCAGAACATTTAGGTACCCTGATTGGGGGAAGATCTGACACCTCTGTTGTCCTCTAGTCGCTGCTTTCTCTTTCTTCATGTATATTGCTAGCGCTCACATGGAGGATTCATAAAGCCCCAGATCAGGGTGGACTCCGGGATCCAGGGTGGAGGCACAGCTGACTACAAGGCACATGAAGTCTGAAGCAGCACACAGATGATTGTCATAGAATCCAAAGCGAGTGGCAACATAATGTGAACAGTCCCTAATAACAGCTTGTGATGCTTACAGCAAACGATGGGCTAACCAGCAGGGCCTGTGACGTATTAGGTGTAAAATGTAAAATCACAGAAGTCAGATACTGGGAAGGGAGAGTAAGTGCACTGTAGAATACCCTGTGGCTGGCTCAGGGGGTACGGAGAGGGGGGCATACATGTACCGCTCACCGATACTTCGGCCTATTCTTCGCCTTGCTCTTGCCCCTGGCGCTTCCTTCGACAATCATCAAAGTGGACAGCGGCGGACCTTGTGCCAAGAGGGCCCTGGTGCAGCAGCTGATGGTGAGGAGTGGGGGGGGGGAGTGCTAGTGGATGTCAGCTGTCGGCGAGGTGCAGGGGGGAATTGGGGGTGCTAGCAGACGTTCGGGAGTCCTGGTGGGGGGGTTTGCTATAGGTGCTCGGCGCCTGGGAGCCGGGGTGGCAGAGGAGAGGAGGGGCGGGATCAGCCAGGGAAAGCAAGAAGCTTCCCTCAGTTAACCCCCTCTCCTCTGACACAGGGTTATGGGGGT
The DNA here is from genome assembly GCA_033576535.1 of Allobates femoralis. Taxonomy (NCBI): domain Eukaryota; kingdom Metazoa; phylum Chordata; class Amphibia; order Anura; family Aromobatidae; genus Allobates; species Allobates femoralis. The sequence goes on from JARQOC010000009.1 coordinate 36,952,331, forward strand.
CCGGCTGCAGTCTTGAGGGGCCCCCTAGCCGGTCTGGGCCCTGGTGCATCTGAACCAGCTGCACCACGGTAGGTCCGCCCCTGAAAGTGGACGTTTCTGAAACACACCGGGGACGAGCTCCAGCAGCTTTATCTCCATCATCACTGCCGCTGCCTACATATGGCCGATGGCGCGTCTGTGCCAACCTCAACAAAGTGGACACTGCTGAAACGAGGAAAGAGCAAATGTTACCTCCACAGCCTCATTAAGTCGAGGCCTGGCCGGGGATTGCGTCTGATTCTGCTTTTCAGGGTTTCAGATTGAACAGACCAAAAACCCAATGTGACCCGGCCGTACCTGCACCTGTACGGCTCCTTCATACTCACAGATGGGGCTCATGATCCACAACCTACACCGCATTCCCCAGCCTCCTCCGAGAGGTCGGCCTCACCTCGGAAGCTCAGTATTCCTCCAGAAGGACACGTATCACACATGATCACCGGGAGCAGGACCACGTCACTGCGCACTGGGGGAAGATGTCACCCGAGTCCTCTGCTAATCAGTCGATTACTGGCAGCTCCTGCACCGCTGACCTGAAATGTGGAACAGGAGCCTGGAGCCATCACCATAGCCAAAGACCCCAAAGGGACAGAATGACCAGTAGAGACCGGAGAGGTCCACTGCCAACACCTAACAAGCAAACTAAGCTAGGACACCAGAGCAGAAATTACCATTCACCTTCACTCATATTCTGCTGGTGCAGTCACTGTGTACATACATTACATTACTGATCCTGAGTTACCTCCTGTATTATCCTCCAGAGCTGCACTCACTATTCTGCTGGTGCAGTCACTGGTACATACATACATTACTGATCCTGAGTTACCTCCTGTATTATACTCCAGAGCTGCACTCACTATTCTGCTGGTGCAGTCACTGTGTACATACATTACTGATGCCTGAGTTACCTCCTGTATTATACTCCAGAGCTGCACTCACTATTCTGCTGGTGCAGTCACTGTGTACATACATTACATTACTGATCCTGAGTTACCTCCTGCATTATACTCCAGAGCTGCACTCACTATTCTGCTGGTGCAGTCACTGTGTACACACATTACATTACTGATCCTGAGTTACCTCCTGTATTATACTCCAGAGCTGCACTCACTATTCTGCTGGTGCAGTCACTGTGTACACACATTACATTACTGATCCTGAGTTACCTCCTGTATTATACTCCAGAGCTGCACTCACTATTCTGCTGGTGCAGTCACTGTGTACATATATTACATTACTGATCCTGAGTTACCTCCTGTATTATACTCCAGAGCTGCACTCACTATTCTGCTGGTGCAGTCACTGTGTACATACATTACATTACTGATCCTGAGTTACCTCCTGTATTATACTCCAGAGCTGCACTCACTATTCTGCTGGTGCAGTCACTGTGTACATACATTACATTACTGATCCTGAGTTACCTCCTGGATTATACCCAGAGCTGCACTCACTATTCTGCTGGTGCAGTCACTGTGTACATACATTACATTACTGATCCTGAGTTACCTCCTGTATTATACCCCAGAGCTGCACTCACTATTCTCCTGGTGCAGTCACTGTGTACATACATTACATTACTGATCCTGAGTTACCTCCTGGATTATACCCAGAGCTGCACTCACTATTCTGCTGGTGCAGTCACTGTGTACATTACTGATCCTGAGTTACCTCCTGTATTATACCCAGAGCTGCACTCACTATTCTGCTGGTGCAGTCACTGTGTACATACATTACATTACTGATCCTGAGTTACCTCCTGTATTATACCCAGAGCTGCACTCACTATTCTGCTGGTTGCAGTCACTGTGTACATTACTGATCTGGTTACCTTCCTGTATTTAACTCCAGACTGCACTCACTATTCTGCGGTCCTACATGTCGGCTGGGGGTTGTAGTTCTGGTGTAGTGGAGGGTGAGCGGTTGGAGCCCTGGATTATCTTCTATATACAGAACTGTATAAACCTTTTCGGAGTCTGGTGGGATCCGGCTGAGGACGTGACTACAATATTAAACTACAACCACTCCCGGCTGTCAGGGGGCGGCTGATGATTATAGGGATGGAGTCGTGCACAGCGGGATCAACCTCTGCACTTCTGTAACCGTAATACAGAGCAAGTACAGGAATAAGCCGCCCTGCCCCTCAGTCACCGGCTGAGCTGCTAATATTCCCACCGCTGAGGGTTTGTCACAGTGTGCACAGTCTACAGTCCCTGAGGGGTGAACAGCAGCACAAATCTCCCATCCTGATGGTTGTGTCAGGCCAGGACGTGTTCACACCTTGTGTACGATGTGACAACTGTCAAATCTGCAACTATAACACACACATGTTGGGGCAATAACATGTGGAACTAAGACTGTCCCTATATACAGGAATAGCTCAATGTAAAGACTGACAACCTTCACTGGTAGAGAACACCCGACAGACTACTGTCACTGGTAGAGAACACCCGACAGACTACTGTCACAGGTAGAGAACACCCGACAGATTTCGTCACTGGGTAGAGAACACCCGAGAGACTACTGTCACTGGTAGAGAAACACCCGACAGACAACTGTCACTGGTAGAAACACCCGACAGACTACCGTCACTGGTAGAGAACACCCTACAGACTACTGTCACTGGTAGAGAACACCCGACAGACTACCGTCACTGGTAGAGAACACCCGACAGACTACTGTCACTGGTAGAAACACCCGACAGACTACTGTCACTGGTAGAGAACACCCGACAGACTACTGTCACTGGTAGAGAACACCCGACAGACTACAGTCACGGTAGAGAACACCCGACAGATACTCGTCACTGCTAGAAAACACCCGACAGACTACCGTCACTGTAGAGAACACCCGACAGACTACCGTCACTGGTAGAGAACACCCGACAGATACTGTCACTGCTAGAGAACACCCGACAGACTACAGTCACTGGTAGAGAACACCCGACAGACTACCGTCACTGGTAGAGAACACCCGACAGACTACAGTCACTGGTAGAGAACACCCGACAGACTACTGTCACTGGTAGAGAACACCCGACAGACTACAGTCACTGGTAGAGAACATCCGAGAGACTACTGTCACTGGTAGAGAACACCCGGACAGACTACAGTCACTGGTAGAGAACACCGACAGACTACCGTCACTGTAGAGAACACCCGACAGACTACCGTCACTGCTAGAGAACACCCGACAGACTACCGTCACTGGTAGAGACACCCGAGCAGACTACCGTCACTGGTAGAGAACACCCGACAGACTACCGTCACTGCTAGAGAACACCCGACAGACTACTGTCACTGGTAGAGAACACCCGACAGACTACGTCACTGGTAGAGAACACCCGACAGACTACCGTCACTGGTAGAGGACACCCGACAGACTACGTCACTGGTAGAGAACATCCGAGAGACTACTGTCACTGGTAGAGAACACCCGGACAGACTACAGTCACTGGCTAGAGAACACCCGAGAACAGGACAATACGTCACTGCTAGAGGACACCCGACAGACTACGTCACTGGTAGAGAACACCCGACAGACTACCGTCACTGGTAGAGAACACCCGACAGACTACCGTCACTGCTAGACGAACACCGACAGCCTACCGTCACTGCTAGAGAACACCCGACAGACTACCGTCACTGGTAGAGAACACCCGACAGACTACCGTCACTGTAGAGAACACCGACAGCTACGTCACTGCTAGAGAACACCAGACAGCTACGTCATTGCTAGAGAACACCGACAGACTACGTCACTGCTAGAGAACACCGACAGACTACGTCACTGCTAGAGAACACCCGACAGACTACCATCACTGGACAAAAACACCGACAGACTACGTCACTGCTAGAGAACACCCGACAGACTACTGTCACTGTAGAGAACACCCGACAGACTACAGTCACTGTAGAGAACACCCGACAGACTACCGTCACTGGTAGAAAACACCTGACAGACTACGTCACTGTAGAGAACACCCGACAGACTACTGTCACTGGTAAGAACACCCGACAGACTACAGTCACTGGTAGAGAACACCCGACAGACTACCGTCACTGGTAGAAACACCCGACAGACTACCGTCACTGGTAGAGAACACCCGACAGACTACAGTCACTGGTAGAGAACACCCGACAGACTACAGTCACTGGTAGAGAACACCCGACAGACTACCGTCACTGGTAGAGAACACCTACTAGACACACAGTCACTGGTAGAGACATGATGACTATATCACTGTACGAACATACAGACTACACGTCATTATAAATGACAACTCGTGGTCTAGCCCTCTGATATATCTGGCCCTCTGCTGGACACACGACATGATATCATGTAAGAACTTCCACCCTGAGCATGCTCTGCTGGACACACATGACACACTGATGTACACGAATGAGCTCCGCACTCGATAGGACCGATCAATACTATAGGTACACACACAGACACCAGGACGTGCAGAAACACCCATCATGAAATTTCACTATTAAAATCACAAGAACTACTGCATTGCTAGAGATCACACAACCATCATATAAAATACAAGATAGCACTGCTCGCATCAGCCCACATATAACATATACAATCACACCGCCGCTGCAGCCCATATCAACAATTACAATTCACGCCCGCTCGCTACAGCCCATCTATAACATATACATCACCCGCTCGCTCAGCCCCATATATAACATATACAATCACCCGTCGCTCAGCCAATATACATATACCTTACAATACACCACGCTCGCTGCAGCCCATCATATAACATTACAATCAGCCTCGCTCGCTCAGCCCCATCATATAACATATACAATCAACACCTGCTCCATCAGCCCCATCATATAACTATACAATCACGCCACGCCGCTCAGCCCCATATATATACATTATAAATCAGCCCGCTCGTTCAGCCCATCATATAACATATACAATCACGCCGCTCGCTCAGCCCCATCATATAACATATACAATAACACCTGCTCCATCAGCCCCATCATATAACATATACAATCACACCCGCTCGCTCAGCCCCATCATATAACATATACAATCACCCGCTCGCATCAGCCCCATCATATAACATATACAATCACGCCTGCTCGCTCAGCCCCATCATATAACATATACAATCACGCCTGCTCGCTCAGCCCATCATATAAATATACAATCACGCCGCTCGCTCAGCCCCATCATATAACATATACAATCACCCCGCTCGCTCAGCCCCATCATATAACATATACAATCACCCCGCTCGCTCAGCCCCATCATATAACATATACAATAACACCTGCTCCATCAGCCCCATCATATAACATATACAATCACACCCGCTCGCTCAGCCCCATCATATAACATATACAATCACCCGCTCGCTCAGCCCATCATATAACATATACAATCACGCCTGCTCGCTCAGCCCATCATATAACATATACAATCAACGCCCGCTCGCTCAGCCCCATCATATAACATATACAATCAACCCGCTCGCTCAGCCCCATCATATAACATATACAATCACGCCCGCTCGCTCAGCCCCATCATATAACATATACAATCACGCCCGCTCGCTCAGCCCCATCATATAACATATACAATCACGCCCGCTCGCTCAGCCCCATCATATAACATATACAATCACACCGCTCGCTCAGCCCCATCATATAACATATACAATCAGCCCGCTCGCTCAGCCCCATCATATAACATATACAATCCACACCCGCTCGTCAGCCCCATCATATAACATATACAATCACGCCCGCTCGCTCAGCCCCATCATATAACATATACAATCACGCCCGCTCGCTCAGCCCCATCATATAACATATACAATCACGCCCGCTCGCTCAGCCCCATCATATAACATATACAATAACACCTGCTCCATCAGCCCCATCATAACATATACAATCACACCCGCTCGCTCAGCCCATCATATAACATATACAATCACGCCGTCGCTCAGCCCCATCATATAACATATACAATCACGCCGCTCGCTCAGCCCCATCATATAACATATACAATCACGCCGCTCGCTCAGCCCCATCATATAACATATACAATTAACCGCTCGCTCAGCCCCATCATATAACATATACAATCACGCCCGCTCGCTCAGCCCCATCATATAACATATACAATCACACCGCTCGCTCAGCCCCATCATATAACATATAAATCACACCGCTCGCTCAGCCCCATCATATAACATATACAATAACACCTGCTCCTCAGCCCATCATATAACATATACAATCACTGCCCGCTCGCTCAGCCCCATCATATAACATATACAATCACGCCCGCTCGCTCAGCCCCATCATATAACATATACAATCACGCCCGCTCGCTCAGCCCCATCATATAACATATACAATCACACCGCTCGCTCAGCCCCATCATATAACATATACAATCACGCCCGCTCGCTCAGCCCCATCATATAACATATACAATCACGCCTGCTCGCTCAGCCCCATCATATAACATATACAATCACGCCCGCTCGCTCAGCCCCAACATATAACATATACAATTATACCCACTCGTTCAGCCCCATCATATAACATATACAATCATGCCCGCTCGCTCAGCCCCATCATATAACATATACAATCACGCACCGCTCGCTCAGCCCCATCATATAACATATACAATCACGCCGCTCGCTCAGCCCCAACATATAACATATACAATATACCCACTCGTTCAGCCCCATCATATAACATATACAATCATGCCCGCTCGCTCAGCCCCATCATATAACATTACAATCACGCCCCGCTCGCTCAGCCCCATCATATAACATATACAATCACGCCCGCTCGCTCAGCCCCATCATATAACATATACAATCACACCTGCTCGCTCAGCCCCATCATATAACATATACAATCAACCGCTCGCTCAGCCCCATCATATAACATATACAATCACGCCCGCTCGCTCAGCCCCATCATATAACATATACACTCACGCCCGCTCGCTCAGCCCCAATCATATAACATATACAATCACCCGCTCGCTCAGCCCCATACATATAACATATACAATCATACCCACTCGTCAGCCCCATCATATAACATATACAATCAGCCCGCTCGCTCAGCCCCATCATATAACATATACAATCACGCCCGCTCGCTCAGCCCCAACATATAACATATACAATAACCCACTCGTCGCTCAGCCCCATCATATAACATATACAATATACCCGCTCGTCTCAGCCCCATCATATAACATTTACAATCATGCCCGCTCGCTCAGCCCCATCATATAACATATACAATCACGCCGCTCGCTCAGCCCCATCATATAACATATACAATCACGCCCGCTCGCTCAGCCCCATCATATAACATATACAATCACACCTGCTCGCTCAGCCCGATCATATAACATATACAATCATGCCCGCTCGCTCAGCCCCATCATATAACATATACAATCACGCCCGCTCGCTCAGCCCCATCATATAACATATACACTCACGCCCGCTCGCTCAGCCCCAACATATAACATATACAATTATACCCACTCGTTCAGCCCCATCATATAACATATACAATCATGCCCGCTCGCTCATGCCCCTACCATCATATAACATATACAATCACGCCCGCTCGCTCAGCCCCATCATATAACATATACAATCAACGCCCGCTCGTCAGCCCCATCATATAACATATACAATCATACCCGCTCGCTCAGCCCCATCATATAACATATACAATCATGCCCGCTCGCTCAGCCCCATCATATAACATATACAATCACGCCCGCTCGCTCAGCCCCATCATATAACATATACAATCACGCCCGCTCGCTCAGCCCCATACATATAACATATACAATTAACCCACTCGTTCAGCCCATCATATAACATATACAATCACGCCCGCTCGCTCAGCCCCATCATATAACATATACAATCACGCCCGCTCGCTCAGCCCCATCATATAACATATACAATCACGCCCGCTCGCTCAGCCCCAACATATAACATATACAATTATACCCACTCGTTCAGCCCCATCATATAACATATACAATCATGCCCGCTCGCTCAGCCCCATCATATAACATATACAATCACGCCCGCTCGCTCAGCCCCATCATATAACATATACAATCACGCCCGCTCGCTCAGCCCCATCATATAACATATACAATCACCCGCTCGCTCAGCCCATCATATAACATATACAATCATGCCCGCTCGCTCAGCCCCATCATATAACATATACAATCACGCCCGCTCGCTCAGCCCCATCATATAACATATACAATCACGCCCGCTCGCTCAGCCCCAACATATAACATATACAATTATACCCACTCGTTCAGCCCCATCATATAACATATACAATCATGCCCGCTCGCTCAGCCCCATCATATAACATATACAATCACGCCCGCTCGCTCAGCCCCATCATATAACATATACAATCACGCCCGCTCGCTCAGCCCCAACATATAACATATACAATTATACCCACTCTTCAGCCCCATCATATAACATATACAATCATGCCCGCTCGCTCAGCCCCATCATATAACATTTACAATCACGCCCGCTCGCTCAGCCCCATCATATAACATATACAATCACGCCCGCTCGCTCAGCCCCATCATATAACATTACAATCACACCTGCTCGCTCAGCCCCATCATATAACATATACAATCATGCACCGCTCGCTCAGCCCCGATCATATAACATATACAATCAGCCCGCTCGCTCAGCCCCATCATATAACATATACAATCACGCCCGCTCGCTCAGCCCCAACATATAACATATACATATACCCGCTCGCTCAGCCCCATCATATAACATATACAATATACCCCTCGTTCAGCCCCATCATATAACATATACAATCACGCCCGCTCGCTCAGCCCCATCATATAACATATACAATCACGCCCGCTCGCTCAGCCCCACATATAACATATACAATTCACGCCCACTCGTCAGCCCCATCATATAACATATACAATATACCCCTCGTCAGCCCCATCATATAACATATACAATCATGCCCGCTCGCTCAGCCCCATCATATAACATATACAATCACGCCCGCTCGCTCAGCCCCATCATATAACATTTACAATCACGCCCGCTCGCTCAGCCCCATACATATAACATATACAATTAACACCTCTCGTTCAGCCCGATCATATAACATATACAATCATGCCCGCTCGCTCAGCCCCATCATATAACATATACAATCACGCCCGCTCGCTCAGCCCCATCATATAACATATACAATCACGCCCGCTCGCTCAGCCCCAACATATAACATATACAATTATACCACTCGTTCAGCCCCATCATATAACATATACAATCATGCCCGCTCGCTCAGCCCCATCATATAACATTACAATCACGCCCGCTCGCTCAGCCCCATCATATAACATATACAATCACGCCCGCTCGCTCAGCCCCATCATATAACATATACAATCAACCCGCTCGCTCAGCCCATCATATAACATATACAATCATGCCCGCTCGCTCAGCCCCATCATATAACATATACAATCACGCCCGCTCGCTCAGCCCCATCATATAACATATACAATCACGCCCGCTCGCTCAGCCCCATCATATAACATATACAATCACGCCCGCTCGCTCAGCCCCATCATATAACATATACACTCACGCCTGCTCGCTCAGCCCCATCATATAACATATACACTCACGCCTGCTCGCTCAGCTCCATCATATAACATATACACTCACGCCTGCTCGCTCAGCTCCATCATATAACATATACAATCACGTCCCGCTCGCTCAGCCCCATCATATAACATATACAATCACGCCCGCTCGCTCAGCCCCATCATATAACATATACAATCACGCCTGCTCGCTCAGCTCCATCATATAACATATACAATCACGCCCGCTCGCTCAGCGCCTTTGGTTTCATTTCTGTTCTGTACAATTTCATTATAAAAATCCACAAAGTAAGAAAAGACATAAATAATGAAGCAGAATCCGGGTCATGTGACTGCGCTTCACGGCCGCGAGCGAATACTGCGCTGACTGGTAATAAAGGACTCGTGGGGAGATTAAAGCAAAGCAGCGAACTCCCCTTTAGTCACAGCCGATCATAAAGGTCATCGCCCTGAATAAAGCTGGGGGTCTGCCGAGTCCAGGGGGGCAGCGCTGCAAGGCTTCATGGCATACAAAGGTTACAGTTTGGTTGACTCTGGAGGGGGGGCGCTGTTTCACTGTAGTCTATGGCTTTTTCTGCAACAAAAGTGGTGAAAAAAGGTACTGCAAGTAACTAACGCTTCGCCCTTGTGGCAGTCGGAGGAAGACGCCTATAGAACATATAAAATCTCCGTTTCATTCTCAGTCCGCACATGGAGGGTACACAGATCTAAAAGAGCCAAAACGCTCAAAGATCGATGACAACCGGCTCATTCATTTCTGTTGTGACCATTTGTTCGGGGTTTTCAGTGATATTTTTCCATTTCTGGTTTTGGGAAAACGTCCGACAGGAGAAAATAAAGTGAAAATCCCTTCTGATCCGCGGCTCCTGGTGGAAAAGTCTCCAGACGAGGCACCGTCCAATCAGTGGCTGCAAAACGCGTCAGAAAATGACAAACTATTCAAACAATTCCACAGACGACGCGTCTCCGGCAGCGATTTACAATAGAAAACGCCTCATTTTTGGCTGTGAATAAACCTGTGAGCACAAGACCCCGGGCCCCAGAGGTGAAGAGGACACACGTCCCCTCTAAAGGTACCGTCACACGTTGCTACTTTTCTAGGAATTTCACTGGCAATTTGCTGGTTGCAGTGAAATCATGGACACATTGTTACATTTGTAAACAGCAACAAATACAACAATGTGTCCATGATTTCACTGCAACCAGCAAATTGCCAGTGAAATTCCTAGAAAGTTCCCGCATGTAAAGTACCCTAACTGGTGTCCGCGGCCTCACTGTATCCAAACGCTGCAGACGATGATAAACGTGACCGCACCGTATGACTCAGGATCCGTGTCCACAGAGCGTGCGACTGTCCTGAGCGTTATCAGCAGCTCCAACACCATATCCACAGATCACAACATGTATGGGATACAATGTACAGGGTATCCAAACTGCTCATGTGTGATACTGTCTGCTGAGCTGTGGTATCTAATCCTCTCCTGTGTGATACTGTCTGCTGAGCTGTGTATCTAATCCTCTCCTGTGTGATACTGTCTGCTGAGCTGTGTATCTAATCCTCTCCTGTGTGATACTGTCTGCTGAGCTGTGGTATCTAATCCTCTCCTGTGTGATACTGTCTGCTGAGCTGTGGTATCTAATCTGTCCTGTGTGATACTGTCTGCTGAGCTGTGGTATCTAATCCTATCCTGTGTGATACTGTCTGCTGAGCTGTGTATCTAATCCTATCCTGTGTGATACTGTCTGCTGAGCTGTGTATCTAATCCTATCCTGTGTGATACTGTCTGCTGAGCTGTGTGTCTAATCCTCTGCTGTGTGATACTGTCTGCAGAGCTGTGTATCTAATCCTATCCTGTGTGATACTGTCTGCTGAGCTGTGTATCTAATCTTATCCTGTGTGATACTGTCTGCTGAGCTGTGTATCTAATCCTATCCTGTGTGATACTGTCTGCTGAGCTGTGTATATAATCCTATCCTGTGTGATACTGTCTGCTGAGCTGTGTATCTAATCCTATCCTGTGATACTGTCTGCTGAGCTGTGTATCTAATCCTATATCGGGTATGATGATAGTAGGGGTCGCTCCGTTTATAATCTACATGTGAAGCTGTGACTGATGATCGCGGCTCTTCGGTGTCTGTGACACTACAACTCCCAGCAGTTCTCTCTGGTTGTCCTTTGTCTCCATTCTGACCATCACTTCTTTTTAACTTATGAGCACGCCGACCCTCCGCTGTGCCCCCCCCTTTATCTCAGAGGCCGCTGACCCTCCGCTGTCCTTTATCTCAGAGGCCGCTGACCCTCCGCTGTGCCCCTGCTGTTCTTTATCTCAGAGACCGCTGACCCTCCGCTGTGTCCCCCGCTGTCCTTTATCTCAGAGGCCGCTGACCCTCCGCTGTGCCCCTGCTGTTCTTTATCTCAGAGACCGCTGACCCTCCGCTGTGTCCCCCGCTGTCCTTTATCTCAGAGGCCGCTGACCCTCCGCTGTGCCCCTGCTGTTCTTTATCTCAGAGGCCGCTGACCCTCCGCTGTGCCCCTGCTGTCCTTTATCTCAGAGGCCGCTGACCCTCCGCTGTGCCCCTGCTGTTCTTTATCTCAGAGACCGCCGACCCTCCGCTGTGCCCCCGCTGTCCTTTATGTCAGAGACCGCTGACCCTCCGCTGTGCCCCCGCTGTCCTTTATCTCAGAGACCGCTGACCCTCCGCTGTGCCCCTGCTGTTCTTTATCTCAGAGACCGCTGACCCTCCGCTGTGCCCCTGCTGTTCTTTATCTCAGAGACTGCTGACCCTCCGCTGTGCCCCCGCTGTCCTTTATCTCAGAGACCGCTGACCCTCCGCTGTGCCCCCGCTGTCCTTTATGTCAGAGACCGCTGACCGTCCTCTGTGCCCCCGCTGTCCTTTATCTCAGAGGCCGCTGCCCCTCCGCTGCCCTTTATCTTCGGGGCCTGACCCTTTAAATGGAGAGGACATGAGTACGTTGCGCGGAGCAGACGGCGTGCAGTCACATGAGCGGCGGCGCTATATTTCCGGTGCTCCGCCGTGCCGTCCATTGCTTTATTCACCAGGGAAGACGATGTATAAAATCCGATGAGAAATGTTATAAACTCCGGGGATAATATAAAGCGCGGGCGCGGTACATGGCAGTGATGAGAACCGCGACCCGGAGGATCCGCGCTCCGGACCCCGTGAGATGCCGAGTCACATGGCGGCCGGACCGCGGCTCCGAACCCTTCATGTCTGTTGGCAGCGAGTCCTGTAAACATTCAGTTGTGTATGGTGGAGGTGGCTACACCAGGGAGCCGGCCTGGCTCTGCGCGGGCACCATGACGGGCACAGCACCCATCCGCACCAGGTTGGATGCCGTCACCCCGGATTGGATGTTCACCTCCTTCCTGGGGGGCTGCGGCTCCACCCCGTTGGTCTTTTGCAGGGTGCCCCGGTTCGTTGGCACAGCTGTGCTGTAATAGTTGCCATTGGTTGGCGCCATGTAGGAGGGCAATGACTGACTGGACATGCTGGGGTGGGGGTTGTAACTCTGCCATTCACGTAGGGGGGTCTGTAGCCGGTGTTGCTCCCTATGGCGGTGTTGATGGACGTGGTGTCCGAGGGTGATTTGGGCGGGTACGGCTTGTGCTCACGATGGCTGCCCATGGAGGACAAGGTGCCGTTTTTATATGCCAGGCTGGAATCATTGCCCTTGGGCCAGGGGAGAGTCTTTGGAGCCGGGGCGTCCTCCCTGCAAAAAATAAAACAGATGAGTCCTGACCAATGTAACTCCATATCTGCTTGAAGCAGCGCCCCCCTAACCCCAGGTTGTGTCTGGAACTGCAGCTCAGCTCCTGTGAAATTAATGGGGCTCTACTGTAATACCACAGGCAACCTGTGGACAGAGGTGGCAATGTTTTTGGGAATAAAGCAGCAATTTTTTAAAAACTTTAGCTATCCCTTTTAAAAAAATGCTCTTAAATGGTTTAAAATATCGACAACTTTGCTTATTAGGTGCTGGTGACTGAGTGTGTGTGTCCTCCAGCACTCGGCTCATTAGGTGGAGGTGACTGAGCGTGTGTGTCCTCCAGCACTCTGCTCATTAGGTGGAGGTGACTGAGTGTGTCCCCTCCAGCACTCGGCTCATTAGGTGGAGGGGACTGAGCGTGTGTGTCCTCCAGCACTCAGCTCATTAGGTGGAGGTGACTGAGTGTGTGTGTCCTCCAGCACTCGGCTCATTAGGAGGAGGTGACTGAGCGTGTGTGTCCTCCAGCACTCGGCTCATTAGGTGGAGGTGACTGAGTGTGTGTGTCCTCCAGCACTCGGCTCATTAGGTGGAGGTGACTGAGCGTGTGTGTCCTCCAGCGCTCGGCTCATTAGGAGGAGGTGACTGAGCGTGTGTCCTCCAGCACTCGGCTCATTAGGTGGAGGTGACTGAGCGTGTGTGTCCTCCAGCACTCTGCTCATTAGGTGGAGGTGACTGAGCGTGTGTGTCCTCCAGCACTCGACTCATTAGGTGGAGGTGACTGAGTGTGTGTCCTCCAGCACTCGGTTCATTAGGTGGAGGTGACTGAGAGTGTGTGTCCTCCAGCACTCAGCTCATTAGGTGGAGGTGACTGAGCATGTGTGTCCTCCAGCACTCGGTTCATTAGGTGGAGGTGACTGAGCGTGTGTGTCCTCCAGCACTCGGCTCATTAGGTGGAGGTGACTGAGTGTGTGTCCTCCAGCACTCGGCTCATTAGGTGGAGGTGACTGAGTGTGTGTCCTCCAGCACTCGGTTCATTAGGTGGAGGTGACTGAGCGTGTGTGTCCTCCAGCACTCAGCTCATTAGGTGGAGGGAACTGAGCGTGTGTGTCCTCCAGCACTCGGCTCATTAGGTGGAGGTGACTGAGCGTGTGTGTCCTCCAGCACTCGGCTCATTAGGTGGAGGTGGCTGAGTGTGTGTGTCCTCCAGCACTCGGCTCATTAGGTGGAGGTGACTGAGTGTGTGTGTCCTCCAGCACTCGGCTCATTAGGAGGAGGTGACTGAGCGTGTGTGTCCTCCAGCACTCGTCTCATTAGGAAGAGGTGACTGAGCGTGTGTGTCCTCCAGCACTCGGCTCATTAGGTGGAGGGGACTGAGCATGTGTGTCCTCCAGCACTCGGCTCATTAGGTGGAGGTGACTGAGCGTGTGTGTCCTCCAGCACTCGGCTCATTAGGTGGAGGTGACTGAGCGTGTGTGTCCTCCAGCACTCGGCTCATTAGGTGGAGGTGACTGAGCGTGTGTGTCCTCCAGCACTCGGCTCATTAGGTGGAGGTGACTGAGCGTGTGTGTCCTCCAGCACTCGGCTCATTAGGTGGAGGTGACTGAGCGTGTGTGTCCTCCAGCACTCGGCTCATTAGGTGGAGGTGACTGAGCTGTGTGTCCTCCAGCACTCGCTCATTAGGTGGAGGTGACTGAGCGTGTGTGTCCTCCAGCACTCGGCTCATTAGGTGGAGGTGACTGAGCGTGTGTGTCCTCCAGCACTCGGCTCATTAGGGAGGTGACTGAGCGTGTGTTCCTCCAGCACGCTCAGTCATAGGTGGAGGTGACTGAGCGTGTGTGTCCTCCAGCACTCGGCTCATTAGGAGGAGGTGACTGAGCTGTGTGTTCCTCCAGCACTCGGCTCATTAGGTGGAGGTGACTGAGGTGTGTGTCCTCCAGCACTCGGCTCATTAGGTGGAGGTGACTGAGCGTGTTTGTCCTCCAGCACTCGGCTCATTAGGTGGAGTGACTGAGCGTGTGTGTCCTCCAGCACTCGGTCATTAGGTGGAGGTGACTGAGCGTGTGTGTCCTCCAGCACTCGGCTCATTAGGTGGAGGTGACTGAGCGTGTGTGTCCTCCAGCACTCGGTCATTAGGTGAGGGTGACTGAGCGGTGTGTCCTCCAGCACTCGGCTCATTAGGTGGAGGTGACTGAGCGTTGTGTCCTCCAGCACTCGGCTCATTAGGGGAGTGGAGTGATGAGCGTGTGTGTCCTCCAGCACTCGCTCATTAGGTGGAGGTGACTGAGGTGTGTGTCCTCCAGCACTCGCTCATTAGGTGGAGGTGACTGAGCGTGTGTGTCCTCCAGCACTCGGCTCATTAGGAGGTGACTGAGCGTGTGTGTCCTCCAGCACTCGGCTCATTAGGTGGAGGTGACTGAGCGTGAGGTGCTGAGCGGTGTCTCCACTCCGCTCATTAGGTGGAGGTGACTGAGCTGTGTGTCTCCAGCAGGCTCATTAGGGGAGGTGACTGAGTGTGTGTCCTCCACACTGGTCATTGGAGGGTGTTCCTCAGTGTGTCCTCCAGTACGGGTGTCATTAGGTGGTGTACTGAGCTGGTTTGTCCCAGCACTCTGTCTTCGAGGAGGTGACTGAGGGTGGTGTCCCCAGCACTGGCTCTCATTAGGGGAGGTGACTGAGGTGTCCTCCAGCTCGCTCATTGGTTAGGTGGAGTACTGAGCGTGTGTGTCTGCCTCCGCACTCGGTCATTAGGTGGAGGTGACTGAGCATGTTGTCCTCCAGCAGTCGGTATTGGTGGAGGTGACTGAGTGTGTGTCCTCCGACCACTCATTAGGTGGAGGTGACTGAGCGTGTGTGTCCTCCAGCACTCGGCTCATTAGGGAGTGACTGAGGTGTGTGTCCTCCAGCACTCGGTATTGGAGGTGACTGAGCGTGTGTGTCCTCCAGCATCGGCTCATTAGGTGGAGTGACGGGTGTGTGTCTCAGCACTCGGCTCTTAGTGAGGTGACTCGTGTTGCCTCCGACTCGCTTTATGGTGGAGTGTGAGAGCGTGTGTGTCTCCACCTCGTCTCCTCATTAGGAGTGACTGGACTGGTTATGTCTCCACTCTCGCTCTTTGGTGAGGTGATCTGAGGTGTGTGCCTCAGCACTGGTATTAGCTCAGTGACTGACGTGTGCTCACACTCAAGGTGACTTAGGTGGAGTACTGAGCGTGTCGTGTCCTCCAGCACTCGGCCATTAGGTGGAGGTGGACTAGCATGTGTCCTCCAGCAAGTCGGCCATTAGGTGAGTGACATGAGTCTGTTGGTGGTCCAGTACTCGGCTCATTAGGGAGGTGACTGAGCTGTGTGTCCTCCACTCGCTCATTAGAGGAGGACTGAGGTTGTCCTCCAACTCGCTATTATGAGGTGACTGAGCGTGTGTGTCCTCCAGCACTCGCCATTAGGTGAGTGACTGGCGTTGTCCTCCAGCATCGTCATTAGGGAGGGACTGAGGTGTGTCCTCCAGCCTCGCTCATTAGGTGGGGACTGAGCGTGTGTTCCTCCAATGGTCATAGGGAAGGTGCTGAGCGTGTGTCCTCAGCATCGCTCATTAGGAGTGCTGAGGTGTGTCCTCCAGCATCGGCTCATAGGAGGGACTGAGCTTGTGTCCTCCACACTCGCTCATTAGTGAGTGACGAGCTGTGTGTCCTCCAGCATGCTCATTAGGGGAGGTGACTGAGGTGGCCTCCAGCACTCGCTATTATGAGGTGACGAGCGTGTGTGTCCTCCAGCATCGGCCATTATGGGATGAGTTGTGCCTCCGACCGCTCATAGTAGTGCTACGTGTTGTCAACTCGCCATTAGGGGACGAGCTTGTGTCTCAGCATCGCTCATTAGTGGAGGACTACTTGTTCCGCCGGCTCATTAGGGAGTGATGAGGGTGTTCCTCCGCACTCGCTTAGGAGTGACGAGGTGTTGTCCTCCACACTCGCTCATTAGGTACTGACGGTGACTTTTGAGGTATGTGTGTCCTCCAGCATTCGCTCATTATGAGGTGACTGACGTGTGTCCTCCACACTCGCTCATTAGTGAAGTTGAGATGCTTGAAGGCTATTGTGGTCTCCAACTCTGTATGTAGTTGACTGCGGAGGTGTGTGTTCAATCGCTTGGGAGTGATACTGTCTAGATGGCGTATAGTGGTGACCGTGAGGTTTCTCCAGTATCGCTGGAGGGACGCTGTGTACCAGCAATTGTCATGGAGGTGAACGAGGTGGTGTCCAGCCTCTCATAGGAGGACGCGTGTGTCCCCACAGCTCATTAGTGAGGTAGAGCGTGTGTTCCTCCAGCATTCGGCTCATTAGGTGGAGGTGACTGAGCGTGTGTGTCCTCCAGCACTCGGCTCATTAGGTAGAGGTGACTGAGCGTGTGTGTCCTCCAGCATTCGGCTCATTAGAAGGAGGGGACTGAGTGTGTGTGTCCTCCAGGACTCGACTCATTAGGTGGAGGTGACTGAGCGTGTGTGTCCTCCAGCACTCGGCTCATTAGGTGGAGGTGACTGAGCGTGTGTGTCCTCCAGCATTCGGCTCATTAGGTGGAGGTGACTGAGCGTGTGTGTCCTCCAGCGCGCGGCTCATTAGGTGGAGGTGACTGAGCGTGTGTGTCCTCCAGCACTCGGCTCATTAGGTGGAAGTGACTGAGCGTGTGTGTCCTCCAGCACTCGGCTCATTAGGTGGAGGTGACTGAGCGTGTGTGTCCTCCAGCATTCGGCTCATTAGGTGGAGGTGACTGAGCGTGTGTGTCCTCCAGCATTCGGCTCATTAGGTGGAGGTGACTGAGCGTGTGTGTCCTCCAGCACTCGGCTCATTAGGTGGAAGTGACTGAGCGTGTGTGTCCTCCAGCACTCAGCTCATTAGGAGGAGGGGACGGAGCGTGTGTGTCCTCCAGCGTAAAGCTCATTGAATGAACATAATCATTGCCATACACTGGACACCAGGGGGCGCTGTACTATATAAGTAATGTCAGAACTCTGCAGGGAAACATTGATACAATGAATCTAGATTGGGGACGGCTCCTTACTTGATGTCGTTCTCGGTCTCTTCTTGTGCAGATTTCTTCCCTCGTCGGTAGAGATAAATCAGCACCGTCACCAGGATCACCAGGCAGCAGAGTCCAACAATTGTGCCCACCACTGCGCCCACAATGATCGCGGTCCTGGAAACTGCAGCAATAACATTAATAGTAAATGATCAGTATATGAGATCATTCTCCGGGGCCATTAATGAGTCCCTAGAGCCGCACGCACCAGACTTCACCTCCATCGTGATGCTGCACTCAGACACACCGGCCGTGTTCCGGGACGTGCACACATACGTCCCGGTGTTGTCCGCTGTCAGATTGGTCAGCGTTAAGGTTCCCTTCACAGCGTCTGCAAATACAGACATCAGATATCAGACAATACAACTACAAGAGTCACATCAGGAGCACGCTCACAGCAGCACAGAGTACTTCAGCGGTGATATAGAGGGAGATTGTCAGCATATAACAGGACTAGAAGGGGCATAACTACAACAGGTGCAGGGGTTGCAATCGCACCTGGGCCCCGGAGCCTGGGGGGCCCCAACAGTCCCTTTAGTCTATAGAAAAAGACTAATACTATTAAAAATTTGCAATAATTGGGAGCCCAGTGGACCTTTTGCATCGGGGCCCACAAGCTTCAAGTGACGCCCCTGACTCCAGCTATAATATAGGAGGAGCGGAATGACAACTATTGAGATGGCGGAACCTTTGAGCAGCACAGAGTATTTCAGCAGTGAGACAGTAACTGTAACCTACAGACCATGGCAGCATATAACAGGACCTGACCAGCAGAGATCAGAAAAATATCGAGGAATCAAATGCAAAATATGTTAAATATTTACATAACCGATTGTCATTAAGGTTTAATTACAGCTTAAATGTCACAACCCATTGGATTTAATTCCTGAAATACTTTGTGCTGCTGAGAGGATCATCCTGTTTCCAACCCCCTCAGTAATCTTCATTTCGCTCCTCATAGAATATCTATCTATATTTTTGTATCACATGGCTTCTCTCCATTAATGGGGAGACAATGCTGGGAGTTGTAGTACTTACCGTGAGCTGGAGGGAAGTACACCACATTGACGGCCGCCTTCCTTATCCAGGAGTACAGGGGCACGGGGCGGCCAGACGAAGACTTGCAGCTGAGGGTAACATTGGCACTAATATAGGGGTCTCCATGTAACTCACATGTGGGCTTAGAAGGAGGCACTAAATTAAAAAAAAAAATGTCTACAATTAATTGCTAATAGTATCATAATTTACATTGCAAATCACTAAAATGCAGACTGCAGTACTGCTGAATGACCACTAGATGGCAGGGGAGGACAAGGCTGGAGATTGCTGATATTGTGTCAATATTTGTAAATATTCAACTTTTCTATCTTGACAGATGAATATGGAGAAAATACAGAAGTTCTACAGTAAAAGTGGATAAGAACAGACCGGGCCCTGGAGCCTAGGGGGCCCCATAAGTCCCCTTGGCCTATAGAAAAAGACTAATGCAATTAAATATAAGAAATAATTGGGGGCCCCTTTGGAGCTTTTGCATTGGGGCCCATGAGCTTCAAGGTACGCCACCGGATAGGAAGGGATAGAATAAGGATAATGGAGGCGCTCTGATGTATAGGGTTTCTCTAGTTGAGGTCATGGCCGAGCTCAGTGTAAGGTGCGGGGTGGGGGGGGGGTAGGGGTGGTTTGCAGTTTTGGGTGGAGTTGCATTTTTTCCTACTGCACAATAAATTCTATAAATAATCTCTTTTCCTTTGTTTTGTGCCCCGGCTGCACCCACCCTCCCCTGTGTATTATTCCATTCATTGCTGCATCGTCTGATGATGATGATTTCTGCAGATCGTCACTCCCTGCACACAATCCTGTATTGTATCACCCTGAGATTCCTGCAGACCATCGCGACCCCTCACAATGTCCCGCACTCACCCAGGATGGACACATCCATCACCCCGATGTTACTGCTGCCCGCACTCTGATCGTCCCGCACATTCACATAGCAGCGATATTGTCCGGAGTCTGAGGACTGAGTCTTATTAATGAAGATAGAGATGTTCCTTGATGGCATCTTATACACAAAATCTAAGCGACCCCTGAACCCCGCCGCAATGTCCGCCTCTCCGTCCATATATCTCAGGATCTGCAAACAAGAAAGTGCAACAAAAGACCAAACTTATCTACTGATATTATAGTAGTTATATTCTTGTATATAGGAGCAGTATTATAGTAGTTATATTCTTGTATATAGGGGCAGTATTATAGTAGTTATATTCTTGTATATAGGAGCAGTATTATAGTAGTTATATTCTTGTATATAGGAGCAGTAGTATTATAGTAGTTATATTCTTGTATATAGAGGCAGTATTATAGTAGTTATATTCTTGTACATAGGGGCAGTATTATAGTAGTTATATTCTTGTATATAGGAGCAGTATTATAGTAGTTATATTCTTGTATATAGGGGCAGTATTATAGTAGTTATATTCTTGTATATAGGAGCAGTATTATAGTAGTTATATTCTTGTATATAGGGGCAGTGTTATAGTAGTTATATTCTTGTATATAGGAGCAGTATTATAGTAGTTATATTCTTGTACATAGGGGCAGTATTATAGTAGTTATATTCTTGTATATAGGAGCAGTATTATAGTAGTTATATTCCTGTATATAGGGGCAGTATTATAGTAGTTATATTCTTGTATATAGGAGCAGTATTATAGTAGTTATATTCTTGTATATAGGGGCAGTATTATAGTAGTTATATTCCTGTATATAGGGGCAGTATTATAGTAGTTATATTCTTGTATATAGGAGCAGTATTATAGTAGTTATATTCCTGTATATAGGAGCAGTATTAATAGTATTATATTCTTGTATATAGGAGCAGTATTATAGTAGTTATATTCTTGTATATAGGGGCAGTATTATAGTAGTTATATTCTTGTATATAGGGGCAGTATTATAGTAGTTATATTCTTGTATATAGGAGCAGTATTATAGTAGTTATATTCCTGTATATAGGAGCAGTATTATAGTAGTTATATTCTTGTACATAGGGGCAGTATTATAGTAGTTATATTCTTGTATATAGGAGCAGTATTATAGTAGTTATATTCTTGTATATAGGGAGCAGTATTATAGTAGTTGTATTCTTGTATATAGAGGCAGTATTATAGTAGTTATATTCTTGTATATAAGGGGCAGTATTATAGTAGTTATATTCTTGTATATAGGAGCAGTATTATAGTAGTTATATTCCTGTATATAGGGGCAGTATTATAGTAGTTATATTCTTGTATATAGGAGCAGTATTATAGTAGTTATATTCTTGTATATAGGGAGCAGTATTATAGTAGTTGTATTCTTGTATATAGAGGCAGTATTATAGTAGTTATATTCTTGTATATAGGGGCAGTATTATAGTAGTTATATTCTTGTATATAGGGGCAGTATTATAGCAGTTATATTCTTGTACATAGGGGCAGTATTATAGTAGTTATATTCTTGTACATAGGAGCAGTATTATAGTAGTTATATTCTTGTATATAGGAACAGTATTATAGTAGATATATTCTTATATATAGGGGCAGTATTATAGTAGTTATATTCTTGTATATAGGGGCAGTATTATAGTAGTTATATTCTTTTATATAGGAGCAGTATTAAAGTAGTTATATTCTTGTATATAGGGGCAGTATTATAGTAGTTATATTCTTGTATATAGGGACAGTATTATAGTAGTTATATTCTTGTATATAGAGGCAGTATTATAGTAGTTATATTCTTGTACATAGGAGCAGTATTATAGTAGTTGTATTCTTGTATATAGGGGCAGTATTATAGTAGTTATATTCTTGTATATAGAGGCAGTATTATAGTAGTTATATTCTTGCATATAGGAGCAGTATTATACTAGTTATATTCTTGTATATAGGAGCAGTATTATAGTAGTTGTATTCTTGTATATAGAGGCAGTATTATAGTAGTTATATTCTTGTACATAGGAGCAGTATTATAGTAGTTATATTCTTGTATATAGGAGCAGTATTATAGTAGTTATATTCTTGTATATAGGAACAGTATTATAGTAGTTATATTCTTGTATATAGGGGCAGTATTATAGTAGTTATATTCTTGCATATAGGAGCAGTATTATAGTAGTTATATTCTTGTATATAGGAGCAGTATTATAGTAGTTATATTCCTGTATATAGGAGCAGTATTATAGTAGTTATATTCTTGTATATAGGGAGCAGTATTATAGTAGTTGTATTCTTGTATATAGAGGCAGTATTATAGTAGTTATTTTCTTGTATATAGGAGCAGTATTATAGTAGTTATATTCTTGTATATAGAGGCAGTATTATAGTAGTTATTTTCTTGTATATAGGGGCAGTATTATAGTAGTTATATTCTTGTACATAGGGGCAGTATTATAGTAGTTATATTCTTGTACATAGGAGCAGTATTATAGTAGTTATATTCTTGTACATAGGGGCAGTATTATAGCAGTTATATTCTTGTATATAGGGGCAGTATTATAGTAGTTATATTCTTGTATATAGGAGCAGTATTATAGTAGTTATATTCTTGTACATAGGAGCAGTATTATAGTAGTTATATTCTTGTACATAGGGGCAGTATTATAGTAGTTATATTCTTGTATATAGGAGCAGTATTATAGTAGTTATATTCTTGTATATAGGGGCAGTATTATAGTAGTTATATTCTTGTATATAGGGGCAGTATTATAGTAGTTATATTCTTGTATATAGGGGCAGTATTACAGTAGTTATATTCTTGTATATAGGGGCAGTATTATAGTAGTTATATTATTGTACATAGGGGCAGTATTATAGTAGTTATATTCTTGTACATAGGAGCAGTATTATAGTAGTTATATTCTTTACATAGGAGCAGTATTATAGTAGTTACATTCTTGTATATAGGGACAGTATTATAGTAGTTATATTCTTGTATATAGGGACAGTATTATAGTAGTTATAGTCTTGTATATAGGAGCAGTATTATAGTAGTTATATTCTTGTATATAGAGGCAGTATTATAGTAGTTATATTCTTGTATATAGGGGCAGTATTATAGTAGTTATATTCTTGTATATAGGAGCAGTATTATAGTAGTTATATTCTTGTATATAGGGGCAGTATTATAGTAGTTATATTCTTGTATATAGGAGCAGTATTATAGTAGTTATATTCTTGTATATAGGGGCAGTATTATAGTAGTTATATTCTTGTATATAGGAGCAGTATTATAGTAGTTATATTCTTGTATATAGGAGCAGTATTATAGTAGTTATATTCTTGTATATAGGAGCAGTATTATAGTAGTTATATTCTTGTATATAGGAGCAGTATTATAGTAGTTATATTCTTGTATATAGGGGCAGTATTATAGTAGTTATATTCTTGTATATAGGGGACAGTATTATAGTAGTTATATTCTTGTATATAGGAGCAGTATTATAGTAGTTATATTCTTGTACATAGGGGCAGTATTATAGTAGTTATATTCTTGTACATAGGAGCAGTATTATAGTAGTTATATTCTTGTATATAGGAGCAGTATTATAGTAGTTATATTCTTGTATATAGGAGCAGTATTATAGTAGTTATATTCTTGTATATAGGGGCAGTATTATAGTAGTTATATTCTTGTATATAGGGGCAGTATTATAGTAGTTATATTCTTGTATATAGGAGCAGTATTATAGTAGTTATATTCTTGCACATGGGGGCAGTATAGTGTCCTGCGTATTATTTGGATGATACCTGTGTTTGCTCCTCTTGCGCTCGCTGGATGTACCAGGTGATATACGGTTTTTCATTGGAGCTGCTTGAATACCACACGGGCAGGGTGACACTTTGCCCTTCTATCACCGTCACTGATTTCTGCTCCACGTGAACCTCCAGCAGGGCCAGCGACACTTCTGTTAATACAGAGAGAATTACGTCTGTTACTGATCTGTGAACAAATAATTTACAGCTGAGAAGAAGAATTAACTTTAATAAGTAGAGAAACAGAAAACTCCAGGATTGGGGGTGTTGGGCATAGACTATAAATATTATGTAACTACATTATTAGTTCTCCTATCATATTAAATATTTTTATCTAGAAGCTTCTACATCTGGATGGATCAACCTTAAGAAAAAGTCTGTGCAGTAAGAAAAGGCAGTGAACTGTACAGCAACGAGATCTTAAGATTCCCTCCAGATACAGACGCTGCGATCACAGCGTGCGGCAATCTGTCCGGATATTTACTGCTGTCCCTCCGTCTCCACCATACAGAATCCTCACATCCCAATATCGGCCCGTAATACAGCCCGGAGCCGTCCGCCACCAATCAGGGAATCAATAATTAACCTACACAGTCCGATCAGCCGCAGGAATGAACAGAACGTCAATATTTAACATTAATGTCCAGGGAGAAATAATATCAGAGTCAGAGATTATATTGTGGATTATATCAGAGACTGCAACTAATGAATCACTGGAATCTGTAACGATAAAATATATTATCCCCGTAGAGAATTACTACGCAGATTATACATGACAGATTGTCCAATATCCAAAGACACGAGATAACGATGGAAGAACAGAATTCACTAGAGATCAGACATCACTGAGAACTCATCATCACGAGATCAACTCACTGAAGATCACTGGAACCGGTAACATTCACTAGAGATGTCGAGTCATCATCACTGAGTAGAATACTGAGCAGTATCATCACTACAGATCAGATCCTGAGTACATCACTAGATAGAATTGAGAACGTACATCACTAGAGATCGACATCACTGAGAACGTCTCATCATACTAGAGATTGGACAGCGTCCACATCACTAGAGATAGACATCATGAGACGGTGACATCACTAACAGACATCTGAGCGGTTTACATCACTAGAGATCGACATCACTGAGCATCTACATCACTAGAGATGACATCACTGAGAACGATCGGCGGTGACATCACTGAGATCGGCATCACTGAGATCTCAGACATCACTAGGAGATCGGGTGACATCACTGGAGATCGGCAGGCGATCGAGCGTCATCACTAGAGATCCGGCGGTGACATCACTGAGATCAGCAGTGAGACGTCACCCACTAGAGATCAGACATCACTGGAACATCTCATCACTAGAGATCGACATCACTAGAGATCGGCGGTGACGTCACTGAGATCGGCGGTGACGTCACTGGGATCGGCGGTGACGTCACAGGAGATTGGCGGTGACGTCACTGGAGATTGGCGGTGACGTTACTGAGATCGGCGGTGACATTACTGGAGATTGGCGGTGACATTACTGGATGATTGGCGGTGACATCACTGGGATGATCGGCGGTGACGTTACTGAGATCGGCGGTGACGTTACTAGGAGATTGGCGGTGACATTTCTGAGATCGGCGGTGACATTACTGGAGATTGGCGGTGACATTACTGGAGATTGGCGGTGACGTTACTGGAGATTGGCGGTGACATTACTGGAGTTTGGCGGTGACGTTACTGGAGATCGGCGGTGACATTACTGGAGATCGGCGGTGACATCACTGGAGATTGGCGTGACATCACTGGAGATTGGCGGTGACATCACTGGAGATCGGCGGTGACATCACTAGAGATGGCGGTGACGTCACTAGAGATTGGCGGTGACATCACTGGAGATCGGCGGTGACATCACTGAGTGTACTGTGCTGTTGTGGAGGGATTTGTAGATGGATACATCTTCGAGCTGTAGCCTTGTGCAGTAACCACAATATGAATGTCTGATGAGATCAGTTCTGGGACACCGGTGACGTCTCCCCTAATGTGGCCTGTAGCAAATGGAGGAAATGATAATTCTTATTAAGTCTTTTCACATCTCTAATTTGGGATTATGACAGTAAGAGAAAAGACAGGACCGTGAGCAGCGCACAGCCGCCAGCAGTAAGACGCTCTGCTCCAAAAGTCCCATCAAGATGATTAAGCAACCACCGAGGAAAGGAGCTTATTCTGCCTGGACGCACAGAAGAGGCTGCGGCGCAATTCACGGTATTTAACCTTGCACACCCGTGTGAGAGCCGTATCCCGCCCTGACCCCCAGCAATCTGGGACCGCATACAGACCGGCACCGAGGTATCACATTGTGTACCTGGGCTTGGATAAATAGAACTTTCCGCTATTTTGCAGCGCTGTCATTCTTCGCTGTTTGTTGTGTGCACATGCTGCGTTTTATAGTTTTTTTTTACGCATCTTTGAGTACAGATTTGTCATGAAAACTCACATTTTTCTGCAGCCTTTTTCCTGCCAAGAGATGCAGAAACTCCTGCAACCAAATACTCAACGTGCGCACGTGCCCTATAGTCCGGCGGTTCAGACTCTGTGACTTGCACCCGCACTTGGTGCCGCTTTATTCCCCTTTCTTGGGGAAATTTTTTATACATAAAAATGTGTCAACTGTTTCAGCCACTTGATTGCATATACTGTAGGTGCATAAAACCCAGCGCACAGCTGTGCAACCTCCATAGACCATCACTGGCAGCAGTATGGACTGTATGGGCAGCACGGTGGCACAGGGGATCCTTGGAGTTGAGGTCCTGGGTTGAAATTCCACCAAGGACATCATCTGCAGGAGTTTGTATGTTCTCCTAATTTTCATGGCTTTCCTCCAGTTTCCTCCCACTCCAAAGACTTATAGGGAATTTAGATCCTGAGCCCCAGTGGGAACACGGATGATGTCTGGAAACTGGAAATTCATTAATGTTACGATGTCTGTGAGTAAAAAGTCCTGGAGAGTCGGTGACTGGCCGGGTGTATGATGCCAAATGTCACCTGTCAGCATGAGAAGGTTCTGATCTGCCCCAGTAACTTGTGAATATTAGGGGATGCCCCCATTGTCTCTTTCAGGCAGTCCACAGTCTTTCCTCGGCGATCCCCACTGTCTTTTTCCATCAGTCCCCACTGTCTTTTTCCGGCGGTCCCAACTGTCATTTTCTGGCGGTCCCAACTGTCATTTTCCGGCGGTCCCAACTGTCATTTTCCAGCGCACCACTTTTTTTCCGGCGGTCACCACTGCCTTTTTCCAGCATGCCACTGTCTTTTGCCAGAGGTCCCAACTGTCGTTTTCTGTCAGTCCCCACTATCTTTTTCTGGCATTCCACTGTCTTTTTCCAGTGGTCCCCACAGTCTTTTTTTTTCAGCACTCTGTCTTTTTCCAGCAGTCCCAGCTGCCTCTTTGTGGAGGTCTCCGCTCTTTCTGGCTGTTACTATTGCCCCTTTCTGGAGGTCTCCGCTCTTCCTGGAGGTCCCCGCTTATTCCGGCTGTCCCCGCTGCTTCTTTACGGAGGTCTCCGCTCTTTCTAGCTGTTACTATTGCCTCTTTTTGGAGGTCTCCGCTCTTCCTGGAGGTCCCCCGCTCTTCCTGGAGGTCTCCGCTCTTTCTGACTGTCCCCGCTGCCTATTTCCGGAGGTTCTTGCTCTTTCTGGCTGTCCCCGCTGCCTGTGTCTGGAGGTTCCCGCTCTTTGCCTCTTTCTGGAGGTCCTCGCTCTTTCTGGCTGTCCCCGCTGCCTCTTTCTGGAGGTCCCCACTCTTTCTGGCTGTCCCCGCTGCCTATTTCCGGAGGTTCTTGCTCTTTCTGGCTGTCCCCGCTGCCTCTTTCCGGAGGTACCTGCTCTTTCCGGCTGTCCCTGCTGCCTCTTTACGAAAGTCTTCGCTCTTTCTGGCTGTTACTATTGCCTCTTTCTGGAGGTCTCCGCTCTTCCTGGAGGTCCCCGCTCTTTCCGGCTGTCCCCGCTGCCTCTTTCTATCGCTACGTACTCTCCTGACTGGTGACAAAAGTCATCCATTTTTAAGCAGCAGGGGCTCCAGGAATCTCCTTTTTTTCTGACATTTTGGCCATGTGCACACGTTCAGTATTTGATGAGTTTTTTACCTCAGGATTTGTAGACAAGCCTCAGCGTATTTTTTAGTATTTTCTTGAAGAGTTTTGTCTTTATTTTTCCTAATATACATTTAACATATTTCCAGCTTTTTTTGGCATCTTCTCATTGGTGTTTTTTTTCAAATTGATAAAAAAAAAAATGAATAAAATACTTTTTTAGGCAAAACCACTGATGAAATGCTCGAATATACATCCGGACATTTTTCCTTCTGCAGAAAACGCCCGGAGAACGGACAGGAGACGTCTTTCCACGGTTTGGAGAACGGACAGGAGACGTCTTTCCACGGTTTGGAGAACGGACAGGAGACGTCTTTCCACGGTTCGGTCTTTATGAGAGTTTGGAATATGTACAGGACGTCGTTCTTGCATTGAACCTAATGAGATTCTTTTCGAGCTTTTTCTAGTGTAATGAGTGGAGGTGTGAACACAGCCTTAGTAATATGTACGGAGCTTCATACAAGGCGATGTCTGCAGCTCAATGCCAGGCGTCTGCCGGGTTGGTGTAAAGCACGTCGTGTCCTATGATTTTTGCTGGAATCAGATGACCAGAACCTATTTCTGTACCAAGCCCAACCCAGTGATTGTGCACACACCTGGGAGGTCTGCTCCTGGAGGTGACTGCGCCCTTCACCGTGTATAACCAGGGCGGTTCTCCAATATAGGACCGCTCCAAGGTCCTTTCAGATAAACATTAACTCTAGATGAGCCCCAATCAAGTCTCCGGCCATATAAATGTCTACAGCAGCCTGACCTGATCCACACTGACTTATTCCTTCAAAGTCTCAATTTTATTCATATATAGGAAAGGAGATAAGAGGCTGCCGGGCTGCTGTAGAGCCGCCGCTGATCAGGAGGGGAACGAGCGACAAACAGGACAGAGTTCCAGCTGTTTCCGTATAGAGATTTTTGAGTATGAAGACACCAAGTGGGCGACACTACTGTGTGGGGGGCGCCAAGACATTATTAATCAAAGGGGTCACTGCTATTGTGTGGGGGGTACTAAGGGGCCACTGTTAGGGTCATCATCACTGTGGGGGCCAGATTACTGGGGATCACATACTTTACTGTATATAGAGCAGCATGGTGGCTCAGTGGTTAGCACTGTATATGGTGGCTCAGTGGTTAGCACTGTATATGGTGGCTCAGTGGTTAGCACTGTATATGGTGGCTCAGTGGTTAGCACTGTATATGGTGGCTCAGTGGTTAGCACTGTATATGGTGGCTCAGTGGTTAGCACTGTATATGATGGCTCAGTAGTTAGCACTGTATATGGTGGCTCAGTGGTTAGCAGTGTATACGGTGGCTCAGTGGTTAGCACTGTATATGGTGGCTCAGTGGTTAGCACTGTATATGGTGGCTCAGTGGTTAGCACTGTATATGATGGCTCAGTAGTTAGCACTGTATATGGTGGCTCAGTGGTTAGCAGTGTATACGGTGGCTCAGTGGTTAGCACTGTATATGGTGGCTCAGTGGTTAGCACTGTATATGGTGGCTCAGTGGTTAGCACTGTATATGGTGGCTCAGTGGTTAGCACTGTATATGGGGGCTCAGTGGTTAGCACTGTATATGGTGGCTCAGTGGTTAGCACTGTATATGGTGGCTCAGTGGTTAGCACTGTATATGGTGGCTCAGTGGTTAGCACTGTATATGGTGGCTCAGTGGTTAGCACTGTATGGTGGCTCAGTGGTTAGCACTGTATATGGTAGCTCAGTGGTTAGCACTGTACGGTGGCTCAGTGGTTAGCACTGTATATGGTGGCTCAGTGGTTAGCACTGTGTATGGTGGCTCAGTGGTGAGCACTGTATACGGTGACTCAGTGGTTAGCACTGTATACGGTGGCTCAGTGGTTAGCACTGTATGGTGGCTCAGTGGTTAGCACTGTATATGGTGGCTCAGTGGTTAGCACTGTATATGGTGGCTCAGTGGTTAGCACTGTATATGGTAGCTCAGTGGTTAGCACTGTATGGTGGCTCAGTGGTTAGCACTGTATATGGTGGCTCAGTGGTTAGCACTGTATATGGTGGCTCAGTGGTTAGTACTGTATATGGTGGCTCAGTGGTTAGCACTGTATATGGTGGCTCAGTGGTTAGCACTGTATATGGTGGCTCAGTGGTTAGCACTGTATATGGTGGCTCAGTGGTTAGCACTGTATGGTGGCTCAGTGGTTAGCACTGTGTATGGTGGCTCAGTGGTTAGCACTGTATATGGTGGCTCAGTGGTTAGCACTGTATACGGTGGCTCAGTGGTTAGCACTGTATATGGTGGCTCAGTGGTTAGCACTGTATATGGTGGCTCAGTGGTTAGCACTGTATAGTGGCTCAGTGGTTAGCACTGTATGGTGGCTCAGTGGTTAGCACTGTATATGGTAGCTCAGTGGTTAGCACTGTATGGTGGCTCAGTGGTTAGCACTGTATATGGTGGCTCAGTGGTTAGCACTGTATGGTGGCTCAGTGGTTAGCACTGTATGGTGGCTCAGTGGTTAGCACTGTATATGGTAGCTCAGTGGTTAGCACTGTATGGTGGCTCAGTGGTTAGCACTGTATGGTGACTCAGTGGTTAGCACTGTATATGGTGGCTCAGTGGTTAGCACTGTATACGGTGGCTCAGTGGTTAGCACTGTATATGGGGGCTCAGTGGTTAGCACTGTATATGGTGGCTCAGTGGTTAGCACTGTATATGGTGGCTCAGTGGTTAGCACTGTATGGTGGCTCAGTGGTTAGCACTGTATATGGTGGCTCAGTGGTTAGCAGGGTGGATAAAAATCTTGATTTTTTTTAAAAAATCAAAAAAATCAGATTTTTTTGATTTAAATCAGATTTTTTTGATTTAAATCATTTGATTTAAATCAGATTTTTTAATCAAGTTGTACACAAGCAAAACTTTGTCTTTTTGCAAATCTAATTGTTTTACACAAATAAAAATATTAAAACAGTTGATTATGAAACCTAATAATTTTTATTTGCACTATTAAACACTCAGAATTGAACTACAGAGAGTAAGTACTTTTTAACAATAGCCTATCTCTAACGTTTGAAGTAAGCAAACATCTTCAGTGAATACATCAGTCCTTTAAGCCTACTGTTTATTTAGGACTTTTAATAGGAAAACCAGTTGTCCTGCTTTAGCAGTTCCTAAGCGGTTTCGGACTGTTGTGTGCACAAAACCTTTCTTTCCAAGATCTGCTGCTGGCATCTCAACAAAATGAACCCAAATAGGGTCTCTCTTACGACCTGCTGCCATGGCTCACACAGATCACTTATGAAGTTTGATTGTTACTACAGCCTGAGCCAAGCACTGCTGATGTTACTACAGCCTGAGCCAAGTACTGCTGACTATCCAACAAGTTTGGGCATGTCAACTGAATGCAGGGAAAAAGAAACTAAACCAAAACTGAAACCAAGCTAGAAGTGTGGAATTAAAGGGGCAGTATGAACAAAATGTGGAGGCTATTAATAGTTTATACAATTAAGACATGCTGCTTTTAAACACCTACCTATTGCCATATAGTAAAACAAAAAAGATTTTTACTTACTTTGGGGTCCCCCCCTCACCCTGGCGTTAGATCGTTGCCCCTAGTTTCGTCCGTGTAACTATGGGCGCACATGCACACTGCTCTCACTTCTCATTTTAATCGTGATTTATATTAAAAAAAAACCTTTTGATTTAAATCAGTGATTTAAATCATGATTAAAATCATGATTTAAATCGATCCGATTTAAATAAGAAAAAAAACTTTTGATTTAAATCGTGATTTAAATCATGATTTAAATCGGCGTGATTTAAATCAATCCACCCTGGTGGTTAGCACTGTATATGGTGGCTCAGTGGTTAGCACTGTATATGGTGGCTCAGTGGTTAGCACTGTATATGGTGGCTCAGTGGTTAGCACTGTATATGGTGGCTCAGTGGTTAGCACTGTGTATGGTGGCTCAGTGGTTAGCACTGTATATGGTGGCTCAGTGGTTAGCACTGTATATGGTGGCTCAGTGGTTAGCACTGTATACGGTGGCTCAGTGGTTAGCACTGTATATGGTGGCTCAGTGGTTAGCACTGTATATGGTGGCTCAGTGGTTAGCACTGTATATGGTGGCTCAGTGGTTAGCACTGTACGGTGGCTCAGTGGTTAGCACTGTATATGGTGGCTCAGTGGTTAGCACTGTATATGGTGGCTCAGTGGTTAGCACTGTATATGGTGGCTCAGTGGTTAGCACTGTATGGTGGCTCAGTGGTTAGCACTGTATATGGTGGCTCAGTGGTTAGCACTGTATATGGTGGCTCAGTGGTTAGCACTGTATATGGTGGCTCAGTGGTTAGCACTGTATATGGTGGCTCAGTGGTTAGCACTGTATATGGTGGCTCAGTGGTTAGCACTGTATATGGTGGCTCAGTGGTTAGCACTGTGTATGGTGGCTCAGTGGTTAGCACTGTATATGGTGGCTCAGTGGTTAGCACTGTATATGGTGGCTCAGTGGTTAGCACTGTATACGGTGGCTCAGTGGTTAGCACTGTACGGTGGCTCAGTGGTTAGCACTGTATATGGTGGCTCAGTGGTTAGCACTGTATATGGTGGCTCAGTGGTTAGCACTGTATATGGTGGCTCAGTGGTTAGCACTGTATATGGTGGCTCAGTGGTTAGCACTGTATATGGTGGCTCGGTGGTTAGCACTGTATATGGTGGCTCAGTGGTTAGCACTGTATACGGTGGCTCAGTGGTTAGCACTGTATACGGTGGCTCAGTGGTTAGCACTGTATATGGTGGCTCAGTGGTTAGCACTGTATATGGTGGCTCAGTGGTTAGCACTGTATATGGTGGCTCAGTGGTTAGCACTGTATATGGTGGCTCAGTGGTTAGCACTGTATATGGTGGCTCAGTGGTTAGCACTGTATATGGTGGCTCAGTGGTTAGCACTGTATATGGTGGCTCAGTGGTTAGCACTGTATATGGTGGCTCAGTGGTTAGCATTGTATGGTGGCTCAGTGGTTAGCACTCTATATGGTGGCTCAGTGGTTAGCACTGTATACGGTGGCTCAGTGGTTAGCACTGTATGGTGGCTCAGTGGTTAGCACTGTATGGTGGCTCAGTGGTTAGCACTGTATGGTGGCTCAGTGGTTAGCACTGTATGGTGGGTCAGTGGTTAGCACTGTATACGGTGGCTCAGTGGTTAGCACTGTATATGGTGGCTCAGTGGTTAGCACTGTATATGGTGGCTCAGTGGTTAGCACTGTATATGGTGGCTCAGTGGTTAGCATTGTATGGTGGCTCAGTGGTTAGCACTGTATATGGTGGCTCAGTGGTTAGCACTGTATACGGTGGCTCAGTGGTTAGCACTGTATATGGTGGCTCAGTGGTTAGCACTGTATATGGTGGCTCAGTGGTTAGCACTGTATATGGTGGCTCAGTGGTTAGCAGTATATGGTGGCTCAGTGGTTAGCACTGTATGGTGGTCAGTGGTTAGCACTGTATATGGTGGCTCAGTGGTTAGCACTGTATATATGATGGCTCAGTAGTTAGCACTGTATATGGTGGCTCAGTGGTTAGCACTGTATATGGTGTCTCAGTGGTTGGCACTGTATATGGTGGCTCAGTGGTTAGCACTGTATATGGTGGCTCAGTGGTTAGCACTGTATATGGTGGCTCAGTGGTTAGCATTGTATGGTGGCTCAGTGGTTAGCACTGTATATGGTGGCTCAGTGGTTAGCATTGTATATGGTGGCTCAGTGGTTAGCACTGTATATGGTGGCTCAGTGGTTAGCACTGTATATGGTGGCTCAGTGGTTAGCATTGTATGGTGGATCAGTGGTTAGCACTGTATATGGTGGCTCAGGGGTTAGCACTGTATATGGTGGCTTAGTGGTTAGCACTGTATACGGTGGCTCAGTGGTTAGCACTGTATATGGTGGCTCAGTGGTTAGCACTGTATATGGTGGCTCAGTGGTTAGCACTGTATATGGTGGCTCAGTGGTTAGCACTGTATGGTGGCTCAGTGGTTAGCACTGTATATGGTGGCTCAGTGGTTAGCACTGTATGGTGGCTCAGTGGTTAGCACTGTATGTGGTGGCTCAGTGTTAGCACTGTATGGTGGCTCAGTGGTTAGCACTGTATATGGTGGCTCAGTGGTTAGCACTGTATATGGTGGCTCAGTGGTTAGCACTGTATACGGTGGCTCAGTGGTTAGCACTGTATATGGTGGCTCAGTGGTTAGCACTGTATATGGTGGCTCAGTGGTTGGCACTGTATATGGTGGCTCAGTGGTTAGCACTGTATATGGTGGCTCAGTGGTTAGCAGTATATGGTGGCTCAGTGGTTAGCACTGTATATGGTGGGTCAGTGGTTAGCACTGTATATGGTGGCTCAGTGGTTAGCACTGTATATGGTGGCTCAGTGGTTTGCACTGTATATGGTGGCTCAGTGGTTAGCACTGTGTATGGTGGCTCAGTGGTTAGCACTGTATATGGTGGCTCAGTGGTTAGCAGTATATGGTGGCTCAGTGGTTAGCACTGTATGGTGTCTCAGTGGTTAGCATGTGTGGTGGGTCAGTGGTTAGCAGTGTGTGGTGGCTCAGTGGTTAGCACTGTATATGGTGGCTCAGTGGTTAGCACTGTATATGGTGACTCAGTGGTTAGCATTGTATGGTGGCTCAGTGGTTTGCACTGTATATGGTGGCTCAGTGGTTAGCACTGTATGGTGGCTCAGTGGTTAGCACTGTATACGGTGGCTCAGTGGTTAGCACTGTATACGGTGGCTCAGTGGTTAGCACTGTATACGGTGGCTCAGTGGTTAGCACTGTATACGGTGGCTCAGTGGTTAGCACTGTATATGGTGGCTCAGTGGTTAGCACTGTATATGGTGGCTCAGTGGTTAGCACTGTATGGTGGCTCAGTGGTTAGCACTGTGTATGGTGGCTCAGTGGTTAGCACTGTATATGGTGGTCAGTGGTTAGCACTGTATATGGTGGCTCAGTGGTTAGCACTGTATATGGTGGCTCAGTGGTTAGCACTGTATGGTGGCTCAGTTGTTAGCACTGTATGGTGGCTCAGTGGTTATCACTGTATGGTGGCTCAGTGGTTAGCACTGTATACGGTGGCTCAGTGGTTAGCACTGTATATGGTGGCTCAGTGGTTAGCACTGTATATGGTGGCTCAGTGGTTAGCACTGTATACGGTGGCTCAGTGGTTAGCACTGTATATGGTGGCTCAGTGGTTAGCACTGTATATGGTGGCTCAGTGGTTAGCACTGTATATGGTGGCTCAGTGGTTAGCACTGTATATGGTGGCTCAGTGGTTAGCACTCTATATGGTGGCTCAGTGGTTAGCACTGTGTATGGTGGCTCAGTGGTTAGCACTGTATGGTGACTCAGTGGTTAGCACTGTATATGGTGACTCAGTGGTTAGCACTGTATGGTGGCTCAGTGGTTAGCACTGTATGGTGGCTCAGGGTTAGCACTGTATATGGTGGCTCAGTGGTTAGCACTGTATATGGTGGCTCAGTGATTAGCACTGTATATGGTGGCTCAGTGGTTAGCACTGTATGGTGGCTCAGTGGTTAGCACTGTATATGGTGGCTCAGTGGTTAGCACTGTATATGGTGGCTCAGTGGTTAGCACTGTATATGGTGGCTCAGTGGTTAGCACTGTATATGGTGGCTCAGTGGTTAGCACTCTATATGGTGGCTCAGTGGTTAGCACTCTGTATGGTGGCTCAGTGGTTAGCACTGTGTATGGTGGCTCAGTGGTTAGCACTGTATGGTGGCTCAGTGGTTAGCACTGTATGGTGGCTCAGTGGTTAGCACTGTATGGTGGCTCAGTGGTTAGCACTGTATATGGTGGCTCAGTGGTTAGCACTGTATATGGTGGCTCAGTGGTTAGCACTGTATATGGTGGCTCAGTGGTTAGCACTGTGTATAGTGGCTCAGTGGTTAGCACTGTATATGGTGGCTCAGTGGTTAGCACTGTATATGGTGGCTCAGTGGTTAGCACTGTATGGTGGGTCAGTGGTTAGCAGTGTGTGGTGGCTCAGTGGTTAGCAGTGTGTGGTGGCTCAGTGGTTAGCAGTGTGTGGTGGGTCAGTGGTTAGCTCTACAGTCTTGCAGCGCTGGGGTTCTGGATTAAAACCCCACCAAGGATGACATCTGCAGGAGTTTGTATAATGTCACTGTGTTATATGGGTTTCCTCCGGGTTCTTAGCTTTCAACCAAACTCTCCAAAGACAATACTGATAGGAACTCTAGATTGTGAGCCCCAAAGGGGACAGTGATGATGATGTTTGTACTGCGCTGTGGAATATGTTGGTGCTATATAACAATTGCATAATAAATAAAATCTGATCATCAGTATATCTGTTCTGTGAGTACACGGACACAACACAGGGACAAGGGGCAACTCTGATGCTCTCCACAGACAACCACCAAAATTAGACCAAATCTTAAATCAGGAAAATCCTAATTACCGTTATCAGTAAGAATCATCTAGAAGGAAACGTCGCAGGAGGCGGAAACATCGCCCTGAGGAAACCGACCAGCTGCCCTTCCTGTTATGTTCTTGTCATGGTTCCCCCACGACCCAAGGAAGAGAGAAAAATCCACAAGATCATCCCGATCAGAATACTCAGAATATTGAGGGATCAGAAATCCAGAGGGGAAGATATCAGAAAAGGGGGGATCAATAAACTGGGGATCAGTAACAGAGAGGAATAAATCTACTTCATGGTCCGGTATGTGTCCTGGATTCTGCTCGTCCTCTTCCTCGCCTGGATACTTACATGTCCAGTGTTGGGCTGAACCGGGGGGCAGGAATGCATGTGCCACCCGGGCCGGTACCCAGCCGGCTGCTCAGGGCCGCTGGAGGGCCGACAGTGATTTTAATGCAAAATGCAACTGCAGTGCGCGACCGCGTCTTCCCGACATGCAGAAGTGTGTGATGAGGTCATAAGTCGGATGCTGAAGCTGGCCAGGGTTAGGGGGTAACAGTGCACTCTAGTGACCCAAGAAAGCTTTGAAACAGTGTGTATATCATAGAACGAGCTTGTAAAAGAATAGCAGCAGGGGTTGGTCCAAAAGGCAACGAGCCATAAACAAAAGAACAGTTAATATCTCAAGAATAGCTGCAAAGCAGCAAATTGCAGACTTGCTTGTTCTTACAAGCAAGTCTGACAATATACATTTATGAAGATGGGGGCAGATGTGGCAGTTACACCAGATCCTGGCAGCCGTGGAGGCTTTGCCATTTAGGAAGACACCAGTTTTAGTAATGAGACATAGAGATGCGACAACATATTTTGCATTCCCCTATCAGCTTTAGGTTTCACCCTTTGGAATAGAAAACGATGCAAAGCAGAATTATAAATTCCGCTCTGGATGTAACGAGGCGTGAATTTTACTGCAGCTGCCAGAAAGTGAGGCCGGACTGCTGATTCACATCTAAGGGCTTCTCACGTGAGGTTATAATGTTGCGCTCTTTAGGGTTCATTATGGTAACGCATATTGACTGCAGCGGGCGGCGGCACTGGGCACGGGGCCAGAGCTTTCATCCATCCATTAGCCGGCCATTACCATTAATGCATTAGCCCTGAAGCTGGAGGGACTCGTGGACTTTCCTTACATTAACTGGACGCTGCAGCCACAAGGTACAATGTGAAAGAGTGAAGATCAGAGGATACGGAGGACAAGACACGAGAGACGGGGGATGGGAGCGCTGCCGGGGGGGGGGGGGGGGGAGACGACATCACATCATTCACAACTGGTTATAGTAGAAGACAACGCATTTCATGGTGTCACCCGGAGCTGCCAGGTGATCACAGACGAGCCGGCGTCCCAGAGTCATCAGATCACTCCGCATTAGTTCTATGTACAGTGCATTTAAAGGGAATCTGTCAGCAGGTGTTTGCTATGTAATCTGAAGACAGCATGCTGTAGGGGTTAACACACAGGCTTCAGCAGTGTCTCGTATCACACTGTGGGCTGCAATGTTTGTTATAGCTCCAGGAGATTATTAAAACTAATGCAGAATTGAAATCTCATCTGACACCTCTGGTTGGAACCAAAACTATCTGATGCTTCTTGAATGTGGATACAATAGTTTGTTACAATGTATCGCCATGTACTTGTAACATCCGATAGCACACGGACAGCTTGACTTTGTATACTCACCTATCTCCGGCACTAGTGTCCCCCTCACTTCCGGGGCTGTGAATATTCATGAGACTAATGAGC
Source organism: Allobates femoralis (assembly GCA_033576535.1). Taxonomy (NCBI): domain Eukaryota; kingdom Metazoa; phylum Chordata; class Amphibia; order Anura; family Aromobatidae; genus Allobates; species Allobates femoralis. The sequence goes on from JARQOC010000009.1 coordinate 36,991,034, forward strand.
CCCGGAAGTGAGAGGGAAAGGAGCATCGCTGGGAGGGGGGAGAATAAAATACTGTATTTTTAAACTAAAAACTCTTTGTTCAGGTCCAAACGGATGACATCTGTGTGCAGGACATTTTTGGCACAGACCTATTCACCTGAATGGCTCCATGTGCCTGCGCTGAAGCCCAAAAATGGACACGTCTCCGTGTGGATTCACCGACATGTTAATGAATGATCAATTTCCTATTAGTCTATGTGTCCGTGCTTCCGGCATGTGGCTACACGGACTGCACACGTACCTGAGATACAGACATGTGAAAGAGGCCTCACAGAGGATTGCCTGCAACTGTAGCAAATCCTCAGCTGTGAGAATGATTTGGCTTTCAGTCATTTAGCCAATATTGTTCCCATTCAGAGATGTTGAAAAAGATTCAATAAAACTTGGTCTCCTAGAAAGGTGAGGAACTTTTCATTGCACAGTGAATACATATATGAAGCTCGGGCCCCCCTGATCTGGGTGATTCTCTGCCCACCGTCCTGATAAATGTTATTATTCGCCATTGTCCCTTATGGCGGAGCGTTTCCTCCTGGGCTCTGATTATCTGCTCAGGAAGTCGTGTTCTGGCTGATAGAGTCGAGAAAACAGCTGCACATGTGCCCAGAACAATGCGACCGCCATCTAAATAAACAGTGGCTGCGCCCGCTCTGTGCCCGGGTGTATTTATATCTGGTGACTGTGTAAAATGTCAGGATCAAAAACCTAGAGATAAAAAATATGGAGAACAATGGCGCAACTTGTGATGGAAGATCCACTGATACACTGTGACGCCACCCAGCATTAAAGTGTACCTGTCCCCAATATTGGGGGTTGTAGACTCTGCCACCACCTATAACATGATGTAATTGGGGTTCCTGTAATCCTTCATATCCCCAGACGTCCCCCTGCACCTCAGAGATAGAGGTTTATTCTGTTCTGCCCCATAGGCTAATGTCGTGGTTCGGTCATATGGGGGTCTGTACATTGCAGTCAGCGCCAACCCACTCCATGGAAACACCGCCCCTCCTCAGTGCCAACACTGCCCCACTCAATGGAAACACCGCCCCTCCTCAGTGCCAACACTGCCCCACTCAATGGAAACACCGCCCCACTCGATGGAAACACCACCCATCCTGAGTGCCAACACCGCCCCACTACATGCCAACACCGCCCCACTCGATGGAAACAACGCCCCACCTGAGTGCCAACACGCCCCACTACATGCCAACACCGCCCCACTCGATGGAAACAACGCCCCACCTGAGTGGCAATGCGCCCCACTCCATGAAACACCACCATCCTGAGTGCAACACGCCACACTACATGCCAACACCGCCTCACTCAATGGAAATAACTCCCTCCTGAGTGCCAACACCGCCCCACTCAATGGAAACAATGTCGCACCTGAGTGGCAACGCCACCCCACTCCATGGAAACACCACCCATCCTGAGTGCCAACACCGCCACACTACATGCCAACACCGCCCCACTCGATGGAAACAACTCCCGTCCTGAGTGCCAACATTGCCCTGCTGCATGCCAACACCGCCCCTCCAGAGTGCCAACACAACCCACCTGACTGTATGGAACTGCATGATGTCACTACAATGCCCGTGTCTCGCGCCTGCGCAGTGGCGCCTTGCTCTTCCCTATAGAACAGACATTGATTCCACTGTGCAGGTGCGAGACGTCGGTCTCTCATCAGCCGCACAGTGCCCAATGTCTCTCACCTGCGCAGTGGAATCACTGAATGTTCAATAGGGTACAGTGAACCGCCACTGCGCAGGCGCGAGACGTGAGCATTGTAGCAATGTTACCCACTTGCACACAGTCAGCAGGGTCTGAATGGAGTGGGGCAACGCAGACCGTAGTCTGACCGAAGCAAGAAATTAGTATCTGGGGCAGGACAGAGTAAACCTCTATCTCTGAGGTGCAGGGGACGTCTGGGGATATGAAGGATTACAGGACCCCAATTACATCATGTTACAGGCGGTGGCAGAGTCTACAGCCCCAAAACTGGTGACAGATGCATTTAATCAGCGCTACGCCCACGAGGAAGAGTCTGTCATTATTAGGTTACTCCCATGCAGGACACTTATCTAAAGCAGCTGCCACAACGTATCCTCTGCTGATAGTTTGTTACAATGTATCACTCTACAGTAGAGCTCAGACCCAGATAGGAGGCAATTGTAGCAAACCCTCTGCTGTGAGAAGTGGGTCAGGACAACATACCAACCCTTGACGTAAACAAGATGTTCTCTTTCAGTGACAGAAAGCAGAGATATTTTCTCGTCCCAATGAATTTGTATGTTAAGACCAACTTTTAATTTCTGGAATTAAAAAACATTATGATCAGAAAAAGTATTAGAGGACTGGCTGACGCGTTTTGGGTCCCAGCAGTAGGACCGGACTATATTGTGTATTTACTGCATATCCTGACAATAGGCCACAAATGTCCCAGATGGGGTTAACCCCTTTAATGGGGTCACTGTCCTGCTATGGAGGTATAGCGGTATTGAAAGGTGCGGACATAGGAACCAAAACGCGTCACAATAGCGACTCTAAGTGACTGGAGAAGTCGCTGTCTACAGCCCATTGGACGGACAGGAGCAGGTGAGACCCCGTGTTCATTTCTTTGCTCTGGACCCCCCATGTCAGTCTGCATTGATGCTCAGTGTTTCCATTCATTGAGGGCATGCAGAGATCCTGCACATGTTGAGGGATTGAAGCACAAATGGAAGTCGTCTTCTCCATATTTGCAGCCACATATGATCTCATTAGGATAAAACCGTGTGGGAGCGGGAGGGGGGGTCCGAGTGTCCAAAAGAAACAGGAGCAAATGACGTCCTGAATTATCTATGGAGAGATTACCGGGAGGATGAGAAAACTGGGAATGATGCAGAAAGATGATAAAACGCGTCAGTTATGGGGGTGACAAGGAACAAGAGGAACCATAGTAACATGGACACCGTTCTCACAAGCACTGCCCCGGATAGCCCCACTGAGGCCCGCTGACCTCACAAGCACTGGCTCCGGGCAGCCCCACTGAGGGCCCGCTGTTCTCACAAGCACTGGCCCCGGATAGCCCCACTGAGGGCCCGCTGTTCTCACAAGCACCGGCCCCTGACAGCCCCACTGAGGGCCCGCTGTTCTCACAAGCACCGGCCCTGACGCCCCACTGAGGGCCCGCTGTTCTCACAAGCACCAGCCCAGACGGCTCCTCACAAGCACCGGCCCCGAGCCCCACTGAGGGCCCGCTGTTCTCACAAGCACCCCTGACAGCCCCACTGAGGGCCCGCTGTTCTCACAAGCACCACCCTGGGCCCACTGAGGCCCCCTGTTCTCACAAGCACCGGCCCCGGATGGCCCCACTGAGGGCCCGCTGTTCTCAGAGCACCGGCCCCTGACAGCCCCACTGGGGCCCGCTGTCTCACAAGCACCGACCCTGGTGCCCCACTGAGGGCCTGCTGTTCTCACAAGCACCGGCCCCGGAGGCCCCACTGAGGGCCCGCTGTTCTCACAAGCACCGGCCCCGGCGCCCCACTGAGGGCCCGCTGATCTCACAAGCACCGGCCCCAGACAGCCCCACTGAGGGCCCGCTGTTCTCACAAGCACCGGCCCCGGACAAGCCCCACTGAGGGCCCCGCTGATCTCACAAGCACCGGCCCCGGACATGCCCCACTGGAGGCCTGCTGTTCTCACAAGCACCGGCCCCGGATGGCCCCACTGAGGGCCCCTGATCTCACAAGCACCGGCCCCTGACAGCCCCACTGAGGGCCCGCTGATCTCACAAGCACCGGCCCCTGACAGCTCCACTGAGGGCCCGCTGTTCTCACAAGCACCGGCCCGGATGGCTCCACTGAGGGCCCGCTGATCTCACAAGCACCGGCCCCAGACAGCCCCACTGAGGACCCTGCTGTTCTCACAAGCACCGGCCCCGACAGCCCCACGAGGGGCCCGCTGTTCTCACAAGCACCGGCCCCGGATGGCCCACTGAGGGCCCACTGATCTCACAAGCACCGGCCCCTAGACAGCCCCACTGAGGGCCCGCTGTTCTCACAAGCACCGGCCCCTGACAGCCCCACGAGGGCCCGCTGTTCTCACAAGCACCAGTCCCGGACAGCTCCACTGAGGGCCCGCTGTATCTCACAAGCACCAGTCCCGACAGCTCCACTGAGGGCCCGCTGATTCTCACAAGCACCGGCCCCGGACAGCCCCACTGAGGGCCCGCTGATCTCACAAGCACCGTCCCCGGACACTCCACTGAGACCTGCTGATCTCACAAGCACCGGCCCCTGACAGCCCCACTGAGGGCCCGCTGATCTCACAAGCACCGGCCCCGATGGCCCCACTGAGGGCCCGCTGATTCTCACAAGCACCGGCCCCTGAAGCCCCACTGAGGGTCCGCTGTTCTCACAAGCACCAGTCCCGGACAGCTCCACTGAGGGCCCGCTGATCTCACAAGTACCGGCCCCTGACAGCCCCACTGAAGACCTGCTGTTCTCACAAGCACCGGCCCCAGATGGTGCCACTGAGGGCCCACTGTTCTCACTGTTACTTCACAGTCAGTGGGAAAATTCCAGAAAAGGATCCCAAGAATCCGGACCATGTAGGGAGTCAGCAGAGGGTCCGGCCCTGCGGGTCATACGCTCAGTTATCATAATGCAGCATCAGAAACGCGTTAGTCCAGCTCATTATACTATAAAAGGGATGAGAGGATGGGAAGAGAATCAGACCCAAGAGGCCGAGTCACAGGAGGTCAAGAAAGAAAGAGGACAACACAAATCAGAGAAGAAAGCTGCTCCTCCATGGTGCTGGGTGTGAGATCTAAAGGATCTCTGCTCCCTGTCACTGAATGGATGACATTACTCACATCCAGAGACTCCAAACCATCCTGACCCAGCACTTCTCACAGATGAGGCTTTGTTACTATTATATCCAGTCTGGACAATCCTCTGTGAGACAAACACATCAGCACAACAAATCTCTCAGCTTGTTACAATGTGTCAGAGCAGCTAACAACAACCTGGAGCCCAAACTCAGAGAGAATCATAGGAAGCCATCAGCTGTAGTATGAGAAGATTTCATATTTTATACACATTACACATAATGACTATAACAGGAAACACAAAGGTTCCATGACACCCACCTCTGGCTGTGCTGACCCCCATCCCCTCCTGGGGTGTTCCCACAACCCCACTACTTGTGGCTGTGCTGATCCCCCACCACCACAACCTCTCCCTGTGATGTCCCCCCCATTCCCTCCTATACTGACCCCCATCCCCTCAAATGATGTCCCCCATCCCCTTCTATGCTGACCCCCATCCCCTCCTATGCTGACAGCCCCATCCCCTCCTATGCTGACCCCCCATCCCCTCCTATGCTGACCCCCCATCCCCTCCTATGCTGACCCCCCCATCCCCTCCTATGCTGATCCCCCCATCCCCTCCTATGCTGACCCCCCATCCCCTCTTATGCTGACCCCCCCATCCCCTCCTATGCTGACCCCCCCATCCCCTCCTATGCTGACCCCCCATCCCCTCCTATGCTGACCCCCCATCCCCTCCTATGCTGACCCCCCATCCCCTCTTATGCTGACCCCCCCATCCCCTCCTATGCTGACCCCCCCATCCCCACCACTTTTGGCTGACCAACACCCCCAAGAGCACAATTAAGGAGTGGACTCTCAGTCTGGAAAGCTTTGCTCTGTGATGTCAGGTCTCTGGGGTCCATCAAGGACGTTCCTCAGATGTTTCCTGCCCTTCCCCAGCATTGTCTTGAGTTTTTCCTGCTTCTTACAAGATGTGAGGAGACAGGGTGGCCAAGTGGAGAAAGGCGAGTCGCCTCCTCTGGGGCAGCGCTGCGGGGTCTCCCTCCACTACAATCACCTGCAGAGCCTGGATTGGGCTTTTACAGTTACATTTGTAGAAGTTTCCATTAATCTGAGGTCATTTCATATTCACAGATGACACCTCCAATTAAAGGGTTAACACCAAACACTCAGCACCAGATGCACCAATATTCTGTACCTAAACATTCCTACTCTGACATATGATAGAAATGATTGACAGAGTTCTGATGGATATATTAGTAATCACCCCCATCATCATCTCTATCATCATTGTCTTCATCTCAATCATCTTACTTATCATCCTCACCCCCATCATCCTCAACTTTATCAAAATCTCCATTGTCCTCCTTATCACTTTCCTCATTCCCACCATCCTCACCTCCATCCTTCTCCTTATCATCCTCACCCCCATCATCCTCACCTCCATCCTTCTCCTTATCATCATCCTAATAACCATCATTCTCCTTATTATCCTCATCCCCATCATCTTCCTCATCGTCATCCTAATCCCCATCATCCTCAACTTTATCATAATCTCCATTGTCCTCCTTATCACTTTCCTCATTCCCACCATCCTCACCTCCATCCTTCTCCTTATCATCCTCACCCCCATCATCCTCACCTCCATCCTTCTCCTTATCATCATCCTAATAACCATCATTCTCCTTATTATCCTCATCCCCATCATCTTCCTCATCGTCATCCTAATCCCCATCATCCTCAACTTTATCATAATCTCCATTGTCCTCCTTATCATTATCCTCATTCCCACCATCATCACCTCCATCCTTCTCCTTATCATCATCCTAATAACTATCATTCTCCTTATTATCCTCATCCCCATCATCCTCCTTATTATCCTCATCCCCATCATCTTCCTCATCATCATCCTAATCCCCATCCTTTTCTTTATCATCATCATCCTTATCCCCATCATCCTCCTTATTATCCTCATCCCCATCATCTTCCTCATCATCATCCTAATCCCCATCCTTTTCTTTATCATCATCCTCATCCCCATCATCCTTCTTATTATCCTCATCCCATCATCTTCCTCATCATCATCCTAATCCCCATGCTTCTCTTTATCATCAACCTCATCCCCATCATCCTTTTAATCCTCCTCATCATCATTGTCTCCATCATCATAAATATTGTTATCACATGTAGCTCGTGTTTTCCTGCAGGACCTCTTCCCTTAGAGGGGCGCGGACCCTAAAGACATCAAATAATGACGATGAGACAATGTAATAAGGCTTTAAAGGGATTACTCACTATGTGACTGCAGACTTGTGAGACCTCACATTGCGCACAGCGCACACTGTCAGGATTCTCCAGTATCGGTGCAATTATGCGATATCCACACTCCAGGCCACATTCCAACTAGACGTGCGCAGACTCGCTCAGCACAACTGAATTTTGCAAGGTCCTGCATGTCTTGTCGAAATGTGTCCAGAGGAATGCATATAACACACTTGAATTCACATGATCATCCCCTTTTGAGTATTTCTCCAGTATTTATTGACTAGATGGGAGCGCGATGCTGGGTGGGCAGTGACATCACGATGCAGGCAGGCTCTATGGCAGCTGCTGTCACTCACCCTGTGCAGTCTCTCACCTGTCTCGCTCTCTGCCCCCTTCTCTGTGCTCCCTGATCGGGCGGGAGTTCACTGCTGGGAGCGGGAGGGGAGAGTGTGCAGCCGCCATATTTCCATACCCATCACCTGGGTGTGGTAATATGGCGCTGCCGGAAGTGACATAGGTGGACAACCAGACGGAAGTGGAGGAGACACATCACAATTATATAAATAGATTGCTAAGGGTCTGGTTGATGTAAAAGTAGACACAGGCAGAGGAGGGTCCCTGAGCAAGAACAGAATATATGTCCCATTGACTGTCCAATGGCTCCGTACAAAGCACCCCTTTATGTGTCTGTAACAGAAGCCGCGTGGAGGTGGTAGTGACCCCGTACCCATTCTCTGGGGTCCCGGGGCAGCTGCACCAATCTGCACCTGGACTGATGGGACCCCGAGCAAAAGGACACAAAAAAGTGACTCCAAACTCTGGAGACTGTCTGTCTAGAATGGAAAGAAGGTGTCTATACTCAACCTCTGCTCCATTCATTGTCTATTGCACTGCCAAAGAAAGCGAGTACAGCGCTCCACTATCTCCGCCAGTCCCATAGCCAATTAAAGGAGCAAAGTCCAGGCCTATCACCAGTTTTGGGGGTTACAGACCCTGCCCACCACCTATAACATGATGTAATTAAGGTTCCGTAACCCCTTTATATCTACAGACATCACCTCAGAGATAGAGTTTTATTCTGTCCCGTGCCATGTGCTAATTTCGTGGTTCAGTCATATGGGGGTCTTCAGATTGTGGTCACTCATGCCACACCGCCCCTCCCGAGTGCCAACACCGCCCCTCCAGTGCCAACACCGCCCCTCCCGAGTGCCAACAACACCCCTCCCGAGTGCCAACACCGCCCCTCCCGAGTGCCAACAACACCGCCCCTCCCGAGTGCCAACAACACCGCCCCTCCCGAGTGCACAACACCGCCCCTCCCGAGTGCCAACACCGCCCTCCCGAGTGCCAACAACACCGCCCTCCCGAGTGCCAACAACACCGCCCCTCCCGAGTGCCAACAACACCGCCCCTCCCGAGTGCCAACAACACCGCCCCTCCCGAGTGCCAACAACACCGCCCCTCCCGAGTGCCAACAACACCGCCCTCCCGAGTGCCAACAACACCGCCCCTCCCGAGTGCCAACAACACCGCCCTCCCGAGTGCAACAACACCGCCCCTCCCGAGTGCCAACAACACCGCCCTCCCGAGTGCCAACAACACCGCCCCTCCCGAGTGCAACAACACCGCCCCTCCCGAGTGCCAACAACACCGCCCCTCCCGAGTGCCAACAACACCGCCCCTCCCGAGTGCCAACAACCCCGCCCCTTCCCGAGTGCCAACAACACCGCCCCTCCCGAGTGCCAACAACACCGCCCCTCCCGAGTGCCAACAACACCGCCCCTCCCGAGTGCCAACAACACCGCCCCTCCCGAGTGCCAACACCGCCCTCCGGTGCCAACAACACCGCCCCTCCCGAGTGCCAACAACACCGCCCCTCCCGAGTGCCAACAACACCGCCCCTCCCGAGTGCCAACAACACCGCCCCTCCCGAGTGCCAACAACACCGCCCCTCCCGAGTGCCAACAACACCGCCCCTCCCGAGTGCCAACAACACCGCCCTTCCCGAGTGCCAACACCACCCCTCCCGAGTGCCAACACCGCCCCTCCTGACTGCGCAAGTGGATGACGTCGCTATGTCATCCACGCAATTCCTACGTCTTGCGCCTGCGCAGTTGGCGTTTCACTGTGCCCTATTTAACAGACAGTGATTCCACTGTGCAGGTGGTCTCTCATCAGCCGCACAGTGCCCGAAGTCTCGTGCCTGAGCAGTGGAATCACTGTCTGTTTAATAGGCACAGTGAGGCACCACTGCGCAGGCGCGAGATATGGGAACACAACTTTCTTAATGCTTTTTATTGTCGTTTCTGACCATATTCAAGGTCTCTGCTTGCTGTCAGTCCTGAAAACAGCAAAACCTGCAGTGGTTTCAAGGCTCTCTAGAGTCCTTGCCAGGAGATTTGCTGCATTCAGGTCCTGCGGTTTTTGTGTGTTTTTCCAGAGTTTTTGCCATTGTCTGCAGCAAAAACACAGGAAAAATAGATCATGATCATTCTTTCCCGTCGGCAACAAAACTGGAGGGATTTGACACTTTTTGACATTTGCAAAACCAATGTGTGGGCGCAGCGTTTCTATACAGGGAAGCCCAACCGCAGGAACAAATTAACATAAATTAACATAAAACCAATAGTAAACTGCAGGCATAAACCGCAGGAAAAACGTCATGTGGGCACAAACCCTAAGGGTATGTCCTCACGGTCCGGAGGAGCTGAGGGAAGCCGCGGGTGGCCACAGGGAGACCGCAGCCGCCCTGTACTCATCATGTGCGGCGGGACGGCTTCTCCCTGCAGTCACCCCGATGGGAGCCACTTCTGACTCCGCAGCATGAAATAAACATGCTGCAGAGGAGCGGACTCCCGGAAACCCGCACCGCAGCTTCAAAGACTGTGCTACTACTGTACTACGCAGCGTTTTGGACGCAGAGCAAAGACGTGTGGATGCACTCCCATCCAGGAGGACACAGCAAACACCCAGAGTTCAGGGATTATCTCCTGCAAATATATACAAGAATTCACAGAGTACACAGAGGCCAGGGCTGCGGGCCCCAGACCAAGGTGCAACACTCCAGGGGCCACTGAACTGTCCTAGTAAAATGGGAGTCACTACAACATACAAGGTTCAAGACTCAGGAAAAGCGGGGGCCTCTGGGCGAGATCACAACCAGCAGTCCTATGTAACACCACAGATAACACAGTGATATCTGTGTAAAGATAATGTAATAGATGTTAGCTGCAGTCCTATGTAACACCACAGATAACACAGTAATATCTCTGAGTACAGATAATGTAATAGATGTCAGCTGCAGTCCTATGTAACTCCACAGATAACACAGTGATATCTGTGTAAAGATAATGTAATAGATGTTAGCTGCAGTCCTATGTAGCACCACAGATAACACAGTGATATCTCTCAGTACAGATAATGTAGTAGATGTCACCTGCAGTCCTATGTAACACCACAGATAATACAGTGATATCTCTGAGCACAGATAATGTAGTAGATCACAACCAACAGTCCTATGTAACACCACAGATCACACAGTGATATCTCTGAGTAAAGATAATGTAATAGATGTCAGGTGCAGCCCTATGTAACACCACAGATAACACAGTGATATCTGAGTACAGATAATGTAGATGTTACCTGCAGTCCTATGTAACACCACAGATAACACAGTGATATCTCTGAGCACAGATAATGTAGTAGATCACAACCAGCAGTCCTATGTAACACCACAGATAACACAGTGATATCTCTGAGTACAGATAATGTAGTAGATGTGACCTGCAGTCCTATGTAACACCACAGATGACACAGTGATAACTCTCTGTTCAGAGAGAAGAGAAGATGCCACCTGCAGTCCTATGTAATTACACTGAGAGACACATGTCTGTTTGGGGTCATTACCATTTGTCACTCTGTTATGTGTAGAGATGATCTGACAATTATCAGCCATAAACTGGAACCATCCGGCCAAGTCCTCCAGATCCTGTGTACTGATGATAGGACTGCAGGCGATGCTCCCCATGGTTTGTTTTACCATCCAGCTCTTCCAAAGATCCTGAATGACAAGTCTGCATTAAAGTATCTGCTCTCCCCAGTCCCATTTCAGCATCAACTTCATGGAGGGGTCCAGTTCAGGAAAACATGTCTGCCTACTAGCAAACACAGCGCCACCCCTGTCTGCAGGTTGAGTCAATCCAAGTGAATAGTGCACAGCTGCCATACCTCACACAACCTGCAGACAGGGCGGCACGGCGTTTGGCAGCCATCGTTTCATGATCCTGGACATCGCTTTTATGATTGTCATTGGCTCTACTCAGTGGCATAGACACTCCATGTCTACAATGGTGGCTCAGCGGTTAGCATTGTATGGTGGCTCAGTGGTTAGCACTGTATACGGTGGCTCAGTGGTTAGCACTGTGTATGGTGGTCAGTGGTTAACACTGTATATGGTGGCTCAGTGGTTAGCACTGTATATGGTGGCTCAGTGGTTAGCACTGTATACGGTGGCTCAGTGGTTAGCACTGTATACGGTGGCTCAGTGGTTAGCACTATATGGTGGCTCAGTGGTTAGCACTGTATGGTGGCTCAGTGGTTAGCACTGTATATGGTGGCTCAGTGGTTAGCACTGTATACGGTGGCTCAGTGGTTAGCACTGTATATGGTGGCTCATTGGTTAGCACTGTATACGGTGGCTCAGTGGTTAGCACTGTATATGGTGGCTCAGTGGTTAGCACTGTATACGGTGGCTCAGTGGTTAGCACTGTATACGGTGGCTCATTGGTTAGCACTGTATATGGTGGCTCAGTGGTTAGCACTGTATGGTGGCTCAGTGGTTAGCACTGTATATGGTGGCTCAGTGGTTAGCACTGTATATGGTGGCTCAGTGGTTAGCACTATATATGGTGGCTCAGTGGTTAGCACTGTATATGGTGGCTCAGTGGTTAGCACTGTACATGGTGGCTCAGTGGTTAGCACTGTATATGGTGGCTCAGTGGTTAGCACTGTATACGGTGGCTCAGTGGTTAGCACTGTACATGGTGGCTCAGTGGTTAGCACTGTATATGATGGCTCAGTGGTTAGCACTGTATGGTGGCTCAGTGGTTAGCACTGTATGTGGTGGCTCAGTGGTTAGCACTGTATATGGTGGCTCAGTGGTTAGCACTGTATATGGTGGCTCAGTGGTTAGCACTGTATATGGTGGCTCAGTGGTTAGCACTGTATACGGTGGCTCAGTGGTTAGCACTGTATGGTGGCTCAGTGGTTAGCACTGTATATGGTGGCTCAGTGGTTAGCACTGTATATGGTGGCTCAGTGGTTAGCACTGTATATGGTGGCTCAGTGGTTAGCACTGTATATGGTGGCTCAGTGGTTAGCACTGTATATGGTGGCTTAGTGGTTAGCACTGTACGGTGGCTCAGTGGTTAGCACTGTATATGGTGGCTCAGTGGTTAGCACTGTATACGGTGGCTCAGTGGTTAGCACTGTATATGATGGCTCAGTGGTTAGCACTGTATGGCGGCTCAGTGGTTAGCACTGTATATGGTGGCTCAGTGGTTAGCACTGTATATGGTGGCTCAGTGGTTAGCACTGTATATGGTGGTTCAGTGGTTAGCACTGTACGGTGGCTCAGTGGTTAGCACTGTATATGGTGGCTCAGTGGTTAGCACTGTATATGGTGGCTCAGTGGTTAGCACTGTATATGGTGGCTCAGTGGTTAGCATTGTATATAGTAGCTCAGTGGTTAGCACTGTATATGGTGGCTCAGTGATTAGCACTGTATGGTGGCTCAGTGGTTAGCATTGTATATGGTAGCTCAGTGGTTAGCATTGTATATGGTAGCTCAGTGGTTAGCATTGTATATGGTAGCTCAGTGGTCAGCACTGTATACGGTGGTTCAGTGGTTAGCACTGTATATGGTGGCTCAGTGGTTAGCACTGTATATGGTGGCTCAGTGGTTAGCACTGTATATGGTGGCTCAGTGGTTAGCACTGTATATGGTGGCTCAGTGGTTAGCACTGTATGGTGGCTCAGTGGTTAGCACTGTATATGGTGACTCAGTGGTTAGCACTGTATATGATGGCTCAGTGGATAGCACTGTATATGGTGGCTCAGTGGTTAGCACTGTATGGTGGCTCAGTGGTTAGCACTGTATATGGTGGCTCAGTGGTTAGCACTGTATATGGTGGCTCAGTGGTTAGCACTGTATGGTGGCTCAGTGGTTAGCACTGTATATGGTGGTTCAGTGCTTAGCACTGTATATGGTGGCTCAGTGGTTAGCACTGTATATGGTGGCTCAGTGGTTAGCACTGTATATGGTGGCTCAGTGGTTAGCACTGTATGTGGCTCAGTGGTTGGCACTGTATGGTGGCTCAGTGGTTGGCACTGTATAGTGGCTCAGTGGTTAGCACTGTATATGGTGGCTCAGTGGTTGGCACTGTATGGTGGCTCAGTGGTTGGCACTGTATGGTGGCTCAGTGGTTAGCATTGTACTGTGGTTTGGTGGTTAGCTCTGTGCTGTGGCGTGGCTTAGTGGTTAGCACTATATGGTAGATCAGTGGTTAGCACTGTATGGTGGTAGCTCAGTGGATAGCACAATAAGGTGGCTCAGTGGGTGGCGCTAAATGGTGGCTCACTTCTTAGCACTGTATGGCGGATCAGCGGTTACCACTGCACCCTTGCAGCGCTCGGGTCCTGAATCCAAATCCCACCAAGGATGACATCTGCAAGGAGTGTATATGTTCTTATGTTTGTATGGGTTTCCTCCAGTTTCCTCATATACTTCAAAGACTGATAGGGTATTTAGATTGTGAGCCCCAATGGGGACAGTGATAATGATGTATGTAAAGTGCTATGGAATTAATATTTTTCCTATATGCCGTAATAGCGCAGTACAACACGTCGGTAGAAAAATAAAATAAAAAGTACTGATATTATAGGATTATCATCACCACGTTTTTGTTTGTGAGATCTATGGGAGTCCCCGGCAGTGTATGGGGGGTCCCAGTGTGTAATGGTGATCGGCGAGATCATCCCAATAGCGGCACCATATCTATATTATTTCAGTGAAAACATTCCCGTAATGAGTAAATATCAGGTCGGTTCATGCGACTGAAGCGCCGCCAGCTCTGCTACTTCAGGACGGGGTGACTTATCCTTTCCTATCAGGATGGCAGGGAGCCAAGGTTCGGACTCTCTGGCACGGATTATACTCAGACATACCGGCCGCCTCATCCCGGTCAGACATTCCAATGTGGTGGCCATTCTCACACGGCCCCTAATTGGATCAGAAGACACTGCGGCATTGTATGGACGCCCTCCATCATGGCGGCCTGAGACTCCCGATCCCAGAATAAAGTGACGTTGGCTGCGAGTTCATCCGGCTGTGAGGAATGCTGAGTGACATCGCTTTACATAACGAGCCGGGATTAATGAGTCGTTTTCTGATGCGACCGCCTGAGAGCGACGCCAAGGAAAAGCCTTGTTACGGCCAAGGGGCTAACGATTAAATAAAGGTTAATTAGAGGTCAGGGCGCTGCACATTCCCGTATCCGTCACATCAGCTGCTCTCAGGACGCCAGAAACGGTTATAATTTCATCCAGACAATTCTGGGAAAGGTGGTTGACAACATGGCCGCCATTACTCAGAACCGCAAACATCAATCCGCCTAAGGTGAGGGATCGCCGTATAACGAGGCAGATAGTCCCATTAAGGAATATTCTCATAATGTAGGTGACCCTCCTGTGTAGGAGCTGTCACGGCGGCCATGTTGTTTGCTCCCCCCAGTTATATATGAATGGGCATCTGCCGTCTTGTGAGATCACATTATCCGGGAATTAGCGGTAGGATCACTGCTGACCTGATTTCAGACGGTCGCTGACTAGTATTGACTTTCTTAGCTGAGACGTGGCCATATGTGCCGTGAGGGGATTGTGAGGGACTCAGGAGGCTAAGATGGAAGCCGTGTGTGAGGGGCCGAGTAGGCCAAGATGGAAGCCGTGTGTGAGGGGCCAAGTAGGCCAATATGGAAGCCGTGTGTGAGGGGCCGAGTAGCCCAAGATGGAAGCCGTGTGTGAGGGGCCGAGTAAGTGTGAGGGGCCGAGTAGGCCAAGATGGAAGCCGTGTGTGAGGGGCCGAGTAGGCCAAGATGGAAGCCGTGTGTGAGGGGCCGAGTAGGCCAAGATGGAAGCCGTGTGTGAGGGGCCGAGTAGGCCAAGATGGAAGCTGTGTGTGAGGGGCCGAATAGGCCAAGATGGAAGCCGTGAATGAGGGGCCGAGTAGGCCAAGATGGAAGCCGTGTGTGAGGGGCTGAGTAGGCCAAGATGGAAGCCGTGTGTGAGGGGCCGAGTAGGCCAAGATGGAAGCCGTGAATGAGGGGCCGAGAAGCCCAAGATGGAAGCCGTGTGTGAGGGGCCGAGTAGGCCCAGATGGAAGCTGTGAGGAGCCGAGTAGGCCAAGATGGAAGCCGTGTGAGGGGCCGAGTAGGCCAAGAAGGAAACCGTGAATGAGGGGCCGAGTAGGCCAAGATGGAAGCCGTGTGTGAGGGGCCGAATAGGCCAAGATGGAAGCTGTGTGTGAGGGGCCGAGTAGGCCAAGATGGAAGCCGTGTGTGAGGGGCCGAATAGGCCAAGATGGAAGCCGTGTGTGAGGGGCCGAATAGGCCAAGATGGAAGTCGTGTGTGAGGGGCCGAATAGGCCAAGATGGAAGCTGTGTGTGAGGGGCTGAGTAGGCCAAGATGGAAGCTGTGAGTGAGGGGCCGAGTAGGCCAAGATGGAAGCCGTGTGTGAGGGGCTGAGTAGGCCAAGATGAAAGCCGTGTGTGAGGGGCCGAGTAGGCCAAGATGGAAGCCGTGAATGAGGGGCCGAGAAGCCCAAGATGGAAGCCGTGTGTGAGGGGCCGAGTAGGCCCAGATGGAAGCTGTGAGGAGCCGAGTAGGCCAAGATGGAAGCCGTGTGAGGGGCCGAGTAGGCCAAGATGGAAGCCGTGTGTGAGGGGCCGAATAGGCCAAGATGGAAGCTGTGTGTGAGGGGCCGAGTAGGCCAAGATGGAAGCCGTGTGTGAGGGGCCGAATAGGCCAAGATGGAAGCCGTGTGTGAGGGGCCGAATAGGCCAAGATGGAAGTCGTGTGTGAGGGGCCGAATAGGCCAAGATGGAAGCTGTGTGTGAGGGGCTGAGTAGGCCAAGATGGAAGCTGTGAGTGAGGGGCCGAGTAGGCCAAGATGGAAGCCGTGTGTGAGGGGCCGAGTAGGCCAAGATGGAAGCTGTGTGTGAGGGGCCGAATAGGCCAAGATGGAAGCTGTGTGTGAGGGGCCGAATAGGCCAAGATGGAAGCTGTGTGTGAGGGGCCGAATAGGCCAAGATGGAAGCCGTGTGTGAGGGGCCGAGTAGCCCAAGATGGAAGCTGTGTGTGAGGGGCCGAATAGGCCAAGATGGAAGCCGTGTGTGAGGGGCCGAGTAGCCCAAGATGGAAGCTGTGTGTGAGGGGCCGAGTAGGCCAAGATGGAAGCTGTAAGGGGCCGAGTAGGCCAAGAAGGAAGCCGTGAGTGAGGGGCCCAGTAGGCCAGGATGGAAGCCGTGTGTGAGGGGCCGAGTAGGCCAAGATGGAAGCCGTGTGTGAGGGGCCGAATAGGCCAAGATGGAAGCCGTGTGTGAGGGGCCGAATAGGCCAAGATGGAAGTCGTGTGTGAGGGGCCGAATAGGCCAAGATGGAAGCTGTGTGTGAGGGCTGAGTAGACCAAGATGGAAGCCGTGTGTGAGGGGCCGAGTAGGCCAAGATGGAAGCCGTGTGTGAGGGCCGAGTAGGCCAAGATGGAAGCTGTGTGTGAGGGGCCGAATAGGCCAAGATGGAAGCTGTGTGTGAGGGGCCGAATAGGCCAAGATGGAAGCTGTGTGTGAGGGGCCGAATAGGCCAAGATGGAAGCCGTGTGTGAGGGGCCGAGTAGCCCAAGATGGAAGCTGTGTGTGAGGGGCCGAATAGGCCAAGATGGAAGCCGTGTGTGAGGGGCCGAGTAGCCCAAGATGGAAGCTGTGTGTGAGGGGCCGAGTAGGCCAAGATGGAAGCTGTAAGGGGCCGAGTAGGCCAAGAAGGAAGCCGTGAGTGAGGGGCCCAGTAGGCCAGGATGGAAGCCGTGTGTGAGGGGCCGAGTAGGCCAAGATGGAAGCCGTGTGTGAGGGGCCGAATAGGCCAAGATGGAAGCCGTGTGTGAGGGGCCGAATAGGCCAAGATGGAAGCCGTGTGTGAGGGGCCGAATAGGCCAAGATGGAAGCTGTGTGTGAGGGGCCGAATAGGCCAAGATGGAAGCTGTGTGTGAGGGGCTGAGTAGACCAAGATGGAAGCCGTGTGTGAGGGGCCGAGTAGGCCAAGATGGAAGCTGTGTGTGAGGGGCCGAATAGGCCAAGATGACAGCCGTTAGTGAAGGGTAGAGGCCAAGACGAGATGCTGCTTGGACCCTTATATGACAAGTGAAGACATATCAATAAAACATACACCGTTGCCCCTAGAAACATGGATGTAACCATAGTGAGTGCAGGGCTACAGTACACCTAGGCCCTGGAGCCTGGAGAGGCCTAAAAGGTCCTTATGGTCCAGAGAGAAAACCATATTATACATCACGATACTTGGGGCCTATGAGCCTTAACCTAAGCCACTGCATAGCAACCAGATTACTCATTGGTTACTATGGGCAACACCGCCATTTTTTCTTTGCAATATTTCATAGAACATTCCCTACAAACAAGAAAACACTGGTCTCCATAGCAACCGGTCAGATTTCTGCCTCATAAGTGACCATAAAAGCAGAATTTGATTGGTTGCTATGGAAACACCAATATGTCTCCACTACAAAGACCTATGCAGGGCAAGAAGCTTGGATGTTGCCCATAGCAACCAGATTCTGCCATCAGGGTTTAAAAATGAAACTGAAAGTAGCGATCTGATTGGTCACTCAGTTTTTATCTGTAAAACTCTCAAACATTGAACTGTATCCCCTAATAAAGATGAGCGCCCCCTGTAGTGACGGCTATAACCTCCCCACTACTGGCGGACGCAGACAGAAAAGCTGTGCAAGAACAGTTTACTGGGCCCCTTTGCAGTCCTATAGCTCATCAAATACACAATTTCACCTGCTTTGGATGTGGAAATGGGCCCCCTAACCTCTTGGGCCCCTGCTCTCCTCTTGGAATTATAAGACATAAAGGAGAAAACATGGCTTCTTCCTTCCAGGAGCAGCGCTGTCACTGTCCATTAGTCGTGTTGGCTATTCCTATTAACTTCTATGGAGTCAAGATGCAATACCACACACAACCTGAGGGCAGGAGTGGCGCTGTTTCTGGAAGAAGGCAGTCATGGCTTTTTGCGGTCTGGGTAGATCTGTTTCGGAGAGTGAAAGGGTTTGTGATCTGTCTCCATTAGGATGAGGTTATTAGTCCGCAGCGTTTGTGTCAGTACTAGGTCCGCACATATTTCACGAGGCGCAGTGATCTACGATACGTAGTGATCCCGCTGTTGTGACACTACAACTCCCAGCAGGCCCGAGAGGGAGACGATTGTCATATTACATCCCTGACTCTTACAAACCACCTTGATGCCGCAGTCACTATTGACCATAGCACCTCAGGGGGTTATACCCTGAGATCAGAGCCAGCAGTTAGCCCCGGATTCTGGATTTATGGGTGTATTTGTGACTTTCCAGGGGTTGCTGCTATCTGACATCTCACTCGGCTCTCACAGGTATGGCGACAGTGAGGTGCAATGAATGCAAGTCACAGAAAGTCGCCGCAAGGGCCACAAAAAGTGTGAATAGCAAAACCGCAGTGGAGGGAGGACGACGACCTGACATATCCCAGAGATCAAAGCTGTGAAAAGACCGAGAGGAAACTGCGACATTTCACACAAGAAGCGAGTGATATTTACATCCAGTGGAGGACAGAGACATAAGAGACCCCTGTGCAGGAACTGTATAAGGGCCCCTGTGCAGGAACTGTATAAGGGCCCCTGTGCAGGAACTGTATAAGGGCCCCTGTGCAGGAACTGTATGAGGGCCCCTGTGCAGAAACGGTATACAGGTCCCTGAGTAGGAAAGGTATACGGGCCCCTGAGCAGGAACTGTATAAGGGCCCCTGTGCAGGAACTGTATAAGGGCTCCTGAGCAGGAACGGTATACGGGTCCCTGAGTAGGAAAGGTATATGGGCCCCTGAGCAGGAACGGTATGCTGGCCCCTGAGCAGGAACAGTATAAGAGTCCTTGAGCAGGAACAATATATGAGCCCTTGTGCAGGATAGGTATAAGGGTACCTGGGCAGGAATATTATATGGGCCCCTACAGGAACATTATACGGGCCCCTGTGCTGGAACACTATACGGGCCCCTGTGCAGGAACACTATACGGGCCCCTGCGAAGAAACTGTATATGGGCCCCTATGCAGGAGCGTCATATGGGTCCCTGGGCAGGAACACTATATGGGCTATATAATATATAATGGACTATATAATGTCGCAGGAAACTGCGACATTTCACACAAGAAGCGAGTGATATTTACATCCAGTGGAGGACAGAGACATAAGAGACCCCTGTGCAGGAACTGTATAAGGGCCCCTGTGCAGGAACTGTATAAGGGCTCCTGTGCAGTAACTGTATAAGGGCCCCTGTGCAGTAACTGTATAAGGGCCCCTGTGCAGGAACACTATATGGGCCCCTGTGCAGGAACACTATATGGGCCCCTGTGCAGGAACACTATACGGGCCCCTGTGCCGGAACCGTAAAGGGGCCCCTGCGAAAAAAATGTATATGGGCCCCTATGCAGGAGCGTCATATGGGTCCTTGGGCAGGAACACTATATGGGCTCCTGGGCAGGAAAAATATATGGGCTCCTGGGTAAGAACAGTATATATGGGCTCCTATTTTGTCCATGACAGGACCTAGTTGCTGATTTGGAGGTGGATGTGGCGCCCTTAACTCCTGGGCCCCTGCACAGGTTGCACCAATGATATGTCTGCCAAGACCCGGCGTCCCCCGCGCTCTATGTGAGCTGTGCCCCCGACATAGTTGATTAAATCTATGGACTGATCTGAAGGCTCAGAGGACGGCACTAACAGCTTGTGCTGCATAGTGTTGTGCTGTGTCCAAAATACCGTACGACCACTGCATCCAAAGAACCACGCCTGATAATCCGGCAAATCTGATAATCCAACAAGTGGCTCTTACACATGACAGCACAATAATCACTTATTATCTGACCATCAGTGTATCTCAGCTGATCATGTGATACCGTCTGCTAAAACCAACAGCAATTCAGTCCACTCATATAATATGCTATCATGTGTGGTGCCATCTGCTGCATCTAATCATATCCTATACTATACGGTGTCAACTGCTGCATCTAATCCTATCCTGCGTGGTGCCATCTGCTGCATCTAATCAATCCTGCATCAGTGCCATCTGATGCATCTAATCATATCCTGCGCGGTGCCATCTGATGCATCTAATCATATCCTGCACAGTGCCATCTGCTGCATCTAATCATATCCTGCGCAGTGCCATCTGATGCATCTAATCATATCCTGCCGGTGCCATCTGATGCATCTAATCATATCCTGCACGTGCCATCTGATGCATCTAATCCTATCCTGCGCGTGCCATCTGCTGCATCTAATCATATCCTGCGTGGTGCCATCTGCTGCATCTAATCATATCCTGCGTGGTGCCATCTGCTGCATCTAATCATATCCTGGTGGTACCATCTGCTGCATCTAATCATACCCTGTATGGTGCCATCTGCTGCATCTAATCCCATCCTGTGTGGTGCTATCTTCTGTATTTTATTATATTCTGGCAGTGCCGTCTACTGTATCTAAATCTAACCTGCGCGGTGCCAACTGCTGTATCTAATCCTATCTTGTACTGTGCCATCTGTTGCATCTAATCCTATCTTGTACTGTGCCATCTGTTGCATCTAATACTATCCTGTGTGGTGCCATCTACTGTATCTAATCATATCATCTGCTGAGGTCCTGTATATTATTATTATTATTATTATTTATTTATATAGCGCCATTGGGTTCCATGGCGCTTTACATGAGGATGAGGGAGACAAGAACAAGTACACTAAATCTAGGCGATCAGGACGTACAGGTACAGGAGGGGCAGGGACCCTGTCCACAAGGGCTCACAGTCTATGAGGGGTGGGTAAGGATACAGTAGGATGGGGGAATGTCATGTATGGGCGTTCGCCTGGGTCTCATGGCAGGTTGTAGGCTTGACGGAACAGGTGAGTCTTCAGGTGACACTTGAAGCTTCTCAGGGTCGGAGAGTGTCTGACGTGTTCGGGTAGGGAGTTCCAGAGTACCTGCCTGGTATCATCTGGAGGGAGTATCTAATCCTTTCCTACCCCACGCCAATTGCTGTATATAATATTACCCTGTGTGGTACCACTTTATCTAGTCTTATATTGTGTGGTGGCATCTGCAGTACCTAATCCTTTCCTATACTGAGCTGCTGTATCCACGTTTCCCATGCCTCCTCCTCGGTGGCTGTACTCTGGCGGTCTCCCTGTATTCAGGTCTATAGGATGATATGGTTGGTGGCGGAAACATTGGAGAGAAGGAATAAAAGAGGACGACAAAAGGAAAAACTTCAAGGTGCAGACGGCGGAAACCGCACCAGTGACCCCAGAAAAGGCAAACACCCCCCCGATCCCCAGTCCTGAGCCCCCTGTGGGGTATGACCCCCTCCCGTCTGACGGGTTATATACATTGTATAGTGTGTTATGTCTCTGTGTAATGTGTTACACCTTCTCCCGCTGTATTCAGTGTTCCGCACTGTGTGTTGTTACATTTTACTATTAGATTTTATTTCCTGCAACATCGGATATTACAAATTGTATTATTTTATCATTTACTGGAGCGTCACAATGAATTAGAAGATCATCAAAAAGTGACTTTATATCAGTAATTCAATACATAAAGTGACCACATCTATTATATAGAGTCATTACACACAGAGGGATCTATCTCATGTGTTTATTTATGTTAATGTTGATGATTATAGCTTACAGCCAATGAAAGCCCAAAGGTCATTATTATCCCAAAAAATTAAAGTAGGGAGGATGAAGAGTTAAACACTGCACTGCCGTATTCCACCAGATATCGAAGGGTGAATATAATATTGATTTATTAGTCAACATGTTTCAGGGCTCCGGCCTCTTCCTCAGGACAAATCAATATCATATTGCCATGTTTCAGGAGGCCTGACTAATAAATCAATATTATATTCCCCCTTTGATGACTGGTGGAATATGGCAGCGCGGTGTTTAACCCTTCATCTCCCTACTCTATATGCACCACGCTGGGGACTGCAGCAGCCGTGATCTGCTTTTATAGTGGTTGTGACTCTCACAACCACACAAGGTGAAGCCTCTGATATCTATTTAGGTCATATTTTATCTCTCAGACCCTTCATCCTCCCTACTTTAATTTTCTGAGATAACGACCTTTGGGTTTTCATTAATCATCAACATTAACAGAAATAAACACATGACATAGATCCCTCTGTGTGTAATGACTCTATATAATATATGTGTGTCACTTTATGTATTAGTGAAATCAAGTCACTTTTTGATAATATTCTAATTCATAGAGACGCTCCTGTATGTTCCGCACTAGATTGTTACATAATACGGTATTGTAGAACATTCTGCATTGTATTATACCGTATGTCATACTAATAGTTTACATTATACCGCACTACATGGCCCCTTATAATGACATCAGACTATTGGAGTTGATGGGTCATCACGCCGCCACGTATCTGCGGTTTTCTGGCTGCACGGACCTGACAGGCGCCGCTCCCTCCGGGGCAGTAATAGAATCTGCATCAGATAAATAATAGATGTGTGTAATCTAACCCGCCCCAAAATAGAAAGTCCTCTGTGTGCACGCACGTGAGGCGAGGTGGCGATCCTCACAGGTGTACCACCCCCTCAATACCGTCATCCAGATGATGGGAGACAAACCGCAACATGTGAACACAACCCGACATACAAACCACTCACCTGGAATGATGACGATGCTGCAGGATTTAAAGGGGCCACGTCCATTAATTATGCAGCTATTAAACAGACAGTCACGGACAGGAGTTCTCAGCACTGGGGATATGTGACAAAGTGGTGCTCACAGCGGCCAGGGAGGTTACTGCACTTCCGGTCAATCAGTATTCAGCATGTCCCTGTATGAGATGGCTGATAACTGATACCAATAGCTTGCACAACATATGAAAAGACCCTTTAATTCAGCCGTACTGTATATATTGTCCTGTGGCCTCCTAGGGGAACCTCCGCAATGCTTTTTTAAATTCATCATTTTCAAGATCTCTGCTTGCTGAATTGGAATTTTAGTTAGATTTAAACAGCGGCGTAACTACAAGAGGTGCAGGGGTTGCAATTGCATCTGGGTCCTGGAGCCGAGGGGCCCCCAAAAGTCCCTTTGGCCTATAGAAAAAGACTATTGCTAATAGAGATTTGCAATAATTGGGGGCCCCACTGGAGATTTCACATCAGGGCCCATGAGATCACTGGATATAGACCTACTGAAATTGTAACAAAACCCCAGCTGTGTGATGTATCCAGTCAAGACAATTCATACCGTTACACATTCCTGCGCTGACACATTGTAGCAAACAAGGACACAAGAGAGGTTATTGCTGCAGATGTCTTTAGCTCACAGAGGATTGTCCAGACTGGATGCAAATCTTCAGAGTGTTAGGTCTTTACCAGAGGTGTAACTACAACAGGTGCAGGGGATGCAATCACACCGGGCCCTGGAGTCTAGGGGGACCCCAAAAGTCCCTTTGGCCTATAGAAAAAGACTATTGCTAATAGAGATTTCCAATAATTGGGGGCCCCCATTGGAGCTTTTGCATTGGGGCCCCTGGGCCTGAAGTTACACCCTGCCTGGAATAGATCAGATCCTTTTGTGATCCCTTCCAGGACGGGATGGTTCTTTTCTGTGGGTGTAATCGGGTTGAATCTTGCAGAACGCCCATCAGACGTGGTTAAACCGTCACATCCCAGTCCAGTAAATGGTGACAGCTTGGCTGATGACAGATGGCATCAAATAGCTAAAATAGTGACTATAGGATGGTGAGTGCGTGCGCAGGAGCAGGGTCTGATGGGAAAGTCACCCACAGCAATTCTCATGACCCCCGGCCAAAAGTAGCAACATCCTCCGGGGATCACATATCTGGAGCAGTGACTTCAGCAGTCCGGGGACGTCTACCCGGCTTACACCAACCACTGCAGAGGGACCGGTCCCCAGGAAACTGCGTACTGTCACTTTAAGACCAATATTGGCGATGAAAAAAAGACATTTAAAGGGCAAGTCCAGAACCCTACAACGATTCCCAGCCCCTGGGGTACGATGGTCACTAATGATTGTGGCGGGGTTTACGTTACATTGTGACACTTCCATGTCCTCTACTTGCTGAGGAGAGACATGAAGCAGGAGGATCTGGATGAGCAGTAGAAGACTGCACCACAGTGGTGTAACTTCAGGCCAAGGGGCCCCAATGCGAAAGCTCCAACAGGGCCCCAATTATTGTAAATCTCTATTAAGGCCCAGTTACACACACAGATACTGGTGCAGAGATTGGTCACTGGTTGCAGTGAAATCATGGACACATTGTTCCATTTGTACACGGCCACAAAACGGAGCAATGTATCCATGATTTCACTGCAACCAGAGATCTGTGAACAATCTCTGCACCAGTATCTGTGTGTGTAACTGGGCCTTTAGCAATAGTCTATTTCTAAAGGCCAAAGAGACTTTGGGCCCCCTCGGCTCCAGGGCCCGGGTGTGATTGCAGCCCCTGCACCTGTTGTAGTTACACCTCTGAGTCCAGGCCTTATCTTTATCATGGTGTCACATTTAAAGGCACAGTCTCACATTTTTCCCTAGACCTCATTTTACAGGAGGACCCCAGATTCTTTATACATTTTGTTATGCACCAATGTTTGCATTAACCCTTCCTGAAAGTTGCATTCTTAAAGGGACGATGCCAACTATAGAAAAGAATCCACTGAGCCTTGTGCTTTTAACCCACCAAAGTCCTCATGATTTCGCGGTGGGATAATAACTTGCACAGGCGGCACCACGTGGGGTGAAACCAGCGATTGTAGGATCACAAGGTCAATCTGCCTTAAGGCCGTGTTCACACTGCGGTTTTGATCTGTTTTTTTTGTGTTGAGTTTTTGAATTTTCAGCAGCAAAACTGGATCCGTTTTTGAAAAAAGGTATTTTTGATCCTTTTTTTGTGCTTCTTTTTTTTCCATTAACAATAGAGATTAAGACCGCAACCATGTATTTATGATCAGGAGTTTCCATCAATATTAAGGCGTCCTGTCCCTGTTCTTATCAGTGTAATGAGCGGCCACTTATGATAAATGTTGTTGTTACATATTCTCCGGGGATAATGGGGGTTATAGTCTGGCCGCTCCCAGAATGGAGTCACAGCGCAATAATCAATCGTACAGTGACATAAAGGGGGCATTGTAGATTACAAGGGGCTGGGCAGAGGAGGAAGGCTGGGCACACAATGGGTAGAGGGGCTCACACATGGCACACAGTGGGTAGAGGGGCTCACACATGGCACGCTGTAGGTGGAGGGTCTCACATACGGCACCCTGTAGGTGGAGGGTCTCACATATGGCACGCTGTAGGTGGAGGGTCTCACATACGGCACGCTGTAGGTGGAGGGTCTCACATATCACGCTGTAGGTGGAGGGTCTCACATATGGCACGCTGTAGGTGGAGGGTCTCACATATGGCACGCTGTAGGTGGAGGGTCTCACATGGCACACTGTAGGTGGAGGGTCTCACATATGGCACGCTGTAGGTGGAGGGTCTCACATATCACGCTGTAGGTGGAGGGTCTCACATATGGCACGCTGTAGGTGGAGGGTCTCACATATGGCACCCTGTAGGTGGAGGGTCTCACATATGGCACGCTGTAGGTGGAGGGTCTCACATATGGCACGCTGTAGGTGGAGGGTCTCACATATGGCACGCTGTAGGTGGAGGGTCTCACATATGGCGCGCTGTAGGTGGAGGGTCTCACATATGGCGCGCTGTAGGTGGAGGGTCTCACATATGGCGCGTTGTAGGTGGAGGGTCTCACATATGGCACGCTGTAGGTGGAGGGTCTCACATATGGCACGCTGTAGGTGGAGGGTCTCACATATGGCACGCTGTAGGTGGAGGGTCTCACATATGGCACGCTGTAGGTGGAGGGTCTCACATATGACACGCTGTAGGTGGAGGGTCTCACATATGGCGCGCTGTAGGTGGAGGGTCTCACATATGGCACGCTGTAGGTGGAGGGTCTCACATATGGCACGCTGTAGGTGGAGGGTCTCACATATGGCACGCTGTAGGTGGAGGGTCTCACATATGACACGCTGTAGGTGGAGGGTCTCACATATGGCGCGCTGTAGGTGGAGGGTCTCACATATGGCGCGTTGTAGGTGGAGGGTCTCACATATGGCACGCTGTAGGTGGAGGGTCTCACATATGGCACGCTGTAGGTGGAGGGTCTCACATATGGCACACTGTAGGTGGAGGGTCTCACATATGGCACGCTGTAGGTGGAGGGCCTCACATATGGCACACGGTAGGTGGAGGGTCTCACATATGGCACGCTGTAGGTGGAGGGTCTCACATATGGCACGCTGTAGGTGGAGGGTCTCACATATGGCACACTGTAGGTGGAGGGTCTCACATATGGCACGCTGTAGGTGGAGGGTCTCACATATGGCACACTGTAGGTGGAGGGTCTCACATATGGCACGCTGTAGGTGGAGGGTCTCACATATGGCACGCTGTAGGTGGAGGGTCTCACATGGCACACTGTAGGTGGAGGGTCTCACATTTGGCACGCTGTAGGTGGAGGGTCTCACATATGGCACGCTGTAGGTGGAGGGTCTCACATATGGCACGCTGTAGGTGGAGGGTCTCACATATGGCACGCTGTAGGTGGAGGGTCTCACATGGCACACTGTAGGTGGAGGGTCTCACATATGGCACACTGTAGGTGGAGGGTCTCACATATGGCACGCTGTAGGTGGAGGGTCTCACATATGGCACGCTGTAGGTGGAGGGTCTCACATATGGCACGCTGTAGGTGGAGGGTCTCACATATGGCACGCTGTAGGTGGAGGGTCTCACATATGGCACACTGTAGGTGGAGGGTCTCACATATGGCACGCTGTAGGTGGAGGGTCTCACATATGGCACGCTGTAGGTGGAGGGTCTCACATATGGCACGCTGTAGGTGGAGGGTCTCACATATGGCACGCTGTAGGTGGAGGGTCTCACATATGGCGCGCTGTAGGTGGAGGTGTAGGCACAGCTTTTGCACCCTGCAGTCTGGGGGTGTTAAGGATCTTGTAGTTTGGGGTCCGGGGGTCTCTGCAGGTAATTAATGCTGTGAGTGCATATTACACGTATTACAGCCGGGGCGTGAGATTAGGCCTCATTACTCCTCCGCAGGCAGCAGAGGCCGGGGACATAAGCCGCTCAGGACGCCAACACTGACGTTGGAGACTCAAGACTTTAATCAAATTCCCTCCCGGATTTATCCCCTGACTTCTGATTACTGAGAGCAGAGCGCTGATCCCAGAGAGGGGACACAGGACAGGGGCCCCCGCCCTATACACCGCACCAGGGGGTACATATGTGGGGGATCCCGAGCTGTATCATGTAAGACAGGAAGAAGAGGGGATAGTGAGGCTGGAGCGTACAGCACCGAGCACACCGTCACCATGACTACAGGTTACTATGCACAGCACTGAGCACACCGTCACCATGACTACAGGTTACTATGCACAGCACCGAGCACACCGTCACCATGACTACAGGTTACTATGCACAGCACCGAGCACACCGTCACCATGACTACAGGTTACTATGCACAGCACCGAGCACACCGTCACCATGACTACAGGTTACAATGCACAGCACCGAGCACACCGTCACCATGACTACAGGTTACCGTGTACAGCACCTAGTACACCGTCACCATGACTACAGGTTACTATGCACAGCACCGAGCACACCGTCACCATGACTACAGGTTACAATGCACAGCACCGAGCACACCGTCACCATGACTACAGGTTACCGTGTACAGCACCTAGTACACCGTCACCATGACTACAGGTTACTATGCACAGCACCAAGCACACCGTCACCATGACTACAGGTTACCGTGTACAGCACTGAGTACACCGTCACCATGACTACATGTTATTATGCACAGTACCGAGCACACCGTCACATGACTACAAGTTACCGTGTACAGCGCTGTACACACCATCACCATGACTACAGGTTACTATGCACTGCACTGAGCACACTGTCGTCATAAGTACGGGTTACCGTGTACAGTGCTGAGCACACGTCACATCACTACAGGTTATCGTGTACAGCGCTGAGCACACTATCACCTTGACTACAGGTTACCAACATACAGCACTGAGCACACAGTCACCATGGTTACAGGTTACCGTGAGCTGCACTGAGCACGTCACCATGAGTACAGGTTACTATGCACAGCACCAAGCACACCGTCAACATGACAACAGGTTACCAGCATACAGCACTGAGCACACCATCACCATAGTTATAGGTCATAGTGTACAGCACCGAGCGCACCGTCACCATGGTTGCACGTCACCGTGTACAGCACTGAGCACACTGTCACCATGAGTACAGGTTACCGTGTACAGCACTGAGCACACCATCACCGTTACCATGTACAGCACTGAGCACACAGTCACCATGACTACAGGTTACCGTGTACAGCACTGAGCACACAGTCACCATGACTACAGGTTACCGTGTACAGCACTGAGCACACTGTCACCATTAATACAGGTCATCATGTACAACACTAAGCACACTGTCACCATGAGTACCGGTTACTGTGTACAGCACTGTACAGCATTGAGCACACGGTCACCATGGATATAGGTTACTGAGTACAGCGCTGAGCACACTGTCCCCATGGTTATAGGTTACTGTGTACAGCACTGAGCACACTGTCACCATGGTTATAGGTTACTGTGTACAGCACTGAGCACACTGTTGCTATGGTTATAGGTTACCATGTACAGCACTGAGCACACTGTCACCATGGTTATAGGTTACTGTGTACAGCACTGAGCACACGGTCACCATGGTTATAGGTTACTGTGTACAGCGCTGAGCACAACCGTCACCATGACTACAGGTTACCGTGTACAGCACTGAGCACACTGTCACCATTAATACAGGTCATCATGTACAACACTAAGCACACTGTCACCATGAGTACCGGTTACTGTGTACAGCACTGTACAGCATTGAGCACACGGTCACCATGGATATAGGTTACTGAGTACAGCGCTGAGCACACTGTCCCCATGGTTATAGGTTACTGTGTACAGCACTGAGCACACTGTCACCATGGTTATAGGTTACTGTGTACAGCACTGAGCACACTGTTGCTATGGTTATAGGTTACCATGTACAGCACTGAGCACACTGTCACCATGGTTATAGGTTACTGTGTACAGCACTGAGCACACGGTCACCATGGTTATAGGTTACTGTGTACAGCGCTGAGCACACCGTCACCTCTCTGGTGGAGCAGTTAATGAACATTTATTACTGGGCTATAAACGTCAGGAAATAATTAATGTAATTTATGTGCCTCCAGCAAGACGATAAAGTCACGAATCTGCAGCTGCGGGTAGAAGCTCCAGGAATAATGGCAGAACTATAGATTAATGGCAGCAATTATGTAAATTACAGAAACAGGTGAACTCCACTCACAGACAGCAAGCAGAGGTGGCACCGGCTCCGCGGGGGCCGCAGGGGCCCCTCAGCCAATCAGATACAGGAGAAGGTTCAGGATCAGTCAGTGAAGGGTTAAATCTGAGGCGCAGATGAGGAATGAAACGTTCTGGAACTCGGTGATTCCAGATCAGATCTCAGCTGTCGGTGACTGACACAGGTGTGGGGTTTGTTACAGTGTGTCAGCCAATGAAGATCAATAATAAAGGCGTCTAATCCAGAGCTGCGGCCCCCGGACGGCTCCACAGTATGGAGGGTCTTACCACGATCAGGATTCCTAGAAGCCCCCGCCGGGATCATCCTCTGTATCATCACACTTGATTATTATGGGTCAGGACTCATCACGGAGGATTATACATGGAAGGAGCCAACAAACTGGGACTAGAAATAGATCCTACAATCCTCTCAGGACAAGATCCGCCTGATCCCCTCTGATCCCCAGACGAAATCACAACAAGTCTCCGCAGCCTCAATATACACTATACATAAAGGCGACTATCAGTATATACACTATACATCCAGGAGACCATCAGTATATACACTACACATAGAGGAGCCCATCAGTATATACACTATACATCCAGGAGACCATCAGTATATACACTACACATAGAGGAGACCATCAGTATATACACTATACATCCAGGAGACCATCAGTATATACACTATACATACAGGAGACCATCAGTATATACACTATACATAGAGGAGACCATCAGTATATACACTATACATCCAGGAGACCATCAGTATATACACTACACATAGAGCAGACCATCAGTATATACACTACACATAGAGGAGACCATCAGTATATACACTATACATAGAGGAGACCATCAGTATATACACTATACATCCAGGAGACCATCAGTATATACACTACACATAGAGCAGACCATCAGTATATACACTACACATAGAGGAGACCATCAGTATATACACTACACATAGAGGAGACCATCAGTATATACACTACACATACAGGAGACCATCAGTATATACACTACACATAGAGGAGACCATCAGTATATACACTATACATCCAGGAGACCATCAGTATATACACTACACATAGAGGAGACCATCAGTATATACACTACACATAGAGGAGACCATCAGTATATACACTATAGATAGAGGAGACCATCAGTATATACACTATACATACAGGGGACCATCAGTATATACACTATACATAGAGGAGACCATCAGTATATACACTATACATAGAGGAGACCATCAGTATATACACTATACATAGAGGAGACCATCAGTATATACACTATAGATAGAGGAGACCATCAGAATATACCGTTCTGTGTAAAGGTGTCAGTCAGTCAAGGAAAATAACCTCTGAAGTGAGAAACTTTCAGAAATTAAAATGTTCATAGATTATTTGTGTGAATTAACAAAATGCAGATTGAAACGCAGATAAGTGACGCAGGACCAGCCTGATGAAGGGGTCACAGTGTCTTGAAAGCTTGCTATTATTTACCATCTTTTCAGTTCGCCATTACAAGGTATCAATCACTGAGGACTCTCAGATTCCAATATATTGTTCTGAAGCAGAAGCAGCCGTTCAGGAACCTTGAATGTAGCTGAGGAACAGCCAAGCTCTATGGGTGAGGGTGTGAAAGACGGTGTCATGTCATAGGTCACACTCCATAAGGAGAGCGAGTGCAGGAACAAGACACCAGGCAGTTATACTGCATCAGCAAGGTGTCTCCCAGGGAAAGATCTCACTGTAGTCCGGGGCTTCATGATGAACAAAGCACCAAAAAGTGACCAACGCTCAGTTGAATAGACGGAGAAATCGGCCAAGTGCAGCAGATGAGACACGTTACTTCCCTCTGAAATCTGCAGATGTCCAGCAGTGCCATCAGCTCAGAATTGTCAGTCACCAGTGGGACCAGCTACATCTACTGTGCAGAGATGTCTGAGCAGAGGTCATCTTCATGGAAGATGCAGGTGGAGGGTCTGCAGGAGCAGTGAAGCAGGTGGAGGGTCTGCAGGGGCAGTGTAGCAGGTTGAGGGTCTGCAGGCAGTGACCAGGTGGAGGTCTGCAGGAGCAGTGACGCAGGTGGAGGGTCTGCAGGAGCAGTGACGCAGGTGGAGGGTCTGCAGGAGCAGTGACGCAGGTGGAGGGTCTGCAGGAGCAGTGACGCAGGTGGAGGGTCTGCGGGAGCAGTGACGCAGGTGGAGGGTCTGCAGGGGCAGTGACGCAGGTGGAGGGTCTGCAGGGGCAGTGACGCAGGTGGGGGGTCTGCAGGAGCAGTGACGCAGGTGGAGGGTCTGCAGGGGCAGTGACGCAGGTGGAGGGTCTGCAGGGGCAGTGACGCAGGTGTAGGGTCTGCAGGGGCAGTGACGCAGGTGGAGGGTCTGCAGGGGCAGTGACGCAAGTGGAGGGTCTGCAGGGGCAGTGACGCAGGTGGGGGGTCTGCAGGAGCAGTGACGCAGGTGGAGGGTCTGCAGGGGCAGTGACGCAGGTGGAGGGTCTGCAGGGGCAGTGACGCAGGTGGAGGGTCTGCAGGGGCAGTGACGCAGGTGGAGGGTCTGCAGGGGCAGTAACGCAGGTGGGGGGTCTGCAGGAGCAGTGAAGCAGGTGGAGGGTCTGCAGGGGCAGTGTAGCAGGTTGAGGGTCTGCAGGGGCAGTGACGCAGGTGGAGGGTCTGCAGGAGCAGTGACGCAGCTGGAGGGTCTGCAGGAGCAGTGAAGCAGGTGGAGGGTCTGCAGGAGCAGTGAAGCAGGTGGAGGGTCTGCAGGGGCAGTGACGCAGGTGGAGGGTCTGCAGGGGCAGTGACGCAGCTGGAGGGTCTGCAGGAGCAGTGACGCAGCTGGAGGGTCTGCAGGAGCAGTGAAGCAGGTGGAGGGTCTGCAGGGGCAGTGACGCATGTGGAGGGTCTGCAGAGGCAGTGACGTAGGTGGAGTGTCTGCAGGAGCAGTGACGCATGTGGAGGGTCTGCAGGGCAGTGACGCAGGTGGAGGGTCTGCAGGAGCAGTGACGCAGGTGGAGGGTCTGCAGGAGCAGTGAAGCAGGTGGAGGGTCTGCAGGGGCAGTGACGCAGGTGGAGGGTCTGCAGGACAGTGAAGCAGGTGGAGGGTCTGAAGGGGCAGTGACGCAGGTGGAGGATCTGCAGGGGCAGTGAAGCAGGTGGAGGGTCTGCAGGAGCAGTGAAGCAGGTGGAGGATCTGCAGGGGCAGTGACGCAGGTGGAGGGTCTGCAGGAGCAGTGAAGCAGGTGGAGGGTCTGCAGGGGCAGTGACGCAGGTGGAGGGTCTGCGGGAGCAGTGAAGCAGGTGGAGGGTCTGCAGGGGCAGTGACGCAGGTGGAGGGTCTGCAGGAGCAGTGACGCAGGTGGAGGGTCTGTAGGAGCAGTGACGCAGGTGGAGGGTCTGCAGGAGCAGTGACGCAGGTGGAGGGTCTGCGGGAGCAGTGACGCAGGTGGAGGGGCTGCAGGAGCAGTGACGCAGGTGGAGGGGCTGCAGGGGCAGTGAAGCAGGTGGAGGGTCTGCAGGAGCAGTGAAGCAGGTGGAGGATCTGCAGGGGCAGTGACGCAGGTGGAGGGTCTGCAGGAGCAGTGAAGCAGGTGGAGGGTCTGCAGGGGCAGTGACGCAGGTGGAGGGTCTGCGGGAGCAGTGAAGCAGGTGGAGGGTCTGCAGGGGCAGTGACGCAGGTGGAGGGTCTGCAGGAGCAGTGACGCAGGTGGAGGGTCTGTAGGAGCAGTGACGCAGGTGGAGGGTCTGCAGGAGCAGTGACGCAGGTGGAGGGTCTGCGGGAGCAGTGACGCAGGTGGAGGGGCTGCAGGAGCAGTGACGCAGGTGGAGGGGCTGCAGGAGCAGTGACGCAGGTGGAGGGTCTGTAGGAGCAGTGACGCAGGTGGAGGGTCTGCAGGAGCAGTGACGCAGGTGGAGGGTCTGCAGGAGCAGTGACGCAGGTGGAGAGTCTGCAGGGGCAGTGACGCAGGTGGAGGGTGTGCAGGGGCAGTGACGCAGGTGGAGGGTCTGCAGGGGCAGTGACACAGGTGGAGGGTCTGCAGGGGCAGTGACGCAGGTGGAGAGTCTGCAGGGGCAGTGACGCAGGTGGAGGGTGTGCAGGGGCAGTGACGCAGGTGGAGGGTCTGCAGGGGCAGTGACGCAGGTGGAGGGTCTGCAGGAGCAGTGACGCAGGTGGAGGGTCTGCAGGAGCAGTGACGCAGGTGGAGGATCTGCAGGAGCAGTGACGCAGGTGGAGGATCTGCAGGGGCAATGACGCAGGTGGAGGATCTGCAGGGGCAGTGCCGCAGGTGAGGATCTGCAGGGGCAGTGACGCAGGTGGAGGGTCTGCAGGAGCAGTGAAGCAGGTGGAGGGTCTGCAGGGGCAGTGACGCAGGTGGAGGGTCTGCGGGAGCAGTGAAGCAGGTGGAGGGTCTGCAGGGCAGTGACGCAGGTGGAGGGTCTGCAGGAGCAGTGACGCAGGTGGAGGGTCTGTAGGAGCAGTGACGCAGGTGGAGGGTCTGCAGGAGCAGTGACGCAGGTGGAGGGTCTGCGGGAGCAGTGACGCAGGTGGAGGGGCTGCAGGAGCAGTGACGCAGGTGGAGGGGCTGCAGGAGCAGTGACGCAGGTGGAGGGTCTGTAGGAGCAGTGACGCAGGTGGAGGGTCTGCAGGAGCAGTGACGCAGGTGGAGGGTCTGTAGGAGCAGTGATGCAGGTGGAGGGGCTGCAGGAGCAGTGACGCAGGTGGAGGGGCTGCAGGAGCAGTGACGCAGGTGGAGGGTCTGTAGGAGCAGTGACGCAGGTGGAGGGTCTGCAGGAGCAGTGAAGCAGGTGGAGGGTCTGCAGGGGCAGTGACGCAGGTGGGAGGTCTGCGGGAGCAGTGACGCAGGTGGAGGGTCTGCAGGGGCAGTGACGCAGGTGGAGGGTCTGCAGGAGCAGTGGCGCAGGTGGAGGGTCTGCAGGAGCAGTGAAGCAGGTGGAGGGTCTGCAGGGACAGTGACGCAGGTGGAGGGTCTGCAGGAGCAGTGACGCAGGTGGAGGGTCTGCAGGAGCAGTGACGCAGGTGGAGGGTCTGCAGGAGCAGTGACGCAGGTGGAGGGTCTGCAGGAGCAGTGACGCAGGTGGAGGGTCTGCAGGAGCAGTGACACAGGTGGAGGGTGTGGCAGGTCTGTGACTGCATTTCAGCAAATGGAGTTGAAGATTTGGATTAATGGTGTCCTCAATGTTGAGAAATCCATGCAGACACTGACCTGTCATGTGATACCATCAAGAGGGGTATGATTGGCTCCAAATTTATTCACCAGCTGGACAACAACCCCAAACATCCAGCCGATGTCATGTCAGCACAGAATGACTGTTCAAACCAAGCCCAGGCGCTTGGTGCATCATCACAGGCAAACATTGAGGATCGTCTTCCCATCTGCTTGTTTTCCCATTTATTTCTGCCCTTGATCTGGGCGTCATTCTGTGCTGACAGATTCCCCTTAAGAATGAGGAATCCTGGAGGTGATGATCCACAGATCCCTGATCTCACATCACCCCGAGTGTCAGGGATCAAGAGACAGAAGGATCCGGACAAGATTCATACACAGAAGATCAGGGATCAGGTCTCCAAGATGTTTGGTACAATCTCCTGCTGAGATCCTCCATAACCAGTGACGAGAAGAAGTGATGGAGGAGACGGGCGGTCACTGAATACTGAGGACGGAGGAGACGGGAGGTCACTGAATACTGAGGATGGAGGAGACGGGCGGTCACTGAATACTGAGGACGGAGGAGACGGGAGGTCACTGAATACTGAGGATGGAGGAGATGGGCAGTCACTGAATACTGAGGATGGAGGAGACAGGCAGTCACTGAATACTGAGGATGGAGGAGACGGACGGTCACTGAATACTGAGGATGGAGGAGACGGGCGGTCACTGGATACTGAGGATGGAGGAGACGGGCGGTCACTGGATACTGAGGATGGAGGAGACGGGCGGTGACTGAATACTGAGGATGGAGGAGACGGGCAGTCACTGAATACTGAGGATGGAGGAGACGGGCAGTCACTGAATACTGAGGATGGAGGAGACGGGCAGTCACTGAATACTGAGGATGGAGGAGACGGGCAGTCACTGAATACTGAGGATGGAGGAGACGGGCGGTCACTGAATACTGAGGATGGAGGAGACGGGCGGTCACTGAATACTGAGGATGGAGGAGACGGGCGGTCACTGAATACTGAGGATGGAGGAGACGGGCGGTCACTGAATACTGAGGACGGAGGAGACGGGCGGTCACTGAATACTGAGGACGGAGGAGACGGGAGGTCACTGAATACTGAGGATGGAGGAGATGGGCAGTCACTGAATACTGAGGATGGAGGAGACAGGCAGTCACTGAATACTGAGGATGGAGAGAGACGACGGTCACTGAATACTGAGGATGGAGGAGACAGGCAGTCACTGAATACTGAGGATGGAGGAGACGGGCGGTCACTGAATACTGAGGATGGAGGAGACGGGCGGTCACTGAATACTGAGGATGGAGGAGACGGGCGGTGACTGAATACTGAGGATGGAGGAGACGGGCAGTCACTGAATACTGAGGATGGAGGAGACGGGCGGTCACTGAATACTGAGGATGGAGGAGACAGGCGGTCACTGAATACTGAGGATGGAGGAGACGGGCGGTCACTGAATACTGAGGATGGAGGAGACGGGCGGTCACTGAATACTGAGGATGGAGGAGACGGGCGGTCACTGAATACTGAGGATGGAGGAGACGGGCGGTCACTGAATACTGAGGATGGAGGAGACAGGCGGTCACTGAATACTGAGGATGGAGGAGACGGGCGGTCACTGAATACTGAGGATGGAGGAGACGGGCGGTCACTGAATACTGAGGATGGAGGAGACGGGCGGTCACTGAATACTGAGGATGGAGGAGACGGGCGGTCACTGAATACTGAGGATGGAGGAGACGGGCGGTCACTGAATACTGAGGATGGAGGAGACGGGCGGTCACTGAATACTGAGGATAGAGGAGACGGGCAGTCACCAAGTTCGGAGGGGATTTACATTTCTATTTTGTTAATTCATACAGATAAACCATTATCACTTCTAGTTTTGACAGATTGTGTTTTTTGATGAGTTTTATATATACTACACACTATATACATGACATCACCATATCCTACACACTATATACACGACATCACCATATACTACACACTATATACATGACATCACCATATCCTACACACTATATACACGACATCACCATATACTACACACTATATACATGACATCACCATATACTACACACTATATACATGACATCAGTATATTCTGCACATACAAGGTCTCATCAGTAGACTGTACACCAGTGTCCCCATCTCCAGTCCTCAGGGGCCCCAGCACGGTTGTTGGATTTATTACCTGTATAATAGTATGAAACCCTGTAATCCTGCCCTGCTTGGGCCCCTGAGGACTGGAGATGGGGACACCACTATACACTATACACCCATGACACCATTATACACCACTATACACCCATGACACCATTATACACCACTATACACCCATGACACCACTATACACTATACACCCATGACACCACTATACACATATACACCCATGACACCACTATACACTATACACCCATGACACCACTATATACCCATGACACCACTATACACTATACACCCATGACACCACTATACACTATATACACCCATGACACCACTACACTATACACCCATGACACCACTATACACCCATGACACCACTATACACCCATGACACCACTATACACTATACACCCATGACACCACTATACACTATACACCCATGACACCACTATACACTATACACCCATGACACCACTATACACCCATGACACCACTATACACTATACACCCATGATACCACTATATACCCATGACACCACTATACACTATACACCCATGACACCACTATACACCCATGACACCACTATACACACCCATGACACCACTATACACTATATACCCATGACACCACTATACACCCATGACACCACTATACACTATACACCCATGACACCACTGTACACCCATGACACCACTATACACTATACACCCATGACACCACTATACACCCATGACACCACTATACACCCATGACACCACTGTACACCCATGACACCACTATACACCCATGACACCACTATACACCCATGACACCACTATACACCCATGACACCACTATACACTATATACCCATGACACCACTGTACACCCATGACACCACTATACACCCATGACACCACTATACACTATACACCCATGTACACACACTATACACTATACACCCATGACACCACTATACACTATACACCCATGACACCACTATACACTATACACCCATGACACCACTATACACTATACACCCATGATACCACTATACACTTATGACACCATTATACACCACTATACACACATTACACCACTTATACCCATGACACCACTATACACTATATACCTCTATACACCCATGACACCTCTATACACCCATGACACCACTATACACTATATACCTCTATACACCCATGACACCACTATACACTATACACTATATACCTCTATACACCCATGACACCACTATACACTATACACTATATACCTCTATACACCCATGACACCACTATACACTATACACTATATACCTCTATACACCCATGACACCACTATACACTATACACTATATACCTCTATACACCCATGACACCACTATACACTATACACTATATACCTCTATACACACATGACACCATTATACACATCACCTTAGTATAGTGTATACACATGATCCCCAGTATACACTGTATATACGGGATATTAGTAGTGACCTCTCCCCACAGACAGCCTGTGTATAATAGCAATCTGTGTCTGTATCTGTGCAGCAGTCAGGGCAGGGCATGCTGGGAGTTGTAGTTCACAAGTTGCAGATCCACAGGTTGCGGTCACTTCTAGATCTCAGCAGTATAAAGTAGGATCACACCTGACAAGTGAGGGGTTAATGGATCCCTGCAGCTCCTGTGTGAGCACATGATGGAGGGGACTCACCCACGAGCAGGTGCAGGGCCCCCAGGACCCCCAGCCGGCGCCGCCACGACCTGATCCTCATGATGCCGGAGCTCCTGTGATTCCTCCTGTCTGTGCAGCCGCTGTAATAACATCCGAAGTGGAGCAGGGGGCGGGGGAGGAAGGGACACCTGCACCGGGGACAAGGCACACCCCGAGCCCTGACACGGAGACTGTGCCACCCCGAGAGACTGTGCCACCCCGAGCCCTGACACCAAGAGACTGTGCCACCCCGAGACTGTGCCACCCCGAGCCCTGACACCAGACACTGTGCCACCCCCAGACTGTGCCACCCCGAGCCCTGACACCAGAGACTGTGCCACCCCCAGACTGTGCCACCCCGAGCACTGACACCAGACACTGTGCCACCCCGAGCACTGACACCAGACACTGTGCCACCCCAGACTGTGCCACCCCGAGCCCTGACACCAGAGACTGTGCCACCCCGAGAGACTGTGCCACCCCGAGCCCTGACACCAGACACTGTGCCACCCACAGAAGGAGACTGTGCCACCCGAGCCCTGACACCAGAGACTGTGCCACCCCCAGACTGTGCCACCCCGAGCCTGACACCAGACACTGTGCCACCCCAGACTGTGCCACCCGAGCCCTGACACAGAGACTGTGCCACCCCCAGACTGTGCCACCCCGAGCACTGACACCAGACACTGTGCCACCCCGAGCACTGACACCAGACACTGTGCACCCCCAGACTGTGCCACCCCGAGCCCTGACACCAGAGACTGTGCCACCCCAGACTGTGCCACCCGAGCCTGACACCAGAGACTGTGCCACCCCCAGACTGTGCCACCCGAGCACTGACACCAGACACTGTGCCACCCCGAGCACTGACACCAGACACTGTGCCACCCCCAGACTGTGCCACCCCGAGCCCTGACACCAGACACTGTGCCACCCCCAGACTGTGCCACCCCGAGCCCTGACACCAGACACTGTGCCACCCCCAGACTGTGCCACCCCGAGCCCTGACACCAGACACTGTGCCACCCCCAGACTGTGCCACCCCAGACTGTGCCACCAAGAGACTGTGCCACCAAGAGACTGTGCCACCCCGAGCACTGACACCAGACACTGTGCCACCCCCAGACTGTGCCACCCCGAGCACTGACACCAGACACTGTGCCACCACGCACGAGCCCTGACACCAGACACTGTGCCACCCCCAGACTGTGCCACCCCGAGCCCTGACACCAGACACTGTGCCACCCCAGACTGTGCCACCCGAGCCCTGACACCAGACACTGTGCCACCCCCAGACTGTGCCACCCCCAGACTGTGCCACCAAGAGACTGTGCCACCAAGAGACTGTGCCACCCCGAGCACTGACACCAGACACTGTGCCACCCCGAGCCCTGACACCAGAGACTGTGCCACCCCCAGACTGTGCCACCCCGAGCACTGACACCAGACACTGTGCCACCCCCAGACTGTGCCACCCGAGCACTGACACCAGACACTGTGCCACCCCCAGACTGTGCCACCCACAGCACTGACACCAGAGACTGTGCCACCAAGAGACTGTGCCACCCCGAGCACTGACACCAGAGACTGTGCCACCAAGAGACTGTGCCACCCCGAGCACTGACACCAGAGACTGTGCCACCCACAGCACTGACACCAAGAGACTGTGCCACCCCGAGCACTGACACCAGAGACTGTGCCACCAAGAGACTGTGCCACCCACAGCACTGACACCAGAGACTGTGCCACCCCGAGCACTGACACCAGACACTGTGCCACCCCCAGACTGTGCCACCCCGAGCCCTGACACCAGACACTGTGCCACCCCCAGACTGTGCCACCCCCAGACTGTGCCACCAAGAGACTGTGCCACCAAGAGACTGTGCCACCCCGAGCACTGACACCAGACACTGTGCCACCCCCAGACTGTGCCACCCCGAGCACTGACACCAGACACTGTGCCACCCCCAGACTGTGCCACCCCGAGCACTGACACCAGAGACTGTGCCACCCCCAGACTGTGCCACCCACAGCACTGACACCAGACACTGTGCCACCCCGAGCACTGACACCAGAGACTGTGCCACCAGAGACTGTGCCAACTGACACCAGACACTGTGCCACCCCGAGCACTGACACCAGAGACTGTGCCACCAAGACACTTGCACCACAGCACTGACACACCACAGACTGTGCCACCCCGAGCACTGACACCAGAACTGTGCCACCCCCAGACTGTGCCACCCCGAGCACTGACACCAGACATGTGCCACCACCCAGACTGTGCCACCCGAGCACTGACACCAGAGACTGTGCCACCCAGACTGTGCCACCCCGAGCACTGACACCAGACACTGTGCCACCCCGAGCACTGACACCAGAGACTGTGCCACCCAGCACTGACACCAGACATGTGCCACCCCGAGCACTGACACCAGAGACTGTGCCACCCCAGCACTGACACCAGAACTGTGCCACTGCCACACTGACACCAGACACTGTGCCACCAGAGACTTGCCACCCGAGCACTGACACCAGAGACTGTGCCACCCCGACACTGACACAAATGTGCCACCCCAGCACTGACACAGAGACTGTGCCACCAAGACACTGTGCCACCCAACACACACCAGAGACTGTGCCACCCCAGCACTGACACCAGAGACTGTGCCACCAAGAGACTGTGCCACCCACAGCACTGACACCAGAGACGTGCCACCCCAGCACTGACACCAGAGACTGTGCCACCACAGCAGACTGTGCCACCCGAGCACTGACACCAGACACTGTGCCACCACCCGAGCATGACACCAAGACTGTGCCACCAGACCTGTGCCACCCACAGCACGACTGGACACCCAGACTGTGCCACCCCCGAGCACTGACACCAGAGACTGTGCCACCCAGACTGTGCCACCCAGCACTGACACCAGAGACTGTGCCACCAGACTGTGCCACCCACAGCACTGACACCAGAGACTGTGCCACCCCAGCACTGACCAGACTGTGCACCCACAGACTGTGCCACCCCGAGCACTGACACCAGAGACTGTGCCACCCAGCGCAGCTCCACCTGACACCAGAGACTGTGCCACCCCCGAGCACTGACACCAGAGACTGTGCCACCCCCGAGCACTGACACCAGAACTGTGCCACCAGAGACTGTGCCACCCACAGCACTGACACCAGAGACTGTGCCACCCCGAGCACTGACACCAGAACTGTGCCACCCCGACACTGACACCAGAGGACTGTGCCACCCCGAGCACTGACACCAGAGACTGTGCCACCCCGAGCACTGACACCAGAGACTGTGCCACCCCGAGCACTGACACACAGAGACTGTGCCACCAAGAGACTGTGCCACCCCGAGCACTGACACCAGAGACTGTGCACACCCAAAGACTGTGCCACCCACAGCACTGACACCAGAGACCTGTGCCACCCCGAGCACTGACACCAGAGACTGTGCCACCAAGAGACTGTACCACCCCGAGCACTGACACCAGACACTGTGCCACCCCGAGCACTGACACCAGAGACTGTGCCACCCCGAGCACTGACCCAGAGGACTGTGCCACCCACAGCACTGACACCAGACACTGTGCCACCCCCAGACTGTGCCACCCCGAGCACTGACACCAGACACTGTGCCACCCCCAGACTGTGCCACCCACAGCACTGACACCAGACACTGTGCCACCCCGAGCACTGACACCAGACACTGTGCCACCCCTGGGAATCACCTCTGCCAGTGCTGAGTATGAGTGCGGCCCTGGCAGCGCTCTTCTCCGCACTGGCGGCTTTTCCCGGGTGTTGTCAGTGTGATCACAGTCCTGCACCCTCCGCCGCACAGGACCCCGCTCCGCTCAGCACAGTGAGGCTCCCTCTGGCGGCAGAACTGTGAAGTGCATGAAGGGCAGCAGGTGATGAAGTCTCCGCACAGCGTCCTCTGACCATCTACTGTGAGTCAGTGTGCGCCCTATATCTGCTCCCCCATCATCATCTCTGCTCCCCTCATCATCATCATTTCTGCTCCTCATCATCATCATCTCTGCTCCCCATCATCATCTCTGCTCCCCATCATCATCTCTGCTCCCCATCATCATCATCTCTGCTCCCCTCATCATCATCTCTGCTCCCCTCTCATCAATCATCTCTGCTACCCCATCATCATCATCTCTGCTCCCCATCATCATCTCTGCTCCCCATCATCATCTCTGCTCCCCCATCATCATCTCTGCTCCCCCATCATCATCTCTGCTCCCCATCATCATCTCTGCTCCCCTATCATCATCTCTGCTCCCCCATCATCATCTCTGCTCCCCCATCATCATCTCTGCACCCCCATCATCATCATCTCTGCTCCCCATCATCATCATCTCTGCTCCCCCATCATCATCTCTGCTCCCCCCATCATCATCTCTGCTCCCCCATCATCATCTCTGCCCCCCATCATCATCTCTGCTCCCCATCATCATCTCTGCACCCCATCATCATCATCTCTGCTCCCCCATCATCATCATCTCTGCCCCCCATCATCATCTCTGCACCCCATCATCATCTCTACTCTGCTCCCCAT
The DNA here is from genome assembly GCA_033576535.1 of Allobates femoralis. Taxonomy (NCBI): domain Eukaryota; kingdom Metazoa; phylum Chordata; class Amphibia; order Anura; family Aromobatidae; genus Allobates; species Allobates femoralis. Next base: position 37,034,683 of record JARQOC010000009.1, read on the forward strand.
CATCATCATCTCTGCTCCCCCATCATCATCTCTGCTCCCCATCATCATCATCTCTGCTCCCCATCATCATCTCTGCTCCCCCATCATCATCTCTGCACCCCATCATCATCATCTCTGCTCCCCATCATCATCTCTGCATCCCCCATCATCATCTCTGCTCCCCCATCATCATCTCTGCTCCCCCATCATCATCTCATCTCTGCTCCCCCATCATCATCTCTGCCCCCCATCATCATCTCTGCTCCCCCATCATCATCATCTTGCTCCCCATCATCATCTCTGCACCCCATCATCATCTTGCTCCCATCATCATCATCTTGCTCCCATCATCATACTCTCTGCTCCCATCATCATCTCTGCTCCCATCATCATCTTGCACCCCTATCATCATCTCTGCTCCCTCATCATCTCTGCTCCTCCATCATCATCTCTACACCATCATCATCATCTCTGCTCCCCATCATCATCTCTGCACCCCATCATCATCTCTGCTCCCCCTCATCATCTCTGCTCCCCATCATCATCTCTGCTCCCTCATCATCTCTGCCCCCATCATCATCTCTGCTCCCTCTCATCTCTGCCCCCATCATCATCTCTGCCCCATCATCTATCCTGCCCCCATCTCATCTCTGCTCCCATACATCTTCTCCCCTCTCATCATCTCTGTCCCATCATATCTCTGCCCCATCATCATCTCTGCTCCCCATCATCTCATCTCTGCTCCCCCATCATCATCTCTGCTCCCTCATCATCTCTCTGCACCCCATCATCATCTCTGCACCCCCATCATCATCTCTGCTCCCTCATCATCATTCTGCTCCCCATCATCATCTCTGCTCCTCATCATCATCTCTGCTCCCCCATCATCATCTCTGCTCCCCCATCATCATCTCTGCCTCCCATCATCATCTCTGCTCCCCCATCATCATCTCTGCACCCCATCATCATTCTGCTCCCCCATCATCATCATCTCTGCTCCTCATCATATCACTCTGCACCCCATCATCATCTCTGCTCCCCCATCATCCCCATCATCTCTCTGCTCCTCATCATCATCTCTGCTCCCCATAATCATCTCTGCACCCCCATCATCACTCTATCATCTCTGCTCCCATCATCATCTCTCACCCCCCATCATCATCTCTGCTCCCCATCATCATCATCTCTGCTCCCCATCATCATCTCCTCCTCCCCATCATCATTCCTCTGCTCCCCCATCATCATCTCTGCACCCCCATCATCATCTCTGCTCCCACATCATCATCTCTGCACCCCATCATCATCATCTCTGCTCCCCCATCATCATCTCTGCCCCCCATCATCACTCTGCACCCCCATCTCATCATCTTCTGCTCCCCCATCATCATCATCTCTGCTCCCCATCATCACTCTGCTCCCCATCATCATCATCTCTGTCCCCCATCATCATCTCTGCCCCCCATCATCATCTCTGCACCCCCATCATCATCATCTCTGCTCCCCATCATCATCTCTGCTCCCCATCATCATCTCTGCACCCCATCATCATCTCTCTGCTCCCCCCATCATCATCTCTGCCCCCATCATCATCTCTGCTCCCCCATCATCATCATCTCTGCTCCCCCATCATCATCTCTGCACCCCCATCATTCCACTCATCTCTGCTCCCCCATCCATCATCTCTGCTCCCCCATCATCATCTCTGCTCCCCATCATCATCTCTGCACCCCATCATCTCTCTGCTCCTCCTCATCATCATCCATCTTCTGCTCTCCCACTCATCATCATCTCATCTGCTCCCCTCATCATCTCTGCTCCCCCATCATCATCATCTCTGCACCCCTATCATCATCTCTGCTCCTCCATCATCATCTCTGCTCTCCATCATCATCTCTCTACACCCCATCATCATCTCTGCTCCCCCATCATCATCTCTGCACCCCATCATCATCTCTGCTCCCCCATCATCATCTCTGCCCCCCATCATCATCTCTGCTCACCCATCATCATCTCTGCACCCCCATCATCATCTCTGCTCCTCATACATCATCTCTGCCCCCATCATCATCTCTGCTCCCCCATCATCATCTCTGCTCCCCCATCATCATCTCTGCTCCCCATCATCATCTCTGCACCCCATCATCATCTCTGCTCCTCATCATCATCTCTGCACCCCATCATCATCTCTTCACCCCATCATCATTTCTGCTCCCCATCATCATCATCTCTGCTCCTCATCATCATCTCTGCACCCCATCATCATCTCTGCTCCCCCCCATCATCATCTCTTGCTCCTCATCATCATCTCTGCTCCCCCATCATCATCTCTGCTCCCCCTCATCATCTCTGCACCCCATCATCATCTCTGCTCCCCATCATCATCTCTGCTCCCCATCATCATCTCTGCCCCCCATCATCATCTCTGCTCCCCCATCATCATCTCTGCTCCCCTCATCATCATCTCTGCTCCCCACATCATCATCTCTGCTCTCCTCATCATCATCTCTGCTCCCCCATCATCATCTCATCTCTGCTCCTCATCATCATCTCTGCTCCCTCATCATCATCTCTGCTCCCCCATCATCATCTGCTCCTCTCCTCTCTCCCCATCATCATCATCTCTGCTCCCCCATCATCATCATCTCTGCTCCTCATCATCATCTCTGCACCCCCATCACCTCATCATCTCTCTGCTCCCCCATCATCATTCCCCTCATCATCTCGCTCCCCCATCATCATCTCTGCTCCCCATCATCATCTCTGCTCCCCCATCATCATCTCTGCTCCCCATCATCATCTCTGCACCCCCATCATCATCTCTGCTCCCATCATCATCTCTGCTCCCCATCATACTCTGCCCATCATCATCTCTGCTCCTCATCATCATCATCTCTGCTCCCCATCATCATCTCTGCCCCCTCATCATATCTCTGCTCCCTCCATCATCATCATCTCTGCTCCTCATCATCATCTCTGCTCCCCATCATCATCTCTGCTCCCCATCATCATCATCTCTGCTCCCCATCATCATCTCTGCTCCCCATCATCATCTCTGCTCCCCATCATCATCATCTCTGCTCCCCATCATCATCTCTGCTCCCCATCATCATCTCTGCTCCCCATCATCATCTCTGCCCCCCATCATCATCTCTGCTCCCCATCATCATCTCTGCTCCCCATATCATCATGCCATCATCTCTGCTCCCCATCATCATCATCTCTGCTCCCCCATCATCATCTCTGCTCCCCACATTCCATCATCATCTCTGCTCCCCATCATCATCTCTGCTCCCTCATCATCATCTCTGCTCCCCATCATCATCTCTGCCCCATCATCATCTCTGCTCCCCATCATCTCATCTCTGCTCCCCCATCATCATCATCTTGCTCCCATCATCATCTCTGCTCCTATCATCTCTGCTCCCCATCATCATCTCTGCCCCCATCATCATCTCTGCTCCCATCATCATCTCTGCTCCCCATCATTCTAATCATCTCTGCTCCCCCATCATCATTCTGCCCCATCATCATCTACTCTGCCCCCATCATCATCATTCTGCTCCCCCATCATCATCATCTCTGCACCCCCATCATCATTCTGCTCCCCCATCATCATATCTCTGCTCCCCTCATCATTCATCATCTGCTCCCCCATCATCATCTCTGCACCCCATCATCATCATTCTGCCCCCCATCATCATCTCTGCTCCCCATCATCATCTCTGCTCCCCCATCATCATCTCTGCTCCCCCATCATCATCTCATCATCTCTTGCTCCTCATCATCTTCTCTGCTCCCCCATCATCATCTCTGCTCCCCCATCATCATCTCTGCTACCCCATCATCATCTCTGCTCCCCATCATCATCTCTGCTCCCCCATCATCATCTCTGCTCCCCCATCATCATCTCTGCCCCCCATCATCATCTTCTGCCACCCTCATCTCATCATCATCTGCTGCCTCCCTCATCTCATCATCTGCCCCACTCACCCATCATCATATCTGCATCCCCCCATCATCATCTATCTCTGCTCCCCCATCATCATCTCTGCTCCCCCATCATCATCATCTCTGCTCCCCCATCATCATCTCTGCTCCCCCATCATCATCTCTGCACCCCATCATCATCATCTCTGCTCCCCCATCATCATCTCTGCCCCCATCATCATCATCTCTGCTCCCCATCATCATCTCTGCACCCCCATCATCATCTCTGCTCCCCATCATCATCTCTGCTCCCCATCATCATCATCATCTCTGCTCCTCATCATCATCTCTCCTCCCCCCATCATCATCTCTGCTACCCCCATCATCATCTCTGCTCCCTCATCATCATTCTGCTCCCCCATCATCATCTCTGCTCCCCTCATCATCATCATTTCTGCTCCTCATCATCATTCTGCTCCCCATCATCATCTCTCTGCTCCCCATCATCATCATCTCTCTCCTCATCATCATCTCTGCTCCCCATCATCATCTCTGCTCCCCCATCATCATCTCTGCTCCCCATCATCATCTCTGCTCCCCCATCATCATCTCTGCACCCCCTCATCATCATCTCTGCTCCCCATCATCATCTCTGCACCCCCCATCATCATCTCTGCTCCCCATCATCATCTCTGCACCCCATCATCATCTCTGCTCCCCCATCATCATCTCTGCTCCCCCATCATCATATCTGCACCCCCATCATCATCTCTGCTCCCATCATCATATCTGCACCCCCATCATCATATCTGCCCCCCATCATCATCTCTGCACCCCCATCATCATCTCTGCACCCCCATCATCATCTCTGCTCCCATCATCATCATCTCTGCTCCCCCATCATCATCTCTGCACCCCATCATCATCATATCTGCTCCCCCATCATCATATCTGCTCCCCATCATCATCATCTCTGCCCCCATCATCATCTCTGCACCCCATCATCATACTCTACCCCCATCATCATATCTCTGCTCCCCCATCATCATCTCTGCTCCCCTCATCATCTCTGCACCTCATCATCATCTCTGCACCCCATCATCATCTCTGCTCCCCAATCATCATCAGCTCTGCTCCTCATCATCATCTCTGCTCCCCATACATGAAAAATTCGGACAGACCTGGTCTGGGGCGATTTGGCACCCATAACATGGGAGTCTATGGGCACCAGATCCGTGAAAAAATTGGATCATTTCCCGGATCCGATATTTTACACAGAGCATGCTCTGCAATTCTGCCGTACCACAGTAAAGCACATGGACAGCAGTATTTCATGCACAGGATGTGGATTCAGCACCATGGACAGCAGTATTTCATGCACAGGATGCAGATTCAGCACCATGGACAGTAGTATTTCATGCACAGGATGTAGATTCAGCACCATGGACAGCAGTATTTCATGCACAGGATGTAGATTCAGCACCATGGACAGCAGTATTTCATGCACAGGATGCAGATTCAGCACCATGGACAGTAGTATTTCATGCACAGGATGCAGATTCAGCACCATGGACAGCGTATTTCATGCACAGGATGTAGATTCAGCACCATGGACAGCAGTATTTCATGCACAGGATGTAGATTCAGCACTATGGACAGCAGTATTTCATGCACAGAGTGTGGATTCAGCACTATGGACAGCAGTATTTCATGCACAGGATGCAGATTCAGCACCATGGACAGTAGTATTTCATGCACAGGATGTAGATTCAGCACCATGGACAGCAGTATTTCATGCACAGGATGTGGATTCAGCACCATGGACAGCAGTATTTCATGCACAGGATGTGGATTCAGCACTATGGACAGCAGTATTTCATGCACAGGATGCAGATTCAGCACCATGGACAGTAGTAGTTCATGCACAGGATGTAGATTCAGCACCATGGACAGCAGTATTTCATGCACAGGATGTGGATTCAGCACCATGGACAGCGGTATTTCATGCACAGGATGCAGATTCAGCACCATGGACAGCAGTATCTCATGCACAGGATGTGGATACAGCACCATGGACAGCAGTTTCATAGGATGAGATTCAGCACATGGACAGCGGTATTTCAGCAAGGCTGTGGATTCAGCACCATGGACAGCGGTAGAGCAGACACAGGCAGACTTCAGCACCATGGACAGCAGTACAGTCAGGGCCAAAAGTTTTGAGAATGACACCACAATGCTATTCTCCCATGATCTGCTCCCTCTGGTTGTTATTGTGTTTGTCTGATGTTTCTATCACATACAGAAATATAATTGCAATCAATTATGATACCAGAAGGTTCTATTGACAGTTAGAATGAGTTAATGCAGCAAGTCAATATGTGCAGTGTTGCCCCTTCTTCTTCAGGACTCTGCAATTCTCCTGGCTGCTCTCAATCACCTTCTGGACCAAATCCTGACTGATCGCCCTCCATTCTTCCATTCTCCATTCTTCCATTCTTCCATTCTTCCATTCTTCCATTCTTCCATTCTTCCATTCCTCCATTCTTCCATTCTCCATTCTTCCATTCTTCCATAATTCAATGTTTGCATTTTGCCAATTTGTTGGTTTTGTTTCCGCCCGTCTCTTGATATTGACCACAAGTTCTCAATGGGACTAGTCTGGGGATTTCCAGGCCATGCCCAATATCTCTTATTTTTTCCGAGCATTTAGTGATCACCTTTGTTATGGCAATGCTGCATTTTGCTCCATCATGCTGGAAAAGGCATTGTGGGCGCCAAAGTGCTCTTGGACGGTTGGAGAGAAGTTGCTCTTGGAGGACATTCTGGTGCCATTCTTAATTCATGCTGTTTAGGCAAGACTGTGAGTGAGCCGATTCCTTGGCTGAGAAGCACCCCACACATGAATGGTGTCAGGATGCTTTACAGTTGGCTGAGACAAGACTGGTGGTAGCGCTCACCTCTTCTTCTCCGAATAAGCTGTTTTCCAGATGTCCCAAACAATCGAAAAAGGGGATTCATCAGAGAAAATGACTTCCCCCAGTCTCAGCAGTCCACTCCCTGTACCTTTCCCCCAGTCCTCAGCAGTCCACTCCCTGTACCTTTCCCCCAGTCCTCAGCAGTCCACTCCCTGTACCTTTCCCCAGTCCTCAGCAGTCCACTCCCTGTACCTTTCCCCCAGTCCTCAGCAGTCCACTCCCTGTACCTTTCCCCCAGTCCTCAGCAGTCCACTCCCTGTACCTTTCCCCCAGTCCTCAGCAGTCCACTCCCTGTACCTTTCCCCCAGTCCTCAGCAGTCCACTCCCTGTACCTTTCCCCAGTCCTCAGCAGTCCACTCCCTGTACCTTTCCCCAGTCCTCAGCAGTCCACTCCCTGTACCTTTCCCCAGTCCTCAGCAGTCCACTCCCTGTACCTTTCCCCCAGTCCTCAGCAGTCCACTCCCTGACCTTTCCCCAGTCCTCAGCAGTCCACTCCCTGTACTTTCCCCAGTCCTCAGCAGTCCACTCCCTGTACCTTTCCCCCAGTCCTCTGCAGTCCACTCCCTGTACCTTTCCCCCAGCCCTCAGCAGTCCACTCCCTGTACCTTTCCCCCAGTCCTCAGCAGTCCACTCCCTGTACCTTTCCCCCAGTCCTCAGCAGTCCACTCCCTGTACCTTTCCCCCAGTCCTCAGCAGTCCACTCCCTGTACCTTTCCCCCAGTCCTCAGCAGTCCACTCCCTGGACCTTTCCCCCAGTCCTCAGCAGTCCACTCTATGTACCTTTCCCCAGTCCTCAGCAGTCCACTCTATGTACCTTTCCCCAGTCCTCAGCAGTCCACTCCCTGTACCTTTCCCCTAGTCCTCAGCAGTCCACTCCCTGTACCTTTCCCCCAGTCCTCAGCAGTCCACTCCCTGTACCTTTCCCCCAGCCCTCAGCAGTCCACTCCCCGTACCTTTCCCCCAGTCCTCTGCAGTCCATTCCCTGTACCTTTCCCCCAGTCCTCAGCAGTGCACTCCCTGTACCTTTCCCCCAGTCCTCAGCAGTCCACTCCCTGTACCTTTCCCCCAGTCCTCAGCAGTCCACTCCCTGTACCTTTCCCCCAGCCCTCAGCAGTCCACTCCCTGTACCTTTCCCCAGTCCTCAGCAGTCCACTCCCTGTACCTTTCCCCCAGTCCTCAGCAGTCCACTCCCTGGACCTTTCCCCCAGTCCTCAGCAGTCCACTCCCTGTACCTTTCCCCCAGTCCTCAGCAGTCCACTCCCTGTACCTTTCCCCCAGTCCTCAGCAGTCCACTCTATGTACCTTTCCCCAGTCCTCAGCAGTCCACTCTATGTACCTTTCCCCAGTCCTCAGCAGTCCACTCCCTGTACCTTTCCCCTAGTCCTCAGCAGTCCACTCCCTGTACCTTTCCCCCAGCCCTCAGCAGTCCACTCCCCGTACCTTTCCCCCAGTCCTCTGCAGTCCACTCCCTGTACCTTTCCCCCAGCCCTCAGCAGTCCACTCCCTGTACCTTTCCCCCAGTCCTCAGCAGTCCACTCCCTGGACCTTTCCCCCAGTCCTCAGCAGTCCACTCCCTGGACCTTTCCCCCAGTCCTCAGCAGTCCACTCCCTGGACCTTTCCCCCAGTCCTCAGCAGTCCACTCCCTGGACCTTTCCCCCAGTCCTCAGCAGTGCACTCCCTGTACCTTTCCCCCAGTCCTCAGCAGTCCACTCCCTGTACCTTTCCCCCAGTCCTCAGCAGTCACTCCCTGAACCTTTCCCCCAGTCCTCAGCAGTCCACTCCCTGTACCTTTCCCCCAGTCCTCAGCAGTCCACTCCCTGTACCTTTCCCCCAGTCCTCAGCAGTCCACTCCCTCTACCTATAATGTTATATTGATACAGAATGGAGGAGACAAGGTGACATGGATTCTATTGGGATGATATTTGCTGCTTAAAACTAATAAAAAGAGTTTGGAGAAAATAAAGCGCCTTGTGAACACAGTCTGAGCCGAGATGTTAGATAATGTGGTGGATCCTGCTTCACCTCGTCACCCTCAGTCGTTGTCGGGGATTTCGTCCTCACATTTGCCTATATTTACATGGGAAGTGAACGCAGCAGAGCCGGTTTTGTTTGCTTTTTATACTCGTTTTCCGGATTCACCTGTATTATGTCAATATAAGATGATACAAAGGCTTCACCATACAATGGATCACAAAGGAAAAAGACAATCCAGAGACTCATCATTATAGTGACAGAATGGCTGCAGAATCCGCCCCGCACCCTACTGCACCCCAGAGATCTCATCTTCATAGTGACAGAATGGCTGCAGAATCCGCCCCGCACCCTACTACACCCCGGAGATCTCATCTTCATAGTGACAGAATGGCTGCAGAAGCCGCTCCGCACCCTACTGCACCCCGGAGATCTCATCTTCATAGTGACAGAATGGCTGCAGAATCCGCCCCGCACCCTACTGCACCCCGGAGATCTCATCTTCATAGTGACAGAATGACTGCAGAATCCGCCCTGCACCCTACTGCACCTCGGAGATCTCATCTTCATAGTGACAGAATGGCTGCAGAATCCGCCCCGCACCCTACTGCACCCCGGAGATCTCATCTTCATAGTGACAGAATGGCTGCAGAAACTGCCCCGCACCCTACTGCACCCCGGAGATCTCATCTTCATAGTGACAGAATGGCTGCAGAATCCGCCCCGCACCTACTGCACCCCGGAGATCTCATCTTCATAGTGACAGAATGGCTGCAGAATCCGCCCCGCACCCTACTACACACCCCGGAGATCTCATCTTCATAGTGACAGAATGGCTGCAGAAGCCGCTCCGCACCCTACTGCACCCCGGAGATCTCATCTTCATAGTGACAGAATGGCTGCAGAATCCGCCCCGCACCCTACTGCACCCCAGAGATCTCATCTTCATAGTGACAGAATGGCTGCAGAAACCGCCCCGCACCCTACTGCACCCCGGAGACCTCATCTTCATAGTGACAGAATGGCTGCAGAATCCGCCCCGCACCCTACTGCACCCCGGAGATCTCATCTTCATAGTGACAGAATGGCTGCAGAAACTGCCCCGCACCCTACTGCACCCCGGAGATCTCATCTTCATAGTGACAGAATGGCTGCAGAATCCGCCCCGCACCCTACTGCACCCCGGAGATCTCATCTTCATAGTGACAGAATGGCTGCAGAATCCGCCCCGCACCCTACTGCACCCCGGAGATCTCATCTTCATAGTGACAGAATGGCTGCAGAATCCGCCCCGCACCCTACTGCACCCCGGAGATCTCATCTTCATAGTGACAGAATGGCTGCAGAAATCCGCCCCGCACCCTACTGCACCCGGAGATCTCATCTTCATAGTGACAGAATGGCTGCAGAATCCGCCCGCACCCTACTGCACCCCGGAGATCTCATCTTCATAGTGACAGAATGGCTGCAGAATCCGCCCCGCACCCTACTGCACCCGGAGATCTCATCTTCATAGTGACAGAATGGCTGCAGAATCCCCCCGCACCCTACTGCACCCGGAGATCTCATCTTCATAGTGACAGAATGGCTGCAGAATCCGCCCCGCACCCTACTGCACCCCGGAGATCTCATCTTCATAGTGACAGATATGGCTGCAGAATCCGCCCGCACCCTACTGCACCCCGGAGATCTCATCTTCATAGTGACAGAATGCATCCGCCCGCACCCCGCACCCCGGAATCTCATCTTCATGTCAGAATGGCTGCAGAATCGCCCGCATATGCACCCCGAGACTCATCTCATAGTGACAGAATGGCTGCAGAATCCGCCCCGACCCTACTGCACCCCGGAGATCTCATCTTCATAGTGACAGATGCGAGAATCCCTCACCCTACTGCACCTCGGAATGATCTCACGATCTCTTTCATAGTGACAGAATGGCTGCAGAATCCGCCCCGCACCCTACTGCACCCGGAGATCTCATCTTCATAGTGACAGAATGGCTGCAGAAACGCCCCGCACCCTACTGCACCCCGAGATCTCATCTTCATAGTGACAGAATGGCTGCAGAATCGCCCCGCACCCTACTGCACCCGAGACTCTTCATGCAGAATCTGGAAAGCGCAATCGCCCCACCCTATGCACCCCAGATTCATCTTCAAGGACAGAATGGCTGCAGAATCCGCCCGCACCCTACTGCACCCCGGAGATTCTCATCTTCATAGTGACAGAATGGCGAGACGCCGAACCTACCGCACCCCGACCACTCATATGCACCGAGGCTACATCCCCCCATATACTGAGCCGCAGAATCCCTCCGCCTATGACCCCGAGATCCCTTCATAGTGCACGACGGATGATCCCCCGCACCTATGCCCGAGATCCGCTCATATACGACAGCCGAGATCCCTCACCTACTGACCCGGAGATCTCATCTTCATCATGACGAGCCTGAGATCGCCTCATAGTGCACCAGAGATCTCATCTCTGGACAATGGCCAGGAATCCCCTCACTACTGCCCCCGAATGCCTCAATCGCCGAAGCTGCACGACCGCCCCCGCACTCTACTGACCCCGGAGATCTCATCAAGTGACACGATGCCCTGCGACCCCGCGACCCTACTGCACCCCGAGATTCTGTCATAGTGCAGAACTGCTGCAATCCGCCCCGCCCCAATCGCACCCGAGATCTATGTTCATAGTGACAGAATGGCTGCAGATCCGCCCGCACCCGATTCTGCATCCCGAATTCATTATGTGACAGAAGGCTGCGAATCCCCCGCACCCTAGCACCCAGACTCATTTCATATGGACGAATGGCTGCGAATCCGCCCCGACCCTACTGCACCCCGAGATCTCATCTTCATAGTGACAGAATGGCTGCAGAATCCCGCCCCGCACCCTACGACCCCGAGATTCATTTCAAAGTGACAGAAGGCTGCAGATCGCCACCCGACTACTCACCAGTAAACAATAGGCAGAACGCCGAGAATCCCCCGCACCCTATCTTCACCGTGACAATCATCTGCAGAACTGGCCCGACCTACGCCCCCACCGTATGTCTCTCCATAGGGAATCTCATCTTCATGAAGCCGCCCCCGCACCCTACTGCACCCCGGAGATCTCATCTTCATTGACAGAATGGCTGCAGAATCCGCCCCGCACCCTACTGCACCCCGGAGATCTCATCTTATAGTGACAGAAATGGCTGCAGAAACCGCCCACCCTACTGCACCCCGAGATCTCATCTTCATAGTGACAGAAGGGAAGCCGACACTGCACCCCGGGCCACCCTACTTGACGGAGTCAATCTCACTGCACAGCAATGCCGAGATCCCCCTCACCTATGCACATGGTCATTTCATGTGCACAATGCCTCAGAGCCCGCATCCCTTATGCACCCGAGATCTGCATCTTCTAGTGACAGCTCACCGCACCCGCCCCCTACTCATCCCGAGTATCATTCAGTGACGAACGCCTCGTAGAATCCCGCGCACCCTACTGACCATCTCATCTTATGTGACAGAATGGCTGCAGACACCGCCCGCACCTACTGCACCCAGAGATCTCATCTTCATAGTGACAGCGAATGGCTGCAGATCCGCCCCGCACCCGAACTCACCTCGGAGATCTATCTTCATAGTGACAGAATCTGCAGAATCGCCCCGCACCTATCCGGGACTCATCTTCAAGTGACAAAATGGCTGCAGAAACCGCCCCGCACCCTACTGCACCCCGGAGATCTCATCTTCATAGTGACAGAATGGCTGCAGAATCCGCCCCGCACCCTACTGCACCCGGAGATCTCATCTTCATAGTGACAGAATGGCTGCAGAATCCGCCCCGCACCTACTGCACCCCGGAGATCTCATCTTCATAGTGACAGAAAGGCTGCAGAACCCCCCGCACCCTATGCACCCCGGAGATCTCATCTTCATAGTGACAGAATGGCTGCAGAACCCCCCGCACCCTACTGCACCCCGGAGATCTCATCTTCATAGTGACAGAATGGCTGCAGAACCGCCCCGCACCCTACTGCACCCCGAGATCTCATCTTCATAGTGACAGAATGGCTGCAGAACCCCCCGCACCCTACTGCACCCGGAGATCTCATCTTCATAGTGACAGAATGGCTGCAGAACCGCCCGCACCCTACTGCACCCCGGAGATCTCATCTTCATAGTGACAGAATGGCTGCAGAATCCGCCCCGCACCCTACTGCACCCCGGAGATCTCATCTTCATAGTGACAGAATGGCTGCAGAACGCCCCGCACCCTACTGCACCCCGGAGATCTCATCTTCATAGTGACAGAATGGCTGCAGAATCCGCCCCGCACCCTACTGCACCCCGGAGATCTCATCTTCATAGTGACAGAATGGCTGCAGAACCGCCCCGCACCTACTGCACCCCGAGATCTCATCTTCATAGTGACAGAATGGCTGCAGAACGCCCCGCACCCTACTGCACCCCGGAGATCTCATCTTCATAGTGACAGAAGGCTGCAGAACCGCCCCGCACCCTACTGCACCCCGGAGATCTCATCTTCATAGTCAAATGGTGCAGAATCCGCCCCGCACCCCTCTCACCGAATCAATGTGCAGAACGCCGCACCGCCCCGACCTCTGGCAAGCGGAATCTCGCAAACTGCAACCCGACTACTCACCGGCATCTTCAAATCCGCCGCCAATCGCCCGACCTACTCACGGAGACTCACATGACAGAATGCTGCAGAACGCCCCGACCTACTCACCGAGATATTCAAGTGACAGAAGCGCAACGCCCCACCCTACTACCCAGTCTCACTTCGACAATGCTCGAACCCACCTAGACGACGAGATCCCTCAGCAATGCGCGAACTCCCACCCATGCCAGAATCCACTCAATGCAAGCGAGACCCGCCCCTATGACCCCGAGATCCTCTCAATGAAGATCTGCAAATCGCCGCACCTCTCAGAGATCCATCTTCATAGCGAATCTCGAACCCCCCGCCCTACTGCCCCCGAATCTCACGTCTAGTGACAGAATGGCTGCAGAACCGCCCCCCCCGCACCCCGCCCAATCAATCTCAATGCGCCATCGCACCCCGATCTCCTTCAATGCAGAAGGCTGCAGAATCCCCCCACCTACGCACCCGGACCATCTTCATAGTGAAAATGCTGCAGAATCCGCCCCCCCTGCACCCGAGTCTCATCTTCATAGTGACAGAGTGCGAAACCCCCCGCACCTACTGCACCCGGAGATCTCATCTTCATAAGTGCAGAATGCGCACATCGCCCCCTCTCACTCAGAAATCTAAGTGCAGAATGCTCGCCGCCCCTACTCCCTGACACTCGAGTGCTAATCTCAATCGACGATGCTGCACCGCCCACCTACTGCAACCCCGAACCCCATACGAATGCGAGAACCCCTCATACGACCCCGAATCCCTCAATACGAAGCGAGAATCCCCGCAATCTGCAACCGCCCACTCTGACAGATCATCAATCGCCCGACCTAGACCGCCCACTCTATGACGAATGCTCAAATCGGCGACTCAGACCCCCGACCACTTCTACGGAGACATGTCTAGACGACCCACCCCGACCTCTCAGGAGAATCTCAAACCGACCAGAAACCCCGACCACTCACGGAATGCTCAATGCGACCCTCGAACCCCGAACTCACTCGGTCAATGGCTGGAACCGCCGACCGCCCCCAACCCTCTGGCATGCCGAATCCCTCGACCAATGCCGAATCCCCACACAGACCGAATCCACTCTATGACCGAGATCCCTCATATGCAGGAGATTCAATCGCCGACTCATCCCCGACTACTCAATACTGAATGTGCAGAATGCCCCGCCCGACCCTACTGCACCCCAGATCTCATCTTCATAGTGACAGAATGCTGCAGAATCCCCCCCCCCTACTGCACCCCGGAGATCTCATCTCATAAGTGACAGAATGGCTGCAGAACCCCCCGCACCCACTCACCCTTCATCTTCATGGACAATGCTCGACCGCCCCCTTCACCCAATACTAATGTCGAATGCCGAACCCCCGCACCCACGACTCACTTCATATGACAAAGGCTGCAGAAATCCCGCCCCCCTCTGCACCCCGAGATCTCACTTCAATCAACGAGCCGCCCCGCCACACTCTGCACGGAACCCTCACTACGACGATCCCAATGCCGAATCCCCAATACGACCGAGACCACTTCTGCACGCCACCTAGCACCGAATCCCACTACGACCGAACCGCCTATGGATTCAATGCCCGCCCGACCACTCAGGATTCAATGCGACCTAGACCCCGACCACTAGACGAATGTTATCGCCCGAGCTGCACCCCGCCTCTCACGAGAATCTCAACGCACCCGCACCCACCCATTCATTTGGAATGCCGCCCCACCGCACCCCGAGACTCATCTCATGTGACAAGGTGCAGATCGCCCGCACCCATGCCCCCGAACTCTCTCATATGACAATGCGAACCGCCCGCACCCTACGCCCCGGAATTCACCTTCATATGGAGAATGGCTCGAACCGCGCACCTACCCCAGATCTCATCCATAGTGCAGAATGGTGCGAACCGCCCCGCACCTACTGCACCCGGACCATCTTCATAGTGCAGATGGCTGCAGAATCCGCCCCGCACCCTACCACCCCGGGATTCATCGCAGAACCGCCCCGCACCCTACTGCACCCCGAGATCTCATCTTCATAGTGACAGAATGGCTGCAGAATCCGCCCGTGACAGAATGGCTGCAGAATCCGCCCCGCACCCTACTGCACCCCGGAGATCTCATCTTCATAGTGACAGAATGGCTGCAGAATCCGCCCCGCACCCTACTGCACCCAGAGATCTCATCTTCATAGTGACAGAATGCTGCAGAATCCGCCCCGCACCCTACTGCACCCCGGAGATCTCATCTTCATAGTGAAGAATGCTGCAGAATCCGCCCCCACCCTACTGCACCCCGGAGATCTCATCTTCATAGTGACAGAATGGCTGCAGAATCCGCCCCGCACCCTACTGCACCCCGGAGATCTCATCTTCATAGTGACAGAATGGCTGCAGAACGCCCGCACCCTACTGCACCCCGGAGATCTCATCTTCATAGTGACAGAATGGCTGCAGAATCCGCCCCGCACCTACTGCACCCGGAGATCTCATCTTCATAGTGACAGAATGGCTGCAGAACCCCCCGCACCCTACTGCACCCGGAGATCTCATCTTCATAGTGACAGAATGGCTGCAGAATCCGCCCCGCACCCTACTGCACCCCGGAGATCTCATCTCATAGTGACAGAATGGCTGCAGAATCCGCCCCGCACCTACTGCACCCCGGAGATCTCATCTTCATAGTGACAGAATGGCTGCAGAATCCGCCCCGCACCTACTGCACCCCGGAGATCTCATCTTCATAGTGACAGAAGGCTGCAGAATCCGCCCCGCACCCTACTGCACCCCGGAGATCTCATCTTCATAGTGACAGAATGGCTGCAGAACCGCCCGCACCCTACTGCACCCCGGAGATCTCATCTTCATAGTGACAGAATGGCTGCAGAATCCGCCCCGCACCCTACTGCACCCGGAGATCTCATCTTCATAGTGACAGAATGGCTGCAGAATCCGCCCCGCACCCTACTGCACCCCGGAGATCTCATCTTCATAGTGACAGAATGGCTGCAGAAACCGCCCCGCACCCTACTGCACCCCGGAGACATTTCTGTGACGATGCGCAGACGCCCACTACTGCCGATTCTTATAGTGCAATGCGCGACGCCGCACACCACCAGTCATCAGTGAAAGTCGACCCCCACCCTACTGCACCGAGATCTCATTCATAGGACAAGCTGCAGAATCGCCGACCACTGCCGATCATCTCTAGACAATGCAGATCCCGCCACGCACCGAGATCTTTCTAGACAGAGGCTGGAATCCCCCCGCCTACTGCACCGATCACTCATGGACAAGCGCAAATCGCCGCCCGACCGGATCTCTTTATGAACTGGACGCCGCACCACTGCCCAGTCTCATCTCATGCAGATGGCTGCACCGCCGCACCCTCTGCACCAGACTATTTATATGACAGATGCTGAGAACCCCCCTACTGCACCGGAGTATTCTGTGACAGAAGCTCAGACGCCGACACTGCACCCAGATCCTCTTCATAGTGACAAAGCGCGACCCCCACCTCTGCACCAGATCTCATTCAGTCGAGGCTGCAGACCCCCCCACCTACTGCCCGATCCATCTCATGGACGAGCTGGAACCCCCGCACCTAGCACCAGATTATCTCTAGGACAGAGGCTGCAGAACCCGCACCACTACCCGTCTCTTCTATGACAAGGCTGCAGACCGCCCCGCCTATGACCGAGATTCATCTTATAGTGAAGAAGTGAGATCCCCCGCCCCTGCACCGAGTCTCATCTCATGACAAATGCTGAGACCCCGCACCTCTGCACCGAACTCATCTTTAGTGACAGAATGCTGAGAATCCGCCCCACCCTACTGCACCGAGTCTCATCTCTAGTGACAAATGGCTGCAGAATCCCCCCGCACCCTACTGCACCGAGATTCATTCATAGTGCGAATGGCTGCAGAACGCCCACCCTATGCACCCCGGAGATCATCTTCATGTGACAGAGGCTGCAACCCGCACCTACTGCACCGAGATCTCATCTTCATAGTGACAGAATGGCTGCAGAACCGCCCCACTACTGCACCGAGATTCTTTCACCCGGAGATCTCATCTTCATAGTGACAGAATGGCTGCAGAATCCGCCCCGCACCTACTGCACCCCGGAGATCTCATCTTCATAGTGACAGAATGGCTGCAGAAACCCCCCGCACCCTACTGCACCCCGGAGATCTCATCTTCATAGTGACAGAATGGCTGCAGAATCCGCCCCGCACCCTACTGCACCCCGGAGATCTCATCTTCATAGTGACAGAATGGCTGCAGAATCCGCCCCGCACCATACTGCACCCCGGAGATCTCATCTTCATAGTGACAGAATGGCTGCAGAATCCGCCCCGCACCCTACTGCACCCCGGAGATCTCATCTTCATAGTGACAGAATGGCTGCAGAATCCGCCCCGCACCCTACTGCACCCCGGAGATCTCATCTTCATAGTGACAGAATGGCTGCAGAATACCGCCCCGCACCCTACTGCACCCCGGAGATCTCATCTTCATAGTGACAGAATGGCTGCAGAATCCGCCCCGCACCCTACTGCACCCCGAGATCTCATCTTCATAGTGACAGAATGGCTGCAGAATCCGCCCCGCACCCTACTGCACCCCGGAGATCTCATCTTCATAGTGACAGAATGGCTGCAGAAACCGCCCCGCACCCTACTGCACCCCGGAGATCTCATCTTCATAGTGACAGAATGGCTGCAGAATCCGCCCCGCACCCTACTGCACCCCAGAGATCTCATCTTCATAGTGACAGAATGCTGCAAACGCCCCGCACCCTCTGCACCGGAGATCTCATCTTCATATGCAGAATGGCTGGATCCGCCCCGCACCTACTGCAACCCGACGAGATCCATCCTTCATAGTGACCGAAGGCTGCAGAATCGCACCGCACCTACTGCACCCCCGAGATCTCATCTTCATAGTGACTAATGGCTGCAGAATCGCCCCGCACACGCACCCCAGAGATCTCATCTTCAGTGACAAATGGCTGCAGAATCCGCCCGCCCCTACTGCACCCGGAGATCTCATCTTCATAGTGACAGAAAGGCTGCAGAATCCGCCCCGCCCCTACTGCACCCCGGAGATCTCATCTTCATAGTGACAGAAGGCTGTAGAATCCGCCCCGCACCCTACTGCACCCCGGAGATCTCATCTTCATAGTGACAGAATGGCTGCAGACACCGCCCCGCACCCTACTGCACCCGGAGATCTCATCTTCATAGTGACAGAATGGCTGCAGAATCCGCCCCGACCCTACTGCACCTCGGAGATCTCATTTCATAGTGACAGAATGCTGCAGAATCCGCCCGCACCCTACTGCACCCCGGAGATCTCATCTTCATAGTGACAGAATGGCTGCAAAACCGCCCCACACCCTACTGCACCCGGAGATCTCATCTTCATCTGACAGAAGGCTGAGAATCCGCCCCGCACCCTACTGCAACCCGGAGATCTCATCTTCATAGTGACAGAATGGCTGCAGAATCCGCCCCGCACCCTACTGCACCCCAGACGATCTCATCTTCATAGTGACAGAATGGCTGCAGAATCCGCCCCGCACCCTACTGCACCCCGGAGATCTCATCTTCATAGTGACAGAAAGGCTGCAGAATCCGCCCCGCGCCCTACTGCACCCCGGAGATCATCTCTTCATAGTGACAGAACGCTGTAGAATCCGCCCCGCACCTACTGCACCCCGGAGATCTCACTCTTCATAGTGACAGAATGGCTGCAGACACCGCCCCGCACCCTACTGCACCCCGGAGATCTCACTTCATAGTGACAGAATGCTGCAGAATCCGCCCGCACCCTACTGCACCTCGGAGACTCATCTTCATAGTGACAGAATGGCTGCAGAATCCGCCCGCACACCCTACTGCACCCCGGAGATCTCATCTTCATAGTGACAGAATGGCTGCAGAAACCGCCCCACACCCTACTGCACCCCGGAGATCTCATCTTCATAGTGACAGAATGGCTGCAGAATCCGCCCCGCACCCTACTGCACCCCGGAGACCTCATCTTCATAGTGACAGAATGGCTGCAGAATCCGCCCCGCACCCTACTGCACCCCGGAGATCTCATCTTCATAGTGACAGAATGCTGCAAAACCGCCCCACACCCTACTGCACCCCGGAGATCTCATCTCATAGTGACAGAAATGGCTGCAGAATCCGCCCCGCACATACTGCACCCCGGAGATCTCATCTTCATAGTGACAGAATGGCTGCAGAATCCGCCCCGCACCCTACTGCACCCGGAGATCTCATCTTCATAGTGACAGAATGGCTGCAGAATCCGCCCCGCACCCTACTGCACCCCGGAGATCTCATCTTCATAGTGACAGAAAGGCTGCAGACACCCCCCGCACCCTACTGCACCCCGGAGATCTCATCTTCATAGTGACAGAATGGCTGCAGAAACCCCCCGCACCCACTGCACCCCGGAGATCTCATCTTCATAGTGACAGAATGGCTGCAGAAACCGCCCCGCACCCTACTGCACCCCGGAGATCTCATCTTCATAGTGACAGAATGGCTGCAGAAACCCCCCGCACCCTACTGCACCCCGGAGATCTCATCTTCATAGTGACAGAATGGCTGCAGAAACCGCCCCGCACCCTACTGCACCCCGGAGATCTCATCTTCATAGTGACAGAATGGCTGCAGAATCCGCCCCGCACCCTACTGCACCCCGGAGATCTCATCTTCATAGTGACAGAATGGCTGCAGAATCCGCCCCGCACCCTACTGCACCCCGGAGATCTCATCTTCATAGTGACAGAATGGCTGCAGAATCCGCCCCGCACCCTACTGCACCCCAGAGATCTCATCTTCATAGTGACAGAATGGCTGCAGAATCCGCCCCCGCACCCTACTGCACCCCGGAGATCTCATCTTCATAGTGACAGAATGGCTGCAGAATCCGCCCCGCACCCTACTGCACCACGGAGATCCCATCTTCATAGTGACAGAATGGCTGCAGAATCCGCCCCGCACCCTACTGCACCCCGGAGATCTCATCTTCATAGTGACAGAATGGCTGCAGAAACCCCCCGCACCCTACTGCACCCCGGAGATCTCATCTTCATAGTGACAGAATGGCTGCAGAAACCGCCCCGCACCCTACTGCACCCCGGAGATCTCATCTTCATAGTGACAGAATGGCTGCAGACACCGCCCCGCACCGTACTGCACCCCGGAGATCTCATCTTCATAGTGACAGAAAGGCTGCAGAATCCGCCCCGCACCCTATTGCACCCCGGAGATCTCATCTTCATAGTGACAGAAAGGCTGCAGAATCCGCCCCGCACCCTACTGCACTCCGGAGATCTCATCTTCATAGTGACAGAATGGCTGCAGAATCCGCCCCGCACCCTACTGCGCCCCGGAGATCTCATCTTCATAGTGACAGAATGGCTGCAGAATCCGCCCCGCACCCTACTACACCCCGGAGATCTCATCTTCATAGTGACAGAAAGGCTGCAGAATCCGCCCCGCACCCTACTGCGCCCCGGAGATCTCATCTTCATAGTGACAGAATGGCTGCAGAATCCGCCCCGCACCCTACTGCACCCCAGAGATCTCATCTTCATAGTGACAGAATGGCTGCAGAATCCGCCCCGCACCCTACTGCACCCCGGAGATCTCATCTTCATAGTGACAGAAAGGCTGCAGAATCCGCCCCGCACCCTACTGCACCCCGGAGATCTCATCTTCATAGTGACAGAATGGCTGCAGAATCCGCCCCGCACCCTACTGCACCCCGGAGATCTCATCTTCATAGTGACAGAATGGCTGGAGAATCCGCCCCGCACCCTACTACACCCCGGAGATCTCATCTTCATAGTGACAGAAAGGCTGCAGAATCCGCCCCGCACCCTACTGCACCCCGGAGATCTCATCTTCATAGTGACAGAAAGGCTGCAGAATCCGCCCCGCACCCTACTGCACCCCGGAGATCTCATCTTCATAGTGACAGAATGGCTGCAGAATCCGCCCCGCACCCTACTGCACTCCGGAGATCTCATCTTCATAGTGACAGAATGGCTGCAGAATCCGCCCCGCACCCTACTGCACCCCGGAGATCTCATCTTCATAGTGACAGAAAGGCTGCAGAATCCGCCCCGCACCCTACTGCACTCCGGAGATCTCATCTTCATAGTGACAGAATGGCTGCAGAATCCGCCCCGCACCCTACTGCACCCCGGAGATCTCATCTTCATAGTGACAGAAAGGCTGCAGAATCCGCCCCGCACCCTACTGCACCCCGGAGATCTCATCTTCATAGTGACAGAAAGGCTGCAGAATCCGCCCCGCACCCTACTGCACCCCAAAGATCTCATCTTCATAGTGACAGAATGGCTGCAGAATCCGCCCCGCACCCTACTGCACCCCGGAGTTTACTGGGTGACGTACGCCTGCTCCTTGGCGCATGCATCCATATACAGACCTCAGACCGCCATAGAATCCTTTCAAGGTCTAATTCGGGGGTCTCTACAACTGTTATGGGAAATGGCGCCCCCCGTCTCCTCCGCACCCCTCCCCCACACTCAGTATATGGATCCGGCCAAGGAAATAACAGGAAATGTCTCATTGTAGTTGGACGGACGTCTGCGTCTTGGGATCCGCTTTGTCTGCACCTTGAGACTCCTTATCACCAGCCGCCTTCGCTTCCTCACCATCAGGCTTCCTTCCCCATCACAATCCGGCCGCTCCTCCCAAAAGCCGAATCCACTGGAAGGAAGTGCAGCGTTTACAATGGAAACAAATAGCAGAACATAAGAAGAAAGAAACATGGAAGATGATGGAGACCGAAGACTATGAATATCTGTAGAGAAAAACCACTGCCAAAAAAGACCCGAGTGAGGCACAGTTCACACCCGTCCAATCACCGTCCGGGAGATCGGATCCGGCTCAATCCGTTCTGAAAACACAACTCGTGTGCGGAGTATAATGGAGGTCAATGGGAAACTCGAGCATTTCTCTGGAAGATCAATGTTTGAGTTCTCCATCGTCTTCCATTGTCCTCAGTACAGGAGTTGTGTCTGTCTGAGCGTTCGGACTGCTCGATTTGAGGACAGAGCACCTGAGCATGGTACGGCTCTCTTATCACTAATAAATATAGATGGGGCATTCAGAGTTCTCTGTCCCTTCCAGACCCCCTACTGCTCTCCAAACACATCTGTCCCCAAGGCCGGCATCAGGGTTTGCGGATTGAACGCTGCGCACTGAAACGCCAGTGTGAATCCGGCCTTAGTGACATTTTACATCTGTTTTAGTTTTTTAAACCCTTTTGCATGTTTTTTTTTGAGTGAAATGCTAAAGTCTGTCCTGAAGGATGAGGAGTAACAAACATTCATTCCCAGTCCACTTCTGGCTTATAAATAACCTGCTGAGAACTTCCACATTCCTCAACAATCACAATTAGTAACTGCAGAGCAGCAACGAGCGACTAGAAACAATGTAGCAAATCCCTAGAATTTAGCACAATGTTTGGTCCCATTCCTTCCCCTTGCAACAATGGCGGTACACGAATACACGATGGAGGTACACGAATACACGATGGAGGTACACAGTGTACCTCCATTGTGTATTCGTGTACCTCCATCGTGTATTAGTGTACCTCCATCGTGTATTAGTGTACCTCCATCGTGTATTAGTGTACCTCCATCGTGTATCAAATACACGATGGAGGTACGCAAATACACGATGGAGGTACACGAATACACGATGGCGGTACACGAATACACGATGGCGGTACACGAATACACGATGGAGGTACGCTAATACACGATGGAGGTACGCTAATACACGATGGCGGTACACAAATACACGATGGAGGTACACGAATACACGATGGAGGTACACGAATACACGATGGCGGTACACGAATACACGATGGAGGTACGCTAATACACGATGGAGGTACGCTAATACACGATGGCGGTACGCTAATACACGATGGCGGTACACGAATACACGATGGAGGTACGCTAATACACGATGGAGGTACGCTAATACACGATGGCGGTACACGAATACACGATGGCGGTACACGAATACACGATGGAGGTACACGAATACACGATGGAGGTACACGAATACACGATGGCGGTACACGAATACACGATGGCGGTACACTAATACACGATGGAGGTACGCGAATACACGATGGCGGTACGCGAATACACGATGGAGGTACGCTAATACACGATGGAGGTACGCTAATACACGATGGCGGTACACCAATACACGATGGAGGTACACGAATACACGATGGAGGTACACGAATACACGATGGAGGTACGCTAATACACGATGGAGGTACGCTAATACACGATGGCGGTACGCTAATACACGATGGCGGTACGCTAATACACCATGGCGGTACACTAATACACGATGGAGGTACACTAATACACGATGGCGGTACATGAATACACGATGGAGGCACAGTAATACAAGATGGCGGTACACGAATACACGATGGAGGTACGCTAATACACGATGGCGGTACACTAATACACGATAGAGGTACACGAATACATGATGGCGGTGTACTAATACACGATGGAGGTACACTAATACACGATGGAGGTACACTAATACACGATGGCGGTACACTAATACACGATGGAGGTACACTAATACACGATGGAGGTACACTAATACACGATGGAGGTACACTAATACACGATGGCGGTACACTAATACACGATGGAGGTACACTAATACACGATGGAGGTACGCTAATACACGATGGCGGTACACTAATACACGATGGCGGTACATGAATACACGATGGAGGTACACTAATACACGATGGCGGTACACGAATATACCGCAAACATCCGCTTTACGACTTACTGCAACACAAATTCTACAATTGTACGGGGTCCGTTCTGTTTACTGTCAATAAATCTAAAAGATTCTTCACAAAGGTCCAAGATAAAAATGAAGAAAAACAATCCATGGACACAATAACCCAATTTCCTCTGCTTAAATCGCGCCTCATTATATTTGGGTGCGCAGCCAAGCATGAAGAGAGAAGGGGCCTGGAAGGAAGAAGTTCAGTCTCTTCCAGCAGAAGTTGCCTCTGAGGAAGATGTAAAGGACGTCTCCTTGAAAGAAGTTCATGGAAAACGTCACGTTCTGTATAAGGGACACATCATTAGAGCCGCAGCGCACAATGGGGACAATCCTGCATCAATGTAATGAGGCCGGGTCCAAGATCTCAGACAAGAACATCAGGACCAGAGATGAGAGCAAAGTGTCAGCAAGAAGGAAACAGAGACCTGTCCTCACCCAGAAAACAGACACCTGTCCTCACCCAGGAAACAGACACCTGTCCTCACCCAGGAAACAGACACCTGTCCTCACCCAGGAAACAGACACCTGTCCTCACCCAGGAAACAGACACCTGTCCTCACCCAGGAAACAGACACCTGTCCTCACCCAGGAAACAGACACCTGTCCTCACCCAGGAAACAGACACCTGTCCTCACCCAGGAAACAGACACCTGTCCTCACCCAGGAAACAGACACCTGTCCTCACCCAGGAAACAGACACCTGTCCTCACCCAGGAAACAGACACCTGTCCTCACCCAGAAAACAGACACCTGTCCTCACCCAGGAAACAGACACCTGTCCTCGCCCAGGAAACAGACACCTGTCCTCGCCCAGGAAACAGAGACCTGTCCTCACCCAGGAAACAGACACCTGTCCTCACCCAGAAAACAGACACCTGTCCTCACCCAGGAAACAGACACCTGTCCTCACCCAGGAAACAGACACCTGTCCTCACCCAGGAAACAGACACCTGTCCTCACCCAGAAAACAGACACCTGTCCTCACCCAGGAAACAGACACCTGTCCTCACCCAGGAAACAGACACCTGTCCTCACCCAGAAAACAGACACCTGTCCTCACCCAGGAAACAGACACCTGTCCTCACCCAGGAAACAGACACCTGTCCTCACCCAGGAAACAGACACCTGGCCTCACCCAGAAAACAGACACCTGTCCTCACCCAGGAAACAGACACCTGTCCTCACCCAGGAAACAGAGACCTGTCCTCACCCAGGAAACAGACACCTGTCCTCACCCAGGAAACAGACACCTGTCCTCACCCAGGAAACAGACACCTGTCCTCACCCAGGAAACAGACACCTGTCCTCACCCAGGAAACAGACACCTGGCCTCACCCAGAAAACAGACACCTGTCCTCACCCAGGAAACAGACACCTGTCCTCACCCAGGAAACAGACACCTGTCCTCACCCAGGAAACAGACACCTGTCCTCACCCAGGAAACAGACACCTGTCCTCACCCAGGAAACAGACACCTGTCCTCACCCAGAAAACAGACACCTGTCCTCACCCAGGAAACAGACACCTGTCCTCACCCAGAAAACAGACACCTGTCCTCACCCAGGAAACAGAGACCTGTCCTCACCCAGGAAACAGAGACCTGTCCTCACCCAGAAAACAGACACCTGTCCTCACCCAGGAAACAGAGACCTGTCCTCACCCAGGAAACAGACACCTGGCCTCACCCAGAAAACAGACACCTGTCCTCACCCAGGAAACAGACACCTGTCCTCACCCAGGAAACAGAGACCTGTCCTCACCCAGGAAACAGACACCTGTCCTCACCCAGGAAACAGACACCTGTCCTCACCCAGGAAACAGACACCTGTCCTCACCCAGGAAACAGAGACCTGTCCTCACCCAGGAAACAGAGACCTGTCCTCACCCAGGAAACAGACACCTGTCCTCACCAGGAAACAGACACCTGTCCTCACCCAGGAAACAGAGACCTGTCCTCACCCAGGAAACAGACACCTGTCCTCACCCAGGAAACAGAGACCTGTCCTCACCCAGAAAACAGACACCTGTCCTCACCCAGGAAACAGACACCTGTCCTCACCCAGGAAACAGAGACCTGGCCTCACCCAGAAAACAGACACCTGTCCTCACCCAGCGACAATGACATTGACCTTGCTGGAAACAGTCAGGTGTAATGAATGCAAAATCAAAGGTGTAACTAGAGTCCGATGGGCCCCGGTGTAGAAATTGGACCTGGGCCCCCACCTGCATGTTGGTCAGATGCACGGGCCCTTGTAGTGTTCCAGATCCTGTCAAGACACTTGTGTTAGACTGTCGTGTAGCAATGTCCCCCATCTGTAATAATGTCCTCAATCCTCTTCATGCTGGGCCCCTTCCAGATGTCCTCCATTCTGGGCTCTTTGCAGTTCAAATGTCTCTCATTATGGGCCCCTTCTAGGTCTAATGTCCCTCATTATGGGCCCCTTCTAGGTCTAATGTCCCTCATTATGGACCCCTTAAAGGTATAAGGTTTTTTTTTCCAGGTTTCATCCTGGCATAAAGTCCTCCCATTTTGGGCCCCTTCCTGTTATAATGTACTTCATCCCGGGTCCCTTTCAGGTCTAATGTCCCTCATCCTCGGCACCTTCCAAGTCTTATGTCCCTCATCCTGGGCCCCTTCCAGGTATGGGTGTACCCAGGATCAAATCTGGGGGGAAAGGGGGAGGGGGGGTGCATGCCATGATCGTCAGGTTGTAAACTAGCCCCCATAACTGGTATATATCATCCCCATCACTGTACATAGTCCCCATCACTGGTATATATCACCCCCATCACTGTACATAGTCCCCATAACTGGTATATATCACCCCCATCACTGTACATAGTCCCCATCACTGGTATATATCACCCCCATCACTGGTATATAGCACCCCATCACTGTACATAGCCCCCCATCACTGGTATATAGCACCCCCATCACTGTACATAGCCCCCATCACTGGTATATAGACCCCCATCACTGTACATAGTCCCCATAACTGGTATATATCATCCCCATCACTGTAACATAGCCCCCATCACTGGTATATATCACCCCCATCACTGTACATAGTCCCCATCACTGGTATATATCACCCCCATCACTGTACATAGTCCCCATCACTGGTATATAGCACCCCCATCACTGTACATAGTCCCCATCACTGGTATATATCACCCCCATCACTGGTATATAGCACCCCCATCACTGTACATAGCCCCCCATCACTGGTATATAGCACCCCCATCACTGTACATAGTCCCCATAACTGGTATATATCACCCCCATCACTGTACATAGTCCCCATCACTGGTATATATCACCCCCATCACTGTACATAGTCCCCATCACTGGTATATATCACCCCCATCACTGTACATAGTCCCCATCACTGGTATATATCACCCCCATCACTGTACATAGTCCCCATCACTGGTATATATCACCCCCATCACTGTACATAGTCCCCATCACTGGTATATATCACCCCCATCACTGTACATAGTCCCCATAACTGGTATATATCACCCCCATCACTGTACATAGTCCCCATCACTGGTATATATCACCCCCATCACTGTACATAGTCCCCATCACTGGTATATATCACCCCCATCACTGTACATAGTCCCCATCACTGGTATATATCACCCCCATCACTGTACATAGTCCCCATCACTGGTATATATCACCCCCATCACTGGTATATAGCACCCCCATCACTGTACATAGCCCCCCATCACTGGTATATATCACCTCCATCACTGGTATATAGCACCCCCATCACTGTACATAGTCCCCATCACTGGTATATATCACCCCCATCACTGGTATATAGCACCCCCATCACTGTACATAGTCCCCATCACTGGTATATATCACCCCCATCACTGGTATATAGCACCCCCATCACTGTACATAGCCCCCCATCACTGGTATATATCACCTCCATCACTGGTATATAGCACCCCCATCACTGTACATAGCCCCCCATCACTGGTATTATATCACCTCCATCACTGGTATATAGCACCCCCATCACTGTACATAGCCCCCCATCACTGGTATATATCACCTCCATCACTGGTATATAGCACCCCCATCACTGTACATAGCCCCCCATCACTGGTATATATCACCTCCATCACTGGTATATAGCACCCCCATCACTGGTATATAGCCCCCCATCCTGGTAATCCTGGTATATGGGCCCCCAGTCACTGGTATACTTGCCTCCCATCATCACAGTATATGCCTCCATGCTACTGCACTCAATAAAGTAATAAACAATTGATCTCACCCTCCGTCGCTGTCCTGCAGGCACCACGGCGTCCTCCGGTTTTCCTGCTTGTCCCCGGGTTCTTGTCATGTGACCTGCACAGTGGCGATGACATCACTGATGCGCCGGTCACATGAAGAGAACCTGGGGACAAGCAGAAAAACCGGAGGACACTGTGGTGCCTGCAGGACAGCGATGGAGGGTGAGATCAATTGTTTATTACTTTATTGTGTGCAGCAGCATTGGGTCATATACTGTGAAGATGGGAGGGCGAGGATACATAGTATTAAGTAATATGCGTCGTTTCCCCGTTGGTGATGGACAGGGGGATGCAGGGCATATTATACTACACTAATGAGCGAGGTCACCTGACCTCCTGCTCCCCCTGCAGCACCCGCATACTGCCCCCCCCACTGACACTAAACAGATTCGAGTATAAGCTGAGGGGGGCACTGTTCAGCACAAAATTTGTGTTGAAAAACTTGGTTTATACTAGAGTGTATGAAGTATTATTCTTTTTTTGATCCTAGAGGGGGCAGCTGCCCCCCCCCATCCCCGATACGCCAATGCTTCCAGGTATGTTTCCATCCTGACCCACTTCTAGTGATATACAGTATATACTCCATCCAGGTATAATGCCCCCCCCCTCCTCCCATCCTGGGCTTCTTCCAGTAATAATGTCCCTGTTCTGCGGCTCATCTTCAGTAAGTCTAAAAAAATAATAATAAGTGAAAGGATTCATCTCACCTTCCTTCCACTGCCGGCAAATAACTTCAGTGTGCAAGTGACGGGCAGCATGTATATGTGATCAATACAGGATCAGTAATGTAATGTATGTACACAGAGACTGCACCAGCAGAATAGTGAGTGCAGCTCTGGAGGATAATACAGGAGGTAACTCAGGATCAGTAATGTAATGTATGTACACAGTGACTGCACCAGCAGAATAGTGAGCGCAGCTCTGGAGTATAATACAGGAGGTAACTCAGGATCAGTAATGTAATGTATGTACACAGTGACTCCACCAGCAGAATAGTGAGTGCAGCTCTGGAGTATAATACAGGAGGTAACTCAGGATCAGTAATGTAATGTATGTACACAGTGAGTGCACCAGCAGAATAGTGAGTGCAGCTCTGGAGTATAATACAGGAGGTAACTCAGGATCAGTAATGTAATGTATGTACACAGTGACTGCACCAGCAGAATAGTGAGTGCAGCTCTGGAGTATAATACAGGAGGTAACTCAGGATCAGTAATGTATGTACACAGTGACTGCACCAGCAGAATAGTGAGTGCTGCTCTGGAGTATAATACAGGAGGTAACTCAGGATCAGTAATGTAATGTATGTACACAGTGACTGCACCAGCAGAATAGTGAGTGCAGCTCTGGAGTATAATACAGGAGGTAACTCCGGATCAGTAATGTAATGTATGTACACAGTGACTGCACCAGCAGAATAGTGAGTGCAGCTCTGGAGTATAATACAGGAGGTAACTCAGGATCAGTAATGTAATGTATGTACACAGTGACTACACCAGCAGTATAGTGAGTGCAGCTCTGGAGTATAATACAGGCGGTAACTCAGGATCAGTAATGTAATGTATGTACACAGTGACTGCACCAGCAGAATAGTGAGTGCAGCTCTGGAGGATAATACAGGAGGTAACTCAGGATCAGTAATGTAATGTATGTACACAGTGACTGCACCAGCAGAATAGTGAGTGCAGCTCTGGAGGATAATACAGGAGGTAACTCAGGATCAGTAATGTAATGTATGTACACAGTGACTGCACCAGCAGAATAGTGAGTGCAGCTCTGGAGGATATTACAGGAGGTGCATGATGCTGGATTTGTCTAATCTATAGCCTCTTTTCAAAAAGTTGCCAGTGATTGGTGTATAAATGCAAAACCATTTTACATTTTTTGTGTAGCTGAGTTTTGCAGCATTTCGGGCTGTTTTACCCCAGAATTCTGCAGATAATTGATGACTGGGGGCTGCTGTTCCCTGATTTTGCTTCTCTTTCCCTTGGATCTCTGCTTTCTCTATATATCTCAGTTTCATGCCTGTCCGTCTTCTCGGTGAGACATGATGTGCTCTGCTCCTCCACTGAATCTTCTGCAGGATGAGGCCATTAACCTAGTGACGTCCATAGAGCAGCAGGTAACACTGAGCGCAATGAATGGCAGCGGCGAGGATCACATCTGATAGATCCACGTCCGAGACCGCAGTCATCAAAACATACAAATAATAAGAAACCTGCAGGTGACAATGACACGACCAGAGCTGCCATCCCTGGGGCCAAAAGCACAAAATGGGCCCCCAGAGATTGCACCATATATTCCCAATTGTAGGATGAAGGCCTCTGTAACATAATTAGGGCGCCCCCTAGTGGAGAGGCTTGTCACGTCTTGTCGTTGTCTCTCGTATTTGCTCTATCCCATAGATTCGGTGGCATTTATACGTCCATTTTTCGAGTACGTCCTATCCATATGCTTCAGGGACAGTACAACCATTATAATCGACGGGGCCAGTCGCATAACCAATTGTCCACAAAAACAAAAAAATCACAGACTTGTTAGTTTATAACCCAACACAAAAATCACAATCACACAGAAGGCTGTGTCTTCATAAGAATAGTGACAATCAGCTGTAGTGCAGTAGTGCAGTGCAGCCGCAGTGCGCGGAGGGTCTGCCATCTAGTGGTGAGATGGAGAGTTGCAGCTGAAACCATAAAGTGACAAGATCATTACACCCCATGAAGAAATGATGAATCTGCAGAAACACAATCAGATCACCCTTAATTATGCCACCTCCAAAGTACACATCACCCTCTTGGAACCATTTATAGCTAACCAATAACACATCAAGAAATATATCTACACAAACAGTAGAAGTATTATGTAAAAACATTACTGATCCTGAGTTACCTCCTATATTATCCTCCAGAGCTGCACTCACTATTCTGCTGGTGCAGTCACTGTATACACACATTACATTACTGATCCTGAGTTACCTCCTGTATTATACTCCAGAGCTGCACTCACTATTCTGCTGGTGCAGTCACTGTGTACATACATTACATTACTGATCCTGAGTTACCTCCTGTATTATACTCCAGAGCTGCACTCACTATTCTGCTGGTGCAGTCACTGTGTACATACATTACATTACTGATCCTGAGTTACCTCCTGTATTATACCCCAGAGCTGCACTCACTATTCTGCTGGTGCAGTCACTGTGTACATACATTACATTACTGATCCTGAGTTACCTCCTGTATTATACTCCAGAGCTGCACTCACTATTCTGCTGGTGCAGTCACTGTGTACATACATTACATTACTGATCCTGAGTTACCTCCTGTATTATACTCCAGAGCTGCACTCACTATTCTGCTGGTGCAGTCACTGTGTACATACATTACATTACTGATCCTGAGTTACCTCCTGTATTATACTCCAGAGCTGCACTCACTATTCTGCTGGTGCAGTCACTGTGTACATACATTACATCACTGATCCTGAGTTACCTCCTGTATTATACTCCAGAGCTGCACTCACTATTCTGCTGGTGCAGTCACTGTGTACATACATTACATTACTGATCCTGAGTTACCTCCTGTATTATACTCCAGAGCTGCACTCACTATTCTGCTGGTGCAGTCACTGTGTACATACATTACATTACTGATCCTGAGTTACCTCCTGTATTATACTCCAGAGCTGCACTCACTATTCTGCTGGTGCAGTCACTGTGTACATACATTACATCACTGATCCTGAGTTACCTCCTGTGTTATACTCCAGAGCTGCACTCACTATTCTGCTGGTGCAGTCACTGTGTACATACATTACATTACTGATCCTGAGTTACCTCCTGTATTATACTCCAGAGCTGCACTCACTATTCTACTGGTGGAGTCACTGTGTACATACATTACATTACTGATCCTGAGTTACCTCCTGCATTATCCTCCAGAGCTGCACTCTCTATTCTGCTGGTGCAGTCACTGTGTACATACATTACATTACTGATCCTGAGTTACCTCCTGTATTATACTCCAGAGCTGCACTCACTATTCTGCTGGTGCAGTCACTGTGTACATACATTACATTACTGATCCTGAGTTACCTCCTGTATTATACTCCAGAGCTGCGCTCACTATTCTGCTGGTGCAGTCACTGTGTACATACATTACATTACTGATACTGAGTTACCTCCTGTATTATACTCCAGACCTGCACTCACTATTCTGCTGGTGCAGTCACTGTGTACATACATTACATTACTGATCCTGAGTTACCTCCTGTATTATCCTCCAGAGCTGCACTCTCTATTCTGCTGGTGCAGTCACTGTGTACATACATTACATTACTGATCCTGAGTTACCTCCTGTATTATACTCCAGGCCTGCACTCACTATTCTGCTGGTGCAGTCACTGTGTACATACATTACATTACTGATCCTCCATTACCTCCTGTATTATACTCCAGAACTGCACTCACTATTCTGCTGGTGCAGTCACTGTGTACATACATTACATTACTGATCCTGAGTTACCTCCTGTATTATACTCCAGAGCTGCACTCACTATTCTGCTGGTGCAGTCACTGTGTACATACATTACTGATCCTGAGTTACCTCCTGTATTATACTCCAGAGCTGCACTCACTATTCTGCTGGTGCAGTCACTGTGTACATACATTACATTACTGATCCCGAGTTACCTCCTGTATTATACTCCAGAGCTGCACTCACTATTCTGCTGGTGCAGTCACTGTGTACATACATTACATTACTGATCCTGAGTTACCTCCTGTAGTATACTCCAGAGCTGCACTCACTATTCTGCTGGTGCAGTCACTGTGTGCATACATTACATTACTGATCCTGAGTCACCTCCTGTATTATCCTCCAGAGCTGCACTCACTATTCTGCTGGTGCAGTCACTGTGTACATACATTACATTACTGATCCTGAGTTACCTCCTGTATTATACTCCAGAGCTGCACTCACTATTCTGCTGGTGCAGTCACTATGTACATACATTACATTACTGATCCTGAGTTACCTCCTGTATTATACTCCAGAGCTGCACTCACTATTCTGCTGGTGCAGTCACTGTGCACATACATTACATTACTGATCCTGAGTTACCTCCTGTATTATACTCCAGAGCTGCACTCACTATTCTGCTGGTGGAGTCACTGTGTACATACATTACATTACTGATCCTGAGTTACCTCCTGTATTATCCTCCAGAGCTGCACTCACTATTCTCCTGCTGCAGTCACTGTGTACATACATTACATTACTGATCCTGAGTTACCTCCTGTATTATACTCCAGAGCTGCGCTCACTATTCTGCTGGTGCAGTCACTGTGTACATACATTACATTACTGATCCTGAGTTACCTCCTGTATTATACTCCAGAGCTGCACTCACTATTCTGCTGGTGCAGTCACTATGTACATACATTACATTACTGATCCTGAGTTACCTCCTGTATTATACTCCAGAGCTGCACTCACTATTCTGCTGGTGCAGTCACTGTGTACATACATTACATTACTGATCCTGAGTTACCTCCTGTATTATACTCCAGAGCTGCACTCACTATTCTGCTGGTGGAGTCACTGTGTACATACATTACATTACTGATCCTGAGTTACCTCCTGTATTATCCTCCAGAGCTGCACTCACTATTCTCCTGCTGCAGTCACTGTGTACATACATTACATTACTGATCCTGAGTTACCTCCTGTATTATACTCCAGAGCTGCACTCACTATTCTGCTGGTGCAGTCACTGTGTACATACATTACTGATCCTGCAGTCTCCTAGATCACCCCGCAGGGTCCCAGCATCTCCAGCTTGTCGGCTGTCGCAGTCACACAGACGATCAGGATCCGTATAACAAATCGTTCACTCTTTATTTCCAATGACATTTTATACATTAGCTCTTACAGTGAAGGTTCGGTTACATAGCAACCCATGAGGCCAGGGACGAGTTGCGGCCTCACCGATGGACACGCAACATACTGAAACGTAATAATGTAACATCGCCGTCCATCAGAACTTCCTTGATTTCTTATTAAGACAAGTTCCTAAGCGTCAGCCCACGCGTCCGTTCAGACAGAACACGAGATATACAATGTATATACTGCTGTCATGGAGAAAAAAGGAAAAAATAAGGAAAAAGACTTAAATATTGAAACTATTAGCAGCTACTTCAAACACTGAAATACTCCGGACTCCTGCAAAAAAATGTCAAAAAAAGATTAAATATACAAAAGCGAAAACTTAGAGGGGACCTGATTGAATCGGGCGAGGGGGGGTGGGGAAGGTTTTTGGTTGTGTACGGAGCTGCACCGGGCGATCGAGTCTCATCATGAATTAGGCACATCGTAAATCTCACACAATGATACAATCTGGAAAAATGGACTAAGAAATTGTGAAGCACCCGACCATCGGCACAGAGGAGCCTCAATAAAAACCCCGGGGGTAAGCAGAAAGAAGCGAAACGTCCGCAGGTGGAAAAAGTCAAATTAAAGATGGTGCCGGTCACATGAGCACGACGGTAACCGGCGGAGGGAAGGGATCCAATGTAAAACACGGGCAGGGACCTTACCGGATAAACCTGGGGTGGAGCATCCACTAAGAATAATCCAGAATCAGGCGAAACGATCCAAAAATGTACAGCTCCACCGGAACGAGCAGCCGCAGGAGACTGGCGCTACATTACAGCCTACGTATACATGGGGGACATAGGTATTTGATACTCTGTCAATATTGCTAGTTTTCCCACCTACAAAGAATGGAGACATCTGCACTTTGTATCGTACGTTCACTTCCACTGTGAGAGACGGAATCTAAAGTGAGAATCCAGAAAATCACATTGCATCATTTACTTATATAGCACCACCCAGAGGACACAGGCTGCAGCGCAGGCAGACCCAGGTGTCTCCTGATTAGTCAGATTGTAAAAACGTCTTTCCATGTTCATGCACAGAAACTGACGTCGCCGCCATCTTTGTACACCCAGTCACATGCAGTAGTAGAGTGGGTTTAGTGATAACTATATTGCTACCCCAGTCATTATTTTAGAAAGACACGTTGTCATGGACTTTATTAGAATTGTATTTGGGGTCTGGGAGCAAGACCCACAGGCAAAGGGGTAGGGGCAGCCTTCAACCCCCCTCAATCACATCCCTATCACATGACGCAGGTCACATAAGATCTGGAAGGAGCACATACAGTTAAGCATCTACCATCAGATCATAGCTAGCACGGCCCTCATATTACTACACCCGCTGATGGGTAGTAGCACTCAGGGTGTAACAGCCGCCACATTAATACATCCGCTGATGCACAGTAGAGTTCATGGTGTAACAACCACCATATTACTACACCCGCTGGTGGGCAGTAGAGTTCATGGTGTAACAGCCACCATATTACTACACCTGCTGATGCGCAGTAGAGTTCACGGTGTAACGGCAGCCATATCATTACAGCTGCTGATGGACAGTAGCGCTCAGGGTGTAACTGCCACCATATTACTACACCAACTGATAGGCAGTAGCGCTCAGGGTGTAACGGCCACCATATTACTACACCAACTGATGGGCAGTAGTGTTCAGAGTGTAACAGCCGCCATATTACTACACCAGCTGATGGGCAGTAGTGTTCAGAGTGTAACAGCCGCCATATTACTACACCAACTGATGCGCAGTAGTGTTCAGAGTGTAACAGCTGCCATATTACTACATCTGCTGATGTGCAGTAAAGTTCAGGGTGTAACAGCCACCATATTACTACACCTGCTGATGAGCAGTAGCGCTCAGGGTGTAACGGCCGCCATATTACTACACCAACTGATAGGCAGTAGTGTTCAGAGTGTAACAGCCGCCATATTAGTACAGCAAAACATTCCCAATATCACTCCAGGTGCCAGATCTGTTGATGTTCATTACTCCACCATCAATAGTAATTTAATCAATCCTAGCATTCATCATATTTTTATACATGTATCGATTTTGTTGTTTGCATTTTATACAATTCAGCTGCTATTGCAGTTTTACATGCACCTATTTTTTTTTTTTTTGCATTTAGTAACCTAAAACATTAGTAATATAGTTGAACTACAACCGCAGCCAAACATTCTGTAATCCCCGGGCTCGGAGGACGTCCATTCAGTTGTTTAATTTTGTAGAAAAAAAAACAGATCACAGACATGACACAAAAGTAAAGTCATTTCAAATGGCAACTTTATGGCTTTAAGAAACACTAAAAGAAATCTTGGAAAAAAAATATGCTCGCCAGTAACGGTTACTTTTGTAGACCAAGCAGGGGAAAAATTATGGAATCATCCTGTAAATTTTCATTCCCAAAACTAACACCTGCATCAAATTAGATCTGCTTGTTAGTCTGCATCTAAAAAGGAGTGATCACACCTTGGAGAGCTGCTGCACCAAGTGGACTGACATGAATCATGGCTCCAACACCAGAGATGTCAATTGAAACAAAGGAGAGGATCATCAAACTCTTAAAAGAGGGTAAATCATCACGCAATGTTGCATAAGATGTTGGTTGTTCACAGTCAGCTGGGTCTAAAATCTGGCCCAAATACAAACAACATGGGAAGGCTGTTAGCAGGGAAACTACTGGTAGACCAAGGAAGACATCAAAGCCTCAAGACCGGAAACTTAAAGCAATATGTCTCCAAAACAGGAAATGCACAACAAAGAAATGAGAACGAATGGGAGGAAACTGGAGTCAATGTCTGTGACCGAACTGTAAGAAAACGCCTAAAGGAAATGGGATTTACATACAGAAAAGCTAAACACAAGCCATCATTAACACCTAAACAGAGAAAAACAAGGTTACACTGGGCTAAGGAAAAGCAATCGTGGACTGTGGATGACTGGATGAAAGTCATATTCAGTGATGAATCGTGAATCTGCATTGGGCAAGGTGATGATGCTGGAACTTTTGTTTGGCGTGTTCCATTGAGATTTATAAAGATGACTGCCTGAAGAGAACATGCAAATTTCCAGTCATTGATAATATGGGGCTGCATGTCAGGTAAAGGCACTGGGTTGATGGCTGTCATTACATCTTCAATAAATGCCCAAGTTTACATTGATATTTTGGACACTTTCCTTATCCCATCAATTGAAAGGATGTTTGGGGATGATAAAATAATTTTTGAAGATGAGCACGCATCCTGCCATAGAGCAAAACTGTGAAAACATTCCTTGAAAGAAGGCACATAAGGTTAATGCCATGGTCTGCAAATAATAATAATTAATAAAGCTTTTTTATATAGCGCCAACATATTCCGCAAATATTCGGATCTCAATCCAATTGAAGATCTTTGGTGGAAGTTGAAGAAAATGGTCAATGACAAGGCTCCAACCTGCAAAGCTGATCTGACAACAGCAACCAGAGAAAGTTGGAGCCAGATTGATGAAGAGTATGGTTTGTCACTCATTAAATGCCTCAGAGACTGCAACAAAATACTAGTGATGTGTTGGAGTGTTTTTGTGTATTTGTTTTTCATGATTCCATAATGTTTCCCTCTGCTTGGTCTACAAAAGTAACCATTACTGGCTACCACATTATTTATCTTGATTTCTTTAAGTGTTTGTTTCTTAATGCCATAAAGTTACCATTTGAAATGACTTTAGTTTTGTGCCAGTCTGTGATCTGATTTTTTTCTACAAAATTAAACAACTGAATGGACATCCTCCGAGCCCGGGGATTCCAGAATGTTTGCCAGGGGTTGTAATATATAAATTGCACAAGTTCTAGAATCTCCTGATGCGATACACTTAGTTTTTGTATAGTTAAGTGACCTTTCACATCAGCGGTTTTTGAATTTCACAGCAGATTTACGCATCTGCCGCATAACAGCTGACTTTGGCAAAGCCCCAGTCATTCTCCATGGGACTTGCGGCAAGTTCGTTTTGTCGCTCTCTGGCAATCCGGCACCTGCGGCAACGTCAAAAAAAACGCGCTTACCTGCAAATCCACACTTGCCACAAATCCCACGAAGAATGAATGGGGCTTGCCACAAGTCGGCCGTTACGCGGCAGATGCGTCGTAAATCTGCTGCAAAATTCAAAAACTGCTCATGTGAAAGCAGCCTAAGTTGCATTTTATTGCATTAAATAAGTGTTTGATCACCAAACAACCAGCAATGCTCCTGTCTCTCAGGGTACATTCACACTCTGCGTATTTCACCATTTACAGCAGTTTTTAGCTCTTGAGTAAATGCAGTGTAACATAGCGCTGGAAACACATCCCAGCAAAAACAATGGCTTTTTCTGACATGCGTTCACCTTTCCGTCATTTTGCAGACAGCGCTTTCACTGCAAAGTGCATCCGCAAGAAGGATGAACATATCAATTCTTTGCACAATTTTACGTGCGCTTCTCCCACACCACACATTATAAAAAGGTCTTGGGAAAAGCGCAGGTCAAAATGTGCAGCGTATGAATGCAGTTCTTTTATGTGCAAAGAGCAACTACAAAAAAAATGCTATTACGTAGCGTGTGAACGTAGCCTCACAGACCTGTGAGTTCTCCTCCTGCTCTGTTCCCATTACCTGTATTAATTGCAACTGTTTGAATGTGTGGACAGGTGTCCATTATATAGGTAGCAAGATCAATCACACTCCAACTTCTCCACTATGGCCAAGACCAAAGAGCTGTCTAAGGACACCAGGGACAACATTGTAGACCTGCACCAGGCTGGGATGGGTGACAGGACAATGGGCAGCAGCTTGGCGAAAAGCAACAACTGGGCACAATTATTAGAACATGCAAGAAACACGAGATGACGTAAAACATCTTCGGTCTAGGGCTCCATGCAGGATATCGCCTCGTGGGGTAAGGATGATTCTGAGAAAGGTCAGGAATCAGCCCAGAACTACACAGGAGGACCTGATCAATGACCTGAAGAGAGCGGGGACCACAGTCTCACAGATTACCGATAGTAACACAACACCGTCATGGAGTAAAATCCTGCAGGGCACGCAAGGTCCCCCTGCTCATACCATAACATATCCAGGCCCAGCTGAAGGTGACCACTGACCATCTGGATGATCCAGAGGCGGCACGGGGAGGTGGTCATGTGGTCAGAGGAGGCACGGGGAGAAGGTCATGTGGTCAGAGGCGGCACGGGGAGGTGGTCATGTGGTCAGAGGCTGCACGGGGAGAAGGTCATGTGGTCAGAGGCGGCACGGGGAGGTGGTCATGTGGTCAGAGGCGGCACGGGGAGGTGGTCATGTGGTCAGAGGCAGCACGGGGAGGTGGTCATGTCGTCAGAGGCAGCACGGGGAGGTGGTCATGTGGTCAGAGGCGGCACGGGGAGAAGGGCATGTGGTCAGAGGCGGCACGGGGAGAAGGGCATGTCCGCAGATGAGATCCAAACAGAACTGTCTGGTATCAGCTCCACTTGGCGTGTTTGGAAAAAGGATGAGTACATTGAGTACAACCCCAAGAATACCATCCCAACTGTGAAGGATGGGGCTGCTAATTCATACTTTCGGCATGTTTTTCTACAAAAAGGACAGGACAAATGAATAGATAGGGTCATGTATTGTGAAATTAAAGCCATCAACCTCCTTCTCTCAGCAAGAGAAGATGAGCCGTAGCCGGGTATTGCAGCATGACAATGACCCGAAACACACAGCCAGGGTAACTAAGAAGCGGCTCCATAAGAAGCATTTCAAGGTCCTGGAGTGACTTAACCAGTCTCCAGACCATACCCCAGTACAAAATCTTTGGAGGGAGCTGGAACACAATGTTTCCCAGCGACAGCTCGAAACCTGAAAGATCTAGAGAAGATCTGTATGGAGGAGTGGGCCAAAATCCCTGCGGCATTGTGCAAACAAGAACTACAGGAGACGTCTTACTTGTAACTGCAAACAAAGGTTTCTGTACCAAATAATAAGGCGTTTCTATTGTACCAAAAACATATTTCAGGCAATAAGGCCAATTCATTATGTAAAAGTCATTGGAATTTTTTTTTTCAGATTCAGTCTTTCACAGTTGAAGTGAATCTAAGATACAAATTACAGAAATCTCCATTCTTTGAAGGTGGGAAAACTTGCAAAATTGACAGTATCAAATTCTTATTTTCCCTACTGTAGATAATAATAATATACAAAAACAGCAGATATGTTACAGATCCTGAATTATATCCCATATTTTACTGCAGGACTGCACTCACTATTCTGCTGGTGCAGTCACTGTGTACATACATTACATTACTGATCCTGAGTTACCTCCTGTATTATACTCCAGAGCTGCACTCACTATTCTGCTGGTACAGTCACTGTGTACATACATTACATTACTGATCCTGAGTTACCTCCTGTATTATACTCCAGAGCTGCACTCACTATTCTGCTGGTACAGTCACTGTGTACATACATTACTGATCCTGAGTTACCTCCTGTATTATACTCCAGAGCTGCACTCACTATTCTGCTGGTACAGTCACTGTGTACATACATTACATTACTGATCCTGAGTTACCTCCTGTATTATACTCCAGAGCTGCACTCACTATTCTGCTGGTACAGTCACTGTGTACATACATTACTGATCCTGAGTTACCTCCTGTATTATCCTCCAGAGCTGCACTCACTATTCTGCTGGTGCAGTCACTGTGTACATACATTACATTACTGATCCTGAGTTACCTCCTGTGTTATCCTCCAGAGCTGCACTCACTATTCTGCTGGTGCAGTCACTGTGTACATACATTACATTACTGATCCTGAGTTACCTCCTGTATTATCCTCCAGAGCTGCACTCACTATTCTGCTGGTGCAGTCACTGTGTACATACATTACTGATCCTGAGTTACCTCCTGTATTATCCTCCAGAGCTGCACTCACTATTCTGCTGGTGCAGTCACTGTGTACATACATTACTGATCCTGAGTTACCTCCTGTATTATCCTCCAGAGCTGCACTCACTATTCTGCTGGTGCAGTCACTGTGTACATACATTACTGATCCTGAGTTACCTCCTGTATTATACTCCAGAGCTGCACTCACTATTCTGCTGGTGCAGTCACTGTGTACATACATTACATTACTGATCCTGAGTTACCTCCTGTATTATACTCCAGAGCTGCACTCACTATTCTGCTGGTGCAGTCACTGTGTACATACAATACACTACTGATCCTGAGTTACCTCCTGGATTATACTCCAGAGCTGCACTCACTATTCTGCTGGTGCAGTCACTGTGTACATACATTACATTACTGATCCTGAGTTACCTCCTGTATTATACTCCAGAGCTGCACTCACTATTCTGCTGGTGCAGTCACTGTGTACAGACATTACATTACTGATCCTGAGTTACCTCCTGTATTACACTCCAGAGCTGCACTCACTATTCTGCTGGTGCAGTCACTCTGTACATACATTACATTACTGATCCTGAGCTACTTCCTGTATTATACTCCAGAGCTGCACTCACTATTCTGCTGGTACAGTCACTGTGTACATACATTACATTACTGATCCTGAGTTACCTCCTGTATTATACTCCAGAGCTGCACTCACTATCCTGCTGGTGCAGTCACTGTGTACATACATTACATTACTGATCCTGAGTTACCTCCTGTATTATATTCCAGAGCTGCACTCACTATTCTGCTGGAATTGGAAACAAACAGCAACCTTGTCAGAGACCTCCCTAATCTGAGCTATTCTAGTGGAACATTCTAACATACTTTTTAAGGTTGAAGGAAGACTTTAAAGGTACCGTCACAAGCTTCAACATTGAAACGATGTCGGCAACGATCTCAGGTGCGCGCGGCCGTTGCTGTCATCGTTGATGAGATGTCACACGTACAGATATCGTGGACAACTCAGCAACGATGTTGTAAGCGGTGTTTGTGAACGATCCCCGCTCATTGCTGTGAATGGGCGAAGTCGGCCGTGTCATCGCTATTGCAGTGTCAACACCAAACGATGCCGCAGGTTGCTTAAGTTGAAAGCTTTTCCTGCATGCAGGAAAACGTGTCAACTCCGACTTAAATAATGATGTCATTTCAACATTGTTCCAGACGTCACTTTTGAACAATGTCAGGAACGAAGTTGAAACGTGTAATGGGGCCTTTAGTCCAACTAGTCAACCCATAGGCTACCATGTTGATCCAGAGGAAGGCAAAAAAAAAAACCCATGTGGCAACACTAAGCTCCACATTGGGGAAAACATTTCCTTCCTGACTCCACATACGGCAATCAGACTAGATCCCTGGATCAACGTCCTATCAAAGAATCTAGTGTATATAACCGGTAATAATATAGTTTTCAAGAAAGGCATCCAGGCCCTTCTTAAATGTTAGTAGTAACTCCCTCATTACACCATCATGTGGCAGAGAGTTCCATAGTCTCACTGCTCTTACAGTAAAGAATCCGCGTCTGTGATTAGGATTAAACCTTCTTTCCTCCAGACGTAGAGGACGCCCCCTTGTCCCGGTCTCTGTAGAGGACGCCCCCTTGTCCCCGTCTCTGTAGAGGACGCCCCCTTGTCCCCGTCTCTGTAGAGGACGCCCCCTTGTCCCCGTCTCTGTAGAGGACGCCCCCTTGTCCCCGTCTCTGTAGAGGACGCCCCCTTGTCCCCGTCTCTGTAGAGGACGCCCCCTTGTCCCCGTCTCTGTAGAGGACGCCCCCTTGTCCCCGTCTCTGTAGAGGACGCCCCCTTGTCCCCGTCTCAGGCCTGAGAGTAACAAGATCATTAAAAAGGTCTCAGTACTGTCCCTCATATTTATACTTATCATAAGATCAC
Organism: Allobates femoralis; assembly: GCA_033576535.1. Classification (NCBI taxonomy): domain Eukaryota; kingdom Metazoa; phylum Chordata; class Amphibia; order Anura; family Aromobatidae; genus Allobates; species Allobates femoralis. The sequence goes on from JARQOC010000009.1 coordinate 37,078,202, forward strand.
CCCTAGACCTTCATTTTTCACAAATAATCCCAAGTTTAATAACCTGTCTTGGCATTGCAGACACCACCCCCCCCCCCCTCAGTCCTCTAATAACCTGTCTTGGCATTGAGACACCACCCCCTCCTCAGTCCTTAATAACTGTCTTGGCATTGCAGACACCACCCCCCTCCTCAGTCTCTAATAACCTGTCTTGGTATTGCAGACCCCTCAGTCCTCTAATAACCTGTCTTGGTATTGCAGACCCCTCAGTCCTCTAATAACCTGTCTTGGTATTGCAGACCCCTCAGTCCTCTAATAACCTGTTTTGGTATTGTAGACCCCTCAGTCCTCTAATAACCTTTCTTGGTATTGCAGACCCCTCAGTCCTCTAATAACCTGTCTTCGTATTGCAGACCCCTTAGTCCTCTAATAACCTTGGTCGCTCTTCTCTGGACCCGCTCTAGTTCAGCTATGTCTTTCTTATACACCTGAGACCACAATTGTACACAGTATTCTAAGTGTGGTCGCACTAGTGACTTGTATCGAGGTAAAATGATGTTCTCCTCATGAGCATCTATGCCTCTTATAATACAGCCCATTATTTTATTTGCCTTTGCAGCAGCTGCCTGACACTGGCCACTAAATGTGAGTTTGTCATCTACCCATACACCCAGGTCTTTTTCAGTGACAGTTTTGCCCAGTGTTTTACAATTAAGCACATCATTATACCTTTTATTTCCTCTGCCCAAATGCATTACCTTACATTTATCCCCATTAAAGCTCATTTGCCATTTATCAGCCCAAGCTTCTAGTTTACATAAATCCTCCTGTAATATAAAATTGTCCTCCTCTGTATTGATTACCCTGCAGAGTTTAGTGTCATCTGCTAATAACAAATGACATAACTGAACAGTCTGGAAAAAAGAAGACACTTTGCAGAATGTAAATTTTCTAAGGGTGGGGGACTTTAGATGAAAACATTTTGGGAAAAACCAGCTCTAAAGTGGACTGAATCAAGTGCAGCTCTGGAGTATAATAATAAATGTAACTTAAGATCAGTAATGTAATGTATGTACACAGTGACTCCACCAGCAGAATAGTGAGTGCAGCTCTGGAGTATAATACAGGAGGTAACTCAGGATCAGTAATGTAATGTATGTACACAGTGACTGCACCAGCAGAATAGTGAGTGCAGCTCTGGAGTATAATACAGGAGGTAACTCAGGATCAGTAATGTAATATATGTACACTGACTGCACCAGCAGAATAGTGAGTGCAGCTCTGGAGTATAATACAGGAGGTAACTCAGGATCAGTAATGTAATGTATGTACACAGTGACTGCACCAGCAGAATAGCGAGTGCAGCTCTGGAGTATAATACAGGAGGTAACTCAGGATCAGTAATGTAATGTATGTACACAGTGACTGCACCAGCAGAATAGTGAGTGCAGCTCTGGAGTATAATACAGGAAGTAACTCAGGATCAGTAATGTAATGTATGTACACAGTGACTGCACCAGCAGAATAGTGAGTGCAGCTCTGGAGTATAATACAGGAGGTAACTCAGGATCAGTAATGTAATGTATGTACACAGTGACTGCACCAGCAGAATAGTGAGTGCAGCTCTGGAGTATAATACAGGAGGTAACTCAGGATCAGTAATGTATGTTACACAGTGACTGCACCAGCAGAATAGCGAGTGCAGCTCTGGAGTATAATACAGGAGGTAACTCAGGATCAGTAATGTAATGTCTGTACACAGTGACTGCACCAGCAGAATAGTGAGTGCAGCTCTGGAGTATAATACAGGAGGTAACTCAGGATCAGTAATGTAATGTATGTACACAGTGATTGCACCAGCAGAATAGCGAGTGCAGCTCTGGACTATAATACAGGAGGTAACTCAGGATCAGTAATGTAATGTATGTACACAGTGACTGCACCAGCAGAATAGTGAGTGCAGCTCTGGAGTATAATACAGGAAGTAACTCAGGATCAGTAATGTAATGTATGTACACAGTGACTGCACCAGCAGAATAGTGAGTGCAGCTCTGGAGTATAATACAGGAGGTAACTCAGGATCAGTAATGTAATGTATGTACACAGTGACTGCACCAGCAGAATAGTGAGTGCAGCTCTGGAGTATAATACAGGAGGTAACTCAGGATCAGTAATGTATGTACACAGTGACTGCACCAGCAGAATAGCGAGTGCAGCTCTGGAGTATAATACAGGAGGTAACTCAGGATCAGTAATGTAATGTCTGTACACAGTGACTGCACCAGCAGAATAGTGAGTGCAGCTCTGGAGTATAATACAGGAGGTAACTCAGGATCAGTAATGTATGTACACAGTGACTGCACCAGCAGAATAGTGAGTGCAGCTACTGGAGTATAATACAGGAGGTAACTCAGATCAGTAATGTAATGTATGTACACAGTGACTGCACCAGCAGAATAGCGAGTGCAGCTCTGGAGTATAATACAGGAGGTAACTCAGGATCAGTAATGTATGTCCACAGTGACTGCACCAGCAGAATAGTGAGTGCAGCTCTGGAGTATAATACAGGAGGTAACTCAGGATCAGTAATGTTTTTACACAATACTTCTGCTGTTTTTGTAGATAAATTCTTCTTGTACACTGTAATATGGCGTTTAGGGACGATGCTACTCTTTATGAAAGGCACTGCGGAACCCTTTGAACCTCGGGCATTTTACATCTCATTGATAAGTGACCTCGATCTCCGGTAACAATGTGGCAGACTGCCCGGTTCAAGCGCCACCTTGTGGTGGAATGAGAATATGGCTAGATGTGCGCACTCGACTACTCAGGGTTTCTTAATGGATTACTTAAAGAAGATAAAAAATAATACTTTACTGAATAATAATAAAATAACTGATATGGCAAGACGGCTAAGAGTGGATACAGTACGTCACAGAAACAAAGTCTTTGCAGGCAACACTGGCTGGAAATATTAAAAACACTTGATGGGTATAAAAAAAAAAATTAAAATAAAAAAAAAATTTGTGACTATCTAAATTATATACAATATCATCTACCTGGGCTACAACGGCCTCCTGGCTTTTTTTTTTTCATCATCCATTACTTATCAACACACATATATGTAAAAATGTGATGTGAACCCAAAAAAAAAGTAACACAATTACATTATTTTCTTTAAAAAATGAAAGTATAACTATGTCCAATGTGGAATGTACATACAGCAATACATATCAGGGCTCTACAATAAAATTCTTTTATAAAAACATCATTTGAACCCCCCAGGCATACAATCCCCGGTCTCCAAGGTCTTTAAAAACGGAGCGGGGACGATTCTTCCGAATATCAGACAAGCGTTACCCCCCTTCCCCCCCTTCCTCATCCCAATAGACAAAACTCATTCACAGTTCAACAGCGAAACCCTGGCAAGAAGCAGACGGCCGAGCCCAAGTCCTTATAAAGGACACGATTCATTTGTTGAACTTTAACGGGTACCCGATGGCTTTTTCCAGGCACTCAACTAAAGACCCCGCGGAAAGAAAATCTCTCTCCACCTCAGCAAACTTGATGTAGATAGTTTTGGGGGAGACCCCCGGCTCCACCTTACAGTTCTGCGCTAAGAATCCGTTGATGCTCGCCCACTCCTTGCTTTGGTTCTTGATGGTGGACTGGAAATGAAAGAACAAGCACTGCTGTAACGTTATGCTCTCGGCGATGCCGAGGTAACAGTAGTTGATTTTCGCAGTTACTGGGTCGGATTTTGGGTCCGGCTCCGTCGGGGACTCGCAGTTGCCATCGTTGACTAAATCGACAACGGCATTGTCAGGTTTGTTCCTCATATCCTCGTAGCCAATGGCGTAAAGGCCCGGACACTTGGGGATTCCGCCGGGTAAGAGGTACTGAACGATATCTCCGCCGATTGGCTTGGAGTGAGCTATAGGAATCCAGTCGGTCTCCATGTGCAGCTCCAGGCACCGTGCCTCGCTGATGGTGATCTCCAGAAATTTATAATATACGTTTTTCCAATTCATTTTCTGCACCCGGGTCATCACCACTCGCCCCTCCGGCTTCTCGGGGTTGAAGTACTCACGTAGACGCTTCCCCAGCGGAACTTGGGAACTGATTTCGGCGTAATGGTATCGGATGTCCTCCTTCCACCGGGTGTTGTATCCTACGCCAAATATCGCCAGTTTGTTTGAGAGGTGCAACCGGGAAAACTCTGTCCAGCTTTGGAACAGCTCCCACTTGAGTTGGACGGACTCCAGGATGTGCATGATGGTCTGAAGAATATCTCGTTTCCTGCAAGTTACAACAGCTTTAATTAATGGAGGAAGACAAAATGATCGACAAGAAAACGGGCAACTAAAGAAAGAGAAAAATCAGGATGAGACATGAAGATGTACGCTAAAACCAAACGGCTTCAACATTGGCATCTCCGGAGGGACGGTGCAGGCTGCGCCATGATGTCCCCCACATTACATGCTGTACTGGGTGGTACTATATGATTATTTACCAGCGGGAGAAACCTTAAAAATTCCTCCTGGTAACAAATGCAACTTTACTAACATCTCTGGGAGGGATAGTGCAGGCAGCCCCACCATGTCCCTCCATTAAGTCTCTCACATCATGGGAGCGTGCTGCAAAACTGACGAAACTTTAATATCCCTCCTGGAAACAAATGCAACTTTACTAGCAGCTCCAGGAGGGATGGTGCAGGCGGGTCCACAAGTCTCCCCCCCCAATACATCAATACATGCTGCACTGGGGGGGGGGGGTGGTATATGGTTATCTACCAGCTGGCGAAACCTTAATTTTTCACCTGGAAACACATGCAACTTTCCATAAGGTAAATGCACACGCTGCAGATTTGATGCAGCAAAAACCTTGCATTCTGCACCTCCGCCGCTCCAGCTCTGCTGTTGTGTGTAACCCAGGTGATCACGACAGCCAATCAGTGGCCTCAATGGTATCGTGCTCTATACCACTTTAGCCACTGATTGGGTGCAGTGGTCACAGGAGTTCTATCCAACCTCACTACATCAGTCAAGGTAAGCAGAAACCCAGTGGAGAGCATCAGGGACCCGGTGCTGGAACGGCAGTGATAAAACAGGTGCACGTATAGCCACACACATCATTTAGCTGATTTGCTGGCTGGGGGCAGCTTGACATAAACTTGGACAATCCCTGTCAAGGAGAGACATTGGCCACTGCAGCGTCTATGGCAGCTGGACTGTCGGGGGGCGATGGTGCAGATACTTACTGTATCTCCTCTGGGGAGTCTCTGCTCTTCGGTGGTCGTTTCGGGACACTGCTTTCTTCTAAAATGAAAAGAAAGCAAGAATTTAGGATCAGCAGCGTGAAAGATTAAGATCACAGCGTGTCTCACATTGATGCAAGTTTATGCTACGGATGAGCTTATTAACTGCTCCATAATCAGTTGTTCCATGCAAATTTTGGCTAAAAAGGTGATAATATAAAGGCGGTCGGCACGATGCAGAGAGTCAAGGCCACAATAAACCTCTGCCTTCAGCGACGGAGAATCTCACAGTAACAGCAGGAGCGCCAGAAGCTGCACAAGCAAGTCCAGTGGTTCCAATACATGATGTAACCCTGCAACAACGAGCACTGCAGGAGCGCGTGTATGGAGCAGGCTCAGGAGCCAAGCCTGCGCCTTATCAGCAGAGGACGGCGGCATTATTCAGCCATCAGCCGCCTGAAGAGTTGAGTTACGCCTGCAGTCGATAACCTGCGAAATCCAGAAGTCAAATCTCTGACAACGGCATTCATAGAGCATGTCATAGGGGGGGCTGTTCTATGTAAAATAGGATTAAAAATAAAACAAAATTCCAATCATCCTCCTTTTTCCCCATTAAAAATAAAGTTGTCATATTTCTCAGACCATAAAACGCAGCCTAAATTTAGAGGAAAATAGGGGGTAAAAATAACTTTTAAAAAGAGAGACTGTCTCATTGTCCTAATGCAGCTTAGTGAGGAAGTAAGGCGGTGGAGTCAAAAGAGGAAGGAGTGAAAGTGATGCTGGGGGCCTTTGGCAGAGGCGGTGTCATAGCGGTGGCGTCACGAGTCGAGCGTTGACGGGGAGGCAGGCGCCATTGATCTCCCACCGATAGACTTCAGGAAAATGGCGCCAGAAGCAGCGCTTGCACAGATTGAGATCTTGGCTCTCCAAGCTCTCAATCCTCACATGTGTCGTCAATTTTTACCTGAAGTCTATCTAGTCGGAGGTCTTAAACTGCGATGTGCCCTTCTGCCACCATTTTCCTGAAATCCATCTCTTGGAGATCAATGGCGCCTGCCCCCGCAGCATCGCCCCCACTTGTGCCGTCTACTGCACACCGACCCCTCCCACCCCAGGGTCAGCAGCATGCTCGACTTGTGCCACCACCCAGACCCCTCCCACCTCAGGGCCTGCTGCATCACTAGACTTGTGTCACCACCTGCACACCTCCTCCCATCCCAGGGCCTGCTAGCATCAATATACTCTTACCCGGCTTTCATTGCACCCGCTCCACTGAACCCTCATTAAGCTTCAGTCAGGCATAAGACGCACCCTCACTTTCCTCCCAATTTTGGGGGATTAAAGTCCATATTATAGTCCAAAAATACGGTATTAACTGAAATTGGAAATCTGTCATGGGAGAATTTGTTTGATGAGTGTTTTGCTTTGCAAAAATCAATTGATCACAGAGAGAAAGTAAGTCATCCATGTCGAGAATTTGAAAACCCACAAAAGAAAATGTGGATTCGGCCATTTTATTTGTTTTTATAGTAACCACGAGTAGTGGATTGTGCCCGTCCTCTATTTGTGACCTCCACCCCATTATGTGCATCTTCGCCGTCGAATATTGTGCCATCACTGATCAGGAAAAGCTGCTTTATATGTTTGGGTTATACAGTCAAACCGCTAGAGCGTCCGCGCACACCGCCCTGCCGTCTGCCTGAGACTTCTATTCTCATCATTACCATTCGCTACAACAAATAAACTCGTTTAACATCAGAAAAAGAAAAAAGCATCAAAGGGGGAATAACAGTACAGTACCGTCATTAGGGGGTCCGGGCACAGGTTGCTTCTGGACCACCCAAGGCGCTAAAAACAAAATATATATACACAAAATAAAAAAATCAATAAAAAGACGCCTCGTGCGATCAGCAGAGTCATTATTGTGGCGGCTCAAGTTCATTTCAGCTCAGACATTTAAAACTTTACAGCATCAGTGAACTCGTCCATCGCGCCTGCTGGGAGCAGTAGTTCCACAAGTGATTACTGCCATCATAAGGGTAACCTTTACACGCCGCTACTGGCGGGTGGATACAACCAGCTACATGTGAGAAATGTATCTTGCATCGGCAATTCACCCCGTGGTAGCGGCGTGTGAAGACTGTTGTAGCCACCCAGCAGTAGCGGCACCTGTTTCCGAGCACTGCCCTGAAACAGGTGGCTACACAGCCGATTGTAGCGACCTGTATCGGCGTGTAAAGAAGCAACAGAAGGGATGTCTGGACACCAGGCGATGTACCTGGTACTGTAGCTGGGGCGTCACACAGGCTCCAGGTTACCGCGCCCCATCAGCGATCATTGGAGGAAGCTCCTGAATTGACGATTGGTTGTCGCTGCATAGGGCGGCATATTTAAGGAGCTGACCAGTCACACTACACAATGCTCGAGCGTCATGTATTAACAGCCTCCTGCGATGCCTGGCCCAATCATGATGTTTTTGCTTTGTCCATCAGCGTACGGACGTCTCGTAATCCACAATTGTGGCACACCTATGTGCTGTCCCTGTTGCACCAGGTCCGCCACATATTAGCTTGTTGTAGCGGTGGTGTAAATGAGGTAAGGTGCTCGGCAGAAGGTAACTTGAGACACCCGGCGGTGTATCTAGAGATAGATGTAACTCTACTGTAGCGCACCTTGTTGCGGCGTGTAAAGGTGGTGCGGGTACCGTTTGCAACTGTTTGGCGTGCTCGTGCAGTAGTACGGTTGTTCCACCACCATAGCGGCGTGTAAAGGTACCCTTACTGTCACAAGTCTCCATTACAGATTACCCGGAAAATTAGCTTCCTGATTTATTACAAAGAATAAATTCATTAAAGAGAACATAAAATGTCAAACAAGGAGATCACCTCCTCAAACACACATCTCAGCTGATGTCATCACCGATCGGATGCCGCATGTGATCGGTGGTGTTAACCCTTTGGATCGCGCTGTCAGTGACTGACCACATGATTGATAGCACTGGGGCTGGGATCGCGTTCCTCCCTGCCGTGATCAGAGATTCCATAAGGGTACCTTTACACACCGCAACTATTACCGGCAATCGGAGGCAACCGAACATGCGCGTGCACGTTTTTTGACGGTTGCCTCCAAACGCCGATGCCGCATTTACACGCTGCAATTGCGTCGTCAACCTAAGGTGTTGTATCATCCCGGAAGTTCCTACACCAACTTTGGGAAACATCCAGTTGACTCCCGACGCAGCTTCACACGCCACAATCCCCAAAGGAATGTGGGCGGACATGTTCAGCGCCGCAAGAACAGAGGCGTGACAGACTGGTGTATTCCGTGCACCAAACACGCTGATTAGACAACGCAAGAGCGTCATGATTGGCCAGCCTGCGCAGGAAGGCTGGCTAATACATGACGCCATTGCCATTGTGTAATGTGAATGGACAGCTCTTAAAATATGGCTCCCTGTGAAGGGACAGCCAATGGAAACACAGTAGCCCCCACCAATCATTGCTGATGGGGCGCGGTATCCAGCACGCTGTGGCACACCCCGGGGAAATCACTAGGCGACGCAGATTCAATCCCTATCGCCCGTTCACACGCCAAAACCAGGGCAATTCACCTTCAGGGTTGCCTCTGGTTTTTGAACAATGCTCTGAAGCCGCAACCGGGAGCAACTTTACAAATCACCATCGCGTTCCCCAATTACACGCCGCAATTTCATAGCAATTTCATGGCAACGGTGACGGAACTCCGGATTACCTCTCAGTTGCTACACCGTAGTTGCGTAGGGTAAAGGTACCCTAATGTAATCACAGGACCTCCACTATTACCTTGACAGTCCGGGGTCTATGATGACCGCCGGAAGCTGTCAGCAATCACTTCCTACCAGCGATGTCACCAGCAGAAAGTCATCACTTCCCCCTGTGTAGAGATAGGCTGTAGGCCGTCAGAACACTAGGGAAGCGACCAGACTGTGGAGTGCTGAGGCCCCCTAGTCGGAAAAGTAAAATAATGAAGAAACAAAAACTACAGTTTAAATCACCCCCTTTTGCAACATTCTATGAAAATATAAAATCAATTAATCAGATCTGTAAACTGTGAAAGAAAAAAGAGAAAAAAAGTCCAAACGCCAAAATTCTATTTTTTTTGGTCAACAACATTGCAATAATATACAAGAACGGGCAATCAAAACATCACATCTACACAAAAACGGTATCATTAGAAACATCAGCTCAAGACACAAAAAAATAAGTTGTCACACAGCCCCAGATCCCGAAAAATGAAAAATGAGATAATGCGTGTCACAGAAAATGCTGCAAAAGTGCAAATTTTTTTTTTTTAAGAAGCTTTTGTATTTTATTTATCACTTAAATAACAGTAAAAGTAACATGTTTGGTGTCTACGAACTCGTAATGACCCGAGGCGTCATACCGACACATCAGTGTTACCATATAGTACTGACCCCAGACATCATACCGACACGTTGTGTTAACATATAGTAGTGACCCCAGACATCATATCGACACCTCAGTGTTACCATATAGTACTGACCCCAGACATCATACCGACACCTCAGTGTTACTATATAGTACAGACCCCAGACATACCGACACCTCAGTGTTACCATATAGTACTAACCTGGGCATCATACCGACAAGTCAGTTACCATATAATACTGACCCGAAGCATCATACAGATACAGTGTTACCATATAGTACTGACCCCAGACATCATACCGACACATCAGTGTTACCATATAATACTGACCCCAGACATCATACCGACACCTCAGTTACCATATAGTACTGACCCCAGACATCATACCGACACCTCAGTTACCATATAGTACTGACCCCAGACATCATACCGACACCTCAGTGTTACCATATAGTAGACCCCAGACATCATACCGACACCTCAGTGTTACCATATAGTACTGACCCCAGACATCATACCGACACCTCAGTGTTACCATATAGTACTGACCCCAGCCATACCGACACGTCAGTGTTACCATATAGTACTGACCCCAGACATCATACCGACACCTCAGTGTTATCATATAGTACTGACCTGAGACATCATACCGACACCTCAGTGTTACCATATAGTACTGACCTGAGACATCATACCGACACCTCAGTGTTACCGTATAGTACTGACCTGAGACATCATACCGACACCTCAGTGATACCATATAGTACTGACCCCAGACATCATACCAACACCTCAGTGTTACCATATAGTACTGACCCGAGGCATCATACCGACACCTCAGTGATACCATATAGTACTGAACACAGACATCATACAGACACCTCAGTGTTACCATATAGTACTGACCCCAGACATCATACCGACACCTCAGTGTTACCATATAGTACTCACCCCAGACATACCGACACCTCAGTGTTACCATATAGTACTGACCCCAGACATCATACCGACACCTCAGTGTTACCATATAGTACTGACCCGAGGCATCATACCGACACCTCAGTGTTACCATATAGTACTGACCCCAGACATCATACAGACACCTCAGTGATACCATATAGTACTGACCACAGACATCATACAGACACCTCAGTGTTACCATATAGTACTGACCCCAGACATCATACCGACACCTCAGTGTTACCATATAGTACTCACCCCAGACATCATACCGACACCTCAGTGTTACCATATAGTACTGACCCCAGACATCATACCGACACCTCAGTGTTACCATATAGTACTCACCCCAGACATCATACCGACACCTCAGTGTTACCATATAGTACTGACCCCAGACATCATACCGACACCTCAGTGTTACCATATAGTACTGACGTGTTGGGTGTGTGCGGCTTTCTAGGCACTCACTGCTGAGGAGAAAGGAGGGTGGAGGTGTGTGCTTTTAGCAGCTGCACCTCTCATATTTCTTTTTGTTTATATGAACATTTGATCATTTGCTCAGCAATTACACACATTACATTCATGCAGGCAAACAAATGTTCGCATAAGCACATCAGACAGCACACCGTAGTACTATAAGAATTGAAGCACAAAACTCCTCCCTCAAAACCAGCCTGCAGACATCCGAGATTTTCAGTGTAACTTCAGCACAGAGGGGAGGGACAAATACCAGCTTGGATAGGCGTGGATATTTAAACATTTACATACTGCGCACTACTTTGGCCGCTTTCACATCAGCGGTAAACGCTGATCGCGGCAGTTGCGGTGAAAAAAACGCAACTGCCGCGATTACTGCATAACGGCACACTTGCGGCGAGCCCCATACAGTGTCTATGGGGCTCGCGGTAAGTGTGCGGCAGGTGCGGTTTGGGCACTTGCGGAAGGTGCGGCCGCAAAAAAAACGCTGTATGCCGTTTACCGCTGATGTGAAAGGGGCCTTAGGAGGGAAAATAATGGACCGGACTAGTAAAGGTAGCTGCCTGCAGGGTGTGAAGATGCTTTTAGCAAGAGAACTACAAAAGATAAAGTAATGGTGGGTTTACACGTCGCGATATCGGCCCGATATCGTATACAACGAAGCGGGAGCGTGCTTTTTGAGCGCGCTTTTCCCTGCATCGCATCGCCGCTTTACACGCTGCGATATCGGAATATAACGTTCCGATGAGGTGTACGCCCACCAACCCAGGAACAACCATTTAACATGGGAGTGAATGGGTGACGTGGCAGTACACATCGGAGTTGGGCTGTCACACGGAACGATACAGCTCCAACAGGCATCCGATATCGGGCGGTTGAATAGCACGCTCATTCGACCCACGATATCGGATTACCATTGTTCCTGCTTGTACAACGCAGGAACGATATCGGCTCCAACGCCCGAACCATGTGACTTTTGGTCGGAGTTGGAAGCTGATATCGCGACGTGTAAACCCACCATAAGAGTTTTCACTTTTTGAAAGGTCTGGCCAGGCACTATTCAAGGGTACTATTAGTATCATACTGAAAAATAACCTGACAGAATCACTATAATCAGTTATTGATCCTCTGTACAACTGCCGAGGTCTCCTCACATCTGCCACGGGGGTAAAGAACGAGTGATCACAAAAGCTTCCACCATCCAAAAGACAAAGCGGGTGATATTACTCCAGGGGTAGAAAAGCTGAAGAACAATCTGCAAAGTCACAATTCATGGTTCCGGCATGACTGTGCGTCAGAAGCCTGGGCGGGGGGGGGGGCTATACCTGGACCTCAAAGTCCTGAACGTTTACCAATACATCAACTCATCTGCTAGGAGGTTTTCCAATTACTGAAGATGGCCTTTGTTTTGTAAAGTCCTTGTTGACCTGGAATCTAACTCCGTGGCACCATATATATCTGCATATAATGCCAGGTCAGGACGGCCCAGTCTGTTGTACAAGAACTGGAAGAACCAGCTGAGCTGTCTGTACAAAATCTACCAGAAGGGGAAAAGAACTAACTAATGAAGCTTCCACCCTGTCCTGGGAGTCGCCCCCCCACTTCCCATCCTGAGAGTCTTATCCCCCCCCTCATGTCTACATACAGACAGATTTGCAAGCAACATCAAATTCACTACAGTCCCGTTATCAGAGCAGGAACAAGGTCTGAATGGAGACGAACACAACATCTTAGGGTGGTTTCACACTAGCTTAGTTTTTAATACAAGGGATTCCCCCACAATGACAAACTGGATGATCCCACACCTGAATCTGCTTGCAGATTTTGCAGGGATCTGATGGATGGTAAATGACGCGCCTCCTAGGGGGCATGTCATTAAGAAATGCGTTCTGCTCATGCACAGAATATTGAGCACAGACCAGAAATCCGGATCCACCAGGATCTTGAGCCTGGAGTTATACATACGTGGCTCATAGACCAACTCTAATTTTTGCAATGGTGCAATGGACCTGGGTGGATCTAGTGGCTCACATTTTTTTCCATTGAGGACAAATGGCAACAAAATGCAGATTTTGTCTCCATGAAAAATCTGAACACCTGGATCTGCAGAACCGTACACAACTGGATGCATCCGCAAGTGTCTCGGGCCCCACTGACAGTCAATGGGGATGAAAACGGATGCAGGTGCATCCAGTTTGTGACTGAGTCAAACTGAGGCAAAGCAGTAATCACAGCAAAAGGTGGCTACTGTGAAGAACCTAGAATATAAGACATTTTTCAGTTGTTTCACACTTTTGTTAAAGGGAACCCTGTCACCCGATTTTAAGGCCCATACTTACTCCTCCTCCTAGCAGCTCCCTATCTACCCTTTCTTATCTAAAGTATCCCTATGAAAGATGTGTAAAATAAGTATAAACTTACTGCAGTCCCCTGGTTAGGGGACTGGGTAGGCGTGGCCTCAGTTCCTTCAGCACACCTCCTTGTTGTAATGCACTCCCGCTGGGCGTCATTATTCTGGGTCCTCTCTTCCCCATTAATTGGAATCTCCCGCCCTCTACACCTCTTTGCACCGGCCGGGCGTCACATCCGGCGCGGTGCTTATGGGCCGTCACGTGATCGGCCGTAGTGCATTATGGGGCCGATCATGTGAACAATATGCACGGCAACATGATCGGCCCATAATGCACTACAGCGATCACGTGACGGCCCATAATGCACCGCGCCGGATGTGACGCCCGGCCGGTGCAAAGAGGTGTAGAGGGGGGAGATTCCAATTAATGGGGAAGAGAGGACCCAGAATAATGCCACCCAGCGGGGCGTGCATTACAACCAGGAGGTGTGCTGAAGGAACTGAGGCCACGCCTACCCAGTCCCCTAACCACGGGGACTGCAGTAAGTTTATACTTATTTTACACATCTTTCACAGGGCACTTTAGATAAGAAAGGGATAGATAGGGAGCTGCTAGGAAGGTGTAGGGACAGCTAGAGATAGTGTAGGGCCTTAAAATCGGGTGACAGGTTCCCTTTAAGTATATAATTCCAATGTGTTAATTCATAGTTTTGATGCCTTCAGTGTGAACTTACAATTTTCATAGTCATGAAAATAAAGAAAACTTTTGAATGAGAAGGTGTGTCCAAACTTTGGTCTGTACTGTGTATCTATTAATACTTTATTCCTATTTATTTTATCTTAAAATTATATAATAAATAAGCAAGAATATATTCTCCTTTAATATTAACACAGTTAGTTTTATATTATAATATATATATATATATATATATATATATATATATATATATATATATATAATATAAACCTGACAGGGTCTGTCCAGCAGCCTGTCTGTACTCATAGCTGTCGCAGCACTTTATGCCCTCTACTGTGCTCCAGCGCCTTCTTATTTAGGCCCTATGAAATCATCACATTCACGTGTGAGGTCACCAGTACAGAGCACAGGGATGTTCGGGAGGTTGTCATTGCTCTGATCCGGTGGCCTCTGGCTGCAGACACGGCCACATTCTACAGAATGACCCGGCAGTGATAGGACATCATTGCGCAGACGTACAGACTCCTGGATTTTATTCCCTTTACACATACAGACATTGGTGGTGTCCACCGGCTGAACCTCACCTGGCGGCTCCTCCGGCCTCTTCCCAATGTCCTTCGCGGCCTCACTGCCTCCACTGAAGACTCCGCACTTCAGCTCTCCTTGTGTGTGCGGCTCGCCAGCATTGCCGAAAGGCGCAGGTGTCAAGTATGAAATGTTAGACTTTTCTACCCCTGTGTAAGTGTGAGAATGTTTTATGCCATTTGCGGTTATCTCGGCTGCAGTCACTTATAGGGAAGAGATGAACGATTTGTAAGGAATACAGACATTTCTATAGGCTGGAGACTCAGCGTCTCCTCGGCATTATATCTACAGACAGAAGCCTAATAGAAGGATGGGGGATCTGCAGATCTTACCTAAATCCTCCCCGGGAAAGCCCTGGAGGTCCTGGCTGTGGTTGCCCCAGTCCTCCTGGGAAAAGTCCTCCATGGTGCTGCCAGTCTGACTCCATCTCCTGGTACAGGCCGCTGCTGTTGATGAGGACGGGTTGACATGGCTGCGTGTCCCATCCTCCCTGTCCGAAAACGCGTTCCAGCTGCGCGAATGTGTAGCTGCTCTTCCGTTTGCCGACGCCGCGCTCCTTTACCCGACTGTAGCATCTGCGGAGGGTCTGAAACAACATGGAGAGGGGGTGAATGCACAATCCTGGAGGGTAGATATCCGCCTGAACACGTCTCAAAGGTAAATGATATGTGAAAAATGAATGCGGCAGAATAGGTGACGGCACTGAATACAGAACACAGGCGTCCTGGGGTGAGCGCCCCAACCTCATCTGTTCCTATGGGAATGATAATATACAAGATCTGTGCAGACGAGAGCTGCCTCCATCTCTGCCCCGGCTGTCACCAAAATGAATTCTACACTGGGTCCCATACATGAGACACGTAATGTAGAGGTGACGCCTGGACGGGGACCGGGAGAATGTGGGGGGGAATTTTTATATATCGTGGTGATACGACTGTAGGTGCCAGTACCTCAAGAACAAGGACATATTCTGCAGAAATGCAACAAACCCAGTCAACAAAATCTCCAGTACAACAGTATGTTAATCAGGACGAAAGTGCATTAGGGGCGTGTCCAAGTGCGCTAATGACACGTCCCAGTGCACCGCCAGCCTGATTTGCATATTTCTCAGACTGACATTGCATCTACATGGCCACCCAACACACGACCCATGTAATAATGTGCTGAGGCGCGATGACAGGGTACCCTAATATATCTAACTATAGGGGATCTCGTTAGAGGCGGTGAACTTTGTCATTCTTCTACATTAATAGAATTTGGAACTAAATGTCGCTGCTGAACAAAGTATCACTGAGCCGAAGAATCTGAGGCTTTTCCTATTGTTACAGAGATACAGCGAGCGCCACATACAGAAGTGAGTGCAGCTCCGGGCTCTGTTCACACGCAGCTTTTCCTTTATGCAAATAAGCCGCATCTAAGATGTAAAAGCGCCAAGAGTTCAGCAATCTACTTTACTCCTAACTGAATATGAATCTGCAGTGGGTCGGATGCCGAGGGCGGAGGGAGGCGGCGGCCGCCGGATGCCGAGGGCGGAGGAGGCGGGCGGCGCCGAAGCCGAGGGCGGAGGAGGCGGGCGGCCGCCGGATGCCGAGGCGGAGGAGCGGGCGGCCGCCGATGCCGAGGCGGAGGAGCGGGCGGCCGCCGGATGCCGAGGCGAGGAGGGCGGGCGGCGCCGAGCCGAGGCGGAGGAGGCGGGCGGCCGCCGGATGCCGAGGGCGGAGGAGCGGGCGGCCGCCGGATGCCGAGGCGGAGGAGGCGGGCGGCCGCCGGATCCGAGGCGGAGGAGGCGGGCGGCCGCCGGATCCGAGGCGGAGGAGGCGGGCGGTCGCCGATGCCGAGGGCGGAGGAGGACGGGCGGCCGCCGATGCCGAGGGCGGAGGAGCGGGCGGCGCCGGATGCCGAGGGCGGAGGAGGCGGGCGGCCGCCGGATGCCGAGGGCGGAGGAGACGGGCGGCCGCCGGATGCCGAGGGCGGAGGAGACGGGCGGCCGCCGGATGCCGAGGGACGGAGGAGACGGGCGGCCGCCGGATGCCGAGGACGGAGGAGACGGGCGGCCGCCGGATGCCGAGGACTGAGGAGACGGGCGGCCGCCGGATGCGAGACGGAGGAGACGGGCGGCCGCCGGATGCCGAGGAGAGGATGACGGCGGACCAGTAATACGGAGGAGACGGGCGCCAGTGATACAGAGGAGACGGGCGGCCAGTGAATACGGAGGAGACGGCGCGGCCAGTGAATACGGAGGAGAAGGGCGGCCAGGTGAATACGGAGGAGACGGGCGGCCAGTGAATACGGAGGAGACGGGCGGCCAGTGAATACGGAGGAGACGGGCGGCCAGTGAATACGGAGGAGACGGGCGGCGCAGTGAATACGGAGGAGACGGGCGGCCAGTGAATACGGAGGAGACGGGCGGCCAGGTGAATACGGAGGAGACGGGCGGCCAGTGAATACGGAGGAGACGGGCGGCCAGTGAATACAGAGGAGACGGGCGGCCAGTGAATACAGGAGGAGACGGGCGGCCAGTGAAATACGGAGGAGACGGGCGGCCAGTGAATACGGAGGAGACGGGCGGCCAGTGAATACGGAGGAGACGGGCGGCCAGTGAATACGGAGGAGACGGGCGGCCAGTGAATACTGAGGACGGAGGAGACGGGCGCGCCAGTGAATACGAGGACGGAGGAGACGGGCGGCCAGTGAATACGAGGACGGAGGAGACGGGCGGCAGTGAATACTGAGGACGGAGGAGACGGGCGGCCAGTGAATACTGAGGACGGAGGAGACGGGCGGGCCAGTGAATACTGAGGACGGAGGAGACGGGCGGCCAGTGAATACTGAGGACGGAGGAGACGGGCGGCCAGTGAATACTGAGGACGGAGGAGACGGGCGGCCGTGAATACTGAGGACGGAGGAGACGGGCGGCCAGTGAAACTGAGGACGGAGGAGACGGGCGGCCAGTGAATACTGAGGACGGAGGAGACGGGCGGCCAGTGAATACTGAGGACGGAGGAGACGGGCGGCAGTGAATACTGAGGACGGAGGAGACGGGCGGCCAGTGAATACTGAGGACGGAGGAGACGGGCGGGCCAGTGAATACTGAGGACGGAGGAGACGGGCGGCCAGTGAATACTGAGGACGGAGGAGACGGGCGGCAGTGAATACTGAGGACGGAGGAGACGGGCGGCCAGTGAATACTGAGGACGGAGGAGACGGGCGGCCAGTGAATACTGAGGACGGAGGAGACGGGCGGCAGTGAATACTGAGGACGGAGGAGACGGGCGGCCAGTGAAACTGAGGACGGAGGAGACGGGCGGCCAGTGAATACTGAGGACGGAGGAGACGGGCGGCCAGTGAATACTGAGGACGGAGGAGACGGGCGGCCAGTGAATACTGAGGACGGAGGAGACGGGCGGCGCTGAATACTGAGGACGGAGGAGACGGGCGGCCAGTGAATACTGAGGACGGAGGAGACGGGCGGCCAGTGAATACTGAGGACGGAGGAGACGGGCGGCCAGTGAATACTGAGGACGGAGGAGACGGGCGGCCAGTGAATACTGAGGACGGAGGAGACGGGCGGCCAGTGAATACTGAGGACGGAGGAGACGGGCGGCCAGTGAATACTGAGGACGGAGGAGACGGGCGGCGCCAGTGAATACTGAGGACGGAGGAGACGGGCGGCCAGTGAATACTGAGGACGAGGAGACGGGCGGCCAGTGAATACTGAGGACGGAGGAGGACGGGCGGCGCCAGTGAATACTGAGGACGGAGGAGACGGGCGGCCAGTGATACTGAGGACGGAGGAGACGGGCGGCCAGTGAATACTGAGGACGGAGGAGACGGGCGGTCACTGAATACTGAGGATGGAGGAGACGGGCGGTCACTGAATACTGAGGACTGAGGAGACGGGCGGGCCAGTGAATACTGAGGACGGAGGAGGACGGGCGGCCAGGTGAATACTGAGGACAGAGGAGACGGGCGGCCAGTGAATACTGAGGACAGAGGAGACGGGCGGTCACTGAATACTGAGGACAGAGGAGACGGGCGGTCACTGAATACTGAGGATGGAGGAGACGGGCGGTCACTGAATACTGAGGACGGAGGAGACGGGCGGTCACTGAATACTGAGGACGGAGGAGACGGGCGGTCACTGAATACTGAGGACGGAGGAGACAGATGGTCACTGAATACTGAGGACGGAGGAGACGGGCGGTCACTGAATACTGAGGATGGAGGAGACGGGCGGTCACTGAATACTGAGGACGGAGGAGAAGGGCGGTCACTGAATACTGAGGACGGAGGAGACGGGCGGTCACTGAATACTGAGGACGGAGGAGACGGGCGGTCACTGAATACTGAGGACGGAGGAGACGGGCGGTCACTGAATACTGAGGACGGAGGAGACGGGCGGTCACTGAATACTGAGGACGGAGGAGACGGGCGGTCACTGAATACTGAGGACGGAGGAGACGGGCGGTCACTGAATACTGAGGACGGAGGAGACGGGCGGTCACTGAATACTGAGGACGGAGGAGACGGGCGGTCACTGAATACTGAGGACGGAGGAGACGGGCGGTCAGTGTATACTGAGGACTGAGGCGGTCACTGAATACTGAGGACGGAGGCGGTCAGTGTATACTATATTCAGCACCTGCTCAGTGCACGTGTATACACTTTTCCCTTCACCTGTTAATCAGTAAAAGGAATGTGTCACATGATACAAAGTATCAGCCAATCACACGCCAGCTCTGTCCTCCGTTATCAGGTGAGAGCCGCGCTGTGATTGGCTGCTGAGGTTCTGTCCTCACACAGCGGCGGTGACCCCCGGTGATGGCGGCCCCGGACTCACCTTCATCCGCTCCCGGCACTGGCTCGGGGTTCTCTCGTAGCCGAGCTCGGCCAGGGCCCGGGACACCCGGTCATACATGGCGGGACCCGGCGCTTTGGTTCCGAAGATGGTCCCGGCGCCCTCCAGCTGCTGGTACCGCGCCTCCACCAGCCGCTCGTTCCCCCACACCGCGATCAGCGCGTTGGTCTCGGCCGGAGTCCAGGACATCCCGCGGCAGGCGGTGGAGAAGGACACGGAGGGGGAGGCCGCGCTCAGGCCCGCCGGGGCCGCCCCGCCACCCGTCACACCGGCGCTCAGCGGGACGAGCGGCTCGGGGTGGACGGGTCGGACAGGGAGCGGTTCCCGTCACTGAGGCCCGGGGACGGCGGAGACAGGACCTCGCTCTTCGGGATTTTCAGGCAAGACGAAGCCTCGGACGGAAGCTCCGAATTACAGGGCGCCGCCATCTTCCCCTTGTGTGCGGCCGGAAGTGACGTAGAGACAGGGGGCGGGACCATGTTTACTGCCATACAGGGACGACGCGTGCCAGAGAAAAGAGGCGGGAAACAGGAATGGAGGCTGAAGACACAACCTGACAGGAAAGAGTGTCACTGAGGGAGAGGAGACAGAACCTGACAGGAAAGAGTGTCACTGAGGGGAGAGGAGACAACCTGACAGGAAAGAGTGTCACTGAGGGGAGAGGAGACACAACCTGACAGGAAAGAGTGTCACTGAGGGATCAGGTGACAGAACCTGACAGGAAAGAGTCACTGAGGGAAGAAGAGACAGAACCTGACAGGAAAGAGTGTCACTGAGGGAAGAGGAGACAGAACCTGACAGGAAAGAGTGTCACTGAGGGATGAGGAGACAGAACCTGACAGGAAAGTGTGTCACTGAGGGGAGAGGAGACACAACCTGACAGGAAAGAGTGTCACTGAGGGATCAGGTGACACAACCTGACAGGAAAGAGTGTCACTGAGGGGAGAGGAGACAACCTGACAGGAAAAAGTGCTGAGGAGACAGAACCTGACAGGAAAAAGTGCTGAGGAGACAGAACCTGACAGGAAAGAGTGTCACTGAGGGGAGAGGAGACACAACCTGACAGGAAAGAGTGTCACTGAGGGAAGAAGAGACAGAACCTGACAGGAAAGAGTGTCACTGAGGGATCAGGTGACAGAACCTGACAGGAAAGAGTGTCACTAGGGATCAGGTGACAGAACCTGACAGGAAAAAGTGTCACTGAGGGATCAGGTGACACAACCTGACAGGAGAGTCACTGAGGGATGAGGAGACACAACCTGACAGGAAAGAGTGTCACTGAGGGATCAGGTGACACAACCTGACAGGAAAAAGTGTCACTGAGGGATCAGGTGACACAACCTGACAGGAAAGAGTGTCACTGAGGGAAGAAGAGACAGAACCTGACAGGAAAGAGTGTCACTGAGGGATCAGGTGACAGAACCTGACAGGAAAGAGTGTCACTGAGGGATCAGGTGACAGAACCTGACAGGAAAGTGTGTCACTGAGGGATCAGGTGACAGAACCTGACAGGAAAGAGTGTCACTGAGGGATCTAGTGACAGAACCTGACAGGAAAGAGTGTCACTGAGGGAAGAGGAGACACAACCTGACAGGAAAGAGTGTCACTGAGGGATCAGGTGACACAACCTGACAGGAAAGAGTCACTGAGGGAAGAGGAGACAGAACCTGACAGGAAAGAGTGTCACTGAGGGAAGAGGAGACACAACCTGACAGGAAAGAGTGTCACTGAGGGAAGAGGAGACACAACCTGACAGGAAAGAGTGTCACTGAGGGATCAGGTGACAGGAAAGAGTGTCACTGAGGGGAGAGGAGACAGAACCTGACAGGAAAGAGTGTCACTGAGGGATCAGGAGACAGAACCTGACAGGAAAGAGTGTCACTGAGGGAAGAAGAGACAGAACCTGACAGGAACGAGTGTCACTGAGGGATCAGGTGACACAACCTGACAGGAAAGAGTGCTGAGGAGACACAACCTGACAGGAAAGAGTGTCACTGAGGGATCAGGTGACACAACCTGACAGGAAAGAGTGTCACTGAGGGAAGAGGAGACAGAACCTGACAGGAAAAAGTGTCACTGAGGGATCAAGTGACAGAACCTGACAGGAAAAAGTGTCACTGAGGGATCAAGTGACAGAACCTGACAGGAAAGAGTCACTGAGGGATCAGGTGACACAACCTGACAGGAAAGAGTGTCACTGAGGAAGAGGAGACACAACCTGACAGGAAAGAGTGTCACTGAGGGGAGAGGAGACAGAACCTGACAGGAAAAAGTCACTGAGGGATGAGGAGACAGGAAAAAGTGCTGAGGAGACAGAACCTGACAGGAAAAAAAGAGTCACTGAGGGAAGAGGAGACAGAACCTGACAGGAAAAAGTGTCACTGAAGGAAGAGGAGACAGAACCTGACAGGAAAAAGTCACTGAGGGAAGAGGTGACAGGAAAACGTGCTGAGGAGACAAAACCTGACAGGAAAAAGTGTCACTGAGGGAAGAGGAAACAGAACCTGACAGGAAAAAGTGTCACTGAGGGATGAGGAGACAGAACCTGACAGGAAAAAGTGTCACTGAGGGATGAGGAGACAGAACCTGACAGGAAAAAGTGTCACTGAGGGAAGAAGAGACAGAACCTGACAGGAAAAAGTGTCACTGAGGGAAGAGGAGACAGAACCTGACAGGAAAAAGTGTCACTGAGGGAAGAGGAGACAGAACCTGACAGGAAAAAGTGTCACTGAGGGATGAGGAGACAGAACCTGACAGGAAAAAGTGTCACTGAGGGAAGAGGAGACAGAACCTGACAGGAAAAAGTGTCACTGAGGGAAGAGGAGACAGAACCTGACAGGAAAAAGTGTCACTGAGGGATGAGGAGACAGAACCTGACAGGAAAAAGTGTCACTGAGGGAAGAAGAGACAGAACCTGACAGGAAAAAGTGTCACTGAGGGAAGACTGAGGGAAGAGGAGACAGAACCTGACAGGAAAGAGTGTCACTGAGGAAGAGGAGACACAACCTGACAGGAAAAGTGTCACTGAGGGAAGAGGAGACAGAACCTGACAGGAAAGAAGTCACTGAGGGATCAGGTGACAGAACCTGACAGGAAAAGTGTCACTGAGGGAGAGAGGAGACAGAACCTGACAGGAAAGAGTGTCACTGAGGGATCAGGAGACAGAACCTGACAGGAAAGAGTGTCACTGAGGGACAGAGAGACAGAACCTGACAGGAAACAGTGTCACTGAGGATCAGGTGACAGAACCTGACAGGAAAGAGTGTCTGAGGGCGGAGACAACCTGACAGGAAAGAGTGTCACTGAGGGATCAGGTGACAGAACCTGACAGGAAAAAGTGTCACTGAGGAGAGGAGACAGAAACCTGACAGGAAAAAGTGTCACTGAGGGATCAGGTGACAGAACCTGACAGGAAAAAAGTGTCACTGAGGGATCAAGGTGACAGAACCTGACAGGAAAAAGTGTCACTGAGGGATCAGGTGACACAACCTGACAGGAAAAGGTCACTGAGGGAAGAGGAGACACAACCTGACAGGAAAAGTGTCACTGAGGCGAGAGAGACAGAACTGACAGGAAAAAGTCACTGAGGAGAGAAGTGACAGGAAAAAGTGCTGAGGAGACAGAACCTGACAGGAAAAAAGAGTCACTGAGGGAAGAGGTACAGAACCTGACAGGAAAAAGTGTCACTGAGGAGAGGGACAGAACCTGACAGGAAAAGTCACTGAGGAAGAAGTGACAGGAAAAGTGTGAGGAGACAAACCTGACAGGAAAAAGTGTCACTGAGGGGAAGAGGAAACAGAACCTGACAGGAAAAAGTGTCACTGAGGGATGAGGAGACAGAACCTGACAGGGAAAAAGTGTCACTGAGGGATAGGAGACAGAACCTGACAGGAAAAAAGTGTCACTGAGGGAAGAGACAGAACCTGACAGGAAAAAGTGTCACTGAGGGAATAGGTGACAGAACCTGACAGGAAAAAGTGTCACTGAGGGAAGAGAGACAGAACCTGACAGGAAAAAGTGTCACTGAGGGATGAGGAGACAGAACCTGACAGGAAAAAGTGTCACTGAGGGAAGGGACAGAACCTGACAGGAAAAAGTGTCACTGAGGGAGACAGGAACAGAACCTGACAGGAAAAAGTGTCACTGAGGGATAGGAGACAGAACCTGACAGGAAAAAGTGTCACTGAGGGAGAGGAGACAGAACCTGACAGGAAAAAGTGTCACTGAGGGAAAGGGACAGAACCTGACAGGAAAAAGTGCACTGAGGAAGAGGAGACAGAACCTGACAGGAAAGAGTGTCACTGAGGGAAGAGGAGACAGAACCTGACAGGAAAGAGTGTCACTGAGGGAAGAGGAGACAGAACCTGACAGGAAAAAGTGTCACTGAGGGAAGAGGTAGACAGAACCTGACAGGAAAAAGTGTCACTGAGGGATGCAGGTGAGACAGAACCTGACAGGAAAGAGTGTCACTGAGGGAAGGAGACAGAACCTGACAGGAAAAGTGTCACTGAGGATAAGGACAGAACCTGACAGGAAAGAGTGTCACTGAGGGATCAGGTGACAGAACCTGACAGGAAAGAGTGTCCTGAGGGATAAGTGACAGAACCTGACAGGAAAAGAGTGTCACTGAGGGATAGGGACACAACCTGACAGAAAGAGTGTCACTGAGGGAAGGAGACAGAACCTGACAGGAAAAAGTGTCACTGAGGGATCAAGTGACAGAACCTGACAGGAAAAAGTGTCACTGAGGGATCAGTGACAGAACCTGACAGGAAAAAGTGTCACTGAGGGAAGAGGAGACAAACCTGACAGGAAAAAGTGTCACTGAGGGAAGAGGAGACACAACCTGACAGGAAAAAGTGTCACTGAGGGAGAGGAGACAGAACCTGACAGGAAAAAGTGCACTGAGGGATGAGGAGACAAACCTGACAGGAAAAAGTGCTGAGGAGACAGAACCTGACAGGAAAAAAGTCATGAGGAAGGACAGAACCTGACAGGAAAAAGTGTCACTGAGGGAAAGGACAGAACCTGACAGGAAAAAGTGTCACTGAGGGATCAGGTGACAGAACCCTGACAGGAAAAAGTGCACTGAGGAAGAGGAGACACAACCTGACAGGAAAAAGTGTCACTGAGGGATGAGGAGACAGAACCTGACAGGAAAGAGTGTCACTGAGGGATGAGGAGACAGAACCTGACAGGAAAAAGTGTCACTGAGGGATCAGGTGACAGAACCTGACAGGAAAAAGTGTCACTGAGGGAGAGGACAGAACCTGACAGGAAAAAGTGTCACTGAGGGAAGGGAGACAGAACCTGACAGGAAAAAGTGTCACTGAGGGATAGGAGACAGAACCTGACAGGAAAAAGTGTCACTGAGGGAAGAGGAGACAGAACCTGACAGGAAAAAGTGTCACTGAGGGAAGAGGAGACAGAACCTGACAGGAAAAAGTGCACTGAGGGATGAGAGACAAACCTGACAGGAAAAAGTGTCACTGAGGGAAGGGACAGAACCTGACAGGAAAAGTGTCACTGAGGAAGAGGAGACAGACTGACAGGAAAAAGTGTCTAGGACGAGGGAAAAGTGAGAGACAGAACCTGACAGGAAAAAGTGTCACTGAGGGAGAGAGACAGAACCTGACAGGAAAAGTGTCACTGAGGGAAGGATGACAGAACCTGACAGGAAAAAGTGTCACTGAGGGAAAGGAGACAGAACCTGACAGGAAAAAGTGTCACTGAGGGATCAGGTGACAGAACCTGACAGGAAAAAGTGTCACTGAGGGAAGAGGAAACAGCAACCTGACAGGAAAAAGTGTCACTGAGGGATCAGAGTGACAGAACCTGACAGGAAAAAGTGTCACTGAGGGATAGGGACAGAACCTGACAGGAAAAGAGTGTCACTGAGGGATCAGAGTGAACAGAACCTGACAGGAAAGATGTCACTGAGGGAAGAGGAGACAAACCTGACAGGAAAGAGTGTCACTGAGGGAAGAGGAGACAGAACCTGACAGGAAAAAGTGTCACTGAGGGATGAGGACAGAACCTGACAGGAAAAAGTGTCTGAGGTAGGACAGAACCTGACAGGAAAAAGTATCACTGAGGGAAGAGGAGACAGAACCTGACAGGAAAAAGTGTCACTGAGGGAAGAGGAGACAGAACCTGACAGGAAAAAGTGTCACTGAGGGATCAGGTGACACAACCTGACAGGAAAAAGTGTCACTGAGGGAAGAGGAAACAGAACCTGACAGGAAAAAGTGCTGAGGAGACAGAACCTGACAGGAAAAAGTGCTGAGGAGACAGAACCTGACAGGAAAAAGTGCTGAGGAGACAGAACCTGACAGGAAAAATGGCACTGAAGGATCAGGTGACAGAACCTGACAGGAAAAAGTGCTGAGGAGACAACCTGACAGGAAATAGTGTCACTGAGGGAAGAGGAGACAGAACCTGACAGGAAAAATGTCACTGAGGGAAGAAGAGACAGAACCTGACAGGAAAAATATCACTGAGGGAAGAAGAGACAGAACCTGACAGGAAAAAGTGTCACTGAGGGAAGAGGTGACAAAACCTGACAGGAAAAAGGTCACTGAGGGAAGAGGAGACAGCATCTGACAGGAAAAAGTGTCACTGAGGAAGAGGAGACAGCATCTGACAGGAAAAAGTGTCACTGAGGGAAGAGGAAACAGAACCTGACAGGAAAAAGTGCTGAGGAGACAGAACCTGACAGGAAAAAGTGCTGAGGAGACAGAACCTGACAGGAAAAAATGGCACTGAAGGATCAGGTGACAGAACCTGACAGGAAAAAGTGCTGAGAGGAGACAACCTGACAGGAAAAAGTGTCACTGAGGGAAGAGGAGACAGAACCTGACAGGAAAAATGTCACTGAGGGAAGAAGAGACAGAACCTGACAGGAAAAATATCACTGGGGAAGAAGAGACAGAACCTGACAGGAAAAAGTGTCACTGAGGGAAGAGGTGACAAAACCTGACAGGAAAAAGTGCTGAGGAGACAGCATCTGACAGGAAAAAGTGTCACTGAGGGAAGAGGAGACAGCATCTGACAGGAAAAAGTGTCACTGAGGAAGAGGAGACAGCATCTGACAGGAAAAAGTGTCACTGAGGGAAAGGTGACAAAACCTGACAGGAAAAAAGTGCTGAGGTGACAGAACCTGACAGGAAAAAGTGTCACTGAGGGCTGAGGAGACAGAACCTGACAGGAAAAAATGTCACTGAGGGCTGAGGAGACCGAACCTGACAGGAAAAAATGTCACAGAGAAGAAGTGACAGGAAAAAGTGTTGAGGAGGACAGAATCTGACAGGAAAAAGTCACTGGGGATGAGGAGACAAAACCTGACAGGAAAAAGTGTCACTGAGGGAATCAGGTGACAGAACCTGACAGGAAAAAGTGTCACTGAGGTGAAGAGTTGACAGGAAAAAGTGTTGAGGAGACAGAATCTGACAGGAAAAAGTCACTGGGTGATGAGGAGACAGAACCTGACAGGAAAAAATGTCACTGAGGGCTGAGGAGACCGAACCTGACAGGAAAAAATGTCACTGAGGGATCAGGTGACAGAACCTGACAGGAAAAAATGTCACTGAGGGATCAGGTGACAGAACCTGACAGGAAAAAGTGTCACTGAGGGATCAGGTGACAGAACCTGACAGGAAAAAGTCACTATGAGGGAAGATTAACAGGAAAAAGTGTCACTGAGGCCAGATGTGACAGGAAAAAATGTCACTGAGCGAAGAAGTGACAGGAAAAAGTGTTGAGGAGACAGAATCTGACAGGAAAAAGTCACTGGGGGATGAGGAGACAAAACCTGACAGGTAAAGACCAGTAATCCCACCACACAATGACCACATATTACTTCTACATGTTACTATACAAAGACCAATAATACTGCCACATCATGGCCAGAGATCATTATACAAAGACCAGTAATCCCGCCAATTCATGACCATACATTAATTTCACATATCACTAAAACACCAATAAAATTGCCCCACCATGATCCCATGTTACCACTATATATTTACAGTATATTCACGAGTTTCATCCTTGATTTTGATGTAGGTTCACGCCAATACACTTTGTGATAACACACTCGGGGTTCACCTTTGCCGGGATCAAAGGGCACGAATTTCCGTGTGTCACTCAGTCCAACAGCAGAGATTTAGATGTCACAGGCCCTGGGCCAGATTTATTAAGGTGAAAGCAGCCATAAAGAAAACAAAACAACAAGCAAAAATCCTTGCCTGTCCGCACTAACTAAACAGAATGCAACCTCACTGCAGACTGAAGGGCTTCTCACTTCAGCCAAACCCTAGAACCAAAGACAGTGCTTTCACTCACATGCGTCTCCATACACAGACAGGCCTTCTGTGTTCCCAGGCTGAGAGAGAGAGCCCCGCCCGACCTCCCAGACTCCTTTTACCTACCCCAACCGCCTCCCACTAATTCATTAGCAGCCAGGTGATACTGAAAACAGAACAATACTAGACCTGTAAAATGAAAGTCAGAACCCTCATTAACCCCTTCATTACCTTGGAATTTTTCATTTTCGTTTTTTGCTCCCCGGCTCCCCAAGAGCCATAACTTTTTTATTTTTCTGTTATTATAGACATATGACGGCTTGTTTTTTGCGGGATGAGTTGTACTTTCAGATGCAATCATTTATTTTACCATATAGTGCACAGGGAAATTGCACAAAAAGTGCAATTACACATTTGTATTTTTGGGTATTTTAGTCGCCATGTTCACTATATGGTAACACTGACGTGACGGGGTGATGCCTCGGGTCGGTACGAGTTCGTAGACACCCAACATGTTACCTTTACTGGTATCTAGGTAATGAAAGAAAATTCAGAAGTTTGATAAAAAAAGAAATGGACTTTTTGCGCCATGTTCTGTGACCCGTAGCGTCCTCATTTTTCGGGATCTGGAGCTGTGTGACGGCTTATTTTTTGCGTCTTGAGCTGACGTTTCTAATTATACTATTTTTGGGTGGATCCGCTGTTTTTATTGCCCATGATTGCATTTTATAGCAATTTTGCGGCGACCAAAAAAATGTAATTTTGTCATTTGGAATTTTTTTCCGTTACAGAGTTTATGGCTCTCATTAACGGATTTAATATGTTGATAGATCGGGCAATTCTGAACGCAGCGATACCAAACGTGTATTTTTTTTTTTTTAATACTTCTGTTGTTATTGGAGGGAAAAGGGGGGTGATTTGAACTTTTATGTTATTTTTTTTTACAGGTTTTTAAAAACTTTATTTATTAATTCTTATTTTTACACTGACCCATAGAGAGGCGCCCTGCTGCACAGTCCGATTACTTCTGGGAGATACAGATGAGTTGCAGCTCATCTGTATCTCTCAGAATCGCGGACCTGTTGTGGTTGGCAGCGCCTGCCAACCACAACCCGGAAGTGCTCTGTGACAGCATCCAGGGTCTAGCTAGGACCCCGGCCTGTCACGTGAGCGCCGCAAATCCCGCAATACTATCGCAGGATCTCTGGGGCAGGCGGGGAACAGCGCGTTCCCCTCCCCGGCGCCTTTGGATCCTGCTGTCAGAAATTGATGGCAGGATCCAAAGGGTTAACAGCACCGATCGGATCCCGGATGTGATCGGTGCTGTTAGCCCAACATCTTAGTTGATCACATCACCCGAGATGTTGGCGGTTTGATGTGAGCTCACATAAAACAACGGAACACGGCCCATGACAATGTCATGGGTCGTGAAGGGGTTAAAAAATCCTTTAAAAAACAAGTGGATTACTCTTGAAAACTACTTTAGCCTCCATCTCAAAAACTGTGTGAGCATACCCTTACTGAATAATAATCACTATATAGCAACCATAGAAAAGTAAGTACTATAATACTGTCCCCTATATACAAGAATATAACTACTATAATACTGCTCTTATATACAAGAATATAACTACTATAATACTGTCCCCTATATACAAGAATATAACTACTATAATACTGTCCCCTATATACAAGAATATAACTACTATAATACTGCCCCTATATACAAGAATATAACTACTATAATACTGTCCCCTATATACAAGAATATAACTACTATAATACTGCCCCTATATACAAGAATATAACTACTATAATACTGTCCCCTATATACAAGAATATAACTACTATAATACTGCTCCTATATACAAGAATATAACTACTATAATACTGCCCCTATATACAAGAATATAACTACTATAATACTGCCCCTATATACAAGAATATAAATACTATAATACTGCTCCTGTGTACAAGAATATAACTACTATAACACTGCTCCTATATACAAGAATATAACTACTATAATACTGCTCCTATATACAAGAATATAACTACTATAATACTGCCCCTATATACAAGAATATAACTACTATAATACTGCTCCTATATACAAGAATATAACTACTATAATACTGCCCCTATATACAATAATATAACTACTATAATACTGCCCCTATATACAAGAATATAACTACTATAATACTGCCCCTATATACAAGAATATAACTACTATAATACTGCTCCTGTATACAAGAATATAACTACTATAATAATACTGCTCCTATGTACAAGAATATAACTACTATAATACTGCTCCTGTATACAAGAATATAACTACTATAATACTGCTCCTATGTACAAGAATATAACTACTATAATACTGCTCCCTATATACAAGAATATAACTACTATAATACTGCTTCTATATACAAGAATATAACTACTATAATACTGCCCCTGTATACAAGAATATAATTACTATAATACTGCCCCTATATACAAGAATATAACTACTATAATACTGCCCCTATATACAAGAATATAACTACTATAATACTGCTCCTATATACAAGAATATAACTACTATAATACTGCCCCTATATACAAGAATATAACTACTATTGTACTGCTCCTATATACAAGAATATAACTACTATAATACTGCCCCTATATACAAGAATATAACTACTATAATACTGCTCCTATATACAAGAATATAACTACTATAATACTGCCCCTATATACAAGAATATAACTACTATAATACTGCTCCTATATACAAGAATATAACTACTATAATACTGCTCCTACATACAAGAATATATCTACTATAATACTGCTCCTACATACAAGAATATAACTACTATAATACTGCTCCTATATACAAGAATATAACTACTATAATACTGCCCCTATATACAAGAATATAACTATAATACTGCTCCTACATACAAGAATATATCTACTATAATACTGCCCCTACATACAAGAATATAACTACTATAATACTGCTCCTATATACAAGAATATAACTACTATAATACTGCTCCTATATACAAGAATATAACTACTAAAATACTGCCCCAATGTACAAGAATATAACCACTATAATACTGCTCCTATATACAAGAATATAACTACTATAATACTGCTCCTATATACAAGAATATAACTACTATAATACTGCCCCTATGTACAAGAATATAACTACTATAATACTGCTCCTATATACAAGAATATAACTACTATAATACTGCCCCTATGTACAAGAATATAACTACTATAATACTGCTCCTATATACAAGAATATAACTACTATAATACTGCTCCTATATACAAGAATATAACTACTATAATACTGCTCCTATATACAAGAATATAACTACTATAATACTGCCCCTATGTACAAGAATATAACTACTGTAATACTGCCCCTATATACAAGAATATAACTACTATAATACTGCTCCTATATACAAGAATATAACTACTATAATACTGCTCCTATATACAAGAATATAACTACTATAATACTGCCCCTATATACAAGAATATAACTACTATAATACTGATTCTATATACAAGACTATAACTACTATAATACTGCCCCTATGTACAAGAATATAACTACTATAATACTGCTCCTATATACAAGAATATAACTACTATAATACTGCCTCTATATACAAGATATATAACTACTATAATACTGCTCCTATATACAAGAATATAACTACTATAATACTGCTCCTATATACAAGAATATAACTACTATAATACTGCTCCTATATACAAGAATATAACTACTATAATACTGCTCCTATATACAAGAATATAACTACTATAATACTGCCTCTATATACAAGAATATAACTACTATAATACTGCTCCTATATACAAGAATATAACTACTATAATACTGCTCCTATATACAAGAATATAACTACTATAATACTGCCCCTATATACAAGAATATAACTACTATAATACTGCTCCTATATACAAGTATATAACTACTATAATACTGCTCCTATATACAAGAATATAACTACTATAATACTGCTCCTATATACAAGAATATAACTACTATAGTACTGCCCCTGTGGTATTGCAGGTAGGAGTTCACATAACGCTCCTCTGTTGTTACTCCTGGTAATGGGGCAGATCCTGTAGATTTTTGCTTCCTATGATCTGTTATACTCTGGGCTCTAATTATGGCCCATTGAAACCATTTAATTACTCGGTGTATCCGTGTGGTGCAGAAGTCTGGGGAGCCGCCTCTGACAATTTTACATCCAGTTATGTGATAATTCAATGTTGGTTACAAAAACGTTTCCTATTAACCCATCGCGCAGAGACCCAACCTGGGACGGGATCACCCGTCTGACCCTGCGGAGAGTAATAAGCCGACGGTAACAATGGAGGCGCAGGAAGTCATTAATTCACATTCCGTATAATTAGATTGTAAGCCTGCAAAGGGATGGAGAAAAGCCATTAATTAGCCACATTAGAGGAAATCTCTATAGTCCCGGATATCACAGGCCGAGAGAACAAATGTATAGCGATAACGGAGCAGAATCATAGATATCACAGTGACACATTCCTGGGTGACTCAATGTAGGTAATAATGAATTGACAAATCTGCAAGGAAAAAAACGTGGCACGACAGCTCCAGACTCCCATAGACTTTGCTGTTGTAAGGATTTCCTTGCAGATTTGTGAAAATCATCCTTTGGTCACTTAGCTGCTGGTCAGACTCATCCTTTAATCACCCGGCTGTTGGTCGGACTCATCCTTTGGTCACTTGGCCGCTACTCAGACTCATCCTTTGGTCACCCGGCCATTGTTTGGACTCATCCTTTGGTTACTTGGCCGCTGGTCGGACTCGTCCTTTAGTCATTTAGCCCATGGTCAGACTCATCCTTTGATCACCCGGCTGCTGGTCGGACTTACCCTTTGGTCACTTGGCCACTGCTCGAATTCATCCTTTGGTCACTTGGCTGCTGGTCGGACCCTTCCTTTGGTCACCCGGCCACTGCTCAGACTCATCCTTTGGTCACTTAGCTGCTGGTCGGACCCTTCCTTTGGTCACCCGGCCAGTGGTCGGACTCATCCTTTGGTCACCCGGCCACTGCTCGGACTCATCCTTTGGTCACTTGGCTGCTGGCTGGACTCATCCTTTGGTCACTTGGCCGCTGTTCGAATTCATCCTTTGGTCACTTAGCTGCTGGTCGGACTCATCCTTTGATCACTTGGCCGCTGCTCGGACTCATCCTTTGGTCACCTGGCCACTGGTTGGACTCATCCTTTGGTCACTTAGCTGCTGGTCGGACCCATTCCTTTGGTTACCCGGCCAGTGGTCAGACTCATCCTTTGGTCACCTGGCCACTGGTCGGACTCATCCTTTGGTCACTTAGTTGCTGGTCGGACCCTTCCTTTGGTCACCCGGCCAGTGGTCGGACTCATCCTTTGGTCACCTGGCCACTAGTCGGACTCATCCTTTGGTCACTTAGCTGCTGGTCGGACCCTTCCTTTGGTCACCCGGCCAGTGGTCGGACTCATCCTTTGGTCACCTGGCCACTGGTCGGACTCATCCTTTGGTCACTTAGCTGCTGGTCGGACCCTTCCTTTGGTCACCCGGCCAGTGGTCGGACTCATCCTTTGGTCACCGGCCACTGCTCGGACTCATCCTTTGGTCACTTGGCTGCTGGCTGGACTCATCCCTTTGGTCACTTGGCCGCTGCTCGAATTCATCCTTTGGTCACCTGGCCACTGGTTGGACTCATCCTTTGGTCACTTAGCGGCTGGTCGGACCCTTCCTTTGGTCACCCGGCCAGTGGTCGGACTCATTCTTTGGTCACCTGGCCACTGGTCGGACTCATCCTTTGGTCACCCGGCCACTGTTTGGACTCATCCTTTGGTCACTTGGCTGCTGGCTGGACTCATCCTTTGGTCACTTGGCCGCTGCTCGAATTCATCCTTTGGTCACCTGGCCACTGGTCGGACTCATCCTTTGGTCACTTAGCTGCTGGTCGGACCCTTCCTTTGGTCACCCGGCCAGTGGTCGGACTCATCCTTTGGTCACTTGGCTGCTGGCTGGACTCATCCTTTGGTCACTTGGCTGCTGGCTGGACATATCCTATGGTCACCCAGCTGCCGCTGCAGGACAGGATCTCTATAAATTATTATTCTTACTCTATGGATTAATGATGTGATCGATACGACACATTCAGCGATCAGAACAAATGGATTCACTCAATCTGTCATTAATCGGTGAATGTGGAAACTTTATTCATTTTGTATAGTCACGCTCCTCTTGAGATTTTCAGCCCCTGAATGGTTCATACTCCATCCCGCTCCTCTGCATGGCTCATGCTCCATCCCACTCCTCTGCATGGTTCATACTCCATCCCGCTCCTCTGTGTATTTATTACCGTAGAATGTGATAATATAAAGCATAAATGTATGAGATATATGGAATATTTACACGTCCGTCCTCACAATGGCTGCACTGCGCCTTCCACCTCGGGTTACATCGGGGCCCATGTATCATTAGCAATAAAGTATAATGACACTGAAGCAAATGACGGCTTTACACATCAAGATAATGAGGCAATGTGTAATATAAAGTGTCCGGGGCCCCCCCCGCGTACCCGCATGTGTGTTATGTAAAAGAGAACGACTCCACAGCAGCCCCCAGTCTGCAGCTGCGCCCCCTCCCCGGCGGAGATCACTGGCCTAAGGTGGTAGCGCCTCATTTGGGAGAAGCCTCAGCTGGGGCTGTGGTTGATAAAAAGGTCCATGGAGAGAGGACAGAACAAAAGGCAGAAAGTGAGCAAAACATGAAGGGTGAGGGGACGTGAAGCAGATGCTGCGTGCGGAGGATGAGGCGTATGACTGCGGGGGACAACATGGGCTGTAAATGAGCTCAATACAGAAAACAAAACCTCTCATTGTCCCCTACTGTCCCTATCCTGCACCTCGTAGCAGAGGTCACTTCCACAATAATAGGTTACGCCGGTTATAGATGGTATATTTATTGTCACCTGACTAGTGATTAGTCCTAAAGAATATAATGTGTCCGTGTGAAGAATACTGACAGCTCTCAGGTGAGAGATACTGACAGCTCTCGGGTGAGAGATACTGACGGCTCTCGGGTGAGAGATACTGACGGGTCTGGTGAGAGATACTGACGGCTCGGGTGAGAGATACTGACGGCACTCGGGTGAGAGATACTGATGGCTCTCGGGTGAGAGATACTGACGGCTCTCGGGTGAGAGATACTGACAGCTTTCGGGTGAGAGATACTGACGGCACTCGGGTGAGAGATACTGACGGCTCTCGGGTGAGAGATACTGACGGCTCTCGGGTGAGAGATACTGACAGCTCTCGGGTGAGAGATACTGACGGCACTCGGGTGAGATACACTGACGGCTCTCGGGTGAGAGATACTGACAGCTCTCGGGTGAGAGATACTGACGGCTCTCGGGTGAGCGATACGGACGGGTCTGGTGAGAGATACTGACGGCACTCGGGTGAGAGATACTGACGGCACTCGGGTGAGAGATACTGACGGCACTCGGGTGAGAGATACTGACGGCACTCGGGTGAGATACACTGACGGCTCTCGGGTGAGAGATACTGACAGCTCTCGGGTGAGAGATACTGACGGCTCTCGGGTGAGCGATACGGACGGGTCTGGTGAGAGATACTGACGGCACTCGGGTGAGAGATACTGCCGGAACTCGGGTGAGAGATACTGACGGCACTCGGGTGAGAGATACTGACGGCACCTCGGGTGAGAGATACTGACAGCACTCGGTGAGGATACGGACGGTCTCGGTGAGAGATACTGACGGCTCTCGGGTGAGAGATACTGACGGCTCTCGGGTGAGAGATACGGACGGGTCTGGTGAGAGATACTGACAGCAACTCGGGTGAGAGATACTGACGGCACTCGGGTGAGAGATACTGACGGCACCTCGGGTGAGAGATACGGACGGGTCTGGTGAGAGATACTGACAGCACTCGGTGAGAGATACTGACGGCACTCGGGTGAGAGATACTGACGGCACTCGGGTGAGAGATACTGACGGCACTCGGGTGAGAGATACTGACGGCCTCGGGTGAGAGATACTGACGGCACTCGGGTGAGATGATACTGACGGCACTCGGGTGAGAGATACTGACGGCACTCGGGTGAGAGATACTGACGGCACTCGGGTGAGAGATACTGACGGCTCTCGGGTGAGAGATACTGACGGCTCTGGGTGAGAGATACTGACGGCACTCGGGTGAGAGATACTGACGGCCTCGGGTGAGAGATACTGACGGCACTCGGGTGAGAGATACTGACGGCTCTCGGGTGTAGAGATAACTGACGGCCTCGGGTGAGATCTGAGGCATCGGTGAGAATCTGACGGCCTCGGGTGAGAGATACTGACGGCTCTCGGTGAGAGATACTGACGGCACTCGGGTGAGAGATACTGACGGCACTCGGGTGAGAGATACTGACGGCACTCGGGTGAGAGATACTGAGCACTGGTGAAACTGGCTCGGGTGAGAGATACTGACGGCACTCTCGGAGTGAGAGATACTGACGGCGATCTCGGGTGAGAGATACTGACGGCATCGGGTGAGAGATACTGGACGGGACGTACGGGGTGAGAGATACTGACGGCACTCGGGTGAGAGATACTGACGGCTCTCGGGTGAGAGATACTGACGGCACTCGGGTGAGAGATACTGACGGCTCTCGGGTGAGAGATACTGACGGCTCTCGGGTGAGAGATACTGACGGCCTCGGGTGAGAGATCTGACGGACTCGGTGAGAGATACTGACGGCACTCGGGTGAGAGATCTGACGGCACTCGGGTGAGAGATACTGACGGCACTCTGGATCGGGGTGAGAGATACTGACGGCACTCGGGGTGAGAGATACTGACGGCTCCGGTGAGAGATACTGACTTCTGGCCTCGGGTGAGAGATACTGACGGCACTCTGGGTGAGAGATACTGACGGCACTCGGGTGAGAGATACTGACGGCCTCGGGTGAGATAACTGACGGCACTCGGGTGAGAGATACTGACGGCTCTCGGTGAGAGATACTGACGGCTCAATCGGTGAGAGATACTGCGCCTCGGTGAGAGATACTGACGACTCGTGGGAGATACTGTGGCCTCGGGTGAGAGATACTGACGCCTCGGTGAGATACTGACGAGCTGAGCTCTCGGTGTAGAGATACTGACGGCTCTCGGGTGAGAGATACGATGGCTCTGGTGAGAGATACTGACGCACTGGTGAGAGATACTGAGCTGGTGAGACTACACTCGGGTGAGAGATACTGAGGCTCTGGTGAGAGATACTGAGCTCGGTGAGAGATACTGACGGCACTCGGGTGAGAGATACTGACGGCACTCGGGTAGAGGCATCGTGAATAGCGGCACTCGGGTGAGAGATACTGACGGCACTCGGGTGAGAGATACTGACGGCACTCGGGTGAGAGATACTGACGGCACTCGGGTGAGAGATACTGACGGCACTCTGGTGTGAGAGATACTGACGGCTCTCGGGTGAGAGATACTGACGGTCTGGTGAGAGATACTGACCTGGGAAATCGGGGTGAGAGATACTGACGGCTCTCGGGTGAGATACTGACGGCACTCGGGTGAGAGATACTGCGTCTCAGGTGACATACGACGGTCTGGTGAGAGATACTGACGCAATCGGGTGAGAGATACTGACGGCACTCGGGTGAGAGATATTGACGACTGGTAAGATACTGGGCACTCGGGTGAGGATACTTCGACTGTAGGATACTGACGGCACTCGGGGATTGAGCATCGGTGAACGGGCACTCGGGTGAAGGATTACTGACGGCACTCGGGTGAGAGATACCTGACGAGCTGCGGTCTCGGGTAGATACTGACGAGCTCTCGGTGAAGACTGCGCTCTCGGGTGAGAGACCTTGACGGCACTCGGGTGAGAGATACTGACGGCACTCGGGTGAGAGATACTGACGGGCATCTGACGGGTGAGAGATACTGACGGCTCACTGGTGAGAGATACTGATGCTCTGGTGAGAGATACTGACAACTCTGGTGAGAGATACTGATGGCTCTCGGGTGAGAGATACTGACGGCTCTCGGGTGAAAATACTGACGGCACTCGGGTGAGAGATACTGACGGCTCTCGGGTTAGAGATACTGACAGCACTCGGGTGAGAGATACTGACGGCTCACTGGTGAGAGATACTGATGGCTCTGGTGAGAGATACTGACTGCTCTGGTGAGAGATACTGACGGCACTCGGGTGAGAGATACTGACGGCTCTGGTTAGAGATACTGACAGCACTCGGTGAGAGATACTGACGGCTCATGGTGAGAGATACTGACGGCTCACTGGTAGAGATATGATGCTCTGGTGAGAGATACTGACGGCACTCGGGTGAGAGATACTGATGCTCTGGTGAGAGATACTGATGGCTGGTGAGAGATACTGAAGGCTCGGTGAGAGATACTGATGGCTCTGGTGGAGATACTGACGGCTCGGTGAGAGATACTGACGGCACTCGGGTGAGAGATACTGACGGCACTCGGGTGAGAGATACTGAGGCTGGGAGAGATACTGGGCTGGTGAGAGATACTGAAGGCTCTGGTGAGAGATACTGATGGCTCTGGTGAGAGATACTGACGGCTCGGGTGAGAGATACTGACGGCACTCGGGTGAGAGATACTGACGGCACTGGTGAGAAACTGATGCTTAGAGATACTGATGGCTCTGGTGAGAGATACTGATGGCTCTGGTGAGAGATACTGAAGGCTCGGGTGAGAGATACTGACGGCACTCGGGTGAGAGATACTGACGGCACTCGGGTGAGAGATACTGACGGCACTCGGGTGAGAGATACTGACGGCTCGGGTGAGAGATACTGACGGCACTCGGGTGAGAGATACTGTCGGCACTCGGGTGAGATACACTGATGGCACTCGGGTGAGAGATACTGACGGCACTCGGGTGAGAGATACTGATGGCACTCGGGTGAGAGATACTAAAGTGTAAATATGGTAATCCAGATCTGTAACGTAAAATCTGACAATATTTGGGCTCATTCTTTACACTTCTGTGTTTTTACACGAACATGAAATAATGATATTGTATCATCAGAGCTTTGGATTGTGTCTGTTATCACTGATTTCACACATGGATAAAAAAATGACTAAACTCTTATTTTTTGCAATGTTAAGCACGGACGGCACATACATCTCATCCATTTGTGCTTCATGTTTTTCACAATCCCATATTGGCTCTTTTTGTCCGTTACACTGGAAGAAAATGGACATGTGAACAGCACCATAAGTTATAATCTGTATATTTTGTATCCATGAAAAAAACCTATACGTGTACGGTGTACGGTGTACGGTGCCACACAGACGTCTGCGAATGAGGCTGCAGAAAAGTACAAGTTTCTTACACAGGAAAAATAAAATATAGCCCCACCTAGTGTTCCTATGTGGTATTACTGCATTTGCTATTAATATTGGGACATAAATGTGAAATATGATTTGATACGATATGTTGCAGTTCACAGTTTTCCTACTAGGCCCTGTGCCCACGCCGTGTATTTGGGGCAGTATCACGTCTTTGGTCCATTTTTGTTGCGTATTTGACCGTTGTATATTTTATAATGAAGTCAATGGCTTTTTTAAATGTTGTTGGAGCGAGTCCTAGAGTATATTTACAATTGGTTCTATGGATGGACATTGACCTATAGGGGTAGCTGCTTCTCCTAGGTGTGTTTGTAAGATTATTACTAACAATGATTGTAATTGTTTTGTAAATTTCAGAAAATCTCCAATCAGTTTTGTGGCTCCATCCGTAATTTTTTTTGTTTGCTTGTTACATACATTGGTGAATGGCCGTTTTGCTCATCAACCACGACAAGGTGGCCCCAGGTCTGATGAGTTCTAAGCGGACAAAAAAAAATATATCATGTGTGCATTATTGGCAGTAGCTGAGTGCTGCAGTGAATCTTTTCTAGTCGTTTAGTCCAGCGTCACAGCTAGCACCAGTTCACATAATATCTTGAGTGCTGTGCACACATCGCCCCATGTAACCGGCCGCCGGCGACCTGTCAGGCGATGGGAGCCATAGGCTCCCATTATTTTGCATCGCTGCTGGGGTTTTCAGACACCCCGACTGCGATGCCGCCTGACAGCTCGCCGGCGCGGGGCTGGAGATATCACCCGTGTAAATGGGGGACGGTTATGCTGGCGGAGGCGCCAAAAACGTGCGCGCCCCCGCCAGTCGCCGCCAACATCCCCAGCCCCGTTTCCAGGTGTGACGCAGCCCTAACTGTCTATCTATCCACAGAGGGTTCCCCGTAAGTTACTTTGACCATGATTCACAGGGTGCGTGCACACGGTCCAGAGGAGCTGCATGTTGGACGTAGCTCCTCCGGTCCTGAGTTAAGCCGCGGGTGGCCGCAGGCAGACCGCAGCCGCCCTGTACTCACCATGTGCAGCGGGTGCAGGACAGCTTCTCCCTGCAGTCACCCGATGGGAGCCGCTTCTCCTGGCTGGACTCCCGGCAACCCGCACCACAGCTCCAAACACGCTGCGGTCGGGTTAAGCATATGCTAGTACTGTACGACGCAGCGTTTTGAACGCAGCGCAAAGACGCTGCGTCTCCTGATCGTGAGGACGCACCCTAATTATGGATGCAGCAGAGACGTCCACAATTATATATTGAATGGGATGATAGAGAATACATGATTATTCTTCACCTCTTGTGCGTTCAGTGACGTCACCCCGGGTATCGGACACTCAGTGTTGCTCTATAAGGGGCCGCCACACGCTACGATATCTGTAAAGATATCGCTGAAACGTCGCAGATTTTCAGTCGCTCCAACGATGTCGTTGCGTGTGACAGGTCAATCTGACAAGCGATAAGTTGTCAGATCGTTAATTGAGTTCGCTCACAAAATGTAGTGTGTGACGCCCGCCTAGGTCCGATCTGTAACATATAAGGTATATAGATACGGCAGCCGCCATTGTCTGGGGGAGATGATTAAGGACTCATTTAACCAGCGATGTGTGATGATGTATCGCCTGCTTCATTTACTGCTTTCTGTAACCCAGGTGCACCGCAGCTGCATCCCACCCACCATTATTGTGCCCCAGGACATCAGACCCCAGCAATGACCAACCAGGTCAATTAGTCAATATGCCAAACTGTAATAAAACAGGGGGGAGTCATTTACAAAATAAACACCTTAATTAAGTGGAAGGCTATATTTTATACTGTGAAACTTAGATTTTGGAGAAAGTCTGATTTATGGTAGGAAAATCTAGAGAGGCAAAAAGAAGAAGAGCTCGGGGCGGTGGAGATGTCGGTGTTTATGTGTCTCCGCTCAATGGACGGGTAATATCGGGTCAGACGAGACTGAACGGCTACATTTTATCCTCAGGATTCTCAGTCTGCATAAATGTGACTATTGTGCAAATTCAGGGTCACTGCAACACGGATGGGGGGAGTCGTGCGGCTGCCGGGGCCCAAGGAAAGCAGTCAACGGCGGTGACGTCAGTAGGTAAGATTGGCATTACCTACTGATCTTAGGCTGGCTTCACACCACGGTGTGACCGGACCGGTGTAAACCTGACAGCCCGGAAGTGGTTTTTGGCCCCATAGTAGCCTATGGAGCCGCATGTAGCCGGAAGGCAGCTCTCTGCCATCCGGTTTCATCTCTCCAGATGAATCCGGGAGAATTCAGATTATTCTCTCCGGACATAAAAATGTTGCTTGCAACATTTGTGTCCGGGGATAAAAAAAATCTCCCCAATTTGCCGGATCCCGAATTCGCAATCCGGCGCTCCCTAACATGAGAGCCTATGGGGCCGGATTGCCCCAGACACTGGCGGCTGCCTCCTGGACCGGATCACACCGTGGGGCTAACAGGAGGGGCGGAGCCATATGCACCTGTATTATTATGAAGGGGTGGGGCTAACTGGAGGGGCGGAACTATATGCATCTGGCACATTATGAAGGGGTGGGGCTATATGTGGAGTCAGCTATGAGGGTGGTGGGACTAACCAGAGGCGCAGGGCTATGTGTGGACATATATACACACATACATACGCTAACCTTTATATATTAGATTGCAGGAGAATTACTATTATCGATTGTTATGGTACTGATCGTCCTCCAATAATTGTAATCACATCTTGGCTCATTTCTACTTGTGCATCAGGAATTGTTGTGAGATGTAGATTGTCATTTTCTAACATGTCGAGATTTCTTCAATTAGCTTTATTAACACTTAGAAAGTTGTGCATCAGCAATAATGTGAACATTAGAACAGACCTGTAACTCGTCATTTAGTTTTTTGTTCACTGTTTCTCTATCCAGACACGAGAGCGCCGCCCTGTCTGCATACAGCCAGTACTGCACCTGCTCATCCTGATGTGTCTGGTTCATAAACAGGATGACAAAACTGCAACGAAGATGGCGAGAATAGCAAGTAAGTGACGCCATAATGGGGAAAATATGTAAGACGGGGTGTTACAGGGTGATTGTAGTTTCAGGTACCATTTCAGGATAAGCTGTCCTGTGTGTGTACTGTGGGTAATACTTTTCTGGCCATTATATGACTTTTATTTTGCATTTTTACTTCTTTTCTTTTTGTGGATTCTGAGTCTTAATTTGCAGTTTACTCTGTGTTGGTGGGAAGAGACGAGCTGCCGTCATCTCTGCCGTACACCTCCCGCACAGACAGGAGGGATTCCTGCTCTTCATTGCTTTTTTAAGCAAATAATGACAAGCAATAACATTCTGGAGGGAATTACACAGCCGTACTGAGCAGTGTAGACCTGAATCCAGTGCCTGTTAGAAAGCTCAGCACAATCTTTCTGTGTCTCCCCCTGTGTGTTTTCTCACTCAACTCCCCATCCCCTCTCCATAGAGTATAATAGGAGGTGTAACCTGACACCTCAGTGAGTCGTCTGTCCGTCTTGTCTCAGCTAGGTGGACTTTGCTGATTTTTCATAGTGGATGATGAGTTCAGGGGGCAAGGAACAAACGTCTCATAAGAGAGAGAGGAAGCGGAATTCCCTGATTAGATACATTACAAAGTTTCTTATATTCGCCTGTACTATTGATTTATGTAACGTTTGCTGACAGTACTATTCCCATTTAGGCCGGCTGTACCCATGCAGTAATGCTTGGATCTATAACTCCTGATTTCCCCTTATACATGAATATTTGACTCAACTGATCGTTCATGTTGAGAGCAAGAAAAGTCCGGAATAAAAAGCCTTGGTGGCGGCTTCTCTTCCAGAGAATAAAAGGGTCAGGTGTTACAGCAGCACTGACTTTGGTCTTGATAAAACACCGTGGCTCTACATCAGCAGATGACATGGCCCAAACCATCACTGATTGTGGTGACTTCACACTCGACCTCAAGCAGCTTGGATTGTGGCCTCTCCACTCTTCCTCCAGACTCTTGGATTGTGACCTCTTCACTCTTCCTCCAGACTCTTGGATTGTGGCCTCTCCACTCTTCCTCCAGACTCTTGGATTGTGGCCTCTCCCTCTTCCTCCAGACTCTTGGATTGTGGCCTCTCTCATCTTCCTCCAGACTCTTGGATTGTGGACCTCTCCACTCTTCCTCCAGACTCTGGGATTGTGGCCTCTCTGCCTCTTCCTCCAGACTCTTGGATTGTAGGCCTCTCCACTCTTCCTCCAGACTCTTGGATTGTGGCCTCTCCACTCTCTCCTCAGACTCTTGGATTGTGGCCTCTCCACTCTTCCTCCAGACTCTTGGATTGTGCCTCTCCACTCTTCCTCCAGACTCTTGGATTGTGCCTCTCCACTCTTCCTCCAGACTCTTGGATTGTGGCCTCTCCACTCTTCCTCCAGACTCTGGATTGTGCCTCTCCACTCTTCCTCCAGACTCTGGGATTGTGGCCTCTCTGCTCTTCCTCCAACTCTTGGATTGTGCCTCTCCACTCTTCCTCCAGACTCTTGGATTGTGGCCTCTCCGCTCTTCCTCCAGACTCTGGATTGTGGCCTCTCCACTCTTCCTCCAGACTCTTGGATTGTGGCTCTCACTCTTCCTCCAACTCTTGGATTGTGGCCTCTCCCTCTTCCTCCAGACTCTTGGATTGTGGCCTCTCCACTCTTCCTCCAGACTCTTGGATTGTGGCCTCTCCGCTCTTCCTCC
This sequence comes from Allobates femoralis, assembly GCA_033576535.1. Classification (NCBI taxonomy): domain Eukaryota; kingdom Metazoa; phylum Chordata; class Amphibia; order Anura; family Aromobatidae; genus Allobates; species Allobates femoralis. The sequence continues at coordinate 37,122,321 of JARQOC010000009.1, forward strand.
AGACTCTGGGATTGTGGCCACATGTGGTCTTCTCTCTCAGCTTGACTTGCTGATTCTTTCATAGATTGTGGGGCAGACACTCTTAGAGAGTCGAATCCTGATTGTCTTATTCCATTTCCTCGCTATTGATTTGGCCTCTACTCTTCCTTCGACCTGGATTGTGCTCTCCGATTCCCCAGACTTGGATTTGCCTCTCATCTTCCTCCAACCTGGGCTGTCCTCCATCATTTCAAGACTCTTGGATTGTGGCTCTCCACATTCACCATACGATTGTGGCACTTCCTGACAGATCTTATTGCCTTCATCTTCCAGACTCTTGGATTGTGGCCTCTCCTCTTCCTCCAGACTCTGGATTGTGCCTCTCCACTCTTCCTCCAGACTCTTGGATTGTGCCTCTCCGCTCTTCCTCAGACTCTTGGATTGGCTTCCCCTCTCCTCCACTCTGGATTGTGGCCTCTCCACTCTTCCTCCAGACTCTGATTGTGGCCTCTCCACTCTTCCTCCAGATCTGGATTGTGGCCTCTCCACTCTTCCTCCAGACTCTTGGATTGTGGCCTCTCCACTCTTCCTCCAGACTTGGATTGTGGCCTCTCCCTCTTCCTCCAGACTCTGGATTGTGGCCTCTCCACTCTTCCTCCAGACTCTTGGATTGTGGCCTCTCCACTCTTCCTCCAACTCTTGGATTGTGGCCTCTCCACTCTTCCTCCAGACTCTTGATTGTGGCCTCTCCACTCTTCCTCCAGACTCTTGGATTGTGCCTCTCACTCTTCCTCCAGACTCTGGATTGTGGCCTCTCCATCTTCCTCCAGACTCTTGGATTGTGGCCTCTCCACTCTTCCTCCAGACTCTGGGATTGTGGCCTCTCCACTCTTCCTCCAGACTCTTGGATTGTGCCTCTCCCTCTTCCTCCAGACTCTGGATTGTGCCTCTCCACTCTTCCTCCAGACTCTGGATTGTGGCCTCTCCACTCTTCCTCCAGACTCTTGGATTGTGGCCTCTCCACTCTTCCTCCAGACTCTGGATTGTGGCCTCTCCCTCTTCCTCCAGACTCTTGGATTGTGCCTCTCCACTCTTCCTCCAGACTCTGGATTGTGGCCTCTCCACTCTTCCTCCAGACTCTGGATTGTGGCTCTCCTCTTCCTCCAGACTCTTGGATTGTGGCCCTCTCCTCTCTCCTCAACTCTGGATTGTGGCCTCTCCCTCTTCCTCCAGATCTTGGATTGTGCCTCTCCCTTTCCCAGACTCTGGATTGTGGCCTCTCCACTCTTCCTCCAGACTCTGGGATTGTGGCCTCTCCACTCTTCCTCCAGACTCTTGGATTGTGCCTCTCCACTCTTCCTCCAGACTCTGGATTGTGCTCTCCCTCTTCCTCCAGACTCTTGGATTGTGGCCTCTCCACTCTTCCTCCAGACTCTTGGATTGTGGCCTCTCCCTCTTCCTCCAGACTCTGGATTGTGTGCCTCTCCCTCTTCCTCCAGACTCTTGATTGTGGCCTCTCCCTCTTCCTCCAGACTCTTGGATTGTGGCCTCTCCACTCTTCCTCCAGACTCTTGGATTGTGGCCTCTCCACTCTTCCTCCAGACTCTGGATTGTGGCCTCTCCCCTTCCTCCAGACTCTGATTGTGCTCTCATCTTCCTCCAGACTCTTGGATTGTGGCCTCTCCACTCTTCCTCCAGACTCTTGGATTGTGGCTCTCCACTCTTCCTCCAGACTCTTGATTGTGCCTCTCCACTCTTCCTCCAGACTCTTGGATTGTGGCCTCCACTCTCCTCCAGACTCTGGATTGTGTCTCTCCGCTCTTCCTCCAGACTCTGGATTGTGCCTTCCCTCTTCCTCCAGACTCTGGATTGGCCTCTCCACTCTTCCTCCAGACTCTTGGATTGTGACCTCTCACTCTTCCTCCAGACTCTTGGATTGTGGCCTCTCCCACTCTTCCTCCAGACTCTTGGATTGTGCCTCTCCAGCTCTTCCTCCAGACTCTTGGATTGTGCCTCTCCACTCTTCCTCCAGACTCTTGGATTGTGCCTCTCCACTCTTCTCCAGACTCTTGGATTGTGGCCTCTCCACTCTTCCTCCAGACTCTGGATTGTGGCCTCTCCCTCTTCCTCCAGACTCTTGGATTTGTGGCCTCTCCGCTCTTCCTCCAGACTCTGGATTGTGCCTCTCCACTCTTCCTCCAACTCTGGATTGTGGCTCTCCACTCTTCCTCCAGACTCTTGGATTGTGGCCTCTCCGCTCTTCCTCCAGACTCTTGGATTGTGGCCTCTCCACTCTTCCTCCAGACTCTTGGATTGTGCCTCTCCACTCTTCCTCCAGACTTTGGATTGTGTCCTCTCCGCTCTTCCTCCAGACTCTGGATTGTGGCCTCTCCACTCTTCCTCCAGACTCTGGGATTGTGGCTCTCCCTCTTCCTCCAGACTCTTGGATTGTGGCCTCTCCACTCTTCCTCCAGACTCTGGGATTGTGGCCTCTCCCCTCTTCCTCCAGACTCTTGGATTGTGGCCTCTCCACTCTTCCTCCAGACTCTGATTGTGGCCTCTCCACTCTTCCTCCAGACTCTTGGATTGTGGCCTCCTCTTCACTCTTCCTCCAACTCTTGGATTGTGGCCTCTCCGCTCTTCCTCCAGACTCTGGATTGTGGCCTCTTCCACTCTTCCTCCAACTCTTGGATTGTGGCCTCTCCACCTCTTCCTCCAGACTCTTGGATTGTGTCCTCTCCACTCTTCCTCCAGACTCTGGGATTGTGGCCTCTCCGCTCTTCCTCCAGACTCTTGGATTGTGAGCCTTCACCTCTTCCTCCAGACTCTTGGATTTGTAGCCTCTCCACTCTTTCCTCCAGACTCTTCGGATTGTGGCCTCTCCACTCTTCCTCCAACTCTGGATTGTGGCCTCTCCCTCTTCCTCCAGACTCTTGGATTGTGACCTCTCCGCTCTTCCTCCAGACTCTTGGATTGTGACCTCTTCCCACTCTTGTCCTCCAACTCTGGGATTGTGACCTCTCTCCACTCTCCTCCAGGCTCTTGGATTGTGGCCTCTCCACTCTTCCTCCAGACTCTGGGATTGTGGCCTCTCCACTCTTCCTCCAGACTCTGGGATTGTGGCCTCTTCACTCTTCCTCCAGACTCTTGGATTGTGGCCTCTCCGCTCTTCCTCCAGACTCTGGGATTGTGGCCTCTTCACTCTTCCTCCAGACTCTTGGATTGTGGCCTCTCCACTCTTCCTCCAGACTCTGGGATTGTGGCCTCTTCACTCTTCCTCCAGACTCTTGGATTGTGGCCTCTCCGCTCTTGCTCCAGACTCTGGAAACGTGATTTCCAATGACCTTTTGTGGCTTACCCTCCTTATGGAGTGTGTCAATGACTGCCTTCTGGAAATCTGTCAAGTCAGCAGTCTTCCCCATGATTGTGTAGCCTACTGAACCAGACTAAGGCTAGGGTCAGACTTGCGACATACATTTGCTTAATGCATGCATTATTTTCAAGTGCAAAAGTAGAAAAACGCACCCATAGGCTCCAATGCAAAATAACGCATTGCAAAAGTGCAATGCGTTTGACGCTATACATTTTTGGTAGTGCACCCAAAAATGTGGTCTGCAGCGTTTTTGGGCCTGTTATTGAAAACGCATGCGTTTTAATAACATGCGCTAAAAATGAACATAGATGTCATGGAAATGGCAAGGGGGAATAAAAGCATCCTATAATGCATCCCTCAAACGGAGGCAACCTCCCAAATGTGACCCTAACCTAAGGGACCATTTTAAACGCTAAAGGTGTTTTTTGTTAATCATTCAAATTTTCTGAGATAATGACCTTCGGGTTTTCATTAATCATCAACATTAACAGAAATAAACACATGAAGTAGATCCCTCTGTGTGTAATGACTCTATATAATAGATGTGTGTCACTTTATGTATTGAATTACTGAAATAAAGTAACTTTTTGATGACATTCTAATTCATTGAGACGTTCCTGTATATCACCTGTCGGGAGACGTCCATTCACAGATGATGGATGGACGATATCGCTGGGTTCAGGTTTTTTTTAGGTCTCTTGACCCTCTGATCGTCCTCACAAATATTACATGAGTTTACAGAATATTTTACATTTCAGGGGATCCCTCATTCAGAAAAATATCCACCAAAACATGTTGAAATAAAGCCGATGTGACGGTGATGAAGACGTCTCTGCTTATCTGAGATGGAAATGTCAAGAGCAGAAAGTTCTTTAAAAAGGAATCAATCGTAGAAAAGATAATCAGATACAATTATGCGGAGGAGATCGATGTCCCGCGGCTGCACACATCATACAAGTCCAATATCTCTTTCCCATTTTGATAATTTTCTGACTTGAAATGCCACATGTCTTTGTTAAGTCAAGTGTCCGCACAGAGAGGTCAGGCGGGTGACAGGGCGCAGGTCAGGGCCCCCGGACCCCGAGGGTTCACCTCGTCCACTTCTCAGGCAGGACAATGGAGGCCGCGTGTGCCGCGTGCACCCTCCCGGGGAGATTGTAATTAAAGCAGACTGTAAACAGAGGGGAGATCTTCATTGTCTCTGGGGCTCATTTCATTGGAGAGTTGATTAATGATGTTGGAAGGAGTAAATGAATATAGAGCTCATCTATGTCCCGGCAGCCCCTATGGGAGCAGTGGTGTGATCAGGAATATCCTGACAGGACTGGCATCAGCTGGCTGATACAGACGGACAGAAAAAACATGGCCCCTTCTTACCAGGACATCTCCAGCCTCTGCCAATGTTTTCTCTATCACTGCGGGTAATGAGTAAATCATCGACACCAGTGGAGCAGCCGAGAGCTGGTGGTGCCAAGTGCAAGCGGTATACCCTGGTGTCTCCACTGTACCGCCATATATGATACGACTCCAATGTGTGGTCTGTAACCATATAAACCATTCACACTGACTGCTGCCACACCGCCACTCACCACACTGACTGCTGCCACTCCGCCACTCACCACACTGCTGCCACACCGCCACGCACCACACTGACTGCTGCCACACCGCCACTCACCACACTGACTGCTGCCACTCCGCCACTCACCACACTGACTGCTGCCACACCACCACTCACCAAACTGACTGCTGCCACACCGCCACTCACCACACTGACTGCTGCCACACCGCCACTCACCACACTGACTGCTGCCACACCGCCACTCACCACACTGACTGCTGCCACACCGCCACTCACCACACTGACTGCTGCCACACCGCCACTCACCACACTGACTGCTGCCACACCGCCACTCACCTCACTGACTGCTGCCACTCCGCCACTCACCACACTGACTGCTGCCACTCACCACACTGACTGCTGCCACACCGCCACTCACCACACTGACTGCTGCCACACCGCCACTCCACCACACTGACTGCTGCCACACCGTCACTCAACTCACTGACTGCTGCCACACCGCCACTCACTTCACTGACTGCTGCCACACCGCCACTCACCTCACTGACTGCTGCCACACCGCCACTCTTCTTACTGATTACTGCTACACAGCCACTGAGTGGCTCCTCCCCTTCTGGGGCCCCTGTGTGCTGTCTGATCCCCCTTCCTCTCAGGGGGCCCCTGTGATCTCTGTACACCGTTCCCCCACACAGAGAAAACACCTGCGATGACTGTACAAGTGTTATGCAGTTACACCGGGCAGTTAAACGGGGCAGAAAACGGGTAAGTCATGTAAGACAAACAAACAGATACGTAATTTGTTTATTTGTGCTGCAATTATGTATTCACTATGTGAACCCCAGACTACTCATCACTACTGACCTCTCACCCACCAATACAGCTCTCCTTCCCGCTGCATCTGACCCACGCTACTCCCATCCCCCGCTCATTATCCACAATGTATCCCCTCCTTTGCACTCTCACTCCCATCCTTCTCCACCTCCTGATACCCCCGCTCATCCTCCACCCAGCAACAAAGTACTTCTCTCACCCTCCATCCTACCTAACCACCTCACCCACTCCTCTGAACTATTCCTTCACTTTCAGTCCTCCATCTCCAATCAGGCACGCCTGTTCTGTTCCCACTTAAAGGCGATAAAGGCATGCTGGTTGTATACTAGGATGAGAGTTCCTTCTTACCTTTGTACTTCCAATAAGAGGGGCAGACAGGACCCGGAGCAGCGTCTCAGATAAGCGTACACGCGTTAGGATGAAAACAATGCTGGTTTATTCCATAGATGAATGATCCAAAACATGGCATTGAAATCTTGCATGAAGCTTGTCTCTGCAGTCGCTACTTGTGGGTCAAAAAACTTTGCTTCTCCAGCTCTATGAGAATGGAACTCTCTGCAGTAAAGATGTCTCCTAATGACTGGGCAAAACAGGAAGAGACAACAGCACGTGCAGGAGCCACACCCCCATAGGCTGGACAAGGAAAGGCAGAAAGAATTGAGAGGTCTGGCCAGCAGGTGGCAGCAGAGACAAGCATCAATATAACAGATTAGACTGTAAAACAGGATTGAAACAGCACACTCCCCGTCTGGAATTCACTTTGGGGATTCCACTATTAGTCCATAACAATACCTAAACGAAGGGCATGTTAAATACAACAATTCAAATTCAAAACCAAAATGAGAAGAAAACGGCTAAAGTTCAGGTCCGGAAGCGTTCATCCCGTAGTGGCGCTCTCTACGGGCAACAGCAGAATGAGTTCGTGGATCGGCCTTGCAAAGGTCTTCGTCTCACCTTTCCTGAAGACCCTTAGCTCCACCTTCCGCACATTGCCGTCCTGGCTAGGTAGTGTCTTAGTAACAAGTCCCAGAGGCCAGTCAGTTCTTTGGGTGGTCTGATCTTTCATAAGGACCAGGTCCCCTTCCTTGATATTTGGCTTGGGATGTCGCCACTTCCTTCTTCCTTGAAGAACGGTGAGGTATTCCTTTCTCCATCGATTCCAGAAGTAGTCGGCCAAATATTGGACTCGTTTCCAGTGTCTTTGGTAGGTGTTGGCGTGAGTGAAGTCTCCGCTGGGAATTACCGCGTTGTCAATTTTTTGAGTAAGAAGGATGGTGGGAGTCAGCATGGTTGGTACCTCTGGATCCATTGTCACGGGCACGAGGGGTCTCGAATTGATGATGGCTGAGACTTCGGCTAAAAGAGTGACTAGAGTCTCGTGCGTGAGTCTTGAGGAGTTAACGTCCTTTAGCATGGAGTTCAGGATGTTGCGTGAGATCCCTATCATCCTCTCCCAGGAGCCCCCCATGTGAGAACTGTGAGGAGAATTGAAGATCCAGGTGCAACCCTTGTCTGCTAGCTGGTCTTGGATTGGCTTGGTGTCGATGTTCAGCCCTCTACATGCACCGACGAAGTTGCTGCCACGGTCGGACCTCAGCTGCTTTACTGGTCCTCTAATGGCAAAGAACCTCCTTAAGGCATTGATCAGGCAGGAAGTATCCATGGATTCTAACACCTCAATGTGAACGGCTCGAACACTCATGCAGGTGAATAGCACAGCCCACCGCTTATTGTCTGCTCGGCTGCTACGAGTTCTGCGTGAAGATACCATCCATGGTCCGAACACGTCTAGGCCCACGTAGGTGAAAGGTGGTTCCATAGAAAGTCTGTCTGCAGGCAGATCGGCCATTTGTTGGCACAGTTGCCTTCCTCTCGTTTTGCGACAATGCACACAATCATGGAGTATTTGTGCTACACGTCTCTTCATTCCAATGATCCAAAGGCCTGCCGACCGTACGGCGCCCTCTGTGATCTGTCTGCCTTGGTGTTCAGTCCTTTCATGGTGATGTCGGATCAGCAAGACTGTAACGTGGTGTTTGTTGGGAATGATGAGAGGATTTTGTTCTGCGACTCCGAAACGAGCCTGATTTAAACGACCGCCGACTCTAAGTAAGCCAAAACTGTCCATAATCGGGTTTAGATTGGCGAGAGGGCTTCTTAGTGGAATCTGCTGTTTGTTGTGTAAACAGTTCCATTCGGTGGCGAATTCGCTCTGTTGGAGGTGGCGTATTATGAGGGACTCACCATGGGAGATGTCCTCAGCAGAAAGGGGTTTGTGGCACGCATGCCAGCGATGACAGTCTCTGTTTTTTAGGTCTGTACGATAGCATCTGGCGATGTGCACTAACCTGGCGACAGTCCGGACGAGTCTTGTCCAGCTGGAGAAACGTTCAAAACGTTGGCAGCCGAGGTTGGAAGCTTCCTCTGCACTGGTGGCCAGGGTGTTGACTTCAGTTCGGACATCTGGATCGTTATCTGGATCTAGGATGCTGAAGTTTTCCTGGACACCTTCCTCCGACTGTCTCAACAGGAACTCTGGACCTGTAAGCCAAGAAGAGTTAGCAAAGGAAGATATAGACATGGGTCTAGTTGCATGATCTGCTGGATTCAGCTCCGATGGTACGTAACGCCATTGCTCTGGTTTGGAGGACCTCCTGATCCTTTCGATGCGGTTACTGACATACACATAGAATCGTCTTGATTGATTGTAGATGTAACCCAAAACGACCTTGCTGTCAGTGTAGAAGTGGACCTCATCCATTTCAATACACAGTTCTTGTAGTACGAAGTCAGCAATTTCCACTGCCAAGACGGCTCCACAGAGTTCGAGCCTGGGAATGGTATGGTCGGGCTTCGGGGCTAGCTTCGCCTTGCCGAATACCAGTCCAACGTAGCTTTGTCCGTTGGCATCCATCACCTTCAGGTATGCAACCGCTGCTATGGCTTCAGTGGAGGCGTCTGAGAAGACGTGGAGTTCTTTCCTTCCGCTAGAGGCAAGGGAGATTTTGGTGTAACATCTCGAGATGTGAATGTTGTTCAATCCGCACAACGACTGTTTCCAAGCTTCCCATTTTTGCTCTTTGTCAGAAGGGAGTGGGGTATCCCAATCCTTGACGGTTTCAGAGAATTGTCTCAACAAGGATTTGCCTTGTATAGTGATAGGCGCTACGAATCCGAGCGGGTCGAATAAGCTGTTCACTATGGAAAGGACGCCACGTTTCGTGAACGGTTTGTCTGAGCAATTTACTTGAAATCCGAAGGAGTCGGCTGCGAGATCCCATCTAATGCCGAGGCTCCTCTGCACGGGTGGGCTCTCTAGCCCCAAGTCAATGTCCTTGAATCCAGGGGCGTGGTCGCCCGAGTCAAAGGCTCTCATTACGGCTGGGCTGTTTGAAGCGATTTTGTGTAGCCTAAGTTTTGCCTGGGCCAGCATACTTTGGGTCCTTTTGAGCAAATCAATGGCTGCTTCCTCGGTGGGTAGTGATTTGAGCCCGTCATCTACGTAAAAGTCTTTTTCAACAAAGTCTCTCGCGTCTGTGCCATACTCGGACTCTCCCTCTGACGCGGTTCTTCGGAGACCATAGGTTGCTACTGCGGGTGAAGGGCTGTTCCCGAAAACGTGGACCCTCATTCGATATTCCACCATCTCTTTATTGGTGTCATTGTCCTTGTACCACAGAAATCTGAGGAAATTCCGGTGATCCTCCCTGACTAGGAAACAGTGGAACATCTGTTCGATATCAGCAGTGATGGCGACAAGTTCTTTTCTGAACCTCAGCAACACTCCTACTAAGTTGTTTGTTAGGTTGGGGCCGGTGAGGAGAACATCGTTAAGGGATACGCCTCCGTGTTTGGCGCTGGAGTCAAAGACAACCCTGATTTGGTTCGGTTTCCGTGGGTGGTATACACCAAATGAAGGCAGATACCAGCACTCTTCACTCTCCTTAAGGATGGAGCGGGTTCCACGTGGTTATTGCGAAATATCTTGTCCATGAAGGCCACGATATGTTCCCTCATCTCAGGCTTGTTGTTCATTGAACGCTGCAGAGAGTTAAATCTGGTCTGAGCTTGGTCTCGGTTGTTTGGGAGTCTTACCCTGGTGGATCGGAAGGGTAGTGGAGAGACCCAGTGGTTGGTTTCGTTTTTAGAGAACGTACGGTCCATTATCTCGATGAACTCTCTGTCCTCCACTGACAAGGCTACCTTATCGTCGTCCTTGGTCGTGTGAAAGACTGATCTTCCTAAGTTGTCGGAACGCAGGGAAGAAGCGACGTCGAGTAGCTGTATTGAGTCTGGGGGCTTCTCCTTCACTTCATAGTGATGAGGACATGGTCTTAGGCAGGTTGTGCGCCCATCTCCATGCACGTAGGTCCTGAAGGAGTCGATTTCTGATCGATCAACACACACATTTCCTATGACTACCCATCCCAAGTCCAGTCTCTGGGCGTATGGTGCATAGTCGGGTCCATTGCACTGTTGTCGCACCTTGTGTACCTCAGGTTGTCTCTGCCGAGCAGGAGTAGAATGTCCGCGTTGTTATCTATAGGTGGGATAACGCTCGCGAGGTGTTTCAGGTGTGGCTGATGAAGTGCAGCTTCTGGGGTAGGAATTTCACTCCTATGGCTGGGTATTTGGTCACATTCAACGAGCGTTGGTAGAGGTATTTCAGTCTTCCCGTTGATAGGAGAAGCAATGAATCCCCGGGCTCTTCTGCCGTTAGTCTCTATGCGGCCTGAGCAGGTGTTCAAGGTGTAGGGTTCTGATGGTCCACTAATTCCGAAGGCTTCAAAGAATTTGGTTCCTGCCAGGGACCGGTTGCTTTGGTCGTCTATGATGGCATACACCTTCATCGCCTTTTCTGGGCGTCCCTCGGGATAAACCTTGATGAGGCATATTCGGGCACAACATTTCTCCATTCGGCCCTCTCCACATACCTCTGAGCATGAGCAGGAAACAGTTGTGGCGGTGTCAGTCTGATTCTGTGGCTCCCCGCCATAACTTGGAGCGGGAGCGGTGGCGACTGTAGCCGGTGTGTCTCTAGCTAGCCGAGTAGGATGCATGGCTGAAATGTGCTTTTCGCTGTGGCACTCCCCACACTTGACTGTGGATTTACAGTCCTTGGCCATGTGCTCAAGTGATGCGCAGCATTTGAAGCAAATTCCAAGCTCAGTGAGGATCTTCTTGCGCTCCTGTAAGGTTTTGGATCTAAACCCCTTGCACTTGGTCAGTGAGTGTGGTTTTTTGTGGATGGGACATTCACGATTGAAAGACTTATCTCGTGGTGAGACAGTGTTCTGTTCGTCTGTGGGCGTTGCAGGTGATGGTAGTTCGGTCTTTCTAACACTCACAGCTCTCTTAGTGTCTCTGCGTTTTTGTATAGCACTTTCATACTTTGATGCTGGAGTTGCTGCAGCTGCCGAAGTGTTGGATTCTAGGAAGTCGAGGCTGGGGTCATTCCTCATCTGGGCCTGCTCATCAATGAATCTGCAGAAGTGGATAAATGGGGGAAAGGTGACGTCGTTCACTCTTTTGTACCTTGAGACTGACGTTGCCCATTTCTCCTGCAGACTGTATGGCAGCTTCACCACGATTGGATTTACTCCGTGGGCTGAATCCAGATAGCACAGCCCGGACAGACGAGGGTCTCTTTTGGCGAGCTCCAGCTCCATGAGCAGATCACTTAGGTCTTGGAGCTTGTGGACTTCCTTAAGGTTGATCTTTGAGAAATCCTGCAGTCTCTTGAATAGCGCTTTCTCTATTGCTTCCGCGCTGCCAAAGGTGCGTTCCAGCCTTTGCCATGCGGCGGCGAGACCTGCTTCTGCTTGTCCTACATAGACGGTTCTGAGGCTCTTGATACGGCTTGAAGAGCCTGGGCCCAACCACTTGATCAGGAGGTCGAGTTCCTGTTCTTCGGTTAGGTTGAGATTGGCGATGGCTGCCTTGAAGGTTGCTTTCCAGGCCCTGTAGTTCTCTGCACGATCATCGAAATTCACAAGACTAGTACTGATTAGCTCTCTGCTCACCATGAACCTGGCAAACTCGGACATGTCCGACTTCTCACCACTTGTTGCCACGATGACTCGTGATGCCCCTGGGGTGTATGGGCCGCCTGGCGTGAATGGATGAGCTGTTTCCGGGTAGAATGATGCTGCTGCAGGGTTGAGCTGTGGTTTAGCCCTTGAAGAATCTGACGAATACCGCTTGAGCTGTGAAGGTGGGCCAGGAAACGCTGGGTTGCCATCTTGTGGTGGTGACTGTGTTTGAGAGGGTATCTCTCGGCGACTGTCGTTAATTAGCTCGGGCGCCTTCGAGGGTACTGGCACCTTTTGAAGTATGTTGGGGGTTTTGGCGTCGTTGACTTGGACGGTACTGTAAACCGGGGTCGCTACAGGTACCCGGTTTAGCACATAGTCTCTGGTGCGATCGACTGGATCATCCGTTTCCAGTGGTGGCGAGTTAGCTGGATCAAGACCTTGGATCAATGCCTGCTCGAGTAGTCTTACTTTAGCTAGCGCAACCTCCTCTTCCATCTGTGACCGAAGGATCTGTATTCGAGCCTCCGCTTCTGCCCTTGCTTCTGCTTCTGCCCTTTTAGCCTCTGCTTCTGCCCTTTTAGCCTCTGCTTCTGCTTCTGCCCTTTTTTCCTCTGCCCTTGCTTCTGCCTCTGCCCTTTTTTCCTCTGCCCTTGCTTCTGCCTTTGCTTCTGCCCTTTTTTCTTCCGCTTCTCTCTCAGTGAAAGAACGTCTCACCCTGGATTCCTCTGCTATTATGCGAGCCTCTAGTATCCTGTCGCTCATGGTTGAACTTCTTGAGGATGATGACCTGGATGCCCGAGAGGAACGCTTAGATGAGGTCGATCGGTGTGATCTGGTTTCTTGCAGGTGAGAGATGCGGTGTTCGGCCTTGTTTATGGCGTGTCGGACCTTGGCATCTCTCCCTTCGTCCGTCTCTAGCGCCTTACTGAGGTCTGAAAGAGATTCATCAGAATTAAAGTCTCTTAGAAGGGTAATGTACCTTGTTGACAGTCTCTTGTATCCTTCATGGGCGGCGTTCAGCCGTTCCATAACAGATTGTAAGCTTGCGGCGTCGCCTGACGAGGGTTCAAGTCTCGACATGTAAGAGGCGACGCGTTCCCACTGTTCTTCCAGGCGTTCACTTAGCTCATCTTTCATAGCCTGATAGTTTTCAATTGCCTTTACCGTTGGTTTGTAAGAACGTTTTGGTCGGGTAACTTGGTCTGCTTGAGACGTGGGGTCTGCCTCCTGGGCTTCATTGTGGACGGTATCAGGTTGTATTTGCTCTGTTTCAGCAGTGGGAGCCTGTCCGAGGTCCTTTTCGGCCATTTTGAATAAAGGTGTACTGTCTCTTTAAAAAACTCAACTTTTGAATAGGGGTCCGAAAATCGCTGTGCGGCTCTGCGGGAACTCCCGGATGGGATCCCCAAGGTGGCTTTGACGAAACTTGGGGTTCGCAGTTCGCCGATGTGCAGTAATGAGGTATAGTGTACTGCAGGCTTATGGAGGCGATGTGGCCAGAAGGAAACCGCTGGTGCATAAAAACAGTTCTTTATAACAGTACAGGCAGAGCTAATACAAGATGTGCAGGTGGGAGAGCTTCCCTCAAGCTTGTCCAGACGTGCACTGCTGCAGGCAGACAGATACACAAGGCTTGTTGCTGGGCAGATTAATGCACAGAGGGACAGGGCACATGGAGGGCTATAGCTGGATGTTGGGCTGTAAGGCAGTTTTCTAGCTGATAGGAGCTTTTAGGCATAGTTTTTTGACTATTAGGAGCTTTCAATCAAAGTTTTTTGACTGTTCTGTTCCCACTTAAAGGCGATAAAGGCATGCTGGTTGTATACTAGGATGAGAGTTCCTTCTTACCTTTGTACTTCCAATAAGAGGGGCAGACAGGACCCGGAGCAGCGTCTCAGATAAGCGTACACGCGTTAGGATGAAAACAATGCTGGTTTATTCCATAGATGAATGATCCAAAACATGGCATTGAAATCTTGCATGAAGCTTGTCTCTGCAGTCGCTACTTGTGGGTCAAAAAACTTTGCTTCTCCAGCTCTATGAGAATGGAACTCTCTGCAGTAAAGATGTCTCCTAATGACTGGGCAAAACAGGAAGAGACAACAGCACGTGCAGGAGCCACACCCCCATAGGCTGGACAAGGAAAGGCAGAAAGAATTGAGAGGTCTGGCCAGCAGGTGGCAGCAGAGACAAGCATCAATATAACAGATTAGACTGTAAAACAGGATTGAAACAGCACAACGCCCTCCATGTAAACTCTCCTGCTCCCACCTGCTAACCTTCTCCCTGCTCCTCCTACTCGCTGGCGACATTTCCCCTAATCCCGACCCCCCCCCACCACATCCCCACAGTCACCTACACCCTACCCCCACGTCCCATAACCAACTCTCAACCTCACCATCACCCACCCTCGCAACCTGACCAACCCTAGACCCATCCTCCTAGCCCCTGCTCCTCTAATCTCCCTGCCAGGCGCACTCTGCAACGCCCGCTCAGTCTGTAATAAACTCCCAGACATCCATGAACTCTTTATTTCTAATAAACTCACATTCCTTGGCATCACAGAGACCTGGCTCACCCCCTCCGACACGGCCTCCTCTGCTGCACTATCCTAAGGCGGATTTAATCTTTCCCATACCCCCCGCCCCTCTGACAAACATGGCGGAGGTGTTGGCATACTCCTATCCGACACCTGCTCCTTCGCCCCTATTCCATTACCCCCTCTGCTGCTCTCCCATCTTTCGAAGCCCACTCTGTCCACATCTTCTCCCCCTGTAACCTCCAGCTAGCCGTCATCTACCGCCCCCCTGGATCCATCCTCACCTTCCTCAACCACTTCACCACCTGGCTACTTCATTTCCTCTCTGCTGACATCCCCACCATCATTATGGGCGATTTCAATATCCCCATTGACACTGCCCACCCAACCGCCTCTCAACTTCTTTCCCTGACCTCCTCCTTCGGGCTCTCCCAATGGTCCTCCTCTGCCACCCACAAAGAAGACCACACGCTGGATCTCATCTTTACCCGTCTTTGCTCCCTTACTAATCTCACAAACTCAACCCTTCCCCTGTCTGACCACAATCTGCTGACCTTCTCCTCCCTCACCTCCCCTACTACATCACCTCCTCTCCGCAAACTTGATCATCCCGCAGAAACCTAAAACACATTGATCTACACTCACTCTCAGAATCCCTTCTCCCTCTCGCCAACATAACATCTATACGTGACACAGATACTGCCACCACCCTCTACAACACCACATTAACCGAGGCCCTCGACCTAGCCGCCCCCATCACATACCACGCTCCATGCACTAATAGGCAACCCTGGCAAACCACCCTCACTAAAGACCTGAGACGGGCATCCAGGGTCGCCGAGAGACGATGGAAAAAAATCACGTTCCACTGAGCACTTTGCGCTGTTCAAACAGTCCCTCATCACCTTCAAGACTGCACTTACTGCCGCCAAACAAACCTTCTCATCCCTAATAACCTCCCTGGTCCACAATCCCAAACAACTTTTCAAAACCTTCAATTCCTTACTCCGCCTGCCTGCTCCCCCTCCCTCTCTTCTTATCTCTGCAGAAGACTTTGCCTCCTTCTTCAAAGAAAAGATTGACAGAATCAGAGACAGCTGTGATCCACTGTCCCCACAGCCTCCCCTTTCACCTATACTGCCCTCTACTTCCATCAACTGCTTCCCCCCTATAACTGAAGACCAGCTCTCCTCCCTCCTGTCAAAACCTCACCACCAGCGCCCACGACCCGCTCCCATCCCAGCCCTGAATCATCTTTTCAACCAATCACTCACCACCGGCACCTTCCCCTCAGCCTTCAAACACGCCTTGATCACACCCACCCTCAAAAAACCCTCCCTCGATCCCACAACTGTCTCCAACTATCGCCCTATATCTCTTCTCCCTTTCGCCTCTAAACTACTTGAACAGCATGCCCACTCTGAGCTGTCCTCTCACCTCTCCTCCAGTGGCAGCACAGTGAATCAGGTGGAGGGTCTGCAGGAGCAGTGACACAGGTGGAGGGTCTGCAGGGGCAGTGACGCAGATGGAGGGTCTGCAGGAGCAGTGATGCAGGTGGAGGATCCGCAGGGGCAGTGACGCAGGTGGAGGGTCTGCAGGAGCAGTGACGCAGGTGGAGGGTCTGCAGGAGCAGTGACGCAGGTGGAGGATCCGCAGGATGGGGCTGAATTTCAACAGTCTCAAGATGGGTGCTAAGTCAAGTATGTGATGTATACAGCATTATATGGACATAAACCACAACTCGGGGCTGAGTCTATGGAAGGGCAGTAACTAAAGCAACCCCTCACCATACCCTGGGTGGACATGCCGAGGGGAAACTCTTAAGTTAAAGGGGAGAGCAGTGCTTAGTATAGAAGAATGTGTAAAAAGCCGCAGCCATACAGAATAATGTGTACAAAGCCGCGGCCATACAGAAGAATGTGTACAAAGCTGCCATAGAGAGGAATTTGTACATAGCTGTAGCCATATAGAAGAATGTGTTCAAAGCTGCGGCCATACAGAACAATATGTACAAAGCCGCGGCCATACATAAGAATGTATACAAAGCCGCGGCCATATAGAAGAATGTGTACAAAGCTGCGGCCATATAGAAGAATATGTACAAAGCTGCGGCCATATAGAAGAATGTGTACAAAGCCGCGGCCATACAGAAGAATGTATACAAAGCCGCGGCCATATAGAAGAATGTGTACAAAGCCGCGGCCATACAGAAGAATGTATACAAAGCCGTGGCCATACAGAGGAATGTGTACAAAGCTGCGGCCATATAGAAGAATGTGTACAAAGCCGTGGCCATACAGAACAATATGTACAAAGCTGCGGCCATATAGAAGAATGTGTACAAAGCCGCGGCCATACAGAAGAATGTGTACAAACCCGCGGCCATACAGAAGAATGTGTACAAAGCCGCGGCCATATAGAAGAATATGTACAAAGCCGCGGCCATAAGGAAGAATGTGTACATAGCCGCGGCCATACAGAAGAATGTGTACAAAGCCGCGGCCATAAGGAAGAATGTGTACAAAGCCGCGGCCATAAGGAAGAATGTGTACAAAGCCGCGACCATATAGAAGAATGTATACAAAGCCGCGGCCATACAGAGGAATGTATACAAAGCCGCGGCCATATAGAAGAATATGTACAAAGCCGCGGCCATAAGGAAGAATATGTACAAAGCCGCGGCCATATAGAAGAATGTGTACAAAGCCGCGGCCATATAGAAGAATGTGTACAAAGCGCGGCCATAAGGAAGATGTACAAAGCCGTGGCCATACAGAGGAATGTGTGCAAAGCTGCGGCCATATAGAAGAATGTTTACAAAGCTGCGACCATACAGAGGAATGTGTACAAAGCTGCGGCCATATAGAAGAATGTATACAAAGCTGCGACCATACAGAGGAATGTATACAAAGCTGCGACGATACAGAGGAATGTGTACAAAGCCGCCACCATACAGAAGAATGTGTAGAAAGCCGCGGCCATACAGAGGAATGGTTATAAAGCCACGGCCATAAAGAAGAATGATTACAAAGCTGTGGCCAGACGGTATAAGTATCCTGTGTGTCTAAGCAAGCTGTGGCAATTTGGTAGCCGAAAGTGCAATATAGTATTGTTATTGGTGAGGACAGTGGAAGAAATGAGTGTGAGTCATGAGTGTCACATCGCCATTGGACTCGGTGGCCGGTGTTCCTGCCTCGGTCACTGGGAGGAGCCGGATTCCTTCGGCGGATGGCACCGGTGATAGGAGGGCCTTGTCCTCATATGGACCTGCTCCTGCGACGTCTGCCTCTGTCGCTGAGCGCCGCTGTGTTTCTCCTTTGGGTGGTGTTGGTCGCAGAGGAGCGGGCCCTGCAGAGGTGTCCGTTAGGCGCAGCCTTCGTTCTTCTGTCAGAAGTGGGATGGTTGGTGGCAGTCGTGCATCTCCATCTGGCCTGGATCTAGGGACGGTCCGGATGAGGTCATCAGGCTGTGAGCTCCAGACTATGGGGGGTAACCGCACCCTTCAAATACATTGGAGCCAGGCTTGCAGGCCGCCAGCTATAGTTTTGGTTTCCCAGTGATATAGTGTGTGTAGTTTTGTCTCTGACCTGGCCTGGATTTCTGACTCTGCTTCTTCCTGCGATTTTGTACTTTCGCTGCCCTCTCAGTTTTGACTCGGACTTCTGACTTCATTTTTCGGGTCTCGAGTTTTTCCCCTGGCGACCTTCCTGCTCGGTTGCTCATATAGGCAGCTACCCCTGGGCTCTGCTGTAATTTCAGATCCCTGTATAGGGGTTAAGGGTCTCGGGGTTTCTCGGGGTGCTGCCTTACCAGCAGCTCGGCCTCACAGCGATGGTCGTCACAATGAGAGATTGTGAGTGGAGACTGTACGGACCTGGCATATTGCCTCCTGTAAGACCAATGTAACCATCAAAGCTGCTGCCTCTTGGCCCATGGTTTCTCTTGGGAGAGTAATGTGAGGGTCTCGCATGTCTGTCATCACATCACCCAACACGGCTGCCGGCTCTCCGGACAGGAGAGTGTCAGCTGCATGTCTTTCTATGCTCCTGTCCGGAGAGCGCGCGGCTGTGACGAGTAATGTGATGGCAGACATGCGAGACCCTCACATCGCTCTCAAAAACAGAACCCGGCCTTATTCCTATGTGTCTGACTGGGGATGTTTACACCATGAGACCAGGGCTGCAGCATCCATTGGACAAGGTGAGCCTTTTGCTCAGGCGGCAAGGAGGCAGGGGAGCGGCAATGCTGCAGGGGGGCGGCCCCTGCACAGAAAGACTTCCTGCTTGCTGTCCGCCGCTTGCCGCTGCCTGCCTCCACAACCATAACATAAGGGAAATGCACAGAACGCCGCTCCACCGCCAATGGTAGCACCCCCCCGCTGTTCACTCCCGCACCCCCACACCCCCCCCCGACTGACAGCACTCTCCCCCATCCTCACTCCCACGCCGGGACTGACCGCACCCCTCCCACCCCCCTTCCCCCCTCTCCTAGGCTCAGGCATCCCTGCATGAGACCTTATCAGATATAAAATGGTCTAAAATCAGTGCAACATTATTCTCCCAACCAGGGGCTTTCCTGGAAATCTCTGAGTGGAGCCAACATACGAACATAGACCCTCAGTACTGACACCTGCCCCAACATGTAATGTGGAGGATTGTACCCGGAGCACAGGACGGTCCCAGATCTGGACGAGGCAATGAAGCAGAATGTTATAAATATTGTTGGAATATCGACCTCCGAGGAGCAAGGAACAAACTTGTAATATGTCTTAACTGCACCAAGGCTCCTCAGTCCCACCATGATGGGACCCCAGCAGCCGGTCTCCACCTCAGACATATCAATATGGAGAACTTTACATCGATGTTTCACGAATTCTCCTTTATCCAAAAGATTAAAAATCACTTTGTGGCAGAATATGGCCACTAAACATCAAGACAATCAGCGGATAAAGCTGTGAATGTTAAGTGCCTGAAATAATCATATTAAGCAAAACAATTATTTGCACAGAGAAATCGGATAAATAACATTTGGAGATTTACATCCGTAAAAGGTCTTAAAATTCAACCACCGCAGCTGGTGAAGATGGAGATAGTCCGGGGCGGATCTGTGATTATGTCTGTAATTACCGGGATTATTGTCTTGTGTAGACTCTGGGGCTGAGGGGATCAGAGCACATTAATTCTCAATATCAAATCGTCGTCCTCATTAAAAAAAACAAAGTCTTTTGTGTCTTTGTGGATGAAACAATTATGAAGTATCCAGTTACTTTAGTAAATTTAATATAGAATCTCCGAATTGAAGACGCCTGTAAAGTTCTGTCCGTAACAAGTGACACAGCAGAAAAAAACTTTGCAACAATGTTGCTGATTTTGCAAACTTTCTGCAAGTTTCCGTCTTTGTAAATGTTGCCATTGATAAGATATCACGATTTACAATTCAGAGTGGATGTGGATTTACCAAATCTGTATTAAAAAATACAGGAGCCTCTCAATGAATTCAGGAATATAAACCTTGGTGGGTCATGTTTTACAAGCGCATCTCAATGAATTAGAATATACTTAAAAAAGTTCATTTAGTTCAGTAATTCAATACATAAAGTGAAACACATATATTATATAGAGTCACTACACACAGAGGGATCTATTTCATGTGTATATTTATGTTACTGTTGATGATTAATGAAAACCCAAAGGTCATTATCTCAGAAAATTAAAGTAGGGAGGATGAAGGGTCTGAAAGATAAAATATGACCTAAATAGATATCAGAGGCTTCACCTTGTGTGGTTGTGAGAGTCACAACCACTATAAAAGCAGATCACGGCTACTGCAGTCCCAGCGTGGTGCATATAGAGGAGGAGGATGAAGGGTCTGAGAGATAAAATATGACCTAAATAGGTATCAGAGGCTTCACCTTGTGTGGTTGTGAGAGTCACAACCACTATAAAAGCAGATCACGGCTACTGCAGTCCCCAGCGTGGTGCATACAGTATAGAGGAATGAGGATTGTGGACTGATGTCGCTCGTCCCTCTCAATCATTGCTCACCATAGTTTGTGTTGTCCTTGCAAAGTAACGAGGTTACCCCGAGTGCGGTCGGTGGCCTACATGAAGGGGCCTTTTCATTTCCTCGTTATCCCCTCGTTAGTGGGGACATAACACAATTACATAATTCGATTTACAATCTGGAGCACAATGACGTGATCCGGACCCTGTGACAGGCGTTGATGGATCTATTCCTCCTGTACAAATGATCCCATCATCCCATACACGGCATCACCCTCATTTCCATAAGGTTTCCTCATCGTTATTGTGTTTCCCGTCTCCCTCTTTGTTCACCCTGAGTATTTTGTCATTTTGCACCATTAGATATTCACATATTAATTGTCATCTACCCCATTTGTCATTGAGTTCACTCGCTAATTGGGGAGCAAAGTTCCATTTGGTATTTTTAATTGATGTGTTTTACATCAAGGAAGAGAAAGGGAAAAAAACAGGATAAAGAAGATATAATGAAAGAAGAGAAGATGATGAGAGAGAAAAATAAGGTGAAAAGCTCATGGGTCCCGATGCAAAAGCTTCAACGGGGCCCCCAATTATTACAGATCTGTAGTAGCAATAGTCTTTTTCTATAGGTCAAAGGGACTTTTGGGGCCCCGGTGCGGTTGCAAACCCTGCACCTATTGTAGTTATACCCCTGGGCGAAGACATGACACACGGCCTAAAATCGTCTATTGTTGTTAGTTTTCTCTCTAAAACCACATTTTTTTTGTTAAAATGACTTTTACCACCTTACGTGCACGTGGACGCTCAGCTGGGGAGAGTGTGCATGTGTCTTCACTTGTCATGCACAGGACAACGAGGGGGAAAAGGACTCCCTGACGCTAAGGGCAAAGGGGAAATGGTGACTCCTAGAAACACTAGAGCTGAGAGCTGGCTCCCCTGACAACCCTATACAGTCTCCGCAACTATCGCCGAGCAGGATACCTTGTCCCTGTCTGTCCCTCAGCTAACACTACTTAGGGATCAGACAGGGTGAACACTGGTCAACCCAGCTAACAACTAAAGGAAAACACCAGGGAAACAAACAGAGGGAAGGAGAAACATTTGGCTGAAAGGAGAGCCAGACAGCAAACTATACATGAAGTCCACGCCGCACTGCTGAGCCAGGAAGCTACACCAACTCCAAACACATTATCACCAGCAATGCAACATGGGAGCCAAGGGGTATAAATAGAGACAGGTGAAGGTAGGCAAGTAGGAAATCAGCTGGGTCCTAGTGACCTCCAGCCATCATCAAGCAGAGAAATACCTATTAAAGGGACAGAACCACAATTCAGGATATTGACTGTTTGGCCAGACGCTGCAACCTTCTGCGAGTGGCCCCGACAGGCTCGTCTGTGTCTCGTGATACACCTGTGACAACAGTGATGTGAGTTACCCTGCAGCTTATCTCCTATGGTAATTAAAGGATAGGACATAGTGACTGAACATGCCGATCCTTATCATCATCTGTCTGCCCCCCTACACATCGGGTGTTGGTTTCAGCTGACTTTAAAGGAGTTTTCCGTATAAAAGTTTATACTTGACACTATGGATCCACGTCTGGTCCTTCATCTTTCTTTATGTTGGTGACATGAAGACTACAGGTCATGACTGTCACTATTACTGGGCTCAGTGCGTATACTAATGGGGTTGGTAGCGATTAGCTGCAGCGGTCACATTTCTCTGCAAAGACAACACTGGAGCGGCAGTGGCTCATTTTGGTATTTTTAAGCAGCGAACCCCTATTAAATAATGCACAGACCCTTTTAATCTAATTCATATGTCTACTTTAATTGTCTCAACACATCAGTCTGGAGTTTCGGCTTCTGAGCTCAAAAATGATCCAGATGGAAGAATGTCTTAAGTGGGGACCACAGGGCTCTGACCTGCGCACTGTGTTCAATGTCTTTATCAATGATCTGGATGAACTGATTACATTTGTTGATGACGCAAAGCTGGCAGGGATAATAGCTAATATAGAGGAGTGAGCGAGGATTCAACAAGAGCTAAACACACTGGAAGAGTAAACAGTAACTAACGCAATGGGTTATACCAGGGAGAAATGCTAAGTCCTACATCTGGGCAAGAACAATGAAAAGAGCATCTACATAATGGGGGAATAGGGCAAAGCAACAGCATAGAGTTTTTAGTTATTTAATGTAGCAGAGCTGAGAAAGCTAACCCTGCCCACTCCACAAGGAACCCCGCCCACATAACAACTAACAATGCCCAAAACCACAATGAACCCTGCCCACACCACAAGGAACCACGCCCACATAACAACTAACCCCACCCACATAACAATGAACAACACCCACACCACAACTAACTCTGCCCACATCACAACTAACCCCACCCACACAATAATGAAAAACGCCCACACCACACGAACAACACCCACATAACAACTAACCCTGCCAAAATCACAATGAACCACACCTACACCAGGCCTCTATGTAACACTGTGTGCAGAGAGTGAGCTGCTTATCACAGGAGGGGGGTGTGCCGACTAGCAGGTACACTCTGCTGTAGTCATGATAACCTCCTGCTGCTAAAACGATCAGTGCAAGTAAGTTTGATAAGAGACACATCACTGAGATCTGTGTTTTGACCCCTACATCACGCTGTCCTCAGATTACATAGCAAAAACCTGCTGACAGATTCCCTTTAAGAAAAGTTGTACAAAAAGTGTAAAAAGTGTGGTCCCTACTACGAGGGGTGTCCCTTGAAGAAGGAGGTGAAGGCCGAGATATCCAAAAACAGCGAACAAATCCATCTTCTATGGGCGAACATCCAGATCTGCTGGTACATGTGACCTTGAGGGGCCGCGCCATGTCCTCATCACATCGTAACAGTATAAATTATTTATTGTACATTAATGGAACAATTATTGTCAACTAATAAAAGCTTCGAACAAAGTGGAAACACAAAATATTACAATGACAATGGCCGCGGCCTCGCCAAGTGTCTTCCTAATCGCTGTGAATTTGCTCCTTTTTTGATATTTTCCACCAATTAAGAGGATTAAATGGCCGCATTGTCCCCCGTTGGCCGTGAACGGGATGTTTGCACAACACTCGAAAGTTACAAAGTATCACAGAGGCTCATACTGAAAACAAATCGGAAGTTAACTGGAATCGGATATAAAAGTCTTTTGTTCTGGAATTAAACAAAAAAGAAAAAGCAATTGGCCGCTCGGCTGCTCGCTTTCCTCGTCCAGCTGCCCCCCTGAATTGCTTATCTTTGTAACAAAAGAGCCGGGACAGGATAATTTGGTGTGTGATCACTGACACTCCCTCGTCTTTTGTTCCCCCATCAAACCTAATATCCCCAGCCCAGATGGGTTAATACATAATGCAGACATGTCAGTAATTGGCCCCCTCAGATATAGAGCCCCGCCGCTGTGATCTGCTATTAGGGGTCAGTAAAGCAGCCCCTTCCACCTAATTAAACACAGCTTTCAATCCTCCTTCCCAAATGATGTTCTGCCTCCAAAGTCACAAATCGCACATGAGCCTCTACCTGTGGCTGCGGTGTAACTCTCTTATGGGACGAGCATCTCCTCCTTCCTCAGGCGACAGCATCAAATCCCCGGGCCCCTGGGGGACCCCCAGCTAATAAATTACAGCTTGATACTGTGAATTAAAAGGCAAAAATTGGCTGTTAATAAACCCCCTGACTGGTTATTCATTCACATCACCCAACATGAAAGGGACGCTCTGCTCCTCTCTTCTTATTTTAACAAACTGAGCAGAATACGGTTACACCGGGATTACATCAACTTTGCTTTTGTGGTTAAAGTGTGATCCGTGTAAGCTCGAGTGATTAATTGGACGGTATAGATCGTGCAAGGCGAGGGGCTCAATACAAGGGAACCATAGACTTAGATCTAATTGTCTCTGCTATGTCTAATTATATAAAACAAAACAATAAAAAAGAACTTTACACTTCAAGCTCCGGCTGTCAATTTTATAACTGCAAATGGTGCAATCAATGGTGCAATCAATGGTGCAATCAATGTGAAAATGGAGCCACAAGAGCGTCATACATGACCTGTCATAGGGTGTGATGCTGATGGCAGTGGGACCGTGATGAAATGTAAATAACACATTGGGAACCGAGGTGTTCAGAGCATTGAAAAAAGAGACAAAAATCTCATCAAACATTGGTGTAACTGCAGAGCGGCCTGTATAATAAGATACTTTTTGAGTTCATCAACTCTCCTTTTTTGGGGGAATGTTTACAGTTAGTTCTGAGCACCGACATTGGTGGTAGAGACAGAGACTATTCTTACCTATATTGTAATGTTACCATATCCCCCCATTCACCAGACAGAGGCCAGAGGTGTCGACTATATACGTGCCAGGGTTTATAAATGTGATGGTATATGTGTCAGCTCTGTATGAGTGACTGTGTATATGTGATTTATATGTGCCCATATCTGTGTCCAGCTCTATATCTGTCCCCGTATCTGTGTCCAGCTCTATATCTGTCCCCGTATCTGTGTCCAGCTCTATATCTGTCCCCGTATCTGTGTCCAGCTCTATATCTGTCCCCGTATCTGTGTCCAGCTCTATATCTGTCCCCGTATCTGTGTCCGGCTCTATATCTGTCCCCGTATCTGTGTCCAGCTCTATATCTGTCCCCGTATCTGTGTCCGGCTCTATCTCTGTGCCTCGCTCTGTGTATGTGTTCATATCTGTGCCCGGCTCTATGTATGTGGCCAGTTCTGTATATTTGCCCAGATATGTGCCCGGCTCTGAATCTGTGTCCAGCTCTATATCTGTCCCCATATCTGTGTCCAGCTCTATATCTGTCCCCGTATCTGTGTCCAGCTCTATATCTGTCCCCATATCTGTGTCAAGCTCTATATCTGTCCCCGTATCTGTGTCCAGCTCTATATCTGTCCCCGTATCTGTGTCCAGCTCTATATCTGTCCCCGTATCTGTGTCCAGCTCTATATCTGTCCCCATATCTGTGTCCAGCTCTATATCTGTCCCCATATCTGTGTGCAGCTCTATATCTGTCCTCGTATCTGTGTCCAGCTCTATATCTGTCCCCATATCTGTGTCCAGCTCTATATCTGTCCCCGTATCTGTGTCCGGCTCTATCTCTGTGCCTCGCTCTGTGTATGTGTTCATATCTGTGCCCGGCTCTATGTATGTGGCCAGTTCTGTATATTTGCCCAGATATGTGCCCGGCTCTGAATCTGTGTCCAGCTCTATATCTGTCCCCATATCTGTGTCCAGCTCTATATCTGTCCCCGTATCTGTGTCCAGCTCTATATCTGTCCCCATATCTGTGTCCAGCTCTATATCTGTCCCCGTATCTGTGTCCAGCTCTATATCTGTCCCCGTATCTGTGTCCAGCTCTATATCTGTCCCCGTATCTGTGTCCAGCTCTATATCTGTCCCCGTATCTGTGTCCAGCTCTATATCTGTCCCCGTATCTGTGTCCAGCTCTATATCTGTCCCCATATCTGTGTCAAGCTCTATATCTGTCCCCGTATCTGTGTCCAGCTCTATATCTGTCCCCATATCTGTGTCCAGCTCTATATCTGTCCCCATATCTGTGTCCAGCTCTATATCTGTCCCCGTATCTGTGTCCAGCTCTATATCTGTCCCCATATCTGTGTCCAGCTCTATATCTGTCCCCGTATCTGTGTCCGGCTCTATCTCTGTGCCTCGCTCTGTGTATGTGTTCATATCTGTGCCCGGCTCTATGTATGTGGCCAGTTCTGTATATTTGCCCAGATATGTGCCCGGCTCTGAATCTGTGTCCAGCTCTATATCTGTCCCCATATCTGTGTCCAGCTCTATATATGTCCCCATATCTGTGTCCAGCTCTATATCTGTCCCCATATCTGTGTCCAGCTCTATATCTGTCCCCGTATCTGTGTCCAGCTCTATATCTGTCCCCGTATCTGTGTCCAGCTCTATATCTGTCCCCGTATCTGTGTCCAGCTCTATATCTGTCCCCGTATCTGTGTCCAGCTCTATATCTGTCCCCGTATCTGTGTCCAGCTCTATATCTGTCCCCATATCTGTGTCAAGCTCTATATCTGTCCCCGTATCTGTGTCCAGCTCTATATCTGTCCCCATATCTGTGTCCAGCTCTATATCTGTCCCCATATCTGTGTCCAGCTCTATATCTGTCCCCGTATCTGTGTCCAGCTCTATATCTGTCCCCGTATCTGTGTCCAGCTCTATATCTGTCCCCGTATCTGTGTCCAGCTCTATATCTGTCCCCGTATCTGTGTCCAGCTCTATATCTGTCCCCGTATCTGTGTCCAGCTCTATATCTGTCCCCATATCTGTGTCAAGCTCTATATCTGTCCCCGTATCTGTGTCCAGCTCTATATCTGTCCCCATATCTGTGTCCAGCTCTATATCTGTCCCCGTATCTGTGTCCAGCTCTATATCTGTCCCCATATCTGTGTCCAGCTCTATATCTGTCCCCATATCTGTGTGCAGCTCTATATCTGTCCTCGTATCTGTGTCCAGCTCTATATCTGTCCCCATATCTGTGTCCAGCTCTATATCTGTCCCCGTATCTGTGTCCGGCTCTATCTCTGTGCCTCGCTCTGTGTATGTGTTCATATCTGTGCCCGGCTCTATGTATGTGGCCAGTTCTGTATATTTGCCCAGATATGTGCCCGGCTCTGAATCTGTGTCCAGCTCTATATCTGTCCCCATATCTGTGTCCAGCTCTATATCTGTCCCCGTATCTGTGTCCAGCTCTATATCTGTCCCCATATCTGTGTCCAGCTCTATATCTGTCCCCGTATCTGTGTCCAGCTCTATATCTGTCCCCGTATCTGTGTCCAGCTCTATATCTGTCCCCGTATCTGTGTCCAGCTCTATATCTGTCCCCGTATCTGTGTCCAGCTCTATATCTGTCCCCGTATCTGTGTCCAGCTCTATATCTGTCCCCATATCTGTGTCAAGCTCTATATCTGTCCCCGTATCTGTGTCCAGCTCTATATCTGTCCCCATATCTGTGTCCAGCTCTATATCTGTCCCCATATCTGTGTCCAGCTCTATATCTGTCCCCGTATCTGTGTCCAGCTCTATATCTGTCCCCATATCTGTGTCCAGCTCTATATCTGTCCCCGTATCTGTGTCCGGCTCTATCTCTGTGCCTCGCTCTGTGTATGTGTTCATATCTGTGCCCGGCTCTATGTATGTGGCCAGTTCTGTATATTTGCCCAGATATGTGCCCGGCTCTGAATCTGTGTCCAGCTCTATATCTGTCCCCATATCTGTGTCCAGCTCTATATATGTCCCCATATCTGTGTCCAGCTCTATATCTGTCCCCATATCTGTGTCCAGCTCTATATCTGTCCCCGTATCTGTGTCCAGCTCTATATCTGTCCCCGTATCTGTGTCCAGCTCTATATCTGTCCCCGTATCTGTGTCCAGCTCTATATCTGTCCCCGTATCTGTGTCCAGCTCTATATCTGTCCCCGTATCTGTGTCCAGCTCTATATCTGTCCCCATATCTGTGTCCAGCTCTATATCTGTCCCCATATCTGTGTCCAGCTCTATATCTGTCCCCGTATCTGTGTCCAGCTCTATATCTGTCCCCATATCTGTGTCCAGCTCTATATCTGTCCCCGTATCTGTGTCCGGCTCTATATCTGTCCCCATATCTGTGTCCAGCTCTATATCTGTCCCCGTATCTGTGTCCAGCTCTATATCTGTCCCCGTATCTGTGTCCAGCTCTATATCTGTCCCCGTATCTGTGTCCAGCTCTATATCTGTCCCCATATCTGTGTCAAGCTCTATATCTGTCCCCGTATCTGTGTCCAGCTCTATATCTGTCCCCATATCTGTGTCCAGCTCTATATCTGTCCCCGTATCTGTGTCCGGCTCTATCTCTGTGCCTCGCTCTGTGTATGTGTTCATATCTGTGCCCGGCTCTATGTATGTGGCCAGTTCTGTATATTTGCCCAGATATGTGCCCGGCTCTGAATCTGTGTCCAGCTCTATATCTGTCCCCATATCTGTGTCCAGCTCTATATCTGTCCCCATATCTGTGTCCGGCTCTATATCTGTCCCCATATCTGTGTCTGACTCTATATCTGTGCCCCACTCTGTGTATGTTCTGGGATCTGTATATATGCCGGTATATGTGTCTGGCTTTGCATCTGTGATTGTATAAGTGCCTGGCTCTATATACTTGACTGTTTGACTGTGTATCTGTGCCAGGCTGTGTATCTGTGTCCGGCTGTGTATTTGTGTTCAGCTCTGTTTATGTGTCTGTATATGTGCCTGGCTTTGTATATGTGACTGTATATGTGCTCGACTCTGTATATATACCCAGCTCTGTATATTTGACTGCACATGTGCTCGGCTCTGTATATGTGCTCATCTCTGTTTATATACCCGGCTCTGTATATGTGACTATAAATGTACTCGGCTTTGTATCTGTGACTGTATATATGGCCGGTTCTGTATATGTGACTGTATTTGTGCCCAGCTCTGTATATGTGCTTGGCTCTGTATATGTGACTGTATATGTGCCCAGCTCTGTATATGCTCTCGGCTCTGTATATGTGACTGTATATGCACTCGACTCTGTATATGTGACTGTACATGTGCTCTGCTCTGTATATTTGACTTTACATGTACTCGGCTCTGTCTATGTGACTGTACATGTGCTCAGCTCTGCATATATACCCGGCTCTGTATATGTGCTCGGCTCTGTATATGTGACTGTATATGTGCCCAGCTCTGTATATGCTCTCAGCTCTGTATATGTGACGGTATATGCGCTCGACTCTGTATATGTGACTGTACATGTGCTCCGCTCTGTATATGTGACTGTACATGTGCTTGGCTCTGTATATGTGACTTTACATGTACTCGGCTCTGTCTATGTGACTGTATATGTGCTCGGCTCTGTATATGTGCTCGGCTCTGTATATATACCCGGCTCTTTATATGTGACTTTACATGTACTCGGCTCTGTCTATGTGACTGTATATGTGCCCGGCTCTGTATATGTGCTCGGCTCTGTATATGTGCTCGACTGTGTATATATACCTGGCTCTGTCTATGTGACTGTATATGTGCTCGGCTCTGTATATGTGCTCAGCTCTGTATATATACCCGGCTCTGACTGCCCATGTGCTCAGCTTTATATCTGTGACTGTATATGTGCTCGGTTCTGTATATGTGACTGTATATGTGCTTGGCTCTGTATATGTGACTGCACATGTGCTCAGCTCTGTATATATACCCAGCTCTGACTGTACATGTGCCCGGCTTTATATCTGTGACTGTACATGTGCCCGGCTTTATATCTGTGACTGTATATGTGCTTGGCTCTGTATATGTGACTGCACATGTGCTCAGCTCTGTATATATACCCAGCTCTGACTGTACATGTGCCTGGCTTTATATCTGTGACTGTACATGTGCCCGGCTTTATATCTGTGACTGTATATGTGCTCGGCTCTGTATATGGGACTGTATATGTGCCCAGCTCTGTATATGCTCTCAGCTCTGTATATGTGACGGTATATGCGCTCGACTCTGTATATGTGACTGTACATGTGCTCGGATCTGTATATGTGACTGTATATGTGCTCGGCTTTATATCTGTGACTGTATATGTGCTCGGCTCTGTATATGGGACTGTATATGTGCCCAGCTCTGTATATGCTCTCAGCTCTGTATATGTGACGGTATATGCGCTCGACTCTGTATATGTGACTGTACATGTGCTCGGATCTGTATATGTGACTGTACATGTGCCCGGCTTTATATCTGTGACTGTATATGTGCTCGGCTCTGTATATGGGACTGTATATGTGCCCAGCTCTGTATATGCTCTCAGCTCTGTATATGTGACGGTATATGCGCTCGACTCTGTATATGTGACTGTACATGTGCTCGGATCTGTATATGTGACTGTACATGTGCCCGGCTTTATATCTGTGACTGTATATGTGCTTGGCTCTGTATATGGGACTTTTGATTTAAATGGTCTCTTCTTTCTGCATTCATCACCTACTTCTTCTCTGTGGTTGTATAGCGGCAGTCGTGTTCACCTGTTCGCTCAGCGTCATCTGAAGCTCAGGCTTTTGCTTTCTGTCTCCCTCACGTTTCATGCAGGACAGAGCAACAGACCAGGGAGGAAAATAAAATGAGACGTATTCTTGTGGTCACACTGGAAAAGTGCGATGTGTGAGGATGGATGAAGCAATGTCGATTGCAGGTGACTAACGGTTCCGCACCTCCCCACAGTCTGCCAGGACCATCGAGCTTCTTCATGAGGCGCTGATGATATCTGAAGCTTCCATGTCTGTTCACACATGTAGAGCGGCCTGTAGATTATCCTACAATGCTGAGATCTGTAGGACTCTTAAGGCCCCGCTACACGCTACGATATAGTTAACAATATTGTTGCAACGTCACCAGTTGTATGACATTGCTGCGACCTCGAAATGACATCGTAGCGTGTGACACGTAGTAACGACCAACGATAAGTTGGATGATCGTTGATTAATGGACTGGACCATAAATGTATCATCTGCCGATCGTTGGGCCTGCAGCATCGGCGTGTGTGACTTTGGCTATTCAGAACTGATGGACGTAGGCGACCAAACGACCGCAAGTATCGTTCACTTGTCGCGGAATCGTTGCTGCGTCGTTCAATATATCCGCACATCTGACACCTCACCAGCGATCAGTAAACGATGTTCCAGCCATCCCGGCCAGATTGGATTGTTGGTGGGATCGCTGGGACATCGTAGCGTGTAACGGGGCCTTTAGTCTATAGGATGTCCCTTCGTGATCAGCACGGTGACCTATGAGGATCACAAGATCCCCGGCGTTCACTCCAGAGCTCATTCTGCTGTTTGTTACTTCACTTGTGCTGACTTTTAGGCTTCTATTTAGCAGGGGTTTGGGGGTTTCTCCCATTCCGAAAACCATAAATATAACAGAACCCAGAACAGTCACCAGGGAATAGAAACACCAATGATGCCCTCGTCTGTGCCCACAATGAGGCCTGACACAGGTGTGAACCTGGAGTGGCTGATGACCTGGGACAATGGTCGTATATGTGGGATTATCAGGCTAGATTTCCACCATCAGCTTTTGGTGACTATTTGT
The DNA here is from genome assembly GCA_033576535.1 of Allobates femoralis. Classification (NCBI taxonomy): domain Eukaryota; kingdom Metazoa; phylum Chordata; class Amphibia; order Anura; family Aromobatidae; genus Allobates; species Allobates femoralis. Next base: position 37,153,821 of record JARQOC010000009.1, read on the forward strand.
TGCAGAGTTTTTGCACCTCTCATGTACATTAGGTCACTTGCAGTTTTATCTCATTTCTGACTTTGCAGCTTTTGTCTCTTTTTGCTTTGTCATGTTTTAAATAAAGCTGCTTTGTTTTTTTATACTCCCTGGTATTTGCCTTTTACAAACCATTAATGAGATATTTCGGTGCTGATTACTTGTGTTTTTGATGTTTCTGCCCCAGAAAAGGACTAAAGACGTATATACATTTTTTACCTGCAGATTTTCTGCATCTAATGGAAGTTTATGGGGAAAATCTGCGCGGAAAACTCATCGTTCTCCCAGGAGAAAGTGACATGGATCTGACACATTAACCGCAGGTCAGTATACACTGAGAATTCTATATGGACATACGTGTTGCAGTTCCTGGATACACAGTATAGATCCATCTTCGCTGCACGAGTCGTCACTTTTCCCTGCAGATTTCCCCCTCTGCAATGTGAAATGTGAAGTTTGCAGCTCGTGGCCGGATTTCGGTCAGCGCTGATGTTCCGCAGCAGATCCGCGTGCGTGTACCGTTACAATTTAGGAGAGTTTCCCGTCTTCTGGGCCGGATCCTTACAGCCGCTTTGTGCTGATCTTTCTCTGCTGTGCGCTGATTCCTCTGCGGAGAACAATCCATCACAGCGGACATTGCTGCACTCCACATGATGGAACAGCTGAGAGTGACAGCTGCGCTCCGCAGGACGCTGCCCGGCCTCTGGTGGAAGGAAAGTGGGTCCAACACCGAGGGGGAAAGTCTGGTGTCTGCGTCCTTTGTGTTTTCTGTGTAATTAGAGAGTAGAGAAAACAAGACAGCAGTGAAAGTGGTGAGGAGCGGAGGCTGGTGCTCCAGGGAAGCTGCGCTGTCACATTCACAGGTGTCATGTACTGTGATGGGTCCAAGTGATCCTTGTCTCAGTAGATGCTGTTATCACGTCTTTCTTTTACCTTACTTGGGCTGTGTGCACACGTTTCACTTTATTGCTTTTCTTATGCGTTTTTGGTGCAGATTTGTCACAAAATCTATGCAGCGAAGTGAATGATGGTCCTGACGTCTGTGCACACATTGCAGATTTGGTGCAGATCTAAGGGTACCGTCACACGGTGCGACGGCCCTGGAGATGTCGGCGGCGACGGGGGGGGAGCGCGCACGTTTTTGGCGCCCCACCAGCGTCGCCGTCCCCCATTTACATGGGGCGACACCTCCGGCAACGCACCGCCGATCTGACAGGTGGCATCGCTGCCGGGGTGTCTCAAAACCCCAGTGGCGATGCAGTACAATGGGCGCCGATGGCTCCCATCGCCTGGCGGACCGCCGTCAGCCATTTACATGGAGCGATCTGCACACATCGCCCCAGATCGACCGCCTGGTTTCAGAGCACTGCTCTGAAACCAGGCGACCACTAAAAGGCGTCGCCATCACCTACTTACATTAGGCAATGCAGGGGTGATATCGGTGCCGATAGGCGATGCAGGGACGTGGCCTAAGAAATCGGCGGTGCCGTCACCATGTGTGACGGTACCCTAAGGCGATGCAGGGGTGTGGCCTATCGGCACCGATATCGCCCCTGCGTCGCCTAATGTAAATAGGCGATGGCGACGCCTTTTAGTGGTCGCCTGGTTTCAGAGCAGTGTCCGTACAATCACCGTACATAGTGTCCGTACAATCACTGTACATAGTGTCCGTACAATCACTGTACATAGTGTCCGTACAATCACTGTACATAGTGTCCGTACAATCACTGTACATAGTGTCCGTACAATCACTGTACATAGTGTCTGTACAATCACTGTACATAGTGTCTGTACAATCACTGTACATAGTGTCTGTACAATCACTGTACATAGTGTCTGTACAATCACCGTACATAGTGTCCGTACAATCACCGTACATAGTGTCCGTACAATCACCGTACATAGTGTCCGTACAATCACCGTACATAGTGTCCGTACAATCACTGTACATAGTGTCCGTACAATCACCGTACATAGTGTCCGTACAATCACCGTACATAGTGTCCGTACAATCACCGTACATAGTGTCCGTACAATCACTGTACATAGTGTCCGTACAATCACCGTACATAGTGTCCGTACAATCACTGTACATAGTGTCCGTACAATCACCGTACATAGTGTCCGTACAATCACTGTACATAGTGTCCATATAATCACTGTACATAGTGTCCGTACAATCACTGTACATAGTGTCCGTACAATCACTGTACATAGTGTCCGTACAATCACTGTACATAGTGTCCGTACAATCACTGTACATAGTGTCCGTACAATCACTGTACATAGTGTCTGTACAATCACTGTACATAGTGTCCGTACAATCACTGTACATAGTGTCTGTACAATCACTGTACATAGTGTCCGTACAATCACTGTACATAGTGTCCGTACAATCACTGTACATAGTGTCCGTACAATCACTGTACATAGTGTCCGTACAATCACTGTACATAGTGTCCGTACAATCACTGTACATAGTGTCTGTACAATCACTGTACATAGTGTCTGTACAATCACTGTACATAGTGTCCTGTACAATCACTGTACATAGTTTTCCGTACAATCACTGTACATAGTGTCTGTACAATCACTGTACATAGTGTCCGTACAATCACTGTACATAGTGTCCGTACAATCACTGTACATAGTGTCCGTACAATCACTGTACATAGTGTTCGTACAATCACTGTACATAGTGTCCTGTACAATCAGTACATAGTGTCCGTACAATCACTGTACATAGTGTCCGTACAATCACTGTACATAGTGTCTGTACAATCACCTGTACATAGTGTCTGTACAATCACTGTACATAGTGTGTACAATCACGTACATAGTGTCGTACATCACTGTACATAGTGTCCGTACAATCACTGTACATAGTGTCTGTACAATCACCGTACATAGTGTCCGTACAATCACTGTACATAGTGTCCGTACAATCACTGTACATAGTGTCCGTACAATCACTGTACATAGTGTCGTACAATCACTGTACATAGTGTCGTACAATCACGTACATAGTGTCGTACAATCACTGTACATAGTGTCGTACAATCACTGTACATAGTGTCCGTACAATCACTGTACATAGTGTCCGTACAATCACTGTACATAGTGTCCGTACAAATCACTGTACATAGTGTCCGTACAATCACTGTACATAGTGTCTGTACAATCACTGTACATAGTGTCGTACAATCACTGTACATAGTGTCCGTACAATCACTGTACATAGTGTCCTGTACAATCACTGTACATAGTGTCGTACAATCACTGTACATAGTGTCGTACAATCACTGTACATAGTGTCCGTACAATCACCTGTACATAGTGTCCGTACAATCACTGTACATAGTGTCCGTACAATCACTGTACATAGTGTCCGTACAATCACTGTACATAGTGTCCGTACAATCACTGTACATAGTGTCTGTACAATCACTGTACATAGTGTCTGTACAATCACTGTACATAGTGTCCTGTACAATCACTGTACATAGTGTCCTGTCAATCACTGTACATAGTGTCCGTACAACATCACCGTACATAGTGTCCGTACAATCACTGTACATAGTGTCTGTACAATCACTGTACATAGTGTCTGTACAATCACGTACATAGTGTCTGTACAATCACTGTACATAGTGTCTGTACAATCACTGTACATAGTGTCTGTACAATCACATCGTACATAGTGTCCGTACAATCACTGTACATAGTGTCCGTACAATCACTGTACATAGTGTCGTACAATCACTCGTACATAGTGTCGTACAATCACTGTACATAGTGTCGTACAATCACTGTACATAGTGTCTGTACAATCACTGTACATAGTGTCCGTACAATCACTGTACATAGTGTCGTACAATCACGTACATAGTGTCCGTACAATCACCGTACATAGTGTCTGTACAATCATGTACATAGTGTCGTACAATCACGTACATAGTGTCCGTACAATCACTGTACATAGTGTCCGTACAATCACTGTACATAGTGTCGTACAATCACGTACATAGTGTCGTACAATCACTGTACATAGTGTCGTACAATCACTGTACATAGTGTCCGTACAATCACTGTACATAGTGTCCGTACAATCACGTACATAGTGTCGTACAATCAGTCGTACATAGTTGTCCGTACAATCACGTAATAGTGTCCGTACAATCACTGTACATAGTGTCGTACAATCACCGTACATAGGTGTCGTACAATCACTGTCATAGTGTCTCAATAGTACATAGTTCACATCATGTACATAGTGTCGTACAATCACTGTACATAGTGTCCGTACAATCACTGTACATAGTGTCCGTACAATCATCGTACATAGTGTCCGTACAATCACATGTACATAGTGTCGTACAATCACTGTACATAGTGTCGTACAATCATGTACATAGTGTCTGTACAATCACTGTACATAGTGTCGTACAATCACCGTACATAGTGTCCGTACAATCACTGTACATAGTGTCCGTACAATCACTGTACATAGTGTCCGTACAATCACTGTACATAGTGTCCGTACAATCACTGTACATAGTGTCCGTACAATCACTGTACATAGTGTCTGTACAATCACTGTACATAGTGTCTGTACAATCACTGTACATAGTGTCCGTACAATCACGTACATAGTGTCCGTACAATCACTGTACATAGTGTCGTACAATCACGTACATAGTGTCCGTACAATCACTGTACATAGTGTCGTACAATCACGTACATAGTGTCCGTACAATCACTGTACATGTGTCGTACAATCACCGTACATAGTGTCGTAATCACGTAATGTCGTACACACGTATAGGTCAACATAATGTGCGTACACATAGTGTCATCAGTACTAGGTGTACAATCACGTCATGTGTCGACATAGTCTGGTGTCATCAGTAAGTGTCGTACAATAGTAGTGTGACATCACGTAATTGTACATATGTGTCTAACGTATAGTAATCGTATAGCTAACACATCTGTATAGTACATCTTATATGGACAACAGTCAGTTCGAAACTCTGGTCGTCAATAGTAAGTGTCGACAATCATGTATAGTGTGTACAATACGTCATAGTATCACGTAATGTCGTCATCAGTATGGCAATGGTCTAACCTAATTGTTATGTATCTAATCGTAATGTCTATCACTAATGTGTCGTCATCGTCTGTGTCTTCAGTAAGTCCCTTGTTCAAACACGTGTCAACATTCGTGTAATACGTGTCTTCGACTGTCTCATCCTATAGGTCGTACATATGACTGTCTCAATCAGTATGCTACAATGTCGTAATCTGTATCTATAGTGTCTCTATATGTCATATAATGTGTCAATAGTCATGTGTCGTAACGTATGTGTCGTACATCACGATAGTGTCGTCAATCCGACAGTCACAATGTACTATCTATGTACAGTGTAAAATGCGATCACGTTGTCTAATCGTATATCTCATATATGTCTAAATCTTACAGTCGTAATACTGTACTGTTCGTACAATCACGTACATAGTTGTACAATCACTACATAGTGTCCGTACATCACTGTACTAGTGTTCACCTAATATGTCCTATTCCGTAATAGGTACAATATATGTCAATCACGTACATAGTTCCTTCAACACCGTACTAGTGTCGTACAATACGTACATAGTGTCTGTCAATCACTGTACTTGTCGTACAATCACTGTATAGTGTCCAATCACTGTACATAGTGTCGTACAATCACTTACTAGTGTCGTACAATCACTGTCATAGTGTCCGTATAACTACATATGTCTAAATCCGTACAATAGTCTGTACAATCCTGTACATGTGTCTACAATCACTAGTGTCCGTAATCACGTACATAGTGTCGTAAATCATGTACATAGTGTCGTACAATCACTATGTGTCCCGTACAATCGTACAATATTATTCCTAATATGTCAGTCTACAATCACGTAAGTGTCCGTACAATCACGACATAGTGTCGTACAATCACGTACTGTGTCGTCAAACTGTACATAGGGTCGTACAATCTACATTTCTGTACAATCCGTCATAGTGTCCGAATACTTCAATGTAAGTGTCTCACACAGCTATATGGTAAATCATGTATGTTCCGTACAATCACGTACATAGTGTGTACATCACTATTGTATACAACATCTATTCACGTAAATCACTGACATAGTGTTGTACAACCTGAATGTTCGTACAATCACTGTACATAGTGGTCAATCAGTACATAGTGTCCGTACAATCACGTAATGGTCTCAATCATGTACATAGTGTCGTACAATCACTGTACATGTGTCCGTACAATCACTGTACTTTGTACAATCATGTATAGTGTCCGTACATCACTGTACATATGTCGCATCATATGTTACTTGTCAATCATAGTGTCCGACAATCATGTACATGTGCGACAATCACGTACATAGTGTACACTTCATGTAATCGTACATTCTATTCCGTCATATCACTGTAATAGTGTCGTACAATCACGTCATAGTGTCCTACATCATGTATGTGTACACAATCGTACATTCGTGTCGTACAATCACTATGTGTCTTCAATCACGTACTAATTCCGTACAATAGTGTCATAGTTGTCAATCACTGTACATAGTGTCTGTACAATTCACTGTACATAGTGTCCGTACAATCACGTACATAGTGTCCGTACAATCACCGACATAGTGTCCGTACAACACTGTACATAGTGTCTACAATCACTGTACATAGTGTCTTACAATCAATTCTTACATAGGTCTGTACAATCACTGTACATAGTGTCCGTACAATACTGTACATAGTGTCCTGTACAATCACTGTACATGTGTCGTACAATCACGTACATAGTGTCCGTACAATCACTAATGTCTGTACAATCACTGTACATAGTGTCACGTACAATATGTACAATGTCGTACAATGCCGTACATAGTTACATACATAATGTGTCACACCGTACATAGTGTCATACCATCTGTACAATCATCATGATGTCCGTACAATCACTGTACATATGTCTGTACAATCACTATAGTGTCTTACAACACCGTAAGTTGTCTGTAACAACGTACATAGTGTCCGTACAACAACCGTGTACAATGTCGTACAATCGTACATAGTGTCCGTACAATCACTGTACATAGTGTCTTACAATACACTGTACATTGTGTCGTCACATACATAGTCGTACAATCACTGTACATATGCCGACAATCACTGTCTTGTCCGTACAACACCGTACATAGTGTCCGTACAATCACGTACAGTGTCTTACATCACTTACATAGTGTCGTCAATCACCGTACATAGTGTCCGTAACAATCACCGTACATAGTGTCTAAATCACATGTACATGTAGTGTCTTACAATCACTGTACATAGTGTCTGTACAATCACTGTACATAGTGCCTGTACAATCACCGTACATAGTGTCTGTACAATCACCGTACATAGTGTCTGTACAATCACTGTACATAGTGTCCGTACAATCACTGTACATAGTGTCTGTACAATCACCGTACATAGTGTCTGTACAATCACCGTACATAGTGTCTGTACAATCACTGTACATAGTGTCCGTACAATCACTGTACATAGTGTCTGTACAATCACCGTACATAGTGTCCGTACAATCACTGTACATAGTGTCTGTACAATCACTGTACATAGTGTCTGTACAATCACTGTACATAGTGTCCGTACAATCACTGTACATAGTGTCCGTACAATCACTGTACATAGTGTCTGTACAATCACTGTACATAGTGTCCGTACAATCACTGTACATAGTGTCTCGTACAATCACCGTACATAGTGTCCGTACAATCACCGTACATAGTGTCCGTACAATCACGTTACATAGTGTCCGTACAATCACTGTACATAGTGTCTGTACAATCACTGTACATAGTGTCCGTACAATCACTGTACATAGTGTCCGTACAATCACTGTACATAGTGTCTGTACAATCACTGTACATAGTGTCCGTACAATCACCGTACATAGTGTCCGTACAATCACTGTACATAGTGTCCGTACAATCACTGTACATAGTGTCTGTACAATCACTGTACATAGTGTCCGTACAATCACTGTACATAGTTTCATCCATTCAAAAGTTAAGATGATAACACTTCTGATTTTTTTAGCATCTTTTGTGACATTTTAGTATACAACATTTTGCAGTAAAAGGGTAAAAGATAAGAATCGAGGGCATTTTTGTTTTTGTGCAAAATTGCTGAACCATTTTCGCCATTTTGAAGAATAAGGTGCAACAATGAGCATAAACAAAACAAAGAAGTGTATTACCTAAAAACCCTATAAATGATGTATGGGGCCCTATATGTGAGGATTACCGGGCCCTGCGCCGGGATAAGCGCCATTATTATGGGCCAGAGGTTACCGGCACGCACCGCACCGTTTTGTTCCTGCTCAGAGCGATTATCCCCAGACATTAGCATTACAAAATATTATTGCCTTTAGGATAGAAAATGCGGCCGCGCTAAATGACAAACACATCCTCTAATTTGGATGCAAATGTCATGAAAATAGGGAGCTGATTATAATAATACACGCCGTAATTACCCCTATTCCTCCCTCAGATTTGCAAACATTAACTCGTCCTATTATCCAGAGATCCTGCCCTAATTTACCATGAGTCAATACAGAAAGAGGGGGGTGATCTGTGCGGGGGACGTACGGCATCGGGGGGGAGGGTGATCTGTGCGGGGGACGTACGGCATCGGGGGGGGTGATCTGTGCGGGGGCCGTAAGGCACCGGGGGGGGTGATCTGTGCGGGGGCCGTACGGCACCGGGGGTGAAACCAGACCGCACCGCCACACGGTGATAGTACAATACACCGTGCTATAAGAAGCCCTGATTGTATAGATCCAGTCCCACCACTATCTATAGTGTTATTGGTTGGACAGAACCGCCGTACACAATGAATAAAAATGGGGTAAGAGCTGCCGACCGTTCCCACAATCGCTGCAAAAAACTTTAGTTGTAACGAGGGTGGATATAGAAATTGCAGGTACAGCTGCATCTCAATGAATGAGAAGATCATCAAAAAGTTACTTTATATCAGTAATTCAATCCATAAAGGACACCCATCTATTATATAGAGTCATTACACACAGAGGGAGCTATGTCATGTGTTTATTTCTGTTAATGTTGATGATTAATGAAAACCCAAAGGTCATTATCTCAGAAAATTAAAGTAGGGAGGATGAAGGGGCTGAGAGATAAAATATGACCTAAATATGTATCAGAGGCTTCACCTTGTGTGGTTGTGAGAGTCACAACCACTATAAAAGCAGATCACGGCTGCTGCAGTCTCCAGCGTGGAGCATATAGAGGAGGGAGGATACTGCGCTGCCGTATTCCACCAGACATAAAAATGGGGAATATAATATTGATTTATTAGTCAACACATTTCAGGGCTCCCGGCCTCTTCCTCAGGACAAATTGCCATGTGAGCCCTGAAACACGTTGACTAATATATCAATATCATATTCGCCCTTTGTTGTGTTGTGGAATACGGCAGCGCGGTGTTTAACCCTTCATCTTCCCTACTTTAATGTTCTGAGATAATGACCTTTGGGTTTCCATTAATCATCAACATTTACATAAATAAACACATGAAATAGATCCCTCTGTGTGTAATGACTCTATATAATAGATGTGTGTCCTTTATGGATTGAATTACTGATATAAAGTCCCTTTTTGATGATATTCATTGAGATGCGCCTGTATATAGGTCATCACCCATTTTTTGCAACTATTATAACTCATAAATACAGTGTAGAGATAATGTGGCGTGACGTTTGCTGCAGGATAATGTAACAATGTATCCCACGTGTGTATGAAACACTGTAACACAAAAATGGTGAAAATTGACGTTGGCCATGATCCCGGCCAGGTGAGTGTCGAGGCAGCTGCGGCCGGGCCTTAATCTTCTCTGTAAGGTGAATACTCTTGGGGTGGTCATTAATGACTTTGGATTTGCCACTTCTTGGGTTAAATTACACTTAAGCAGCAACCTGAAGCCCCATCCGGGCCCCTCATAGCCGCTGATTACTGCACCTGGACAAATTCCCATTTAATTAGCTGTTTCTGTGACGAGGCTGAACTTCAGAGGAAATCCTCGAATTCTCCAAAGAGTCTCATTATTTTCTTGTTAAAAACCTGCATCTTCCCCTGCAGCCCTGGACCCAGGACCCTATGAAGGTCTGAAGAGGTCTGGGCAAGACCTTGTGTCAGATCCATCCACTGCTTGTGTGTGATAGCTACCATAGTGATACAGCATGGTGCCCACTGGGATACCTCCATATACTGCCCTACAGTGCTGGACTTACACTGCAATATGCCAAACACTTCCCAAATTATAGTGCAAACATTGCCAACATGATAGCATCAAACTGTGCTGAAATGGTAGGAACATACAGCGTACAAATGAAAGATACTGTGTATATGTTACCGCTATATAGTGCCCAAATCATAACACATGCTGTCTACAAATAAAACTCCATACAGTGCCAAAGAGGTGCTGAGTCAGGTGGGGGCTGATTGTCAATGACAGGTGTAGTGGGGCTGTTCCTGGTATACTGCAGGTCTTATAGAGTGTTCTTTGTATATGGAGGGTCTTGTTGGGTGTTCCTCCGTCCACTCTCCTCGCTGTATGCTGGGTTTGCTGAGAGCGGCGCAGCAGGGATAACGTCATCACTGCGCCCGGCGGTCACATGTAGAGCCCGCCAGCAAACAGCGAGGAGAGTGGACGGAGGACCCCGGGTGCCTGCGGACATTGGAGGGTGAGAGCAATGTGCAGGCAGGGGGCCTCTGTATACCAAAGGGGGGGCCGGTGTTGCCCAGCAGGGGGCCTCTGTATACCGATGGGGGGGCCGGTGTGCCAGCAGGGGGCCTCTTTATACGATAGGGGGGGCCGGTTGTGCCAGCAGGGGGCTCTCTTATACAAATGGGGGGGCCGTGTGCCAGCAGGGGGCCTCTGTATACCGATGGGGGGCCGTGTGCCAGCAGGGGGGGGCCTCCTGTATAATGTTAGACATAAATTTAAATGGATAAAAACCACTGTTGCCAGATATTACCATGTACAATTGTTCGACAGAATTCCTTTTTAAATAGGATTTTAGCAAAAATATCGATCTTGGTTTTACAAAAAATCCTTATGTGATGGAAAAAAATGGAGGTCATTTTCGTAATCAGCCACCAAATTACATAAAAATCAGTGAAAACATCTCTTGTATTCTTTTCATCGCGGACCTGTGTACGTAATTATTATTTGCCAAATGACAGAATAATGAGAGTGAGTGAATGTTTTAAGACATTTTACCACTTTCTGCAAAGTTACAAGTTTCCATACATTTCATTACTATTTGTTACCATTGTCCTTACTCTGTATGGCTTGGGTGAAATGTTTTGGATCCCTCCATAAGCTTCTCACAATAGTTGTAGGAATTTGGGCCCATTCCTCCGACAGAACTGGTGTAACTGAGCCATGTTCCATGTTTGTAGTTTTCTTGCTTGAAGCCTTTTCAGCTTTGCCCATACATTTTCACTTGGGCTGAGATCAGGGCTTTGTGATGGCCTCTCCAAAACATTGACTTTGTTATCATTAAGCCACTTTGTAACCAGTTTGGCAGTAGCTTCTGGTCATTGTCCATTTGCAAAACTCATTTCCTACAAGCTTTACCTTCCGGGCTGATGTCTTAAGATGTGGCTTCAGTTTTGCCACATAATCTTCTTTCCTCATGATGAATCTATTTTGTGAAGTTCACCAGTCCCTCCTGCAGCAAAACAACCCCACAACATGATGCTGCCACCCCCGTGTTTCACAGTTGGGATGGTGTTCTTGGCTTCCATGCTTCCCCGTTTTTCCTCCAAACGTAACAATGGTCATTATGGCCAAACAGTTCAATTTTAATTTCGTCAGACCACAGAACATGTTACCAAAAATGTCGGTGTTTATTCTTGTATGCATTTGCAATAATTAATGTGGCTTTTTTCTTTTTCTTTGGAGTAATGGCTTCTTCCTGGCAGAGCGGCCTTTCAGCCCATGTTGATACAGTTACTCGTTTTACTGTGGAGAATGACACAATCTTACCAGCTGCCACCATCATCTTCACAAGGTCTTTTGCTTTTGTTCTTGGGTTGATATGCACATGTCGCACCAAAACACTTAATCTCTGGGACACAGAACCCATCTCCTTCCTGAGTGGTATGATGACTGGACATTCCCATGTTGTTTGTACTTGTTTGTACAGCTGAACAAGGCACTTTCAGGTATCTGGAAATTGCACCCAAGGATGAACCAGACTTGTGCAACTCCACAATTTTCTATCTGATATCTTGGCTGATTTCTTTACTTTCCCATGATGCTGCACAAAGAAGCAGTGTGTTTCAGGTGTGCATTAAACACATCCACAGGTGTGTCTCTAATAAATCAGATGTTGCCAATAAACCTATCAGAAGCTTCCAAACACGTGACATCATATGGGTGTGCCAAATTGTTTAAAAGCATAGTAATTCAGTGTATGGAAACGTGTGACTGCAGAAAGTAATACAAATGCCTTATAGCATTCTCTCTCTCTATCATTATTGTGGCATTTGGCAAATATTAATAATATGTTCATCCTAATTGACTAAAACAGAAAGGTTTATTCTAATTTCATGTCAGATAGTGAGAAAAACCTGCAGATGTGACTTTTTATATATAATAGATGGAAACTTCTGCTTTGGCTGCTGAATGTTTCAGAGATTTATATTTTTGTTTTTTTTGGTGATGTGAAGAAATTCAGTGAATGTGAGCTATCACATACTGTTCTTCACAATAATATCATCTTCTTGACCTTTTCTCATCAATGTATGAACTCGCTCTCATCTCCCCTTTGTTTCAGTCATCGATGTTCACAAACTCTATATTGTGATTTGACTTTGGCTCCATTAAACATTAAAGAACCATATGGCGTCGTTTGTTCTCGGTAAGTGCCGCGTGTGTTCTGATGTTATCACCCCGACTCTTCCTTTGACTTAAAAACCTAAACTATTAATTGAGCGGATTACAACATTTGCATTTCCTTTGCAAAACTCTCATTTGCGCTGCTCGTCGTTATTTAGAGGAAGCGTTCTGAATATATTTGAATATATTCCTAAAATCCCTGCTTAAGCCTCATTTACGGGGAGTTTACTTAATTGTTAGGTAAATATTGCAGCAGGGACAGGCTCGTTAGTAATGCGACCCAGACAGGGTCACTTATACAGTAAGATGCTCATTTGTCTGGAATCAGTCAGTTGTCCAGGGTGCTGCAAAAAGGGGTCCCTGGAGTTTGCAAAACCCCACGTACCTACTGCAGAAAGAGTCTTGTATCACAAAAATCTATGCAACTTACCTGTCATGTGTGCACTTACTATTATTATTATTTATTATTTACCAGCCTTCAGTGCGATCTCGAGTCATGGTTACTTAATGGATGAACACTCTGTAGGAAGATCGATTTTGTATAGCCTGGACTGGATAGTTCCACTAGGGTTTTCTTCAAGCCTAGATAGGTCCACCAGGGTCATTTCAAAACCTAGACAGGTCCACCAGGATGTTCTCCAAACCTAGACAGGTCCATCAGGACCAAAGCTCTTCACAGTGCAGCACCCCCCTACCTCTCCTCTCTCATCTCTGTCTATCACCCCACCCGTTTTCTACGTTCTTCAAATGACCTTTAACTAACATCTTCACTAATCCGATCCTCCCACTCCCGGCTCCAAGACTTCTCCAGAGCTGCACCAATCCTCTGGAATGCTTTACCCCAAGAAATCAGGACTATCCACAACTTGCATGGCTTCAGACGATCCCTAAAAACGCATCTTTTTAAGGTGGCCTATCACACTCCCTAATAGAAGTCCTTTGTACTGTAGACAGTGAATGGGCTATCCCTCTGGACATTACTCTTCTATAAACTCCACCAAACCAAAAAGGTCTACACAGACTGTCTGATGACCATCCATGTAAGCTTAGCCCTATGCCCCATTTCCTCAAGATGCCTGGACCATCAGTGCAATAAGCCCCTGTACCTTGTGCAACCCCTATCCCATTGTAGAGTGTAAGCTCTTTTGAGCAGGGTCACCTTCATTTCTTGCTTTATTTATTGTATTTGATACATTGATTCTATGCCTATTGTTTTGTATCCAATTATTGTACTGTATTTGTTCTCTATTGTAATTACTTACTGCATATTTTCTGTACTCTAACCCTACATTGTAAAGCGCTGCGGAATATGTTGGCGCTATATAAATAAAGCTTTATTATTATTATTATTACCAGGGTTATCTCCAAGCCTAGCTAAGCCCACCAGGGTCATCTCCGAGCCTAGATGGGTCCACCAGGGTCTTCTCTAAGCCTAGATAGGTCCACCAGGGTCTTCTCTAAGCCTAGATAGGTCCAGCAGGGTCTTCACCAAGCCTCGATAGTTCCACCTCGGTCTTCTCCAAGCCTAGATAACTCCAGCAGGGTCTTCTCCAATCCAGATAGGTCCACCACGGTCTTCTCCAAACCTGGATAGGTCCAGCAGGGTCTTTTCCAAGCCTCGATAGCTATACCAAGGTGTTCTTCTAGCCTAGATAGGTCCACCAGGATCTTCTCCATGCCTAGATAGGCCCTCCAGGGTATTCTCCAAACCTAGATAGGTCCACCAGGGTCTTCTCTGCCATTATCTTGAGTGTATCAAGCCATCGGGTTGCTGGCCTTAGTCTTGCTCCTTCTATTCTTCCTCCAGGATGTCTTCTCCAGTGATTGCTCTCTTTGTATGATGTGTAGACAAGTCATATCTTGGTGGTCTTTGATTGCAGTGACATGTCTGGCTTGACTTATCCTGCAAGCCCTTACTGTACACGTAAATAGAAAGTAATCCAGCTTCGCCAGGACGGAGTATTATTCCATTTGCAGCTTCCTAAGTACATTACACGGCAGTTGTGTTTCATGATAGCGTTCAGCAGAGCACACAGCAACGCGTTTCAGGTGTTACCTTTTATCCAGACGGTGTTATATGAACAGTTGGGTAAACGCTGAGCTCGACTATTTCTATTATCGCGTCAATACAACACAACTTTACTGATGGTCACTGAAAAGCGTCTCTGCGGTTCAATGGGTATCCATCGACCTCATGGAAGTTGTTGTCAGGAATTTTCCATGTTTCCTTTGCTACTTTAAAAGGTTATTCCACAAATTACAAGTTATCATCTATCCACAGGTCCCCACCCAGTGCCGTAACAGGTCGTGGACCCCAATGCAGAATCTCCAACAGGTGCCCCAACTAACACAGGTCTTTAATATTAATCTGTTCATATGGGGCAATAATATGTTTTGGGCCCGCTAATCTCCAGGGCCTGGGTGTGACTGTAGCCCCTGCCTCGTTATGTCCCCACGACTCGCCCACCAGGGCTGTTGGGTACTCGGAACCGGACTGTTAAGCAGTTCTGGGGAGTCACGGGGGGTCGCCCCTGGGCGGTCAATAAAAGGGGATCATTTTTTAGTGATTAAGTTATGGGTTGCCGCCACTGCAGTCGGGACCTCTGGGAATGATGGGGGTAGCAGCGAGGATGTTGAACCTCCACGGGTAGAGCTAGTCCCCAGGGAAACCGTGAAGTTTAGGAACATGCAGGCTCGTCAGGGATGCAGAGCTCACAATTACGGGCAGCCTCCCGCTTCCAGATCACAGAACCGGTCTATCTCCTCGCATGCGCAAGAATCAAGTCGTAGACTGCATAGAGCTTTAACCGGGTTTACTCTTTTCCTCACAGATGGTACAGTTTACAACAGTTCAGTAGCAGCTGCGGTGTGGTCTAAGCAGCCAGGATGGCTTGTCTGCATTACCCCCTTTCTTTTGGCCTTTTCAGTCTGTCCGCACGCTAGCTATGGTCCAGTGGTCACGGGCTTTCAGTGGGTGACCTACCGGGTCCCCTAGCCCTAGTACACGGCCTTTCTTTTGCTGCGCCGTAGGTTGGGTCTTGGAACATAAAGACGCCGCACCCCGCCGGGTTCATGGTTGTTGGAGCATAGAGCTTCCTGGCCACTTCAGCAGAGCCGCACTCTGGTTCCAGCCCAGTCCGTCCATGTCCGCGCTGACTCAAGCACACCTGGACTCCCTCAGTCTCTGGTTAGTGTCTGCAGCCCGGGACCCGACAAGCCCAACAGTGGCACAGGCCGCCGGGTCTGTGTTCACTCAGTCCTGTACGGTGGTGTTCTCGCCTCTCCTTATACTGACTCTTTCCAACTAAATTCCTCAACTTCTGCCCGCTGACTTGGTGCCGTGTGTCCTATTTGTTCTGTTGTTACCTCCCCTAACCGGTCCTTCTCTAACTTTCCACCCTCCACCTAGCTCCTCCCGCTATCCCATTGCTGGATATAGAGTACTTAGACTTAGGATCGGGAGTGTGTCTGGTGTGTGTTTGGGGAGACCGACTTACCTATCCCGGCTGCTGCACCATCTACTGGCGACCGGTCCCAGGGGCGTCACACACAACAATCCTAGAATGGGACTGTAAAATGTTTCTTGAGAATGGAGCAATGGACGCACACGCATGCCAACACCTAGTCTATTGGACTGATGGAGACAACCAAGCTCTTTATAGTTCAAATTTGGTGCCAGAATATGGGACCCCAACTGGTCAAGTTAGAACCTACCTACAGGATGCCCACAACCAATGGGACCTCCACTGCTTTGCACAATAGAGATATGACATGCCTTGTAGGAATGGAGCAGCATATGCACTCCACTGCTCCATCTATTGTCTATGGAGCTGCTGGAAAGAGCCGAGCTTCATACATTTCAGAATCATGGTTCCAGAGATCGGACTGTCTCCAATCAAGTTTTATCCTACCCACAGGAGGCCTACTGTGATGGGGTGTGTGACAGAGCTGGAAGAGACACCAGGCCGATAATAAATCCAACAGAACTTTATTGGGGCTGGGAAAATGGAACAACACAAATGAAGGTAATTCTGCAGAGTCCGTGAGTCCACAACAGCAGAAACAAGTCCGGGGGCGCCACCTGGTAATCCGACGCCAGGGTAAAGGCAACATAATCCTTAGATGAGTTCAAGGGACACAACACAATCCCATGTGTCAGCTCTAACCATCCACAGACAGACACCACGACCTGGCCTCAGCCTCAGGTCCCAGCCTTTCACATGTCACCACACAACTGATCTGATCAACCATGAGTGTATTCTCCAGAGTCTTTGGATCAGCCCCTGGTTGGGACAAGGGTTCACACCCAGTTTTAAACAATTGGCTACAGTCAGAAGATTCCAGAAACTCAAACTCTGTTCTGTCTATATGTTTGTATATTGGAGTAACCCCCAGCTGAGGTGAACAAAGACAGAATCCCCACTAGATGCAGTTCAAGAGATGTTGACCTACACAGGCTGGGAGAGGGACACGCTGTTACACCCACAACCAATGGGACTTCCTCTGCTTTCTACAATTGGGGCTCTGATATGCCTTGTTGGAATGGAGCAGCATATGCACTCCACTGCTCCATCTATTGTCTATGGAACTGCTGGGAAGAGCCGAGTTCCAAACATTTCACAATCCTGGTTCCAGTGGTCAGGCCTTCTCCAATCAAGTATTATCCTACCCACAGGATGCCCACAACCAATGGGACTTCCATCAATTTCCATAATGGAGCTCTGAAATGCCTTGTAGGAATGGAATAGAAGCCATGTTTGCAGGCCACCGCTCCATCTATTGTCTATGGAACTGCTGGAAAGAGCCGAGCTCTGCACATTTCAGAATCTTGTCCTCACGATCTGTGGGAGTCCCAGTCGACTCGCCCTCAATCAGTACGCTAATACCTATCCTGTAGAGATACAATTTTGGGTGTACCCCTTACACAAGACAACTGCACATTACCTGATGGACTTGGCAAGTGGCTGACGACCCCCATTGCCGCAGAGACACATCCCGGTTTGGAACTGGATAACGGTGAAGTAACATCGGAAAGTCAATCAGTTTCCTCCGACACAGAGAAAGACACATTAATGACATTTACTGTATGGCTTTAAATCCTGCGTAATCTCCAATCCTCTTCTCCTGCTCCGTCAGAGGCGTCTCATCCTTCATCCCGCTGTCTGAGGATATGGTCGATCTCTCCCGATGTCTTAGGATTGCAGTCAGGATTCTCAGAATCAGCCTTTATTTTTGGATTTATCGTATTTCCTCATCTTTGTATGCGCAGCAGGCGGCAGGGTCTGCTTGATGAGACGAATAATTAGCATTTACTGTGCTAATATTGGTGCTGTTAATTAGCAATAACTACATTTCTAGTACTTCTCTACATGGGTACACGCCGGCCTGGCACTCCTAGGGGTTTATTTTTATGCACTTTTAGAATTTTTTTCAATAAGCAATGAAAATCAGGGAAGGAAACAAAGTAACAAGACTGACAGGTGGGGTGGACCCACTAGGACACCAGAAAATTGGGTTAACGGTAACTGTCCCACTTACATAGGCTGGAAAAACACATTCTCTATTGCTGCATCTATACCCATCTGGTTCCTGTACAGACTACTAGTCCTACTGTGAAGTCCCTAAAGACACCTGCACCGATAGGAATATCCCAAACTGCAGGACTAGGTGATGACTGCCTGGACCTAGCTTCCTGATCGGCCATCGAGAACGTCACATGTCTCCTCATTAACCAGGGGAGAGCTTGCTGAGAACAACAACCACAACAGGGAAAGAAAGAGAGATAATATGTGACTGTTAGGAAGCAGGGACAGTGTGCACCTGGACTGTCCCTAGGCTAGTCCCTGTCTCCAAGATTACCCCTGAAGGTGGGGATGCCTGAGTCTCATGCCTTGCGTTGCTCCTGAATGTGAGATCCCCCACCTCCCCCCCCCAAGGGAATAAAGGACCAAGAGAGCAAGGAAACACTCAGTGAACTCAGGCTGAAAAACTGGTATAGTCCAAGGATGTCTCCAGACAGAAGCTTTGCTGCTGCTAAAGGAAAGACACCACAGCTCTACAGCAACAATCTTCTCCGCAGGTCAGATTACAGATTCTGTATCCAGCATCAAGTGAGGCTATGGCCTGGTAGATCTAGTGGAAGGGAAAGACAATAATAAGCTATAGCTCGAATGAACGCTAAGCAGGGAAGAGGTCCTTAACCCATTCAGCATAGAAGAGAGCAAAACAACAGCTAAGCGAGCTCTACACAAGACCTGCGATCTATTAAATGTTGAGACCTCCTGGTCCCAGGTCCACAGGTGACATTAGGACGCGCACACTCATGACAGTAACAAACGGAGCAGAATCTAAGGGATCGTACATTGTTCACCCATAACGGATATGGAAGCTTTTGGGGCATTTTTATTTTTTTACTTAAATGTTTGTATTTTTGGCCCAAAAATCATTTATGCTATAATGTGATCATACCACAAGTTAGGGATAGACCAAGAGCACTGAGATAAGTGTTACAGACCAGAATGAGCTCACTGACTGGTTCCTGGTAACTCAGTCTGCAGTCTGTTATGTATTGTGATATATAGAGGATGGAGAAGATCATTCTACAGTCTGTTATGTATTGTGATACATAGAGGATGGAGAAGATCATTCTACAGTCTGTTATGTTTCGTGATACATAGAGGATGGAGAAGATCATTCTACAGTATGTTATGTATTTGATACATAGAGGATGGAGAAGATCATTCTACAGTCTGTTATGTATTGTGATACATAGAGGATGGAGATGATCATTCTACAGTCTGTTATGTATTGTGATACATAGAGGATGGAGAAGATCATGTTACAGTCTGTTATGTATTGTGATACATAGAGGATGGAGAAGATCATTCTACAGTCTGTTATGTATTGTGATACATAGAGGATGGAGTAGATCATTCTGCAGTCTGTTATGTATTGTGATACATAGAGGATGGAGAAGATCATTCTACAGTCTGTTATGTATTGTGATACATTGAGGATGGAGTAGATCATTCTGCAGTCTGTTATGTATTGTGATACATAGAGGATGGAGAAGATCATTCTACAGTCTGTTATGTATTGTGATACATAGAGGATGGAGAAGATCATTCTACAGTCTGTTATGTATTGTGATATATAGAGGATGGAGAAGATCATTCTACAGTCTGTTATGTATTGTGATATATAGAGGATGGAGAAGATCATTCTACAGTCTGTTATGTATTGTGATACATAGAGGATGGAGAAGATCATTCTACAGTCTGTTATGTATTGTGATACATAGAGGATGGAGAAGATCATTCTACAGTCTGTTATGTATTGTGATACATAGAGATGATAAGATCATTCTACAGTCTGTTATGTATTGTGATACATAGAGGATGGAGTACATGTTTCAGAGAAAGAGAGATAAGGGATAAACAGTGAGCTAAATCTACCTAGAGACAAAGATATCTGTAGTATTCTATGGCGGCAGTGAGAAATACAACACAGATAGGAATCACAAGACAATAATGAAACAATAAGATGAGACAGAAGATAATAGTAGATTAGAGAGGTCTGTAATGAGAGGACGAGTGCAGGAGCTGAGGAATCATTGGTGACATGAAAAAGAAACGAAACGTGGAGGGTCTGAAACGTCTGAAACCAGCCAATTTAGAGGATAAATGTTCCTGTCTGATCCCACGCCGGTTACTCCACACCAGAGTTTAGCTGGAGGGACGAAATTTTGCCCTTTAAGAAACAGACTGACATAGGTCCATAAATCCAAACAAGTGATGATTAGTAGTTTAGAATGGCGCCAGTTTAAATGTGTCCCTGCGACTGACACCCTCAGCAATGTGGGTTACAATATACAGTACGGTGCAAAAGTGAGACGCTTTCAAATATAGGGTTAATAGTTCATTTTTACGATTAACAACATGCAAAGAGGATAAACAAAAGAGACCAAAGCAAATCAATAGTTGGTGACAACCCGTCACCACCATCCTCACTATCCGGTCACCGCTCGTTTCCTTTCTTTTCAGTATTTGGTGACTGCCCATCTCCTCCATCCTCAGTATTCAGTGACCGTCCGTCTCCTCCATCCTCAGTGTTCAGTGACCATCCGTCTCCTCCATCCTCCGTATTCAGTGACCGCCCGTCTCCTCCGTCCTCAGTATTCAGTGACCCCCCGTCTCCTCCGTCCTCAGTATTCAGTGACCGCCCGTCTCCTCCGTCCTCAGTATTCAGTGACCGCCGTCTCCTCCGTCCTCAGTATTCAGTGACCGCCTGTCTCCTCCATCCTCAGTATTCAGTGACCGCCCGTCTCCTCCGTCCTCAGTATTCAGTGATCGCCCGTCTCCTCCGTCCTCAGTATTCAGTGACCCCCGTCTCCTCCGTCCTCAGTATTCAGTGACCGCCCGTCTCCTCCATCCTCAGTTTCGGTGACCACTGTCTCCTCCGTCCTCAGTATTCAGTGACCGCCCGTCTCCTCCGTCCTCAGTATTCAGTGATCGCCCGTCTCCTCCATCCTCAGTGTTCGTGACCATCCGTCTCCTCCATCCTCGTATTCAGTGACCGCCCATCTTCTCCATCCTCAGTATTCAGTGACCGCCCGTCTCCTCCGTCCTCAGTATTCAGTGACCGCCCGTCTCCTCCATCCTCAGTATTCAGTGACCGCCCGTCTCCTCGTCCTCAGTATTCAGTGACCGCCCGTCTCCTCCGTCCTCAGTATTCAGTGACCGCCCGTCTCCTCCGTCCTCAGTATTCAGTGACCGCCCCGTCTCCTCCGTCCTCAGTATTCAGTGACCGCCCGCCTCCTCCATCCTCAGTATTCAGTGATCGCTCGTCTCCTCCATCCTCAGTATTCAGTGACCGCCCGTCTCCTCCGTCCTCAGTATTCAGTGACCGCCCGTCTCCTCCATCGTCCGTATTCAGTGACCGCCCGCTCCTCCGTCCTCAGTATTCAGTGATCGCCCGTCTCCTCCATCCTCAGTATTCAGTGACCGCCCGCCTCCTCCGTCCTCAGTATTCAGTGACCTCCCGTCTCCTCCATCCTCAGTATTCAGTGACCGCCCGTCTCCTCCGTCCTCAGTATTCAGTGACCGCCCGTCTCCTCCTCCTCAGTATTCAGTGACCGCCCGTCTCCTCCGTCCTCAGTATTCAGTGACCGCCCTCTCCTCCTCCTCAGTATTCAGTGACCGCCCGTCTCCTCCGTCCTCAGTATTCAGTGACCGCCTGTCTCCTCCATCCTCAGTATTCAGTGACCGCCCGTCTCCTCTGTCCTCAGTATTCAGTGACCGCCCGTCTCCTCCGTCCTCAGTATTCAGTGACCACCCGTCTCCTCCGTCCTCAGTATTCAGTGACCGCCCGTCTCCTCCATCACTTCTTCTCATCACTGGTTATGGAGGATCTCGGCAGGAGATTGTTCCAAACATCTTAGAGAACTGACCCCCGATCTTCTGTGTATGAGGCTTGTGCGGCTCCTTCTGTGTCTTGATCCCAGACAGACGTGATGATGTGAGATCAGGGATCTGTGGATCATCACCTCCAGGATTCCTCTTTCGTAATGACATTGACAGGACATTGTGGGTCGGTGTTCGGGTGCAGAATAAATTTGGAGCCAATCTGACGCCTCCTGATGGTATTACATATGGATAGGTAGCTGCTTGGCTTTCTCAGTACTGAGGACACCATAACGTCTACTGTTCATGATCCTTGCTGCGGATCTTTGCCTTGTAGACATCTTGCTGATGCAGTAGAACTACCCGGTGTCTTGTTGCTGCGTTCAGTCTCGCCATGGGAATAATGACCTGTGACATGAAACTACCTTCCACAACCTCACCTTTGGCTGTTCCTTGGGAGTTTTAAGCCTCCTGCACAGCTATTTTGATGGACCCAGTGATGACAATGATGAATATATAGCTGCGGCTTGGTAATGCCTTGAGTGAATCATTGTGATGGCTCGGTGGTGTCTATGGTGAAGCATGGCAGAGGGTCAGTGATGTGCTGCAGCTGCTTTGCCTCCTTTCGCACTGGAAAGCTTAGTGTATAAAGGGCAATATGAAATCTATACAGAATCAGGAAATCCTCGGAGAAATTAATATCTTGTCTTCTGTCAGGCAAACTGAAACTCGGCATCTTCTTTTGCACTATGTAACTCACACAGGAAAATAGGGCCTATCTCTAAACTACTGCACCTAACACAAATGGTTCCTGTACAGACTAAAGTTCCTGGCTGCACAGTCACAGGTGGCACCTGCGTAGGCTGGAATAACCCTAACTGCAAAACTAGGAGATGACAACTCGAACCTGGCTGCCTAAAAGGCCTTCGAGTATTCCCTGACCTACTTAGGAACTGGAAGGAAGATGCAGAGCGCTACAACCCTAATAAGGAAGGGCGTGCAGAGATTCTAAGTAAGAAAACTATAAAACATGAATACACAGTAGAAAACATGAAGTACTTACTGCAAGAGTGAATAACCTCCCACTACCTACTATTGCAGGACAAAGAAGTAATATAGATAGATGTGACTGCAAAGATATAGAACCTACCTGGTCTTAATCTGACTGGCATAAAGCAGGATCCACATTGGAATATAGCCAGCAGAGAAGACCAGCAAGGGGAAAGGTATAAATACTGCACCAGCAATGAGATAGGACAGACTAAAATAAATGGAAACACCTGCTGATCGAAAGGAATGAAACAAAGGTAAAAGATAAGCACTCGGACAGAGACTGAACCTGCTGTGTCTCAGTGGAGAGGGCAACTGATCACACAGCACAGGTCGCCAGATCGAATACCCTGCTCAATGTTCCCAGCACCTCAGAGTCCACCAAATCTTTGTGTCAGAAGGAAACTGTGGTCATCAAAAGTATTTCACTTGAAGCCCATAGTGGTGGGATGTGGAATAGATGGCTTGCAGCAGCAAACCCAAGAATATTATGTCCTGGAGGGCCATTGCACATGAGGAATAGGCTAATACCTCTCAGGAGCTAGTGTGTGATTGCATCAATCTGTAGCAGGTCACAACAGCCTGAGGGGCTCTAGTAAGTAGGATGTGGCTACATAAAAAATCAACAGCAAAATAAGTATTGATGCAGTGATCGACCACAGATCCTGGGATCAACCCTAGATCCTGGGATTGAATGCAGATCCAATTAACTGCAGATCAGGGATCGACCACAATTCCAGGGAATGACGGCAGACCCAGGATTGACTGCATATCTCAGGATCAACCACAGATTCAGGGATCAACCACAGATACAGGGATCTACAACAGAACCAGGAATTGACCGCAGATACAGGGATCGACCGCAATTGCAGGATTGACTGCAAATCTCGGGATTGACTACAGATTCAGGGATCAAGTGCAAAACCAGGGATTGACCTCAAATCCAGGTATCAACTGCAATTCCAGGGATCGACTGCAAATCTCGGGATTGACTACAGATTCAGGGATCGACTGCAGAACCAGGGATTGACCTCAGATCCAGGTATCAACTGCAATTCCAGGGATCGACTGCAGATCCAGGATTGACTGCAAATCTCGGGATCGACCACAAATTCAGGGATCCACCGCAGATTCAGGGATCAACCGCAGAACCAGGGATCGACAGCAGATCCAGGATTGACTGCAAATCTCCGGATTGTCCACAGATTCAGGAATCGACTGCAGATCCAGGGATCGGCCGCAGATCTACAGATCCAGGGCTCTCTAGCTGGAGCAGGCGCATAGTGATAAGTCATGTTGTTTTTACAGCAGACATTGCAGAGTAAACGAGACTATGGTAATACGGGGCGGCTGCAGTCACCGCCCTATAGCGCTGATTATATGTCCATTGCAGAGTGTAATCACTGGCGATGGATGCGGCTTATCCGCTCCCCTTGTGTTAACTGCTGAGGAGTGATGTGTCTGGGATAGAACCGGCTTAATGAAGCTCTGAGCGCTGCTGACGGAGCCGCTCCGATCAATCAATGCCGAGTGCCGCAGCGCCGCTCCGCGCTCCGGACGCTGTTAACTCCCTCAATGCTCTTGACTCGGCTGAGAATAAGCAAAAACCCGATAGATATCAGATTTTTGTAATGATGGCAAGGCAAATATTCACGTGATCCCACCAGGGGGATTTAATCAGATTGTGGGGTCCACCATGTGATCATAAGATTCCGGTGCGTTACCATGGCGGCTTGGGGCTTACTAAAGGCTCTCGTAGCCGCCGCTGTCATCTTGGTACTCCTATGAAGCCGAGCCTTTATCAGCATACTATATAAGTAATCTCAAGACCTATATGATAAACAAAAAAAAATGTTAGATATACAAAAAATATAATAGTTTGACTTTTTTACTTGTTCTGTACATTAAAGTTTTAAAAAGTTTAACTGTGACGGTAAAAAGAAAATCGAAACGATCCCAATAAAAACACGGGATCTACCACTAAAAAGCCCGGCGCTCCAGCGATAACGCGGCTGTGCGCTCCGTGGGTCACATTTCTGCAGCTTAATGCTGTAATGTAGAAGAAACATCATTTTGCAGGTTATTTTGTATCACTTCATCCCAATTTTTAATTGTTTTTTTGCTTGTTTTACAGTACGTAATAAAACGAATGCTGTGATTGACAAGTACAACTCATCCCACAAAAAACAAGACTTCATACAGATAATTTTCATGATTTTGATGCTTTTTTTGGGTCCCCTGACATTATTTTTGCAGTTTAGTTTGAGCGTGGCATTTTTTTGATGAGTCCATATGTGACACCATAGCGTACAGACGCTCAGCATTGTCACACCACGGACTGGGATGCATCCAGATGCAGTGCGTGACAGTGTCGCACAGACAAACGATGTCTGGCGCACTACACAAAGCAACAAACGGGAAACACCAAGGGCACAAATACAACCGAGGGCCCTGCTCATAGGCAACGGGGAAAGGAGACCTCCCGCTCTCATCTGCGGCTGTGCCCTGATCTCCCAACTGTCCCTATACGGGTTCTTTCACCCCGTCGCCGAGCAGGATACCTAGTCCCTTGCTGGCCCTGATGTTAACCCTCAATAGGGTGATGGCCGGTGGGAGCACTAGCCCCAACCAGTGTACTAAGTGGAGACAGGCAGGAGGACAACAAAAACAACTCCATGCCTGCTGTGACACTCCAAGGCAGCTAACGGCTTGGCAACGGTCAGGTTCCCCAGAGTAGCTCCTTCACCTAAGGTAGGTCAGGAATGGAGTTGTTTTTAATCAGAATAGAGGCATATAAACCCAGCATCTCACATACCACCAGTAGTCATAGCGTTAGGACCCGGAAAAACGGAAGCACCTTGGCGTTGGTTTCCGGGCACTCCACAGTAGCTACTGTTGAAGCTAAGTCTTCCATTTTGCATTGTATCTAGAGCAGTGATTGCTATACCCCTATTCACACTGTGTCTGTATTAGCTGTGCAGTTTAGCTACTGCTGGCACTCATTAAAAGTACACACAGTGTTTAGTGTCGCAGCAGATAACTCCCTTATATTTAATGTATTTTTTCTGCTTGCACCTACACTTAGAGGTTGATGCCAGTCATTCATATTATTTAGGAATGGAGTTCAATCACCAGCAAGGAATGCTGGGTCATGTAACCATATAAAGGAGATGGAGTGATCACAAACTAGCCACACCCAGGAAGAGACATTAACTCCTACACTACCAATGGAAAGAAACACATTTAAAATGAAGTCTCAATACAGAATGAGACTCAGGTCCCAAACTAATCACAAGTCTCCAACGTAAGAGAGACCATCGTGGCAAGCGTGCGGTGCAACACAAAGGGACAACAGGAATAGAATAGAAGAAAGACTCTGGCGATACGAAGAGGGGTCACCTCCTGACACTCACCTGAGACTGGACCCTGTGATCCCTAAAGTCCCTATACGGCTCCTTCCACCCCACCGCTCTCACTCGCCTGAACTTACCCTGGGTAGTTTGCAGGCCGACAAGTGCAGTAGTCTCACCTCTATTATAATACAAAACAGGGAAGGGGAGACAGACAGAGGAAAATAGACACAAAAGGAAAACACTCTTAACTCATCCAAAGAAGCAAGATATCACAGCTACAGTGTGGCAGACATTTCCCTGTCCATACGTGACACACTTTAGTGATGCATGAAGCCGTTACACCATGTTCTTACTGAAAAAACTGCTTTATTTCTGCAGGTGTTTGCACCAAATACGCATTAGCAGTGTGCTCTCATTATAATGTTTTTGCTTAAAAAGGTTGTCCAGTGAAGACAAGTTATCACCCAACCCCAGGAGAGGTAATTCCTTATTGATTGGTAGGGGTCAAACCGTGGGGACCTGCACCGATCATCTTGTGCACTTGTGAGGGTTATACTAGATGACAGTCATTGTCAAGGCACGTGACGGCATTTGGGGGAAGACCCGCTTAGGGCTGTTAGGGCATGAAGGGACAGAACCAGGACGGTGCACTAGTCAGGGTTATACTGGGTGACAGCCAGGGTGGAGGCACATGACAATGGCGGAGGAAGGACCTGCTCAGGGCTGTTATGGCAGGAAGGGACAGATTGAAGCCAATGTCAGGACAGCTCCGCATCCTCCGCTCCCTATGGTTCCTTCTTGCTGTCCTTCTGCGTTTCATTTCCCTGTCAGTACACGACACACATTAGTAAAGCATGAAGCCAAGGCAAAAACTGTTTTTTTTCTGCAGATGTTTGCACCAAAATAGACATTAGCAGTATTATCATCCTGCCCCAGGAGAGGTAATCCCTTATTGATTGGGAGAGGACCCGCACCGATCAGCAGAATAGGGCCCCATTCATTCTTTATGAGGCTCAGCCGCCTGTGGAAAGAACCGGTGGCGGTCAGGAATCCAAACACCGTCACCAGGGGCGTAACTACAATAGGTGCAGTGGTTGTGATCGCACCCGGGCCCCGGAGCCTAGGGGGCCCCAAAAGTCCCTTTGGCCTATAGAAAAAGACTAATGGAGTTAAAGATTTGTAATAATTGGGGGCCCCATTGGAGCTTTTGCATCGGGGCCCATGAGCTTCAAGTTACGCCACTGACCGTCACTTCATTCTCACATGGATGGAAGCTGCGGGTCGCAGCAGGCGGAGGTTGTCCGACCACCGATCTATAGGTCACCGGAGGATCCTTTACACTTCTTCTTGGCCTCATCCCAGAACCTGCTCGTGTGATTCCCGGCCAACATCATTAAAGTCTAGAACACAAAGTGTCCACATTCCAAATGTTACCGCAGAGCCGGACCTGTCACGGGAGACATCAATCCTATTCAATCCGGTAACCACCAATAAAGAGGCCATTTACATAAATGTCGTCTTTTCCTACCTTCTATAGGAGATTTCCCTTTTTCTCGCGCATTTCTTATTCCGCCTCACATAAGGGCCATTGAAATGTAATTAAACACAAAGCTCTGAGGGGGGATTTTGTCAAACACCAATTCTGTGTTATCAAGTGCAGAAATACGATATGGAAATAATCAAAGGGGAAAGTGGCTGCAGGCGAAGGGCCCCAGACGCGTCTGCAAATGTTTATTCAGATGCAAGAAGCCAAAAAGGAAAAAGGTAAGAGCAGGGGAATTCAATGACGGTGATTGGATCCGGCGAGCGGCCGGCAGGTGGCCGTGCCGTCCGGGGCTCCCCGGTATCTGGCATCCCGCATTTATCAGCAAATCTGTCATTTACAGAGACAAAACCCCAATGTATCACATGAGGAGCTGTCACCGTCTTCACTTCTTTTCTCTTTTTGTTTTCGGGGGGAGAGGGGGGTCTTTATAGTTGTATCGCCGTCTCGAGTGGGCAATAAAACTGTCTGCTTGGCTTTTATTAATTAATTTATTTTGCAAAAACATTGTTCAAAAAGAGAAATAATCATAAAATAAAAATGGTTAAAAAAAACAACTATTAATTATTGCATAAATCTACAATTATAATATAACAGACCAGAGATAAGAGGAGATACCTGGAACGATTGATGAATGTGACATTGTGCAGTCACAGTCCAGGCGGTAAGAATCCGATTTTATCCATCCGGAGAAATGGATCATTTTCATATCTTCTCCTTTTTTCACCTTTTAACACAGGAGGCCTCTGTCTTTACACCTCCTAGGTCATTAATAGCAGTTTGGCACGGATGCAGTACAGACAATCTGGAGGGGATCTAGTTTGTTGTTTTCTTCTTTTGCTCACCCATAGCCTTGACAGGGCCCCGTGAACTGTTTATTATTTTCTCATTGGCAGCTGTGTTGAGTATCGTTGGTCTGTGGTGTCTGGTGGGATCGCACTCTGGGCAGTGTACGGGAAGCGATGGCCGAGGGACCACCACGGTGCAAAGTGCCATGAGGGTACACAAGATGAGGTGGGAAATAACAAGGGTAGGCGAGAAAGGGAGGGGTAAAGCAGGTTCACAAGGAGGGGGGGGGTGCTGTGGCAAAAGTACAATTTAAGGTGCGTGCACACGATCAGTCTACGCAGCGTTTTGGGCACAGCGTCTTGCCGCTGCGTAGTACAGTACAGGCATAGTGGATGGGATTTAAAGAAATCCCATCCTCACCATGCTTAACCCGCCCACAGCGTCTTTGGAGCTGCGAGTTGCCGGGAGTCCGCTCCTCATGTTCATTTCATGCTGCGGAGTCGGAAGCGGCTCCTATCAGGTGACTGCAGGGAGAAGCCGCCCTGCACCTGCCGCACACGGTGAGTACAGGGAGGCTGCGGTCTCCCTGCGGCCACCCGCGGCTTCCCTCAGGTCTGGAGGAGGTGCGTCCAATATGCAGCTCCTCCGGACCGTGTGCACACACCCTAACAGTTACTGCAGTTTCTAGCTGAGCCGCTCTAGACACACGTCACCCAAGGTATTACACACAGTTATACAACGTTCAACTTTGAGAAAACAGTGAAACTTCAATACTATGCTACACTTACATACTGGCATCTGCTAATCCGTCAGACCACATGGCTACCGTGCTCTGGCTACTGGGGCCTATACTGCGCCCTAATGTGTGCACACTCTGGTAAACACTCACGATGGTGTTGGGCACACAAGTCTTGTCCCAGGGCTCGAGCTGTGCTGCTTGGCAGGGAAAACTCCTCTTCTTCCTTCACGGTCCTGGGATCCTTGGGGCCTGTAGATCACGTCTTTGAGTTGTCAACTTCTGGAACTTCTCAGTCTGGTACTACTCGGCAGTCACCAGGGCTCTCTCCCTGTCTGACACATTGTAGCCGGCACCATACCCTCCTAATGCTTCCTGAAGTCTAAGTAGCCGAACACCTCTAGGCAGCGTCCTCCTGTCTCACACACACCCAGGCTGGCAGCTTCCTGGTCTCCCCTTTTCCCTCTGCTCAGTTTTAACTTTCAGTCCATCTGCACAGTTCAGGAAGGGGGGGGAACGACTAGTCCACAACACAGCACGCAGGGGAGCACTGTCTCTTAAAGTCAAAGCATGCTTTAACTGTTCATAGGGATGACACCGCTACATACTTAGGTATAATACGACGTCACGCACCTGCCACACACTGGCACATAGACTTTGATTGATCCACACGCACCCATTTTCCACCTGGTCCTTTTCTCATCTGTCTAACAGATCAGACTTTGCCAATAAAGTCTATATAATATAAATATACAATTTTATAGAATATAAAATAGTTTGAGGTTTTAAAAGCGGATGTAAACCGGAGACAAAACGGATGACACCAAAGAGGAAAACAGCATTTTACATGGATGCAAAAATGGAAAAAGACATGTGAATGTTGCCGCACTGTAGGAGGCATTTAGGCCGGATGACCACAGCCATTAATCAGTTATATGCAAGCTGAGGTCGTTCAATAGTCACAGCCATGAACAGAGAACAATCATTAATAGATAATGGATAGAATTGTACTAGGTGTATAGAGCATCATTTCATCGGCAGCACATACGGGTTACACAGCACAATGTGCTGCCGAGAGCTATGACCTGAACTGTGAATGCTGGATGTGTGAAACTGACCTCACATAGAGGGTAAACTTGGAATAGACAGTGGGCCCCAATGTATCAGCGTCTCCTGTTAGTCGATAAAGTTTCCACTCTTTATTTGACCTAAATTGTGGCACATGATTAGGGTAACGCCGGTGTTCTATTTCCACACTTGTCCGGGATTACTGTGCTTCAACATTATACACCTAGTGCCTCCCAATAGGCTGGGGACACCAATTCACGGTGAGGACACCGCCCCTATAACAGTGGCTACCACCAGGGACCCAGCAGGACCCAGGTAGGCGGAGCCCAAACCAGCATGGATTGCTATGCAACTCAGCAGAGGACCTCACAACATGTGGACGGCTGCGCAGCAGAGGAGGAAACTGCAGCGGTATCCCAGCTGGGAGGGGGGAAGGAGCATAAGGGACAGCGGCACCAGTACACACAGTAACGCTGGACAACAGTGAAACTAGAACACCGGCGTTACAATTAGGTTCTAACTTGCTCGTTTGGTTGCAACACAGAGAATGCAACCAATTCACCTGCATTACGCTGCAATGTGGCAGCCGCACAGAACATAATCCGTGTCATAGCCAAAGTCTTCTTTATATGTACAGACAGGGGCGTAACATCAGGCCCAGGGGCCCCGATGCAAAAGCTCCAACGGGGCCCCCAATTATTGCAAATCTTTAGTAGTATTAGTCTTTTTCTATGGGCCAAAGGGACTTTTGGGGCCCCCTAGGATGCAGGGCCCGGGTGTGATCGCAACCCCTGCACCTATTGTAGTTACGCCCCTGTGTACAGAGATATCCAGGTCACCTGCCGTACCCGCCTCTTCTTCGCCATCTTGTTCCTAGCAAGACGTACGCCAACAATAACATGCACCAAATTCATTAAGTGGCTCATGTCCATTAAGGAATTTTTTCTTATCTTAACCATTTGCTCCTTGGGCTGGGGGTAATCTGACTGAAGAAGACACCATGTGCATGTCACAATGGTCTGTCTTACCTGGGAGACTTGTGACTGGTTTTGGACCTCTGTCTCATGTTGAGATTCATATAAACATGTTTCTTTCCTTTGGTAGTTGAGGAGTTAATGTCAGTCTCTGCTGCTAGCAAGCTAGCTAGTTCTTTGTCCAGGTGTGGCTACTCTGTGATCACTCCCATCCCCTTTATATGGTCACATGGTTCCAGCATGCTTTGCTGGTGATTGAACTCATTCCTGACCTGACTTTCTGAGGTGAAGGAGGTTCTCTGCAGAACCTGACCGTTGACAAGCCGTCTGCTGTCCAGGAGAAGTGGCAGCAGGTGTGAAGTTGTTTTTGTTGTTTCCTTGTCTGTCTCCCATTCCCTCTTGTCTTCTTTATTGCAGTGGTTGGGACTAGCGCTCCCTCCAGTCATTCCCTATTGAGGGTTAACATCAGGGCCAGCGAGGGACTAGGTATCTTGCTTGATGGCGCGTTGAAAGAACCTGTATAGGGATAGTAGGGAGATCGGGGCACAGCCGCAGGTGAGTGCAGGTGGTCACCTCTTCCTCGTTCCCTATGAGCAGGGCCCTCCGCTGTATTTGCCCCCCTCTTCCCGTATCTCCCAATTTGTTGTGTAGTGTGCCAGACATCGTTGCTCCGTCTGTCCACTGTCATGCACTGTTGCCAGACGCTCCCAGCATCCAGTGTGACAGTGCACGCATATACAGTAGAAGGATTTTCCAGCTCTTCTCGCTCACAAATGGGACAGGTGCAATGTGACTGCCGATTGCCAATGTGATGTCGGAATGAACTTTTCAGGTCAAGGTCCTGTATAGCATCTCACCTGTGGACGTCCTGCAGCGATAGAGGCGGGGGAGCTGGAGAATATGCCCTTTGCTTTCTGAGGGTGAAAATCGCCCCTCCATCGGCTGCATACATTGACGGGTTGCAGTTCTCACACCTCCAGATATTTTGCAGCATTTGTATGTGATTTTCAGAACTGTAAAGGTGCGTGTACACGATCAGTAAAAGCAGCGTTTTGCCGCTGTGTTCAAAACGCTGTGTTGTACAATAGCAGCACAGTGCATGATTTCTGGAAATCCCATCCTCACTGTGCTTCTCCCCTCCACAGCGTTTTCTCATCTGCGGTGCAGGTTGCTATGCTCCTGCAGGTCCACAGCATGTGAGTTTATTGCTGCGGAGACCCTTAGGCTGTGTGCTCATGATCCGGAGGCACTGGGTGTTGCTCGCCTCCAGACCTGCGGGAGAAGGCAGGGAGACGGCAGCCGCCCTCTACTCACCATCTGCGTTCAGTACAGGACGGCTTCTCCCTGCGTGCACCTGATGGTTATCTCTTCCTACTCCGCAGCATGAAATTAACCTGCTGTGGAGATACAGAAGTCTGGAAACCCACACTGCAGCTGAAAACACGCTGCAGTCAGGAGAAGCACAGTGAGGATGGGATTTGTAGAAATCATTCACTGTGCTGCCACTGTACAACGCAGCGTTTTGGACACAGCGGTAATATGTTGTGTCCAAAACGCTGCTTTTACTGATGGTGTACACGCACCCTTATGTTCTGCTGGGGCCGTACTGTAAAACACAGCAGCATTTTCTCATTGAATACGCATCACATGATCATCTGCATTTGCAGGAACTCAGTCCAAGGATACATTTACCAAGAATGTATCAAACTGCTTGTGCTTTTCCTGCAAATTGTTACGGTTTTGTGATGTGATTTTTGTGAGATTTTTGCATCTGAAGCAAAAGTCAAAGCTTCTAATGTGAGCGAGGTCTCTTGTGTGTGTGATGGAGTTCACGCTTTTGATGCATAATTTGCAGCATTTTGCCAGAAAGTGATTCACTTATTTACCTGTAATCACTGAGTTTGAGCTCTACATCTACAGTAAGGCTAGAAATCACGACCATCACATGGCTGCAATGCAGATAGAGACAGCCGGAGCATGCAGCCGCTGCATTATTACTGTATGTTTTCTTTTGCATATACAGAACATATATACAAAGAAAGCGAAAACGTTTGCTGCATCTCTCCCCTTTCTGGTGGACTGATTCCAGCCCACCTTACTATGGTGCATTTGTGCTCCAGTATCAGGGGTGTAATACTGACCTGACCATGGATCAGGGGTGTAACTACAATAGGTGCAGGGGTTGCGATTGCACCCGGGCCCTGCAGTCTAGGGGGGCCCCAAACGTCCCTTTGGCCCATAGAAAAAGACTAATACTACTAAAGATTTGCAATAATTGGGGGCCCCGTTGGAGCTTTCGCATCGGGGCCCCGAGGCCTGAAGTTACGCCACTGCCATGGATCATATGGATCTATAACGCGGTGAGTCCCAGGCTTACATGTGTAATACTGGCACACAGTGCACCACGCATGCAGGGCTGGAGCCGGCCTCGTCTCCCATCTCATTGCTGACAATGTACAAGGGATGATCTCCAGGGATTACAGTGAATTCCTCTATTTGCCGCTTATTCCTCGCACATTGTGATGCAGATGGATTCTGTGTGCCGCTCTATATAACCACTTTGCAGATTTAATCTGGTTCTGTGTCTGTCAACCCCGCCGCCGATACAGAAACAATTGAATGCATTAAATACGATCATTGCAAATGGATTTAAAGTCAAATAGGCTCCTGCTCTGCAGCAAATCGGGGAGGGGGCGACCCTGCAGCCCCCCTATACTGCACACGGTAGCCTCCACTCGCTCTAGACAATATAATCACTTCTCGGCCATAATGAACATATTTCCGGGCCCCCACTTAACTTTGTTACTGTAACCGCACAGGGAGTAGTGGATTCACAATTTACAATTAGTGTAAATTAATGACAATTATCAGCGCAGGTCACAGTGAAAGAAAGGAAAACGATCCGTGGAGTAATGGATGAGCGCGGCAGGATGGATAGGGGGCGAGGATGGCGGAGTAACACATACTACTCCCATACCGTGACCTGAACATGATCAAGGCACAACTTGGTCAAACACAAAAATATGGTTCCATCATTTTGATTTGCCATTACTGTAGTTACTGTCCATTCAAGTGTTCACAAGTGGAATGTACGGCATTAATAGAGTATTTACCCTAAGGTGAGCAGCGGGGCCATTTCAACACGAATCGTGTATGCTGAAGAAACTCTGCACCGAAATGTGAGGTTGTCATACTGAAATGTCTCCAAATACATTGTACGTTGCCCTGATTAAAGCAGGGTTGTGGAGTCGGTAAGTCAAACCTCTGACTCCTCAATTTCCCCTGATCCAACCACACCAAAATGGACAACGACTCACAGGCCTGGTGTAAGCCAAACCTCCAACCAGGGGCGTAACTACAACAGGTGCAGGGGTTGGGGATTGCAGCCGGGCCTAGAGCCTAGGGGGGCCCCAAAGTCCCTTTGACCTATAGAAAAAGACTTTCCAGTAAATATTTGCAATACATTGGGGGCCCTTATGCCACTGCCTCCGACTTCTCAGTTTCCATGAATCTGACTCAACTCTGACTCTACCAAGATGGACACCAACTCCATGACTCGGACTCCTCAGCCTGGATAAAAGCAGCAGCATCACCATATCAGTCACTTTCTACGCTGCATCTTTACTGCAGTGAGAACATAAGATTTGGAAAATCTCATCCACATCGCTGCATTTAGAAAATCTGCAGAAAATAACAGGGCTGTTGTGAGAGAGGGGCTGTTGTGGGGAGCAGGGGGCTGTTGTGGGAGCAGGGGGCTGTTGTGGAGAGCAGGGGGCTGTTGTGGGAGCAGGGGGCTGTTTGGGAGCAGGGGGCTGTTGTGGAGAGCAGGGGGCTGTTGTGGGGGCAGGGGGCTGTGTGAGGAGCAGGGGCTGTTGTGGGGAGCAAGGGGGCTGTTGTGGGAGCAGGGGGCTGTTGTGGAGAGCAGGGGGCTGTTGTGGAGAGCAGGGGGCTGTTGTGGAGGAGCAGGGGGCTGTTGTGGAGAGCAGGGGGCTGTTGTGGGAGCAGGGGGCTGTTGTGGGGAGCAGGGGGCTGTTGTGGGAGCAGGGGCTGTTGTGGGGAGCAGGGGGCTGTTTGGATGCAGGGGGGTTGTGGGAGCAGGGGGCTGTTGTGGGGAGCAGGGGGCTTTGTGGGATGCAGGGGGGGTTGTGGGGAGCAGGGGGCTGTTGTGGGGAGCAGGGGGCTGTTGTGGGAGCAGGGGGGGCTGTTGTGGGGAGCAGGGGGGGCTGTAGTGGAGAGCAGGGGGCTGTAGTGGGGAGCAGGGGGCTGTAGTGTGGAGCAGGGGGGCTGTTGTGGGGAGCAGGGGGCTGTTGTGGGGAGCAGGGGCTGTTGGGGCGGGTGTTGTGGGGAGCAAGGGGGCTGTTGTGGAGTGCAGGGGGCTGTTGTGGGGAGCAGGGGGCTGTTGTGGAGAGCAGGGGGCTGTTGTGGGGAGCAGGGGGCGGTTGTGTGGGAGCAGGGGGCTGTTGTGGAGAGCAGGGGGCTGTTGTGAAGTGCAGGGGGGGTTGTGGGGAGCAGGGGGCTGCTGTGGAGTGCAGGGGGCTGCTGTGGAGTGCAGGGGGGGGGGTTGTGGGGAGCAGGGGGCTGTTGTGGAGAGCAGGGGGCTGTTGTGGGGTGCAGGGGGCTGTTGTGGAGAGCAGGGGGGGCTGTTCTGGAGATCAGGGGGCTGTTGTGGAGAGCAGGGGGGCTATTTATTCCCTGCTCCCCTCTTACCCTGTGTGGCTGAGTGCAGTGTAGAATTACACATACCTGTAGTGATGTCATAGTCAAGTGACTGTGACATCATCACAGGTCCTGTAGGCTGAGAGGTGAGGCGCTGGAGGCTGCGGGACATGCGATGGGGGGCAGCAGAGACCGGATAACGGGGGACACGGGTCGGCAGGGGGAGACCATGTGGACTGGTCGGAGCGGGACTGTGGTCACCAGGGGACGGGGTGTCAGGCAGCGGCGGGAGTGCGGCGTTTGTAACCGCTACAACATTAGAACATCCATCACTTGGGTGTTCCAATATGGCGGTCGGCCCACATCCGGTGCGGCGCGGTAGATTGTGGGATTCCAGGATGTCCGGACGGAAGTGGATGACAGACAATTTAAGGTAAGTATATATTATTAGAATTAGAATAAATATATTTGAGTATGATATTGGAGACATATTGGAGTAGGATCTTGCATATGGGAATATCCCTTGACCCGGTTTTGACCATACCTTGTATAGCAGAGAGTAGGCCTGATTCCCCTTGTAGTGCTATCACTATAGCATGGACACTTCTCAGGTACCCTCCCCTCTCAGCCTCCTTTTCCTCTGCGCGCCATACACGTCTATCTCTACCGTCCGTGTGAACAGTTCGGAGAGAACCCCGTCTTCTCCTTATGGGGCCACATGGGTCGGGGGGCAGCACTATGGCCCCTTAAAGCTACGTGTGGTTGCCAATTGTCCTGTGAGGTCTCGGCTAGAGAGGTTACGTCACTACGAGTCCTCACCATTGTATATAAAGTCCATTTGTGGAGGGGCACAGACTCCGGGCTCTGACACCCTCAGGCCTCATAGAGGAGCTCGGGTCCTAATGTGGTGACCAAGATTTACTTCTAGTATTCAACAGTTGAGGGACACCACAGTTCACTGCGGTTCTCATCCTCCATTCCTTTAGTCTCTTTGCAGGACTCCCGATTCATCTGGGCTTTCTCTCTTTCGTTCACTCGGCCTCCATGGCCTGGGTTCTGGTCTTATCGGCCTCTTCCAGTCTATTGGTCTTTGTATCAATAATGGATAAGAATCCAATGGATCCATTATTGATTAGCTGGAGTTGGCACCCTCCCTCTGTGAATAGATTACTGGGACTTTACATTACTGGTGCGGTGAGCTTGACTTCTCCACTCCGTGGTCTTTGTATCCTTTCTCATCTCTCTTTTCAGTTTCTCAGTCCTCGAATCCTACTGTTATCATCCCTCTCTTCACAATATACCTAAATAATGGCAATCTGCTGAGCATTGGACCCTAGGTCCAGCACAAACAAACTCTGGGTCCTAAACAGGGGCGTAGCTACAGTGGGTGCAGGGGTTGCAATCGCATCGGGCCCTTGGAGCCTGGGGGGCCCCAAACGTCCCTTGGGTCTATACAAAAAGACTAATGCTATTAAATATTTGCAATAATTGGGGGCCTTGTTAGAACCTTTGCAGCTTCAAGTTACACCACTGGTTCTAACTGACTGTCACCTAGTGATGGGTCATTCAAGATCAATCCGAAACAGAGATGGCTCCGGCTGTGAATGATGGAAGCTGCACCGCAGGGAGAAACGCTAAATTCGCTTACGGGCGTAAAATGATTCTGTTTGACAGATGATACCTTGCCCATTTGAACCAACCATCCATTTATTGGCTGTCTGCAAGTAGGTGGGGTTTAGGCCGCTTTAACATCATCTTAAATATGTGTTCACCCCTGGTGTACACACATTTAATAGGGATCCATTTAGGATTCAAAAGATTCTCCTGTTTTGGTGAGTGGAGCTGAAGGAGCTGAATCACCAAAAGAGAGAGTGCACCCCTCACTACTGTCACCTCCCAGGACACAGCGGTCTCATCATTCCACATGACTCCTGTCAGTCTGACTCAGTCTCATGGTGGGTTTACACACACCAATTTCTGTGTCCAATATCTGAACAGATTTCTGGTTGCAGTGAAATCATGGACACATAGTTCCATTTTGTGGCTGTGTACAAATGATACAATGTGTCCATGATTTCACTGCAACCAGAAATCTGTTCAGATATTGGACACAGAAAGTGGTGTGTGTAAACCCACCATCACCCTTACTCTACCCGTGCCGAACCTATTACATATCAACATCAAACACATTTAAAGCACTGCTTACATTGCAGATCATCATTGTCTTTAAGGGGGTGTAGGCCGCTCTTTTCACTTCCTAACAGACAGAGGGGTCTGGTACAGGTGCAGGATACCGGCTGATTGTGTATGTATCTCAGCAGGTATCACTGGATGTCTGGATACCTGTCAGCTCACTACAGAGATGAATGGAGAAGAAGGAGCTTTTGAAGACAAATAAGTAGCCACATTACGTGCAAAGACGAGCAAACTTTTTTTTTTTCAGATTTTTCATCCATGTGCCATTGAAATGTGCGTTTTTGACTCTCATCTGGCATTTGTTTTTGCACATCAGCAGTTAAGTAAAAAACTTGTAAAAACAGTTTACCATGTTAATAATTGCATTGAATCCACTAAAGACAGAAGCCATCGGTTGGTGTCTGTATGACCTAGTTGTTGTTTTTTTATGCACCTGACACACCCACTCCAGGGCCGGGGGTACTCGGGATCCGGACAGCTCTTGTTCTTCACTCTCTATTCTTTTCACGGAGACAGACGGGGGCTGAGACCCAGTCCCTTTACCATGACGGTGTTGTTTTAATAAAGAGGGAATGACGGGGAAGGCAGGGAAAAGGTATATTTGTGACGCCACCTGCGGTATGCGGCCAGGGCGGCCACCGCTGCTTCAGAACCTCCGGGGACGGTGACCGGCAGCTTGGATGGTTCCGCTCCCTGGAGGTGGAGTGCAGTTCCCAGGGAAGCAGGATAAAGGAGTCAGTTTGTACCTTGGCAGGTGGTCATTAGGTCATCAGTACCCTGGTGTCTCATGCGGCCTCTGCGGCCGGTGGTCGCCGCTAAGAAAAGTCTCACACACCACAGCTGGAGTTCTGTTACTTATACTCAGTTGATTCAGCATGGCCGCCGGGTGCTTCCCTTGCCAACCTCCGGTTCAGCGTTCTCTCCAGAACGGGTCAGTGCAGTCGAGCCTCAGTTGGTGTTCCTTCCTCTCTTACTAGATGTTTCTGTCTCTGGGGGTCCCTCAGCGCTATAAGATAGTCTTGCCACTTCTCTCAGCGCCTCTGCAGCACAGAGCTCAGGTACCCACAGCCACAGGTGCTCTGTTGTACCCCTTCCGGGCACTGCTCCTTAGTTTGGCTGCCTTCTCCAAGTTGTGTCGGGTGTTCGGCCACAGCTCCCCTTAGAACCTTGGGGCCTCCAGTTCAACAGTTCGGGCATACAGCATCCGCGCCGTGTTCAGGGACGGGTCCCTGTGTCGTCCTCCAGCTCCTCTGTCTCGCCAGATTTGGGCGTACGGGGATCTATGTCTCCTTCCGTACCCCAAAGGCACCTTTCCTCCTCTACACCTGTCGGTCTTTCCCTCCCGAGGCGAGCGTGGTCGTGCTCCAGCTGGTGGGAGTCAACACCACACCGCCCCTACACTCCCGATTTCCACTCCTTTCTCTCCGATGTTCTCTCCTCATCTCTATTTTTTTTTTAACTCAACTCTTTCCCGGGGTCCTAAGTGTTGTGTGTGGGAAGCTCAACTGCACCATCCCAGCACCTGGAGAGCAGAGGCACAACGCTCCCTGTAATGGAAGAGTGCAGTACCTCTGCTGGCGGCCTACCAAGTGGGGCGCCACTCACCCATTGAATAAATTGACAAGTCTCGTCTGACAAATGGATCAGGCTGGCATACTGTGATTTATTGCACACGTTCATGGGAATCATCCCATATAATGATGTTGTGCTGTCCATGTTCAATCTATTTTGCATGCCGACAGCACACAGACGTAGAATACACTCATCTAAACCAGCTCTCGGCAAAGTGATGTATATAGAGAGGAAACCTGAGAAAAGTGATGTATATAGAGAGAAGTCGGGAGAAAGTGATGTATATAGAGAGAAATCGGGAGAAAGTGATGTATACAGAGAGAAATTAGGAGAAAGTGATGTATATAGAGAAATCAGGAGAAAGTGATGTATACAGAGAGAAATTAGGAGAAAGTGATGTACAGGGCCGGCCCTACCGCTGTGCGAGTTGTGCGGTCGCACAGGGCGCCGCCTGCCATGCATCAAAGGGGGCGCCAGAGAGACGGATATTTATGGTCTCTCTGCGGCTCCCTCCCTACCGGTATTCCCGAGTGTGACTCGGGGTTAACTTTAGCTGACAGAAGTGGTAACCCCGAGTCACACTCGGGTTTACCCGCAGGCAGGACCGGGACGACAACTAGGCGCGCCATCTAGTGCAGGGCGCATTTTTGCCCGCCCCCTGGGAGGCCCCGTGCTGGCCGCCGGCGGCCGCGGCGCGTCGGCCAGAGAGGGAGGAGGGCGGGAGTCCGACTTCCTGTCCCGCGGCTCTGCCCGCCCCTCCTCTCCTCCTCCGTACAGCCAGCGCCCAGCAGACGCACGGGCACGGTGACGGCGGTGGCGCGGTGACCGGTGAGTGTGTAAAGGCGCGCCCCTCACCCCCAGTCCGCATACTAGGCCCTGTATTCACCACCACTGGGCCCTGCTGTATACACCACCTCCACCACTGGGCCCTGTATACACTAGCACTGGGCCCTGTATACACTAGCAGTGGGCCCTGTATACACACACTACCACTGGGGCCTGTATACACCACCACTGGGGCCTGTATATACCACTGGGGCTGCTGTATATACTGCTGGGGCCTGTATATACCACTGGGGCTGCTGTATATAGTGCTGGGGCCTGTATATTCCACTGGGGCTGCTGTATATAGTGCTGGGGCCTGTATATACCACTGAGGCTGCTGTATATATTGCTGGGGCCTGTATATACCACTGGGGCTGCTGTATATATTGCTGGGGCCTGTATATACCACTGGGGCTGCTGTATATACTGCTGGGGCCTGTATATACCACTGGGGCTGCTGTATATAGTGCTGGGGCCTGTATATTCCACTGGGGCTGCT